>JAPQWQ010000185.1:4440625-5075000 GCA_028017165.1 Herpetospermum pedunculosum
ATTCGCTTATTTGGTTAAGGAATGAAGCAAGGGGCGAGAAGAAGATACGGGTTACTTAAGGAGATGAATATACCAAACGCATTCCCATCGTTTTTATTGTATTTTTAATTTTTGAAAACATAAAAATGAAAATCGATCCCCAACCAAACGGGGCCTGTCCTGGTAGTGAAGAGGCTTAGAGACGGGATGCTTAGAGAGAGTGAGGATGTTTAAATGGTATAATATCAAATGAAACCTACTAAAAGTGTAAAATTTTGTGCTTTTTATATATATATATATATATATATATATTTATTTACTTTTTTTCTTTCCTTCAGTGTAGCTTCAGCTTTTGGATTTAATTTATGGTACCTTCTTTGGAACTTCAACATTATTGAACTTCTCTGCTCATTTCTAGGATGGCTTCTTTTGGGTTGGAGGATTTTGCTGAAAAATATGGAGTTCTGGAACCTTCCCAGTTTGTTGATGTGATGTCTTTAGTCGGTGACAAATCTGATAATATTCCAGGTGATTCATGAACCTTTTTCTAGAAACCTCCACAAATTTGTTTTGCATCAATTTGAACGTAATTGAAACTTTGATAAGCTGGAATTTTCTTTCCTTGTGCTGCTATGCTCGGTGTCCATTGAACTCGTTTAGACTTGACTTTGAACTGGAGTATTTGCTAATTATCATGGTAAATTAGGGATTGATATTTTAATTCATTCACACTTTTCAATGCTTACAAGGGTCTATCTTAAATAGAAGTAAAACCTAATACATAAAACCTAATATCACATTAATTACAGCTAATAGATACAATAAAATAAATATTAAGCAATAAACCAACACTCACCCTCAAGCTGATTCAAAGATGTCTTCCATTGCCAACTTTTCAATCAACTTGTCAAATCGTAATTTTGGGAGTCCCTTTGTTAACAATTACTCCATCATCAATCTTTTCTTTTATAAAGTGTTTATCAACGTCGATATATTTTGTCCTATCATGAAGGACGGGATTGTGAGCTATGAAGATGACTGCCTTATTGTCACAATAAATACGCATAGCCGTCATCTGGACGAATTTTAATTCTTCCAATAGTCTTTTTATCCATATACCCTCACAAATGCATTTCAAGGATTTGGGGTCTAACTTGGTACGATGAGGACGAACATCTCGAGCAAAACGAGTGCAACCAATTATTTTTGGTGCAATGAGGAACAAAAGTTTTGTTGGAAAGAGAACACGACATGGGATCTCACCATTAAGAACGAATGAAGGCATTCTATTAATCAAGAAGCAAGTGGTGGAAACCGCATCAGCCCAAAAGTGCTTTGGAACATTCATTTGAAAGGATATTGCTCGTGTTGTTTCAAGCTAAGAAGCACGAATACGGACACGGACATGAGACACAACAATACATCAATTTCTAAAAAAACAGGACATGAATGCGTTGAGGATATGCTATTATATATATATATATATATATATATATATATATAAATTGAAGGGTTAATTGCATAGACCACCCCTGAACTATAGGGCTTGTAATTACGCCTCTGAACTTTCAATTTGATTAATCACCGCCCTTAAGTTTGATCAGTATTGCAATCAACCCCTTGGTTTCAATTTGAGAAACTCACACATGTGAAAAAAATAAACCTAAAATACTTTTCCTCTTCCTCTATTCTTTTCCCCTTCTTCGGCCAACCTTGTCGGCGCAGTAAATTACAATTGGAAATATAGGTTTAGATTGTTAGCTGATTTTCTGCATAGCTGATTGAGGTCCTGTTATATAAATCCACCTCTTCTTCACTCAATGAATGACAAGTGAAATATTATTGCTCCAGTCCTACACACATCAAACACGTTGTTGAGGTTTCCTTTCCCTGAATAAAGAAATTCCAAGTATTCCATTAGTTCTTTGACAGATTCGGAGTGATTCACGAGCTCAACGACCTCATTCTCAATCGAATTCTTGATTTGTAAAATCATTCTAGAATCGTCCCTCAACTAAGTCTTCTTAGTGGCATCTTTCTGTAGTTCTTCAGTTATGCGATCCTCCATTTCAATTCTCCGAATATAATGATGAACGTTGGTTCATCATGCATAATAGTTAAACCCATTCAACTTATTGTTAGAATTTCTAGTATTTATAATTATGTAGATATTAATTATTAATATTTAGTCTTTATTGACTTTATTTTACTTTCCTTATTGTATTAGGTATTTCTCCTATGTAAGACCTAGATTTCACATGTCTAATAAGAGATTATTATTCTCCTAAATTTAAGACTTATGTTCCGTGACTTTCGACATCATCAATATCATCTTCATCCCTGAGTAAATAACACAACCCAAGGTTAACTGGGTGGATTTTGTTGAATCCAAGTACACAGAAAGACCGAAAATAAGAACCCGATCAGAACCCAGGCAGCGGAAGCAGATTCGGAAAACCCATGCGCCATCACGCGCCGGCGCGTGGTGACGGATGCAGAAAGGTCCGGCGGTGCGTGTGACGCACGCACGACTGTTTCTGACAAACGACGACAATTTTGATTGTCTGTTGGCGCCACTCCTCTTGAGATTGGTGGTGTTGACAAACGACCACTCTAAATGATGACCCAAACTTCAACCCCTAGCCCCACTTGAAACCCTAATCCTGTTCTAAAAAATTCTAAAACCCTAAAACCCTTGCTCTGATACCATGTAAATGCTAAGGGTTTGAGAGAATTAGAGTTCATCATTTTCATTCATTTGAGATATATATATGTATATGTATATATATATATATATATATATATATGTGTGTACATATATATATATATACATATACATATATATATCAGTGATTTCGAGGCGCACTCAGGCGAGGCGTTTTCAGGGGAGTGTGCCTTCGACATGGCTTGGGCGCCAATCGGGCGCGCGCCTTGCCGCGCCCGACGTCGCCCGGAAGCGCCTGAGTGAATTGCACCCTTTTTTTTTTTTTAATACTAAACATAAAGAATCCGTCCACAGAAAAAACTAGTAGGAAAAAAAATGTAGAAACCATCTATGGATTCTTATCAAAGAGAAAGAAGAAAAAGAAGAAGACAAAGAGAAGAAAATAGGATGAAATTCGGAAGGAAGAAGAAAGAATAATAGTTAGTTATATAAACTATTTTCATTGCTTACATTTCCTAGAAGAATTTGAAGGGTTGGCTGCCAGCATTAAAGAAATGCTATCTGAATGCTAGTCAAACTGCCAAAGGGAAAAATTTCTACAGTACAATTTTTTTTACCTATTTAAAAATTATTTTTATTTTTATTTCTTTTTTCGAATATATTTCTTTTCCCAACATTATTTAAGTTAATGTTTATTTAAATCTTAAATAATTTTGTTAAACATAAAAATCTTAGTATTTTTTTTAATCTATAATTATAAAAAAGAATATTTATTTATTATTTTATTAAGTGCGCCTTGCTTCAGTCGGGCAACGCCTTTTTGTCGCCTCTCTCCGTGAGGCGATTAAGGAGGTTGTCGCCTTAGAGTGCGCCTTGCGCTTTGAAAACACTGATATATATACACAAGTGTATAAGGTTAACCCAAATAGGGGAAAGTAACAAAGACCAAAAGGACATTCTAACTAATATATTTACAATACTAGTATCGGCACTCTAACAAAGTGAAACCGAATCATTTGGGGTAGAGGAGATACCAAACAGATGAGGGTAACACAACTTTAGGGGAAAATTATTAGCCACAGATCCTGTCAAAAAAGTATCCTTCTGCCATTACCCAAATTGAAATGAGCAAGGGAATCAAAACGATTCCAAGTTTTAGAGATATAAACATGAGTATTAGAGCCAAGAATGTCTCCCAAAGGAAAAAAGGTCTGCATAAATCGCCATCCCCACTTAGCAATGAGTGCCAAATTTCTGTGTCTCAAAGGTCCAATCAGTGTTGTTGAGGCGCAGGGCACACCCAGGCGAGGCCATTTCAGCCTAATCCGCCTTTGTATATGACTGGGCGACGCGCTTTAAACGGATGCGCGCCTTGCTGCGCCCGGTGGCGCCTTCGCCCTTGCGGGAGGCGCGCGTCTGACAATTTTCAGCTTCTATTTTTTTAATACTTCATAAAATATGAGAAATAGAAGAGTGGGGAGAAGAAAAATGATAAGAAGAAGAGTTAAAAGATTAGGAAGTAGAGTTGGAAAAGAAAAAAAATGTGGAAAAGAGATGAATGGAGAGAAGAAATATAAGAAAAGTGAAGAAAACGAAGAGTCCGGGAAGATTAAGAAGCAAAAGAAAAAGAAGTAGAAAAATTGGAATCATAACATAATTGAAAAATGCCCCTTCGTTTTCCAAGAGAGCTTGTTGTATCTCTCTCCTCCATGACTGACACATGGCATATCTATTTCTCTCTCCCAATTAATATTCTTGGTAGTATTATTTTCCAATTAATTTCTTTATCTTTGTGGGACATGTGGCATTATCTAAAGCATGCTCCCTTTAATTTTTTCATAGACTTATCTAAAGCATGCTCCCTTTAATTTTTTCATAGACTTTCACACTGTCTTTCTTTTACATTAGTTAAAAAATCTCTACTTTTTTTCTTCTTCTCTAAATCACTTTTCTTACCTGATGTAAATCAATTTCATTTAAATATTAAATTAAATTATAATATTTTAAAAATTAAGTACTCTTTTCTTTGAGCTACGATATAAATTTATAAATTTATGTTCACTATATATATTATGTGTTTATTTATTCATTGTGCCTCACTTCACTCGGGCCTCGCCTTTTTGTCGCCTCTCACCTTCGGGCTATCAAGGGGCATGTCGCCTTGCTCTTTGAAAACAAGACCACCATCATTTTGAGATTTTGAGACCAGACTCCATCTAACCAAATGATTTAGTTTGCCTCACTCCTTCCCTTCCCAGAGAAGAAAATAAAAGAAACTTAATAATCTTTCTATCATCATACTGACCGATGAGGGCATGAGAAATAAGGACCTGTAATATAGAGGAATGAATGATAAATGATATATTGAACTGCAAAGAGTTAAACGACCTCCGCTAGTAAAGTAAATTGTTTCCATCTATCAATCTTTTTCTAAATCTTATCAAGCAGTGGCGGCCAATAAGAAATTTTTAACTAATTAAAATGCATTAGCATTACTAAATAACTAAAATAATTTTAATAAAAATAATAATAATCAAATAATAAATTTTAGTTTATTGTTTTGAATTTTTTTCTAAATCTTATCAAGCAGTAGCGGCAAGGTTGGCCGGAGGAATGGAGAAAAAGAGTAGTTTGAGTTTATTTTTCCATATGACAATTTTTCCCTTCCCCTACACGTGTGAGTCACCCAAATTGAATTTAATGGGCTGATTGCAACATTTATCAAACTTTAGGGGGACTGATTGATCAGGGGTGGTTTGTGCAATTAATCCTAAAATATTTTATTTAACAAATTAATCTGATTTTTGGTTAGAAAAATTATTAGAAGTGTAAATAGAGACTAAAGGAGAGAGAAAGATGAAAATATAACTGTGGGTTATCGAGAGTAGGGAAACATTTGTAGTGCTTTCTATTTATGGACACCATTACAAAATATATATAAATTGCACAGGAGTGAGTTTTCAAGAGGAAAAAAACTATAGAAATTGTGGGTTTCCAAAAGAGAGGAAAAAGGGGAGTAATTGTGAGGGAGGGTAGAGGAGAGAGAAAAGGTAAATGGTGTCAAGTAATAAAAATGGATGGTGTGGGCTCCACGAAATAAAGAATGAGAATGCAATTGATCACCTAAGATTTATTTTAGCTGTAATTTTAGATTATTGTGATAGTTTCCTTAATTTGCAACTGTTCTTATCTCTACATAAGGTGACCTTGTTTAACATTTGACGATTATAATTCCTCTCAAAATTAGCTTTGTATTGCTTCATATCGGAGCAAGAAATCATGTGTTCAAACTTGTTGTTTCCTCTCTATTTAATATTGATAATCACTGGTTAGGTCTTGTACTAATTTTCAAGCCCACAAGTGAAAGGGAGTATTCAAAATATAAATAGAATATTAAGAATATGATTAATAATTAAAGTTACTGTAACCCATTAACTTAGCTAAGTTTCTGACCTTGTGCTAGTTCAGATTAGGCAAAGTTTCCCAAGTAACTGAGGACCGAAAATATAGCAGAAGACTGCATTTCTATCGTTACTAGTTTGTAATGTCTTTTATTCACCAGATGGTGCTTAATGTGCCCATAACTCTAAATGCAGGAGTCGATGGAATTGGAAATGTCAATGCTGTACAACTTATCACTAGATTCGGTAAGTTGGTCTAAGAGACTAATACCTTCCCCGGGGAATTGTGGACTACAATTTATTCAATCATATGTATGCTTACCTTCTTATATTGTGTACGTACAAGATATTTTATTATTATTGAGAATAATGGTAACCTGTCTTCTACGGCTACCTATTCAATTGAAGGAAATAATAAATCCTATAAATCAGGAGATATCTTTTTGAATTTTCTTTTTGCAAAGTGAGGAGATAAATTTACCATCCAAACAGAAGTCCTAAACTATTGAGGTTATCAATGAGTATAAATCTTCAACACTTCCATATTTCAAAAAAGCGTGAACATATAATATGAACAATAAAATATTTTGGCAATTTGATTTAGATTTCTCCCGGGCATCTTTTCGAAACTGTTTTGTTTCAACTTGTAATCTTATGTCCTAGATTTCCTTTTTTTTTAACAAAAGTAATCTTAAATTCTAAATCCCCGTTTTATAACCATTTTGTTTTTAATTTTCTATTTTTTAAATTTATGCTTGTTTTCTCCTAATTTCTTTACTATGGTTTTCACTTTTCTTACCGAAACATTTGGATTTCTAGTCAAATTCTAAAAACCAAAACTATTTTTTAAAAAATTATTATTTTTTTTTTTTTTTTTTAATTTTCAAAATTGGCTTGGTTTTTTAAAACATTGTTAGAAAGTAGATAACAAAACAAAGAAATTTATAAGGGAAAGTAGTGTTTATAGGCTTAATTTTAAAAAATCGAAAACTAAATGATTATCAAACGGGGCCTAAAGTTTTTGAGTCTTTGACCGTAAAAGATAAAAATTAGAACTGATTATGCAATATAAAATGAGAATGACATGGTACTATGTTTTTGTGTTCCTTGATTATAATTCTAATCTTTATCCTTTTTTCTGTTGTCTGTGGTGCCTGAAATGTAATGGTTTGTGTAATGTAATGGTTTGTGTATACTTGTTTACAAATTCTCTCACTGGTCAGGCACGTTAGAAAATTTGCTGCAACATGTTGATCAAGTGGAAGATGAACGTATTAGGAAGGTATTTCTATCAGTGTACAATAGCTGGCTTCTGAACTAATATTTTTACGAAAACACGTATTATTTTCATTGTAAGCTTATACAAGTACTGAATTTTATTAATTTAGTCATGTTGTTTGGTGCTGGACTTGATTGCATTCAGCCATTTAGATGTCTGGGTTGAAGTCAGACTTGAACCTGTGACATTATACCACTGCAAAGGAAAAAACAATTGCGATAACCAAGTGTGTATAAATATAAATATATATAATCCGGTTAAGATTGAGAAGTATTTCTAGGAGTAGAAAACAAAACAAAGAAGCGAGTAAACAAACTTAATTTTTAAAAACAGAGAAACAAAGAAACGGGCTTTAATAATCTCAGTTATGTTTGAAGTCAGTTTGCTATATATATATATATATTTTTTTTTTTTTCTTTTTTTCTCTTCCTTTTTCTTTCTAGTTTCTGTGCTATCTGTTTTATTTATGGAAACAAGTAGGTACTAAGCTCCTTATTTCACCTAATGACTGAAAATTTTATTTGAAGTTAGTCCTGAACTAATCGTTCACTCCTAAGATTATTAAAATATTATTCGTATCTGGTCTCGAACAGATTATCCACCCCTTATTAAGATTCATACTTTAGGGAAAAGATGAGAACTCTGGAAAATTAATTTTCTTGATAAATTCATATTTTTTTTTAACAAGATACAAAACTTTTTCATTGAAGAAATGAAAAGAGACTAATGCTCAAGAGATACAAAACTCCACAAGGGAGAAGAAAATAAAAACAAAGCAAACAAAAGGAAAATACAAAAAAGAAGCATATAAAGTTACAGAAAAGCTTCCCAGTTATTACAAATAGATTGGAAAGAGAAACCCTCGAAGACTTTTGATAAGGAACACCAACGAGAGGCTTTGAACTTGATAAGCGTAAAACGGTCTGACCAAGAAAGAGATTTTTCCTCGAAATTCTTTGGTTACGCTCGAACCAAATATCATATAGGAGAGCTTTAGAGGCAATAATCCAAATGAGCTTCACCTTGGTAGATAAATGTGGATAACAGAGTAGTTGAAAAACGTTGGAGCGGACATCTTTTACAAGAAAAGAATGAATTTCAGATATAAAAGATTTTCTTCTTGGAGCTGCCAAAAATTTATGAAAAAAAACTTGAATTCTCATCTCCCTCTTTCAACCACTTAGTCTTACTTCTTTGCAACTGATTACTTTCTTCTAAAATGTGAAATTTCAAAAGTTCTCCTTTGAGAAATTGTCTTCTTGCATATAATTCTGAGGATAAAGCTTGAGCTTATGGTCTAAATCGAAAATTTCAGCCACACAATCTTCTTGAAATTTCTTATTCTTAAGAACTTGATTTTTGTACCAATCTTTGAGAAGCACTTTCAATAATCTGAATTTCTGGAAAATGGTGAAGCCGGCCCACTTATAATAATAGATATCTTTCTTGGTAAGTCTTGAGTCTTTTAATACTTCAAGAACAGAATTGAAGCTATCATCCCATAAAATCAACATAACTCCAGATCAGCCTATTTATTACCTCAATCTGCCTCAGTAAGCATATCTTGGGTACAAATGAATTGATAAATCCCTATTTATTACCTCAATCTGCCTCAGTAAGCATGTCTTGGGTACACATGTTTTTTTTAATGTAACAAAATTACAAAGAAATTATGAAGATGGACTTGTTTTACATTAATTTTAAAGGTTCGACTTTTTAAAAAAAAATATGCATAGTTAGAAGAATATGTGAAACTAAGAAGCACGAGCTTGGGAATTGGGCAGAAGAATGACGAGGATACTAAAAGATCAGGATCTCAGGGAAAAAATTGTTTGCTAGAAAATACATTTTTAAATTATTTTGGAGATTCTCCTACCTTTGAATCATTTTTATTATACAGATATGTTATAATTTGTGATATTGGTATTTACAAGATAATGCGAAAGAAAGTGTGAAATATACAATACTCTAAAACTGATCAATCAGTCCTTGCAAATACAACAAATACTTATGCTGTTTTACTAATATGAACCATGTGTCTTTATATTCGTTCCTTCTTCTTATAGATGTTGGTAGCAAATGCTGAACAAGCCATCTTGAGCAAGGACCTGGTAATTGTCCTTCAGTTGTATTTGGGCACTTACGTTATTGTGAATGCAGAAAATTAAATTGTTTGCTTATACTAAATTTGGTTGATATTTTGGGATAATTTTCTTTTTTGTAAGGAATAAGTTCACCTTTTTTCGCCTTGGTACTCTTTATGGTCTTAAATTCTTAATTAATAATCAGTAAACCCTAAACCCTCAACTTTCTTTTTTATTAATTTCTTAAAAAATTATAAATAATTCAGAAATATGTTCCAAAAACCTTCATTTCCGTAAATAAAACACGTGGATATTCATTTTATCCCTTGGAATGGTCGACTGGTTAGGCAAGGGAGTGCAATTCTTGGTAGTTTTTATCTACATTCTTTATCACACAAATGCAGAAAATCTAACCATCAAAGGTTGGCGTAGTGGTCATGAAGGGCCTTGAGACTATTAAAGTCCTCCTAGAGGGAATGAGATCAATCATTGGTGGCCATCTACCTAGGAATTGATTTGCTACGGGTTTCCTTAGCAACCAAATGTTGTAGGGGTCAGACAGTTGTCCCCTTGAGATTAGTCGAGGTGCGCGTAAGCTGGCCCGGATATAAATAAATAAAATAAAAAAATAAAAATACAGAAAACCTATACTTGACTTGATGTAAATATTGGCGCACCATGTTATTTTAACTTGTTGCTTCATTCAAGTCATTTATGCTGCAGGCAATCCTGCGATCTGATCTTCCATTCTATATGGTACCATTTACCACCAGAGATCTTTTATTCAAGAAACCAGAGGTTTGTGGTATTATTACTACAGCATGCCACTCTTGATTCAATTTTTACTGTTTAATTTGGTGATGCATATGTTATTTAAAACCTTAGGAGAGGACTTAACCCACCAATGGGGTCTCCATTTTTGGCAAAATACTGATTTGAGAGACGAGACATTTAAGGGTAAAAGTCTGTCCATGAATATAAACTAGAATTTGTAGTTTGTTAACTACGATATAGTTTGTTGAATCAGCACGACTTTTAGTTTTATAAGAATAAGAATGTAATGTTTTAAACTGAACTTTGGCACTATTTCCACGAGGATTCATTGAAATTTTCTGTTGGTTATTTCCTTTTTTAAATAGGAAATTCTTTATATTTACCTTGTTATATTAACAGTAATTTTTTAGATTATTTCCTTATCAGTTATGAGGTTTTTGTCTTCTATTTAAGAGATCTCTTTCTTTCTTTAACTGTGAAATATATAGAAAATATATTTCTTGATTATTTAGATATTTTTTTTCTGTAAATAAAACCCTAAAATTAAACTCTAAAGGGCTGTTTGTGGCACTTAATGGGTTATTATAGTCGTGGTTATAATAGTCCGTGGATTATAATAGTTGTGAATAGTAAATACTATTGAAGTTAGTATAGTTACTTTATTGACTGTGGGTTATAATAGTCGGTGGGTCAAACATAGATTGAGTTATAATAACTAAGTCCACCCAACTCCAAGTTAGTGCTCCAAACACCTCCTAAGAGATCTCTTGTCTTTCCTATATATATAGTATCAAATGTTAGAGGTTTAGGTTTGATAGAATATATAGAATACTTTAGGAGCAATACAACTCTGAATTGTGACTGAAATTTTTTTGTGGTACAGGATAACGGGGAGAAATTCACTAGTCTCTTAACTGCTATTAGTGCATATGCAGAAGGATTTTCAGCTGATCCAATCATCAGGAGAGTACTCTACTTATGGAAGAAGCTTGAAAAAGATTAGTATTTGATGTCAAATTTGTTCAATCCGTCTGTTCACTTGTTGAATGTAAATTTAGTTTTGTTGTAAAGTTGGAGATATTAGTACAGCTTATAAACCACTTTATTCAATACTAGTTTCACATATTTTTTTGTCTTTGTTATGCATGCCCCTTTCTTGTTCTTCATAGCTTTTAAGCAAAGAAATTACTAAAACACGGGAAATTTCCGCTTAAGATGTGATGGAGTATATCCCCTCCAGTTAGTGCAAACTGCAAATTGGGTCATTTGAACACTCCCAACCATAGGATTGATTCTTTAGAAGATTGAGGTATTTCACAATATTGAAAGATGGGTATTATGAAGTAAATGAGTCTAGTCTTATGAAGTAAAATCACTCTAAAAATGGTTGAGCGCTTCAAGCTCAATGGATGAGAAAGTTTTTGTAAAGCGCTAGAATTTGTCTACCCTGAAGTGGTACGTGATTTCTACGCTGGAGAATTCAACGAAGAGTTGAACGAAGTAATGGTTCGAGGAACCACAGTAGCTTTTGGAGGAGCCATCTGTTGAGCAAAGGGAAGCCCAAACAATGGCCCATGTTTTGTGGCCCAAAGTTTACTTCATTATTAAGTTTTTTTTTGTGATTGACTGAAGATAGGGTTGTTTGTGTTTATAAAAGCAGAATCAAATTGCTAAACAAAAATAACTTTGAGATTTACAAAGAAGAAGGAGAAATTCATGGGATTTGGATTTTTCAGGCAGAAGAAGAAATCGTGAGTATTTCTTTTTTTTGGGTTTGTTCTTTGTTTTGAGATAAACATGTTATTTCATTGAAGAGTTTTGAGATATTATTAGAGTGATTCGTGAGCTTTTTCTTTGAGAAGAAAAGTGAGAGAAATCATTCTTGAGAGGTTCGAAACTCTTGTAACTTTCTCCCCGACGTTATAGGAACCTGCATCGGTAGCAGAGAACTGGACGTAGCCCACATTGGGTGAACCAGTATAAATTCGGTGTCAATCTCTCTTCCCTTAAACTTGATTTATTATCGTTTTTATTGCTTAGAAGTTTTAGGTTGGTATATCTATTCTTCTAAGCTCCGGTTTCAAATTGTTTATTCCGCGTTAAGATTTGAAACCAATAACTGATCTGGGTTTCTTAGATAAAATATATATTGTTTGAATCTAGTATAGAATTTAGATTGATTATATTTGTATCGATTTACCCCAACAAGTGGTATCAGAGCAATTGGTTGTAGAACGATGTCAGGAGAAGATCATGGGAAGATGGTTATCTTTAATGGATCAGACTTTTCTTTTTGGAAATGTCAAATATTTGATTATTTGCATTCCAAGGAATTGGATTTGCCATTGGATGGTGTTAGAATAGTATTGTAAATATATTAGTTGTAATGTCTTTTACTGTCTTTTCCCCCTTTCCCTAATTAGGTTAACCTTGTATATTGTCATATATATATCTCTCTAATGAATGGAATACAATATTCTGATTCTCTCAAACCCTTAGCATTTACATGGTATCAGAGCTAGGGTTTTAGAAATTTTTTGCCGTTAAGGTTTTTCAAGTGGGGGTAGGTTGACGTTTGGGTCTTCATTTAGAGTGACCGTTTGTCAACACCACCCACTTCAGAAGCTACGCCGCCGTCAGGAGAGGAGACTCGCCGTCCGTCAGAAGGAGCCGCGCGTGAAGCCCACGCGCCGCCGAAAGGATCCGCCTTCGCCGCCACGCGCCGGCGCGTGAGGGCGCGTCCGCCGTCCGTTTCCGCTTCCGCCGCCTGGGTTCGTCTCGCAAGGGTATTTTCGGCCTGTCTGTGTATGTAGGTTTGACAAAATCTACTCGGTTTGCCTCTGGTTTGTTATTTTCCCTCGATTTGGGTTTGTTTTTCGAGTTTTTCAGTTCTGTTTTTTTCTGTGTTATGGGTGATAAGACAACCGTAGTTATGTCCGGCATGATACCGATGGTTTCGAAGGTTACAGAAGACAAGTTGAATGGGTCTAACTACTATGCATGGCGATCGAATGTTCGTCATTATATTCGGAGTATTGAGATGGAGGATCACTTGACTAACAAACCACCAACGGATGACACCAAGAAGACTTGGTTGAGGGACGATTCTAGAATGATCCTACAAATCAAGAATTCGATTGTGAAAGAGGTTGTTGGGCTCGTGAATCACTGGCAATCGGTCAAAGAACTAATGGAATACTTGGAATTTCTCTATTCTGGGAAAGATAACCTCAACAGAATGTTTGAAGTGTGTAAGACCCTCTTTCAACCTGCTCAGAGTGAAAAAACTCTTTTGAGTTATTTTATGGAATGCAAACGGAATTGTGCTGAATTTAGTACTTTGTTGCCCGTGGGTCCTGATGTCAAGGTTCAAACTACCCAACGCGACAAATTGTTCATCATGAGTTTCTTATTTGGTCTTGATCCTCAATATGGTATGGCAAAAGATCAAGTTTTTTCTAGTTCAGATGTCTCCTCGTTGGAAGATGCTTTTACTCATATACTTCGTACAGAAAAGTCCGCACCTTTGGTCCCACCATCTGAGTCGAACAGTGCTTTCGTTGGGCATACCAATGAGCATAGAGGTAATCGACGGGCAGGAAACAACTTCTCTAAAGGATATCCTTCTACTACTCAAAAATCTAATTCTGGAGATATTGTTTGCTATTATTGTCATAAGCCCGGTCATGTGGTAAAAGATTGCAGAAAACTCTTATATAAGAACCAGGGTCACAGTTAGGATCAGAGGGTTCAATCTGCCCATGTTGCATCTACTCCTGATAACCCTGAAAAGCCCTTCACGATTTCTCAGTCAGAGTTTGCTAAATTTCAACAGTATCAAGAGTCATTGACGGCATCATCTTCTACTCCTATTACTGCCATCGCCGAGACAGGTAACAAATCTAAATGTCTTCTTTCCTCCTATTCGAAATGGGTCATTGACTCTGGCGCTACAGATCATATGACAGGTAATCCTAGTTTATTCTCTCATTTTTCTCCATCTACATCTTTGCCTAATGTTACTATAGCCGATGGAACCACTACTCCTGTTTTAGGATTGGGCACAGTCAATCTTACCAATACAATGTCCCTATCCTCTATTTTAAGTTTACCACAGTTCTCCTTCAATTTGATTTCTGTCATTAAACTCACTCATGATCTTAATTGTTGTGTCTTATTCTTTCCTGATTATTGCTTATTTCAGGATCTTTTGACGAAGAGGACTATTGGTAGAGGGCGTAAATCTGGAGGTCTCTACATCTTTGAACCACATATACCTACTGCCCTCACATGCTCTAGAGTGTTTTCCCCTTTTGAAGAACATTGTCGTTTGGGTCATCCGTCTATTTCAGTTTTGAAGCGTCTTCGTCCTCAATTTAGTCATTTGTCTTCTTTAGATTGTGAGTCATGTCAGTTTGCTAAGTTTCATCGTGTGAGTTTGTATCCGAGAGTCGATAAACGAGCTAGTGCTCCGTTTGAGTTAGTTCATTCTGATGTTTGGGGTCCATGTCCTATCGAGTCCAAGGGAAAGTTTCGATATTTTGTTACCTTTGTCGATGATTATTCTCGTGTAACTTGGTTATATTTAATGAAAAGTCGTTCTGAGTTGCTTTCTCATTTTTGTAACTTCCATGCTGAATTTAGAACGCAATTTAGCGGTTCTCTTAAAATCCTACGGAGTGATAATGCTAAGGAATATTTCTCTCATGCTCTTGGATCTTATTTAGGTGCACATGGTATTCTTCATCAATCCTCATGTGTCGATACTCCATCTCAAAATGGGGTTGCAGAACGAAAGAATCGTCATCTCCTCGAAACAGCACGAGCCTTAATGTTTCAGATGCATGTTCCAAAACATTTCTAGGCTGATGTTGTTTCGACGGCTTGTTTCTTGATCAATCGCATGCCTTCTTCTGTTCTTAAGGGTGAGATACCTTATCGTACTTTGTGTCCTAAACAACCATCGTTTTCTCTTACACCAAAAGTATTTGGGTGTACTTGTTTTGTTCGGGATGTTCGACCCCATCTCACCAAATTGGATCCAAAGTCATTAAAATGTATCTTTCTTGGATATTCTCGTGTTAAAAAAGGGTATCGGTGTTATTGTCCTAGTCTTGATAGGTATTTGGTTTCTCCTGTTGTCACGTTTTTTGAAGATTCGTCTTTCTTCCCCTTGCCTTCCAATAAGAGTCAGGGGGAGCATACGAAGGATGATGATGAGTTCCTTATCTATACCATTGTGTCTTATTGTGAGACACGTAACGAATCATCTTCCTTTGTCCTTGTCTCTACTCACCCACCTTTGACTCAGGTTTACTCTCGTCGACAACCAGGTACAGTTATACGCCCTTTATCAAAGGCTTCTTCGTCATTGGATCCAGGTGCAAGCGATGATCGTCCCATTGCCCTTCGTAAAGGTACGCGTCAGTGCACTTACCCTATCTCCTCTTTTGTGTCATATAACCATTTGTCTTCTCCTACATGCTCTTTTATTGCATCTATAGAGTCTTTATCTAGTCCTAAATATGTTCGTGAAGCTTTGTCTCATTTTGGTTGGCGCGCTGCAATGGTGGAGGAGATGAATGCCTTAGATGACAATGGTACTTGGGATTTAGTGTCTCTTCCTGCAGGAAAGAGGCCTATTGGTTGTAAATGGGTATTTGCAGTTAAAGTCAATCCCGATGGGTCTGTCGCTCGGTTGAAAGCTCGTCTGGTGGCTAAAGGCTACGCACAAACGTATGAAATTGACTATTCTGATACTTTTTATCCAGTTGCTAAAATGGCTTCTGTTAGGTTACTCATTGCGTTAACATCAACTCATCATTGGTCCTTGCATCAACTTGATATTAAAAATGCATTTCTTCATGGTGATCTTCAAGAAGAGGTGTATATGGAGCAACCGCCGGGATTTGTTGCTCATGGGGAGAATGGAAAGGTATGTCGCCTTCGAAAATCCTTCTACGGTTTAAAGCAGAGTCCACGAGCATGGTTTGGAAAATTTAGCACGGTAGTTGAAAACTTTGGAATGAAGAAAAGCAAGTCAGATCATTCAGTCTTTTATAAACGATCTGAGAGGGGTTTCATCTTGTTAGTCGTATATGTTGATGATATTGTTATTACTGGTGATGACTCATTGGGTATCCAATCTCTCAAGACTTTTCTCCACACTCAATTCCATACAAAAGATTTGAGAATGTTGAAATACTTTCTTGGAATTGAGGTAATAAGAAGCAAGAAGGGAATTATGTTATCACTAAGAAAATATGTACTTGACTTGTTGGCTGAAACAGGGAAATTAGGGGCTAAGCCATGCAGTACCCCAATGATGCCCAATTCACAGCTCACAAGAGAGGGCGAATTGCTGAAAGATCCTGAAAGATATAGGAGGTTGGTGGGAAAACTAAATTACCTTACAGTAACTCGACCAGACATAGCCTATTCAGTGAGTATTGTGAGTCAGTATATGTCTTCCCCTACAGTTGACCATTGGGCTGCATTAGAACAAATTCTGTGTTATTTGAAAGTTGCCCCTGGACGTGGTTTATTATATAAAGATTATGGTCATACTAACATTGAATGTTTCACTGATGCTGATTGGGCAGGATCTAAGGAAGATAGGAGATCTACTTCAGGCTATTGTGTATTTGTTGGTGGTAATTTGGTTTCTTGGAAGAGTAAGAAACAGAATGTGGTGTTACGTTCTAGTGCTGAGTCAGAGTATAGAGCAATGGCACAATCTGTATGTGAATTAGTGTGGATATATCAACTTCTCATTGAATTGGGATTTGATATCACAACACCGACTAAATTATGGTGCGATAATCAAGCAGCTCTTCACATCGCATCTAATCCAGTATTTCATGAGCGAACTAAACACATTGAAGTAGACTGTCACTTTGTACGTGAGAAGATACAACAAGGCCTGATATCCACAGGATACATCAAGACTGGAGAACAGTTAGGAGATATCTTCACAAAAGCATTAAATGGAGCACGCATAGATTACCTTTGTAACAAGTTGGGCATGATAAACATATTTGCTCCAACTTGAGGTGGAGTGTTAGAATAGTATTGTAAATATATTAGTTGTAATGTCCTTTACTGTCTTTTCCCCCTTTCCCTAATTAGGTTAACCTTGTATATTGTCATATATATCTCTCTCTAATGAATGGAATACATTATTCTGATTCTCTCAAACCTTTAGCATTTACAGATGGAAAGCCTGAGGAAATGGGAGAAGCAGAATGGAAAAAGTTGGGCAGAAAGGTGTTGGGGATTGTTCGCCTGACTTTGACAAAGAATGTGCAAAGCAGTGTGGCGAAGGAGACAACCACGACAGGACTTATGTCAGCTCTGTCTAACATGTATGAAAAACCATCTATAAACAACAAGTTGTATCTCGCAACTAAATTCTTTAATTTGAAGATGGCTGAAGGTACATCTGTTACTGCTCCTTTAAATCAATTTGATTTATTGATAAATCAATTAGTTGCAGTTGATTTAGAATTCACTGATGAATTGAATGCAATATTGTTGTTGAGATCATTACTTGATAGCTGGGATACCATGAAGACTGCATTTTCTAATTCATGTGGAAAAAAGAAATTGCAGCTTTCACAGGTTAGAGATTCTGTTATAGCAGAAGAGATCCGCAGAAAGGACTCAGGTGTTGCTTCTTCTTCTGGTTCAGCGTTGAATGTGGACAGGGGGAGAAGTTATAACAGAGGTCATAGCAATCAAGGTAAATCGAAAAACAATAGAAGCAAGTCCAGAAACAGCAAATTTGAATGTTGGAATTGTGGTAAGCCTGGACACCTGAAAAGAAACTGCAAGGCCCCAAAGCGAACCGAGGGGAATGAAGCCAGTGCAAATGTTGTTGAAGAAGAGATACATGACGATGCTCTGGTTCTTGCAGTGGAAAGTGCTCATGAGACATGGGTGATAGATTCAGGTGCGTCATTCCATACTATAGGGAACCGTGACATTCTTGAAAATTATGTTGCAGAAAATCAGGGAAAGGTGTATCTTGCTGATGGAGAGTCTTTAGACATCATTGGAACCGGTGACGTGAATTTGAAAATGGCGAATGGTTCAGTCTGGAAAATTCGCCAGGTACGTCACATTCAAAATATGGCGAAGAACTTGATTTCTGTAGGGCAGTTAGACAACGAAGGATGTGAAGTATCCTTTCGTCAAGGAAACTGGAAGGTTACAAAGGGTGCAATGCTAGTCGCTCGAGGAAGAAAGTCAGGGACTTTATATGTCAACAGCAATGACAAGGACATGGTGGCTGTTGTAGATCATTCGAGTCAGACTGGTTTGTGGCACAACAGGTTGGGACATATGAGTGAAAAAGGTATGCAAATTCTTCACTCTACAGGGAAGTTACAAGGACTAAAGGCAGTTGAACACAAGTTGTGTGAGAGTTGTATCTTTGGGAAGCAGAAGCGTGTCAGCTTCTCAAAAACAGGACCAACGAGAAAACCTACAAAGTTGGAGTTAGTTCACACTGATGTGTGGGGGCCTGCTGAAGTTTCTTCCCTCGGTGGTTCCAGATATTATGTGACCTTCATAGATGACTCAAGCAGAAAGGTATGGGCTTACTTTCTCAAACATAAATCTGATGTATTTTCTGTTTTCCAAACTTGGAAGGCTATGGTTGAGAATGAGACATGTCTGAAAGTTAAAAGCTTGAGGTCTGACAACGGCGGTGAATATGTTGATGGGGAGTTCAAAAGATTTTGTGCAGACAACGAGATTGTGATGGTAAAGACTATTCCAGGGACACCGCAGCAGAATGGTGTCGCAGAAAGAATGAACAGGACATTGAATGAGCGTGCCAGAAGCATGAGATTACATTCAGGATTGCCGAAGATGTTCTGGGCAGAGGCAATCGGCATGGCGACCTACCTGATCAATAGGAGCCCGACCATATCACTAGACTTCAAGTTGCCTGAAGAAGTCTGGAGCTGTAAACAGGTAAACCTTTCTCATCTAAAGGTTTTTGGTTGTGTGTCTTACCTTCACATTGATGCTGCAAACAGGAGTAAATTAGATGCTAAATCCAAGAAGTGTTATTTTATTGGATATGGCGGTGCTGAGATTGGCTACAGGTTTTGGGATGACCAAAACAGGAAAATAGTCAGAAGCAAGAATGTGATTTTCAATGAAGAAGTTCTGTATAAAGACAGAACAACAATTGATTCAGAAAAGTCTGAGCTAGAAGAGAAGACTCAATTTATAAGTCTTCCATAGGTTGAGACCAGAACAACAAGAGTTGGATATCAGAACACAACTACTCCTGAAGAACCAAATGTTGAATCTGAGGAACCGGTTATGGAACCTAACGAACCGACTGTGGAACCTGATGAAGTTCAGAGAACGCCACCTCCAACAGTTAGGAGGTCCAGCAGGACTATCAGACCACCACATAGGTATTCTCCTACTTTGAATTATATATTATTGACTGACAGAGGTGAACCTGAATGTTATGATGAGGTGATTCAACTGGAAGATTCTGTCAAGTGGGAGTTGGCCATGAAGGATGAGATGGATTCTCTTATGACGAATCAGGCATGGCAACTGGAAGAGTTACCAAGAGGTAAGAAAGCTTTGCAAAACAAATGGCTTTACAGAATAAAACAAGAGTTCGATGGTAGCAAAAGATACAAAGCAAGGCTTGTAGTCAAAGGCTTTCAACAAAAAGAAGGTATTGACTTCAATGAGATATTTTCTCTGGTAGTTAAACTAACTACTATTAGAACTGTATTATCAATAGTGGCAGAAGAGGATCTGTTCCTAGAACAGATGGATGTAAAGACAACTTTTCTTCATGGTGATTTGGAGGAAGAAATTTACATGAAACAGCCACAGGGTTTCATAGTACAGGGGCAAGAGAAAATGGTTTGCAAACTTCAGAGAAGTCTGTATGGTCTCAAACAGGCTCCCAGACAGTGGTATAAGAAGTTTGATAGCATTATGTGCAACAGTGGATTCCAGAGGTGTCAGGGAGATCATTGTTGCTACGTAAAATCTCAGGGTAACTCATATATTATTTTACTGCTATATGTTGATGACATGTTGATAACAGGTGCAAACAAACAGGAAATTCTAAAGATAAAGGCTGAATTATCTAAAGAATTTGATATGAAAGATTTGGGAGCTGCCAAACAAATCTTAGGGATGGGGATTGAGAGGAAAGATGGTACATTGACATTGTCGCAGGAAGAGTATGTGAAAAAGGTACTGACCAGATTTCACATGGAAGATGCAAAATCGGTGAGTACTCCTTTAGCTTGTCATTTTAGATTATCTAAGGAGCACTCACCCACTACTGAGCAAGAAAGAGATCATATGGCTAGAGTACCATATGCTTCAGCTATAGGTAGCCTGATGTACGCCATGGTTTGCACAAGACCGGACATTGCACAAGCAGTGGGAGTTGTTAGCAGGTATATGTGTAATCTAGGGAAGCAGCACTGGGAGTCTGTTCACTGGATTTTCAGATATCTGAGAGGGACAACTGATTATGCTCTGCATTTTAAAAGATCAGATTTTAAACTGCAGGGTTATGTGGATGCAGATATGGCAGGAGATACAGATGGCAGGAAAAGTACTACCGGGTATGTTTTTACTTTGGGTAATACTGCTATTAGTTGGGGATCTAGACTGCAGAAGATAGTAGCTCTTTCTACTACAGAGGCCGAGTATGTTGCAGTTACTGAAGCTAGTAAGGAGATGATATGGCTTCAGTCCTTCTTAGAAGAACTTGGCTTAAGATTGAGAAAGGGGACTTTGCATTGCGACAGTCAGAGTGCTATTCATTTAGCAAAGAATCCAGTGTTTCATTCGAGAACGAAACACATACACGTGAGATACCATTTTATCAGATCAATCTTAGAAGATGGAGCGCTGGTGCTTGAAAAGATTCCAGGAAGTCAGAATCCAGTCGAATGTTTACCAAGACCGTTCCTGTTGACAAACTGAAGTTGTGCGCAACTTTAGTTGGACTTCACTATGAGTAGAGAGAAGTCGTTACCGATGCACGGAAGACATGTTGCTTGTTTTGTCTTCAAGTGGTAGATTGTTAAGCAAAGTGAAGCCCAAACAATGGCCCATGTTTTGTGGCCCAAAGTTTACTTCATTATTAACTTTTTTTGTGATTGGCTGAAGATACGGTTGTTGGTGTTTATAAAAGCAGAATCAAATTGCTAAACAAAAAGGACAGTGAGATTTACAAAGAAGAAGGAGAAATTCATGGGATTTGGATTTTTCAGGCAGAAGAAGAAATCGTGAGTATTGTGAGAATTTCTTTTTTTTGGGTTTGTTCTTTGTTATGAGATAAACATGTTATTTCATTGAAGAGTTTTGAGATATTATTAGAGTGATTCGTGAGCCTTTTCTTTGAGAAGAAAAGTGAGAGAAATCATTCTTGAGAGGTTCGAAACTCTTGTAACTTTCTCCCCGACGTTATAGTGGAACCTGCATCAGTAGCAGAGAACTGGACGTAGCCCACATGGGGTGAACCAGTATAAATCTGGTGTCAATCTCTCTTCCCTTAAACTTGATTTATTATCCTTCTTATTGCTTAGAAGTTTTAGGTTGGTTTATCTATTCTTCTAAGCTCTGGTTTCAAATTGTTTATTCCGCGTTAAGATTTGAAACCAATAACTGATCTGGGTTTCTTAGATAAAATATATATTGTCTGAATCTAGTATAGAATTTAGATTGATTATATTTGTATCGATTTACCCCAACACCATCAACTCTTTGTTGGGGTTGCAACGAGTAAAGGACGCGTTAGAGGTGAACTATGACGCTATTCTAGATGACGCTATTCTAGAGGCCATAGCATTGTCACGAGGGCAGTGGGAGGAAAGTTCAACCGCACTTCACTCCATAAAGCCAAGCCACCTCACACTTGCAGCGACTTACTAAATGTACTTGATTAGGAAGGGGATTATGCCCACAATGCATGAATCTTCAATCACTGCTTCCCGCACCATACTCTGTTGCTGCATGATGCAAGGTATTCCCCTCAACTTCAGTTCAATAATGTGCAAGAAAATTAAGCTAGTAAAGGCCAAAGACCAAGAAAAATTGTTCTGCCCATGGATAGTCGGTGAGTTATGTCGTACTGTCGGGGTAGCACTAAAGAATGGTGAGCTTAAAACCAGAATGAAATGAGAAGGCTTCTTGTACTCAAGTTTCTTTCAAAGGACCCAAGCCTTCCAGTCAGCGAAAGAACTAGAAACGTCTTCAGCTACAAAGCTGAAATCTAAGGAAAGGGCCACCGTTGCCCCCACAACCTAATAATCTTCCACCCTTGCAGTTGTCCAAGAAGAGGACCCACCCAACCATTCAGCTCCTGAGCTTAATGCTCCCTTCATAACTCCAACTACTTAAACTCCGATCAGCAAAAACAAAGAATCACCGCACCAAGATTCACCAATTTGAGACCCCAACATTAGTGCACCACTGCAGCATCAGCAACCATTTGCATTCATGAACCACATCATGAATGGAATAGAAAATTGGTAGCCTCAACTGCAACCAATGTTGAGGTCTGCCACATTGCCCACGACATTCTGGCTTTATCAAGAAGGCTTGAGAGTTTTACCGCATATATCGATACGTGGAGAATGGCGGTAGGACGACCTCGAGTACCACTTGAACTCCTCACGCTCATTCAGTTGCAAGGGGCTATGCATCCACCCCCATTCCCCTACGTCCAAGAAATCAAAATCCAAGAAGGATGCTGCCAACAAAAAATAGTGCTATGTGTTCTTGTTCACTATTGATCAAATTATTTTGCTACGGCCCTAAATCTCTTGCTTTGCTGTTGTTTTAAATTTTTTTTAATACCGCTTATGACCAGACTTACTTTCTAATAGTATGTTGAGTGCCCAAAAGGCTTGGTCATTTTACAGTTTATTGCTTTTGATGAATCGCATGTATTTCAATCGTTCATTGTTTCAATTTGATAAAAGTTCATTGCGCTCAATTGTGAATTTTATTTACTTTTTGCTTAAGTTTAATGTTCGCTTAGCGTGTACGTAGATCTCGTTGCCTGCCACCGCCTTGGTTAATGAGGATATTTAGCGTTTTAGTTTAAAAGTTAACTTCATTGTATTTAGAATCACCAGTGTCCATTCGATATAATCTAGAGGAAACCTAGTTCAGCTTATGCTTTAGCAAACTTTTCCAATTAATCAATTCACTTAGATTCTCACATAGCTAATTTGCTAGTGCCGCAATAGCATATTCGCACCCGTCCAAGCCAGTGCTAATAACTAAGTTTTGAGGATACTTAGAGCTATTACTTGCAATCAGCCAACTACATCTATTTACTTGTTGTCGCATCTATTTGTATGTTAGTAAAGTCTGACATAATTGACATTTTGGTACTGCTTCAGCCTTATTCTCTTAGGTTAGATCTCAGATTAGTTGTATTCCACTCTATACTCGATTGACACGTTAGTGACCACTTGCGCTACCGCGTTATGTAAAATATCGTTTGTGTGTTTATTTTCAGTCATTTCGTAAACCATTGCATGCCTTTCCAATTTTCTTCGCATGTCATACATGCAATATCATATTGTACTTAAAAGCTTAATGCAACCACAAGCGAATAACCAATCATATACTATCAAACTTTTTGAAGAAATTATTTTTCAACGGAAGACTAGGTTCTACTTCTTTGGGCTCTATTTATTTTGGGAATGAATTACAATTAAGACCCGTCATCAAGCAAAACTCTTTCAAGCCAAATTTGGTTGTATGACCTTCTAAATCAAAGTATAATCTATCATTTGTGCTCTTTTTTCGTCAATCTTCTAATTAGATGAATTAGAAGTTGTGTTTGAGATTTTTTTACTTCAAGATTTAGAAAGTGGTCGAAGGGTCCTTGTTTAAACAACTCTAATTAGGTCGGTGAAAGAATTTTAATATTGTATCAATCACCTCCATTGTGGAATAGTAATGAATCCTCAAACCAAGTTTTGAAGACACGTTATCCTGTTAAATTAGAATAAAACATATGAATAAATCAGTAATAATGGAGCGATATGCGCAGCGGAAAGCGATTTTGGATCGATGATATTCTAATTTCATCAATTTAACAATTAGAAAACATGCTCAAAATGACGAAAATAAAGAAATTAGAATACATACCCTTGTAGTTCCAATATCTTCAAGCTCCGTCGCGCGTTCCTCGTCACGAACTCTTCCGACCTCTTCTCACGAACACCCCGAGGACCACTCCAGGTAGTCCCGCTATCCTCAGCGTCGTGCAACGGATTGGTGGGACTCCAAAAATAAAGAGAAAAGAAGAAGAAAAGGAGAAGAAGAAGAAGAAAGAAGAAGAGAGGCAAAGGGAAGAAGTTTTAACTTCTGAAGTTCTTTTTTTTTTTTTCTTCGTACCCCAAGCCTTACTTCTCCAAATCCCCCCTCTGGTCAAACTTACTTATACATATATATTATAACTTAATATATATATATATATATATATATATATAATTATTATTATTATTTAAAAATAATAATAATAAGTTTATTTATTAAACGTTTTAATAAATAAAAAAAATATATATATATAATTATTAATTATTAATTAAAATTATTATTTAATAATTTTAGGGTTTAGGGTGCACTCATTGTTCAAGCCCCGGAGTCAGCTATTAAGGGAACAACCTATCTACTAACCCTGAAGAGCGGGTTAGGAGTGAACTCCATCTTACTACACTATGTTCCCAACTACCTATTGGACTTTATCCCTGAGATGGTAAGTTATTGAGTCGGCGCTAATGAGTCACTCTCACCCATACAAGTCTAAGGATACTGTCTAATAAGCAGAAGTTCATAGTAAGCTCAGGATTAAGATCGAGTTACCTAGGTCATCAAATGAAAATGTCGGTCTCATCAGTAAACGGTGTTATAAAGAGAGAGCAACATATTTCGTGGTTCGGTCTTATACAAACTCTTTGTACAGGACGCCCCCACTCGCACATCTCCGTGTGAAACAATTCGGATCACATCGTTTTGTACAATACAAAGTGAGCCGCATCCAATAGTGTTACCAGGATAAGGTACCCAGCCTTATCTGTATACTATAGACAATTTTGTCTGACTACTTGAGCTTGGTCCACAATCATGTCATACATGAAGCTCAAGTACTCATATTCAGCCAAGGGTGTTGGTCATTGGTATAGGATAAACCAAACACGTTTCACTTTATTCCAGTAAACTCTTTTACTAAATAAAACAAATAACTCTTTATTCTAAATAGAATATTTACAAACATAACTGTTCACACGAGAATTCGAACGACGAATGGAAATTCGACACGTGTAAATGAAATTTGAATTTGTATTGTATGTATTTGTATCAGTGCGTAGTGGATTACAATCTCTAATGTTTGATCCTCTGATTCTCTCTCTTAAATGTAACCGTACTCGAGGACTTCGCAGCTTGTTCTCGAGGTTGAATCTTCAGCTTCGCGTAACGGTGATGTCTTCAGGTGTTTGATCTTCAAGTGACGTTCAGTCTTCAGGATTCCAAGAGTCTTTCGTTGTTTGAGAATTCTCTCTGAGTTCTTAGGAGAAGAAATTTGCTGAACCTTGAAAATGAAGAATGAGCTCTCTATTTATAGAGTTCTCATGGGCCTGATGGGCTTGGGCCTGGACCCAATGGGCTTGGTCCAATGGGCTTTTGAATTTTGAGCCCAATGGGCTTGGCCTTTGGGCCAAATTGTCTTTTGAATAGCTTTTCTGGCCCGATCCGATTTTGAGCCCAATTGCGGTGTGACCGAATTTGCTCGGTCAAGCCTATCTAATCCATTGGCTGTGATGAAGACACGTGGCGACCGCCGATTGACCGAAATTTCTCGATCAACAAATGCCCCCTTTTTCGAGAGTTACGCACAAGTATGTGTGGGTGAGTCTCGGAAGAGTAAAATTTTGAAATCGAAATGTAGGACACCCCTAATTTCGACTCCGCCTTGACATGTCAATTTTATCGAAATATGAAATTTGGTTCATAAAACAATTGTTTTAATTGACACATATTTCTATGCCAATCGATCAAAAATATGAATTTGGCTCGTAATATTGATCTTTCTTATTTGACAGAAATTTGACTTGAATTTTAGTAGATTTTTGTGTTCTACTTTAATTCTATTTTTGGATGTAGAGTAGAGTTTTGTGTCTACCCAATTTAATTTTGACTTTGAATTTTTTATCCCAATTTCGACGCGGGATAAAATTGGAGTATATCCAAACCACCAATTTCGATTTGAGACTTGGATTTGGATAAATTTTGACTCTAAATCTTGCTCGGGAGTGAAATTTGGAACATGTCCTTCCTTCAAGTCCAAGAAAATTTGGTTTACGTTCAAAAAAATTTGCTGGAACGTGAAGAAAAATTGATGGACATTTGACGGATCTGAAGCTTGAATTTTGAGATGAAATTTGAACTCAACTGGTGCTCATGAAACGAAATTTAGAACACGCCCCAAATCTCAATTCAACGAATGGATTAAAATTTCTCATCCAAGTTGAACGAAATATTAAATTCTGAAGCCAATTGATAATGTAGAAGTCTGTTTGGCAAAGTGGAACTTGGATGACCTTTGCTTTCCTTGGTCTTGAGTTTGAGTTTTTTTTTACGGAACTTTCGTTCTTTTTTTTTTTTGTACTGATTTAATTTTTTTTTTTTAAGAACATTGGTCGCCGCTCACATACGAGGGAGGTCATTTAGGTTGTTTGGAAGGCTTTGTTTGGAGATCCACAGGTACCTTTTTTTCCCCTTTTTTTTACACCATCGTTCTATTTTCTTTTTGTACTGTTTTTTAGAACACATAGGATTTTTAGATGTTTGTAGATTTTTTTGTTATGATTTTTCTTTTGTTTTAAAAAAAAATCTCTAAACATATGCGTATTTTTTTCATTTGTTTTTTTTTCTTCCAAATCATAGCAAACCTACTTTGATTTTTTTGCTTTTTTTTAAAAAAAATCTCTTAAATCTACCGTGATATTTTCATGTTGTTGATTTTTTTTTTTTTCAAAATCACAGAATCACAGGAAGAGGTTTTTCCCTTCTTTTTTTTTTTTTTTTTTTTTTTTTTTTTTTTTTTTTTTTAATCACATCAAAGGTTTTTTTTTTTAATCTCTTGAACCTAGGGTGATTTGTTTGTTGTTTATTTTTTTTTTAAAACCAAAGCAAACTGGAGGTTTTTCCTTTTCTCATTTTGTTGATTTTTTTGCTGGATTTTGTTTTCCTTTCCATTTTCTGATTTTGGTTGTATTTTGTTTGCTTCAGTTTTAAAATCGCATGCCTTTTTTAAATCTCTTAAACCCTATGGTGAGATTTGTTTGTTGTTGATTTTTTTTCAAAATCACAGAACCAGAGGCTTTTCCTTTCCCTTTTTTAATTTTGCTCATTTTTTTGTTGTATTTTTTTTTTTAGCTTCAAAATTTGAGGGTTTTTTTTTTCATATTTTGTTTGCTTTGTTTTTTTTTCTTTTCTTTTTTACTGATTTTGTTTTTTCTTTTCAAAAACCATAGCAAGTTTTTTGGTTTTGTGTTTTTTTTTTTCTTTTTTTTTAATTTTGATACGGTATCAAATTTCTTTTATAAATTTTTTTTGTATAACTTTTTTTTATAACATTTTGATACTGTAAATTTTTTTATAGCAATCTAAAATTTGGGTTCCTTTGGTGATTCCTATACTTTGGATTACTTTCTTTTTTATATTACATGAATTTTGAATTTTGAACTGTACCTTCATATGAAAATTTGTTCGTGTTACATGCAAATTGCATTGAGTCTTGCATATGCTCTGTTCATACTACATGTAATCTGACTTTACATGCCTCCTGCTCAAGTCATGTGAATTTTGTATTTGACTTGAGATGTTTCTGATAAAGTACAATATTTGTTAAATGTTTGTGATTGAATAGTAACTTTAGTCTCACTTTCCTTGTGGTGGATCACAATTTTTTTTTTACAGCTTTAATTCTCACCGGTGAAGATCATTGCCGATTTTGGTCTTGGTTCGAAGACAAGTTTCACGCCGCCGTTGATTGACTTGAGACCCATCACATGTATATTGTTTTTTGCCTCACTTTACTTTGTTTTCTTTTATCGCTTTTGTCGCAAATTTGGACTGTATTTTTTTTTGGACTGGCGCACTATTTTTTTTTGGACGGGCGCACTATTTTTTTGGACGGGCGCACTATTTTTTTGGCGGTCTAGCCTTTGTTCGGCGCTCTAGCCTTTGTTCGGCGCACTAGCCTTTGTTCGGTGCTCTATTCTTTGCTCCGCGCTCTATTCTTTGCTTCACGCTTTATTCTTTGCTCTGCGCTCTATTCTTTGCTCCGCGCTCTATTCTTTGCTTCGCGCTCTATTCTTTGCTCCGCGCTCTATTCTTTGCTCCGCGCTCTATTCTTTGCTCCGCGCACTATACTTTGCTCCGCGCACTATTCTTTTTTTGGACTTTTTTTTTTATCGCCAACTTGGACTGCTTTCTTTTATTGCAAATTTGGATCGTCGTTCATTTTATCGCAAATTTGTACTTGCTTTCAATTTATTGCAAATTTGGATCGTCGTTCAAGTTTAAAACAAAGCCTTGCTCCTCGGTTTATTTTGCTTGTGTACGTGTACTTGGATTTTCAAGTGAATAAAAACTTGGATTTCTATGTTTCGCCCCACTCCAAATTTTTACCCAACGCACAACACTTGGGAACATAAACTTGGATTTCCAAGCGAATAAATACTTGGAATTTCACATTTTAATTCATTTCGAATGTTTACCAAACAACAACATTTGCATATAAACTTGGACTTCCAAGCGAATAAAAATTTGGATTTTCGTGTTTTCCTCCACTTCAATTTTTTTTATTTGGAATAGCCATGGATTTCCAAATAACAACTTGGATTTTCGTGTTTTCCTCCCCTTCCATTTTTTTTAGACATGGATTTCCAAGCGAATAAAAAAAAACTTGGATTTCTTTGTTTTGCTCCGCTGCAATTTTTTCATCTGAAATATAGACATGGATTTCCAAATAAAAACTTGGATTTTCGTGTTTTCCTCCCCTTCAATTTTTTTTCATCTGGAATATAGACATGGATTTCCAAGCGAATAAAAAAAACTTGGATTTCTTTGTTTTGCTCCGCTTCAATTTTTTTCCTGGAATATGGACATGGATTTCCAAATAAAAACTTAGATTTCTTTGTTTTGTTCCGCTTCAAATTAAAAATTTCATCTGGAATATAGACTGGATTTCCAAATAAAAACTTGAATTTCTTTGTTTTGCTCCGCTTCAATTTTTTTTCTGGAATATGGACATGGATTTCCAAATAAAAACTTAGATTTTCGTGTTTTTCCTCCCCTTCGATTTTTTTCATCTGGAATATAGACATGGATTTCCATGCGAATAAAAAAAAACTTGGATTTCTTTGTTTTGCTCCGCTTCAATTTTTTTCCTGAAATATGGACATGGATTTCCAAATAAAAACTTGGATTTCTTTGTTTTGTTCCGCTTCAAATTAAAATTTTCATCTGGAATATAGAAATTTCATCTGGAATATAGACTGGATTTCCAAATAAAAACTTGGATTTCTTTGTTTTGCTCCGCTTCAATTTTTTTCTGGAATATGGACATGGATTTCCAAATAAAAACTTGGATTTTCGTGTTTTTCCTCCCCTTCAATTTTTTTTCATCTGGAATATAGACATGAATTTTCAAGCGAATAAAAAAAAACTTGGATTTCTTTGTTTTGTTCTGCTTCAAATTTTTCCATCTAGAATATAGACATGGATTTCCAAATAAAAACTTGGATTTCTGTGTCTTTTACCCCTTCAATTTTTTTCATCTGGAATATAGACATGAATTTCCAAGCGAATAAAAAAAAACTTTGATTTCTTTGTTTTGTTCTGCTTCAAATTTTTCCATCTGGAATATAGACATGGATTTCCAAGCGAATAAAAGCTTGGATTTCCACGTTTTGTTCTGCTTAAAAAAAAAAATTATCTGGAATGTAGACATGGATTTCCAAGTGAATAAAAAAAACTTGGATTTCTATGTTTTGCCCCACTTCAAACTTTTCTTTATTTTTTTTTTATGCAACACTGGTATTGGGACGTCGCTTGTGGGGGCCTACACCATAAATTTGAAATGATGAGGTGACGTCGCTTCATTTATGCTAATTTCTTTCCTTTTTACTTGATGAGGTGAAGTTGAAACTTTGAACTTTAAGATGAGGTGACAGAGCATTGAATTCAGAGATGAAGCGACGAGACCTCCAAAATCTAACTTAAACTCAATACTTGAGGCAAGTAAAGCCAAAGATCGAGCTTGAAGCGAGTGATGCCTCGAACTTGGACTTTAAAGCGAGCGACGCTCGAACTTGAACCTGTAGCGAACAACACACATTTTTTTAACTTGAAGCAAGTGACGCTCAAACTTGAACTTGAAGTGAGCAGCGCTTGGTCTTGAACTTGAAACGACCAACGCTTGAATTTTAAGTTCAACTTGAAGCGACCAACACTCGAACTTGAAGTTGAACTTGAAGCGAGCGGCACTCGATCTTGAACTTGAAGTGAACAGCGCTTGGTCTTAAACTTGAAACGACCAACGCTTGAATTTTAAGTTCAACTTGAAGCGACCAACACTCGAATTTGAAGTTGAAGCGAGTAACACCCAGTCTTAAAATTAAAGCGAGCAATGCTTGGTCTTGAACTTGAAACGACCAACGCTTGAATTTGAAGTTGAACTTGAGGCGACCAACAATAAAGCTTGAACTTGAAGCGGGAAACACCCGATCTTGAACTTAAAGTGATCGACACTTGGTCTTGAACTTGAAGCGACCAACACTCGAACTTGAAGTTAGAGTTAAAGCGGACAACACCCATTTTTTTAACTTGAAGTTGACACGAGACGACATCGACTTTAAAGATCACCTAAACTTTGAAGATGAAACAATCACCTAAACTTTGAAGATGGAGTAACAACCTCGATTTTGAAGATGAAGCGACGACATCATCTTTGAAGATCATCTCAACTTTAAAGACGAAACGACAACCTCGACTTTGAGACGAAACGAAGCTGCCATAGAAATTGGAGATGAAGTAGAGCCGTCTTCAAACTTGAACTTAAAGCGAGGAAGCCTTCGAACTTGAACTTGAAGCGAGTAAAGCCTCTTGTGCGTACGAAACTTGTACCTTCACCCTAGTGGTAGTGTGAACGTTTAGCTTGTAGCGTCACCCTAAGAGTAGTGCACGCGCTCAACTTGCAATGTTGCTGTACAAAGGAAAAGAACATCTTCGTTGTGTCCCCTTTATTGATGATGCTGATGCTCGAGCCGTGGCTGCAATTCGTGAGCTTCTAGAGAGTTCACGTGAGGAGCTGAAAGAGTTTCAGTGGATGCCTTGATTTATGTATTTTTTTGTTATACTCCCTGTATCTTATTCTAGAATTCTCTTATGTAAAGATTGTTTTTTTTTTGTTTGATTGTTTCTTGACTACTGATTCTGTTAAGCACAATCATTTGACTCACCTCATTCATTTTGGAATATATTAGTTTTTTTTTTACATATATATATATATATATATATATTGTCGTGACTGAACTTAAAGATTATATATATTTTTTCTTTAAGTTGCCTATGTACCCTTAGATGGAAGGGATCAAGTCATAACGTAGTTCAAATTACATGATGAGTGATTTTTTTTCTCTGGGCCGTTCACCTTTTAAGCTCGTGCGGGCCAGGAGCAACATGTAGTTTATACTCTTACGTTAAGGAGTATTACATTTTATGCGTAAAATTTCTTGAGAAACTTGTCGTTGATTGGGTCAATCCTTAATCCATCCTGATCCACGATTTTGTATGCCCCATTTGTGTAGACTTCTTTGACAACATAGGGTCCGTCCCATTTAGGGGTGAATTTTCTCCCCGTGTGTCGCGTTGTGATAATGGGTCTTCGAACTGCAAGTACTAGATCACCAACTTGAAATGTTCGAGGCTTCAAATTTTTGTTGAAGGCCTTAGTCATTCGTGCTTGGTAGCATTCCAAGGCTTGTTGAGCATCTAATCTTCTTTCATCGAGTGCTTCCAATTCTTGGAGACGCAATCTTGCATTCTCTTCCGTAGTTAACCCTTCTTGCACCGTCATCATTAAGGATGGGATTTCTCTTTCCAAAGGGAGCACAACTTCAACCCCATAGACTAGGGAATAAGGTGTGACCCCTGTAGGAGTGCGGTGGGTAGTTCGGTAAGCCCATAATGCCTCACCAATCTTTTCCTGCCAGTCTTTTTTTGACTTGGAGACCACTTTTTTCAACAAGTTACACAATGTTTTGTTGAATGCTTCTGCCAATCCATTTGCCGGAGCGTTGTACATGGATGACTTGCATTGCTTGAACTTGAATTTCTCACATAAATTGTCCATTAGACTATTGGAAAATTGTCTTCCGTTATCGGTCACGATGCGGTGAGGGATGCCGTAACGGTAAATGATGTGGGTTCGGATGAAATTCACAACAATTTCCTTCTTTGCCTCCTTTAACGCAATTGCCTCGGCCCACCTTGAAAAATAATCTGTCCCAGCGAGGATATAAGAATGTCCCGCTGAGGACTTAGGTGTTATTGGACCAACGAGATCAAGCCCCCAGGCTTCAAAGGGCCATGAAGCTATGGTTGGGTGAAGGGGTTCTGGCGGTTGATGTATGAAGTTTGCATGAAATTGACAAGCCTCACATTTCTTTGCATACTCCATCGAGTCTTGAATCATCGTTGGCCAATGATAACCCATTCTCTTCAACTGAAAATGAAGTTTTGGTCCCGATTGATGAGCACCACAGACCCCTGAGTGCGCTTCCTCTAATGCCTTTATCGATTCTTCTTTTCCTAGGCATCGAAGAAAAAGTCCGTCATAGGCGCGCCAATAAAGGGTTTCCTTGTAGTAGATGAATCGAGCACTTCTTCTTCGTATATCGGCCTTACGCCGGGACTCTGTGGGAAGCTTTCCATGTTGTAGATAATCTACAATCGGTTGTCGCCAATCCTCTTCCTCAATCACATAGACTGATAATACGTTTGCTTCTTGACTTTCAATTTCAGTCGGCGGTACAACCCATTTTTGAAAAATCGGGACGTTCAATACTTCACTTTCTGAGACAGTCAGGGCTGTGGCCAAGTTTGCTAATGCATCTGCCTTTGCATTTTCAGCTCTTGGAATATGTTCTATCGTCATATTGTCAAAGCTCTCTAAGAGTTGTCTTGCATTATTAAAGTAAGGTATTAAATCTTGATGCTTCACCTCATATTGGAGCAATAACTGATTAATTATCAGCTTTGAATCTCCGTAGATTTCAATGTAGTTCACTCCCATTTCTATTGCTATTTGAAGGCCCATAATTAGTGCTTGATATTCAGCAACATTATTCGAACATACCTTTTCAAATGTGAAGCTATACGGCAACATGTGTTTTTCAGGGGTAATAAATACTATACCCGCTCCTGCGCCATATCTTCGAGTTGCACCGTCAAAATACATAATCCAAGGTTCAGCAATTTCAACGTAGAAGATTTCTTCGTCGGGCAGGTCGTCAGATAATTTCCAGTCTGACAGCACTGGATGGTTTGCCAAGAAATCAGCCAAGGCTTGCCCCTTCACCGCCTTTTGCGGAACATAAACAATGTCATACTGTTGTAGTAAGATTGCCCACTTTGCCAATCGACCTGAGATAATTCGTCTAGACAAAACATACTTGATTGGGTCAGCCTTAGCCACCAAATGCACTGTGAATGCCTTCATATAATGCCTCAACTTGTCAATGGCGAAGAAGAGCGAAAGACACATCTTCTCAATGGGTGAATAATTCAGCTCTGCCCCATTGAGAGTTCTACTTAAGTAGTAGAGGGCACATTCTTTACCCTTCTCACTTTCTTGTGCAAGCAATGCCCCAAGCGATCTTTCTTGCGCAGTAATGTAGAGTATCAATGGCTTTCCTGCTATGGGGGCGCCCAAGACAGGAGGGTTAAGCAAATATTCCTTTATACTGTTAAAAGCAGTTCGACACGCTTCGTCCCATTCGAAGGTCGTGTCTTTCCTCATCAATCTCTGGAATGGTTGGCATCGACCCGCCAGATTGGAGATGAACCTCCTTATATAAGCTAATCGTCCTTGGAGACTTCTTAGCTCATGTAAGTTTCGCAGCTCTGGCCTTTTTTGAATGGCGTCTATCTTGGATTGATCAATCTCGATCCCTCGATGCTTGACGACGAAACCAAGGAACTTCCCTGAAGTTACGCCGAATGCACATTTTAGAGGGTTCATCTTCAACTGGTATTTCCTCAGACGCTCAAAAACCACCTTAAGATCCTCCAAGTGATTTTGTCGCTTTTTAGTCTTGACCACGAGATCGTCGACGTAGCACTCGACATGTTTATGCAGCATATCATCGAAGATCTTCTGCATGGCACGTTGATAAGTAGCGCCGACATTCTTTAATCCGAAGGGCATTACCTTGTAACAGTATATCCCTTTTGGAGTCCGGAACGCTGTCATCTCCTCATCATTGAGGTTCATTCGAATCTGGTTGTACCCCGATGACCCATCCATGAAAGACAAAGCTTCATGCCTGGTGGTAGCACCAACCATGAGTTTAGTGATGGGCAATGGGAAGTCATCCTTCGGACATGCGTTATTCAGATCGCGAAAGTAAACGCATACCCGGAGTTGCCCGTTCTTCTTTCTGACGAGGACAATGTTTGAAATCCACGTCGGGAACTTCACTTCGCGAATGAAGCTTGCTTCAATTAACTTATTAACTTCATTTTCAATTTGGAGAATGAGTTCTGGCCTGAAACGTCGTTGAGCCTGTTTTATTGGTCGATACCCATCTTCAATAGCGAGACGATGTACTGCTACTTTTGGATCAAGTCCCGACATCTCCTTATACGACCAAGCAAAGACGTCCTTGTACGCGATGAGCAAACTCAAGTACTCGCATTCCTCTTCATCGGAAAGTGATGCACTTATAAAGATTGGACGTGGTTCTTTCGTCGTACCAAGATTAACCTCTTTTAGTTCATCTGTTGGTTGACTTCCATCTTCGAGTGGCAGTGGTGCCTCTTCAACATCCTCTTCAGATATCTCGGCCTCCGTTTCTTCCTCGGCAGTAATATAGTAACAAGAGGCTTCACCCCCATTCTCCACTGCACATTTGCTTGCAGGGTTGGTGATGATGACATTGCGCCGTTTAACCTTCAGTGCACCATCTATATTCACGGTAACAAAAGTTTTTCTTTTCATTCGTGAAGGAACGATACTGTGGATCTCTTCATCGCTTTTTGTCTTGCTAGACTCTTTATTGTTCAAAGTCTCTTGAGTCTCTTCATGTAGGAGGCGATAAAAAATGGAAGTGGATGGAAGTTTCTTATCTCTCTTTGTAGTCACACTTAATCTTTGCAACGCTGACGTTCGTGAGAGAGGTTTATCGGGCAACATATTTTCTTTCTCATCTGCTCGCTTACTCAGCCTTTGAAATGCTGATTGTCGTGAGGGAGATTTAGTGGACAGTGTGTTTTCCTTCTCATCTGCTCGCTTACTCAACCTTTGAAATGTTGATTGTCGTGAGAGAGGTTTAGTGGATAGCGTGTTTTCTTTTTCATCTGCCGACTTACTCAACCTTTGAAAGACGGAAGACCTGTTGGGGTTAGATGTTGAGTGCAGACTGTCTTCTTCTGTCACAGCCGCCTCCAATCGCTGGAAGGTTGAAGCGCGCGTAGCCGGCTGCTTGATGCGCTTAAAGATAAAGATCCTGGGTTTGACAACTTCCTCTTCTTTTGAGTTGTTTACCTCCTTGGTCGTTATGTTATTACTGTTGACCACTTTCTCTTTCCCTTTTCGGGTTATACGGACTGGTTCAGGCGACTTATATCCAAGCCCCTTTCTTGATGCCGGTATAGGATATCCCTCCTTTAGGAGCTTCTTCTGTGTCGAAGAAGGCTCTGACCTGCCCTCGAGGATTTTCAGGCCCTTGAACTCAGTGTGAGTTGTGAAGTCATATCCTGCCTTTGCTAGCAATTTATATGCCTTGGGATCGTATCCTTCTTTCGTTCGTTTCTCCGGCAGGACCATCCCTTTCTGAGTCTCTTTGGACTTCGTGACCTCTTGTTTCGTTATCTTCGTAAGAGGGGTGACAAAGTTTTCTTTCAGGATCTTAATGTCACCAAATTTCAAACTTTTCGTACATTCCGCGAATGACGATTCACCCTTCTTACACCGGGACAAAGGGACGTAGCGTAAAACAGGAGGGTTAGACATGTTTTCGTCCTTCAAGGCCTTAGCCTTTGTAGGGCTGGCGGATGTCTTGCTTTCTTGAAAACTTGAAACGTTCTCTTCTTTGATAGATTCTTCTCCCGCGTCAATTTTTTGTTTCACGCTGAGTTTATCATCCCTATTGATCAAAGGAATTTCTATCGGCATTATTTCCCTGACGTTGCCATCATTTATGTAAAATTTGGCGTCCGCAAAGTGAGACTCGGCCTCTGAAAATGGCTTAGTGTCCGCCTCAACCCTTTTTACACCATCTTGATAAAATTTGAAGCATTGATGTAAGGTGGAACTAATTACCCCATTTCCATGAATCCAAGGGCGACCTAATAATATTTTGTAGGTAGTCCTGGAATCTGTAACATGAAATAGGGTATGTGCTTTTAAGTCCCCAATGATGAGCTCCAAGCGAATCATGCCGATCGCTCGCTGTCCTCCCTAATTGAAGCCCTGGATTACTAGCCTGCTACCTGATAACTCTTCCATTAAAATGCCAACCTCTTTCATGACTGATTTCGGCATTATATTGACAGTTGATCCATCGTCAATGAGGATTCGACCAACCTTCTGTTCTCGAATGTACCCTGAGACAAACAAAGGTCTATTGTGAGGTTTCGATCCCAACATCAAATCTTCGTCGGTGAAACCTATAGACATGTAACAGGATGCGCATGCATGTGCTGTAGAGGTTGAAGCATTTGAAACATTAGAGTCCTTCAACGCGTCGATAAGAGTAGTTTCGTCCATTGGAGGAAACTCCGCTACTTCGAGGGATGGTGTTTCCTTCAGCTTTGTTACCAACTCCGTTGAACTTGGAGTAGTGTTATCATCCTCGATTATACCGACGACGTGGCATGTAGCAGTTCCAAATGTTTCTTCCTGCTTTTCATTAAAGAATCCCTTGGGGAAAAATTCCCGTAGGGTCATAGGCTGTTGCGGTCGAGGGAGGTCTTTGTTTTCCTCCACGACGAGCTTAGGCCTTCTCGTACTCTGATGAACGTCATTTATGTCATGTTTTTACCCTTTAAAGCATACTCATTAATTGACTTTTTGAGTTAAATTGAAGATAATTGTGCATGTAATTGATAAGAAAAGAATAAAAATAGGAAAGTCACATGCTCAAGGTCGTTTTGTCATTATGAAGCAATTAAGAGGGTAAAAGAGTCATTTTTGATAAGAATTAATGTTGTTCTAATTATTTTCAGGAAAACTGTATTCTGCTTCAGCTTGTGGCCACAGAGTTTCAGCTTGTGGCCACAAAGGAGTCACAGAGTGCAGAATCCAGCTTGTGGCCACATAAGAGGCCACAGAGTGCAGAACCCAGCTTGTGGCCACACAAGAGGCCACAGAGTGCAGTTGACTGGTCAAACGAATTTGTTGAGATATTTGTCAAAGATCTTCCAAAGATTCAGTCAATCAACTCCCTATTTGACCTAACAACCCTTCTCAAAGATCTCTCCCTCATTTTAGCAACCTCCAAACAAACCCTAAGGCCTATAAAAGGCACCTCAAGCCTTCATTCAAATCATCGATCATTCTTTACAACAATTAATCTCCACATAGTCGATCAACCTCCTTTCTCTCTCGAAGAACTCACCCAAATTCCCGAAATTCCAAACAAGAGCGGACCACTCCTCTGTAATAGTTCTACTTCAGCCAGCTCCGAAAGGAAGGTGCTGCGAGGATTCGATTTGCATTGACGACGTGAATCGAGCGAGTAGAGACCCTTCATCCGTTGTCCACGAGTTCGAGAGAGAGAAAGTTGGAAAATTTCCAGATTTACTTTCTATTTAATTCTGCACATTTTCTATTTACATTCTGTTTTTATTTCGCATTTATTTTCGTTCTTAACTTTACATGCAAAATTACCATTTTACCCTTTTAGCAACTTTCGCATTTATAATTTAATTTTCAGTTCAAAACCTTTGTTATTCCAATTTTGTCCTTTATTTATTATTTACATTCTGTTTTTATTCCATTTTCATTTTATCTTTTCGAGTAAAATTACCATTTTACCCTTTTAGCAATTTTTGTACTTATGCATTATTTTTCAATGAAGTATTTTAGTCTAGTTCTCATTATGAGCTAAGTTTTCCTAAGGGATTCAATTATGTGAATGCCCGTTAAGAAATGAGCTAGCTTGACAGCTGTAAATTACGGTTTTACCCCTTATGCCTTATGTGGTTCGTCCTTTACTGAATATATGCAAAAATGTTATATTAATTTGATCACTTAATTAGCATGAAATGTTAATGTCGATACTGGACAGGTCGGGCAATTAACGGCTCTCGTAAAGGTGATATAGCAGAAAAACCTAGGAATAGGATTTCGTCGATTGTCCTTGATGACTGGGGCAAAAGACTATAGGATCAATAGGATTGCATACTTAACCATCTAAGATCACATTATCCACTGGACCGTGAGTATAATGGCTTAGACTCCTAAAGGTACTTGCAAAGAGGCTGAATAGGAGACGAATCTGATCCAAAAGCATAAGGTACTATGTGGTGACTCTGTGGTCACAGACTGTCAAGTAAACTCAACTTAGGGCTGAAGCATGATTGGATCCCTGTTTTTATTATTGCTATCAACCCAAAACCAACCAAACATTATCAATTTATTTTTTGTTACTTTTCATTGCATTCGAAAAACAAATTCTTTCTAAAACTAAATTCTTCAACAGTCTCTTGGGATACGATACTTGGAATACTTTCCATTTTATTACTTGATTGACAGTGTATACTTGCACTTGACCATATATCTATTGCAGGTTATTGAACCAAATTAAACACACACGTTTTGGTCCATCATACTCTTTCTTCCTTTCCTCTTTGGAAGTTTGCTTTTTCGCCTATACTCTTGAAATAGACGGGTTTCTTTCTGGAAAGATCTTTGTCGTCGCATTTTCCGACGAGTTACGACGGTTCAACCTTCATTTCCATCTTCGACAGGTTCGGTTTTTACCTGCAAAGTCTTCTTTGGGACCTCACATCTGAACTGAACAAGTATTGGTTCGAAAGTCCCAAACTTGATCAGACCTTCATTTTGTTTTTCAAATGAATCTGGAGGTAACTAAATGTCGGAGTTCATTGTTACGGCGGCATGATTTGTCTAAGCTACCTCGTCAAGATCCAGCTCGATTTTCTTTTCACCGGCTAACCTCATGATTTGCAGTAGTTAGAATCATTTATCTTTCCTAACTCTTCTGGTCGTTTACATTCGGGAAGTTGGATGAGTCGCGTTTCCAGCAATTGCTCTAACATGTCTGGAATATTAGAGTCTGGAAACGGGTAGACTTTTTCTTGTCTCTCTTTCAAAGTAAGGCGACGTCTCTCGCCTCCGTCATTTCTTTTTCCCGTTTTGTTTTCCTTTGCTTTGGAGGAAAACCTTAAAGAGGCCGTGTTGACGACCATAGATTCTTTCACGACATTCTTCGTGATCTTCCCAACGCGCTTCATTTCCGTCTTTGTTTTCTTTACGTCGGGGATTAAGAGGTCTTTGTTTCCTCTATGGGCAATACTCAGCTCCATATCATGGGCGCGAGTTGCTAACTCCTCGAATGTTTGGGGCTTTATCCCTTGTAGGATGTAGTAAAGTCCCCAATGCATGTCGCCGATGCACATCTCGACAGCAGACACTTTTGTGAGTCGGTCCTTGCAGTCAAGACTCAACGATCTCCAACGGTTAATGAAATCGACGACTGGCTCGCCCATTCTTTGGCTAGCGTGCAAGAGTTCAGACATGCTGACTGTCCGCCTCGTGCTGTAGAAACGATTCAAAAAGTCTCTCTCAAATTGTTTCCAACTGTCAATCGTCTCGGGCTCCAAGTCGGTGTACCAATCAAAGGCGTTTCCTTTCAAAGTTCGGACGAATTGCCTAACCAGCAAATCTCCGCGAGTTCCAACGTTCTCGCACGTTTCGACGAAGTGGGCAATGTGCTGTTTAGGATTGCCTTTCCCATCGAACTGTTGAAATTTCGGCGGCTGGTACCCGGTAGGCATCCTCAAGTTGTCGATCCTCTTGGAATACGGTTTGGTATACAAGAGGGTGCTTTGGGCTGGTCCACCGTACTGGGCTCGGATGGTGTTGGTAATCATGTCCTGCAGTTGTTGGACAGATAAGGAAGCGACCGACGTTGAGTGTTGCGCTTGGTCTTCCTGGATGACCATTTTTTCTTTGTCACTCTTTCTGGCCGCAGGAGTTAGACTTGACTCCACGACCTCACAACTTTGCATCTGATTCCTCAGTTGGGCAATCTCGAAGTCTTTGTCCTCGACTGCTTTCATCAGGAAGCTAATTTTCTTTTCCATTTCAGCCATCGCTTCGTCGTTAGTGCGCGCATCCGCCATCATTACAGATACGTTGGAGTCAGACACCTTCTCCGGCTGATGAGAGGAGGGAACAACCTCATCGAACAAGGGATTGTCCTTGATGATTATCCCAACCTGCGCAGACTCCGTCAGTCGCTTGTATATTTTGCTCACGATGGTAGGAGTGTGCTCGCCCGTCTGCGAGACTTCTTTGATGACGCGGCTGCGGGTGGCAGGTCCCCTGTAAGAGCTGTTGGAACTGACAGCCTGGAATGTTGTTTTCTTTGATGCCTTTGTTAATATTTTGTTGAGAGAGAGAGATGAAAGGTAGAGAGGTCCCACCGGGCGTGCCAATCTGTTCACACGAGAATTCGAACGAAGAATAGAAATTCGACACGTGTAAATGAAATTTGAATTTGTATTGTATGTATTTGTATCAGTGCGTAGTGGATTACAATCTCTAATGTTTGATCCTCTGATTCTCTCTCTTAAATGTAACCGTACTCGAGGGTTGAATTTGTATTGTATGTATTTGTATCAGTGCGTAGTGGATTACAATCTCTAATGTTTGATCCTCTGATTCTCTCTCTTAAATGTAACCGTACTCGAGGGCTTCACAGCTTGTTCTCGAGGTTGAATCTTCAGCTTCGCGTAGCGGTGAAGTCTTCAGGTGTTTGATCTTCAAGTGACGTTCAGTCTTCAGGATTCAAAGAGTCTTTCGTTGTTTGGGAATTCTCTCTGAGTTCTTAGGAGAAGAAATTTTCTGAACCTTGAAAATGAAGAATGAGCTCTCTATTTATAGAGTTCTCATGGGCCTGATGGGCTTGGGCCTGGACCCAATGGGATTGGTCCAAGGGGCTTTTGAATTTTGAGCCCAATGGGCTTGATCTTTGGGCCAAATTGTCTTTTGAATAGCTTTTGTGGCCCGATCCGATTTCGAGCCCAATTGCGGTGTGACCGAATTTGCTCGGTCAAGCCTATCTGATCCATCGGCCGTGATGAAGAAAAAAAACTTGCTATGGTTTTTGAAAAGAAAAAACAAAATCAATAAAAAAGAAAAGGAAAAAAAATAAAGCAAACAAAATATGAAAAAAAAAACCCTCAAATTTTGAAGCTGAGAAAAAAATACAACAAAAAAATCAGCAAAATTAGAAAAGGGAAAGGAAAAGCCTCTGGTTGCTGTGATTTTGAAAAAAAATCAACAACAAACAAATCTCACCATAGGTTCAAGAGATTTAAAAAAGGCATGTGATTTTAAAACTGAAGCAAACAAAATACAACCAAAATCAGAAAATGGAAAGGAAAACAAAACCCAGCAAAAAAATCAGCAAAATGATAAAAGGAAAAGGAAAAACCAGATTGCTTTGGTTTTAAAAAAAAATAAACAACAAACAAATCTCACCATAGGTTTAACAGATTAAAAAAAAAAAAACAAAAGAAAAAAAAACCTTTGATGTGATTTAAAAAAAAAAAAAAAAAAAAAAGGAAAAACCTCTTCCTGCAATTCTGTGATTTTGAAAAAAAAAACAAAATCAACAACATGAAAATATCACGCTAGATTTAAGAGATTTTTTAAAAAAAAAGCAAAAAAATCAAATTAGGTTTGCTATGATTTGGAAGAAAAAAAAAAACAAATGAAAAAAATACGCACCGTAGGTTTAGAATTTTTTTTTAAAACAAAAGAAAAATCATAACATAAACATCTACAAACATCTAAAAATCCTATGTGTTCTAAAAAACAGTACAAAAAGAAAATAGAACGTGTAAAAAAAAGGGGAAAAAAAAGGTACTTGTGGATCTCCAAACAAAGCCTTCCAAACAACCTAAATGACCTCCCTCGTATGTGAGCGGCGACCAATGTTCTTAAAAAAAAAAAAAAATTAAATCAGTACAAAAAAAAAGAAAGAACGAAAGTTCTGTAAAAAAAAAACTACCTGGATCTCCAAACAAAGCCTTCCAAACAACCTAAATGAGATGAGGCTTCTCATTCTATTTAAAAGACAAAAGGATTAGGGTTATTGTGAAGTTACTAAAATATCCTTGACTTAAGACTGATAACTCCATTTTGGAGCTATTAAATACTTCCTAATTGTAGCTAAAGTCCGCGTTTAATTGTATAATTGATCTCGTTTGTAGGAGAAATGCGACAAAGAGCTCGTGCGTCCATTGGACCCGTTCGAGAGCTAAAAGTGGAGTTTTAACGCCCCGAGAGTGCATCGGGAAAGGGCAAGTTGATCCGTGAAGAAACGAGCCAAAACCGCCTAGGAGAGGCAAAATTTCCAGCCCCTAACCCGAGAGCTAGCGTCGAGCTAGAGCGTCGAGACGCTAGCTCGACGCTGCAAAAACCCGAGAGCTAGCGTCGAGACGCTAGCTCGACGCTGCCAAGCGTCGAGACTCTGCTTGGCGTCGAGACGCTCCGGAGGAGGCGCGCGCAAGGAATCATCGGGCAAGCGTCGAGACGCTACCCTAGCGTCTCGACGCCATCGCGAGGCGCGCGCGGATTATTTAGGGCGCAGCGTCAAGACGCTGGCCTAGCGTCTCGACGCTACGTCGATTACAGAACTTAAATGACGATTTTTCTGCGGAAAAATGGGTATCTTCTCCATTCGAAAACGCTTTCTTCTTCTTCTTCCTCTGGATTTTCTCTTAGATTTCCTTTAGCTCAGCCATTGTTGGCATGTTTAAGAGCTTTCTTCTTGTAATTTGTTGATGACGCCTTCCATGGCCCATGTTGGAGCGGAATTGACAACCCGTTCCATGGACGGCTAAGGTAAGGGTGAACGGTTTGGAAATTGTTTAAGGGATTTTTGTTAGACATTTTAGTTTTGATAATCCATACTTTGATTACATTTTGGTGGTTGTTTATATGCATTTGTCTATCTTGCTTAAACCCATGCATATGCTAGATTTCTATGATTGACACTCGAGCTTTCTAGCATGTTGTAAATGTTAAAGAGTAGCGATGTCGTGCGTCTCACTGCTCGACTAAGTAACACAGATAGATAAAACTAAATCGGAGTATCGAGTCGTGTATGATAGTTGTTGATTGCATACAGCGTTTGCGGGCAATCAGCTAGCAATTAGATTACATGCTTGAATGTCCGTCGCGGTTAGCTAGTGACTATCTAGGATAAATTTAGGGCTGATCACCTTAATGCAATTTTGGATAATGTTTAATCGGAACTATGTGGTCGGATTAATTTCTATGGAGCCGGCTACCTTGGGGCTTCTCGGGTAGTCGTCCGTGTGTATTGTAAACCGTTTGCCATGAATTTAGTATTAAATGATGAACTGAAATTGTCTAACAATTAATCCCAAAAATCTCCCAAACCGTGCACGCGTCTTTCTTTTATTTCTTCCGTTAGCGTTTACTTGATTTCTTGCATGCTGAACAATTCCCCCCGTTACAAACCAATCAATTAGTTAAATTTCAACTTTAATATTAATTTTAGTCATACCTTCTCCTTGGATCGACCCTGTTACCACTGGCTGCAAAGCCTTGGTTATAGGCTTATAAATCGTATTTTGGCAAGCCTCGACAGCTTGAGATTAGGCGATAATTCTAAAATATCGCGTACCAAAATTGGCGCCGTTGCCGGGGAGAAGGCAAATTGATTGAAATTATGATTGAAGTTTGAATTTGATTGATTGATGGTTGGCTGAATTTTTTTTTCTGTTTGTATATTGTATGTTTAAATTTTTGTTTGTGTATGACCCGTTCCTCTGAGATTAGTGGATTGCAGTTTATCCCGGAAATCGACAGAGAGGAGCGGCGGTTAAGGAGAGAAGCCCGGGAGGGGCAGAGACTATTTGAAGAAGAAGAAGGCAATCCCTTCTTGGTTGAAGAAATGGCGCAAGGTGATGCGCCGCGGACGTTGAAACAGCTGGCAGCGCCAGATTTGAACCTGCAGCCCCTATGCATAAACTACCCCGTGGTAGCAGGTAACTTTGAGTTAAAGTCAGGTTTAATTCACCAGTTACCTTCTTTTCATGGCAACGCAGGGGAGGACGCGAATAAACATATGATGGAGTTTCACTGCGTCTGCGCGGGGATGAAGTTTGCTGGAGTCACGGAGGAGCAGTTGAACATGAGGGCATTCCCCTTCACGCTCAAGGACAAAGCCAAGGATTGGCTATATTATCTGCCCTCCGGATCGATCACCACGTGGCAGGACATGAAGAGGGTATTCTTGGAGAAATACTTCCCTGCGTCCTTGGCCACTACTTTGAGGAAGAGAATCTATGGGATCACCCAGGACGTAGGTGAGTCCCTGCACGAATACTGGGAACGTTTTGGGCGCCTGTGCGCAAGCTTCCCACACCATCAGATTGTCGACCAACTGCTGATACAGTATTTCTATGACGGGATGACGCCCCACGATCGGCAAATGATTGATGCAGCGAGTGGCGGGGCCTTGATCGACAAGACCCCGGTTGAGGCCAAGCAACTGATAGCGAATATGGCAACCAACTCGCAGCAGTTTGGTATTCGGGGGCAAGGGCAAGTCCATGGTGTGACCTAGAACCATGAAATGACAGAAATGAGGGCCCAAGTGGCCGAGATCGGAAATATGCTGAAAAAGATCGTTGGAGGAACCCGCGAGGCGGAGGAGGTGAATGCAATCGGGGGGTACGCTTCCAACCCGAGGAAGTATGACCCATATTCCAACACTTATAACCCCGGTTGGCGCGATCACCCCAACTTTAGCTATGGGAACAGGGAAGGACAACCACGCTTCCAAGGCCAGTCTCACGATAGGCCTAACTCTTCCACCCAAGCTCAAGCCTCGAGCTCCTCCAGCTCGCTGGAAGAAATGGTAAGGACCATTGTCACATCCACCAGCCAGTTTCAGAAAGAAGCTCGAGAAGAGCTTAATTCTCACAAGGCCGAGCTGCAGAATCTAAACAAGCAGCTGACACAAATGGCGGTGTCGATTAGTAAGATCGAGAGCAAGAGCTCAGGGAAGCTTCCTTCCCAAACCACGGTCAACTCATGTGAAAACGTGAGTGCTATTCAGCTGAGGAGTGGAAAGTCACTTTCCACCAGAGCCGTGAAGGAAGCTAGGGACAGCCTGAACGAGTCCGCCCCGCCTGCTCCCGAGATTCAGAATGAGAAAAAAGAAGAAAAGGTCAGTGTACCAGAGGAAGTTGCCAGAGCACCCTTCCCGAGTAGGCTTGCGAAGCCTACTTTGGAATCCGATGATGAGGAGGTCCTTCGTACCTTCCAGAAGGTGATGGTCAACATTCCGCTCCTAGAGGCAGTCAGCCAGGTGCCTAAGTACGCCAAATTTTTAAGGAGCTGGTGCACGAAGAAAAGAAAGTCCAGAGGGACTGAGATGAGAAAAGAGAACGTTTCTGCGATCCTCCCAGGTACGTTGCCCGCCAAGTGCAACGATCCAGGTACCTTTACTATTCCTTGTACGATAGGTAGTAAGGTAGTTAGAAATGCCATGCTAGACTTAGGAGCTTCTGTGAACGTTATGTCTTATGCTTTGTTTCTTGATTTGAACTTAAATGAACTGCATGAGTGTAACGTGACTGTCCAGCTAGCTAATGGGTCAAGCGTATGTCCTAGAGGGAAAGTGGAAGATGTTCTTGTTAGGGTAGGTGATATGATGTTCCCCGCTGATTTCCTTGTTCTTGATATGAATGAAAAATCATTGCATGCTTCGTCCTCTATGCTGTTAGGACGCCCTTTTCTTAAGACCGCTAGGGTCAAAATCGATGTGTTCAAGGGCGTCGCTTCTTTAGAGTTTGATGATATAATGCATGAGTTCTCATTATTTGAAAAGAGATCAGTGGAGAATGTATCTGTGATTGAGTATGACGAGAATGGGAGTCTACCCTCGCGCTTGAGGGATGGTTCCCATGTCTCGGTTAAAAAATCTTACTTGAATTTGATGGATGATACTGCTGTTTTTTGCACTAACGACTCTGATATTCACGTGCTCGAGGCACGAAGAGTGCAAAATGTTTTTAATGTTGATTGCAGGAAAAGTGTGGACGTGGACAAGTCTGGATCGTCCCCCGCACTTATAGACTATGGTTGAGTCAGCAGAGAGAATTCAGTCGAGCAAACGACTTTAAAAATTCTGCGCTTCTCGGAGGCACCCGAGCGATGAACTTTTTTTCCTGTTTTAGTTTAGTTGCTGTTTTTTATTGCTTTTTAGATTAATTTAGTCTTACTTTGCTTGCTGTTTTTTTTTTGTAGGAATCGAGGAAAAGAGGACAATTTTGGGCTTCGATGTATGTGCGCGCTGCTTCCTCACCCTCGCCAGCTTCACAAAGAGTCAGGGAAGTGTAGTTTCTTCTTCCCTTTTACTTTGTATATCTGACTGTATGGCATTGGGGACAATGCCAAATTTTGAAGTTGGGGGTGGAGTTGGTCTGATGGATATGCATGTGTAGTCTGTTGAGAAGTGCTATATCGATATTGAAGTGCTTGCGACTCTGTTTACTGTTTTCTGATGATGATAGCCTAGGAAACGCATGCTGGAAATCTGAGCACGTTCATAATCGAGTTTTTGCATGAGTTTTGCATTTATTAGGTTCATGTCAAAAATTTTAAAAAAATTTCTGTTGCTCCCTTGCATCTTTCGCGCACTTAGCAACCTCGTCCTAGATTCCGTAGGCTTTGTGAATCGCATGTTGCACTAATTCTCGTTGTCACCCCGAAAGGCACCCATAGGTAGCTTGTTGCATGAGAGTTAGTGGTTGATTAATTGAGAAAGCGTATGCTAAGCCTAATGTAAAAAAAAAAAAAACAGAAAAGCATGTTTGATAGAAAAATCCTCTCGAGGCGCTCCTCCTTCTTATTAGCGCATTTAAGAAGTGAGCGTTAGTCCTTAAAAACGTGAAGCTTTGGCCAAAGTTTGACGTGTTAGGCAGCTCGAGTTGGAAAGAAAAAGTGAATAAAGTGTTGGTTCAAAGAACCTTAATAAAGAGTACAAAGTACTCGTGAAAAGAAAAATGAATGAGAAAAATAATTAGGTCTCTTAATTTGCTTCTCTCTCTCGTGTAAGTCAAGTGTAGACTGTTCTTAAACGCTAGAAGTAGGGGGAAAACGGGATGTCGAGTTGCATGTGGTTTTTCCGGGTTTACGTGAGTTTAGGAGTGGTTAGCTAGCACACACACACGTTAGGGGGCAATAGTTATTTTTTGATATGTTCATAGTAAATGCATGCACAAAATGCTTTCATGATTATGCTTGTGTTTAAATTTTCAAAATGCATGGAGGTTTGAGTTAGTAGCATGTAGGCGCGTCCTTAGAGTAAATTTCTTTGTAGCACTTGCTCGAAGACTAGCAATGTTTAAGTTGGGGGTGTTTGATAACTCCATTTTGGAGCTATTAAATACTTCCTAATTGTAGCTAAAGTCCGCGTTTAATTGTATAATTGATCTCGTTTGTAGGAGAAATGCGACAAAGAGCTCGTGCGTCCATTGGACCCGTTCGAGAGCTAAAAGTGGAGTTTTAACGCCCCGGGAGTGCATCGGGAAAGGGCAAGTTGATCCGTGAAGAAACGGGCCAAAACCGCCTAGGAGAGGCAAAATTTCCAGCCCCTAACCCGAGAGCTAGCGTCGAGACGCTAGCTCGACGCTGCAAAAACCCGAGAGCTAGCGTCGAGACGCTAGCTCGACGCTGCCAAGCGTCGAGACTCTGCTTGGCGTCGAGACGCTCCGGAGGAGGCGCGCGCAAGGAATCATCGGGCAAGCGTCGAGACGCTGCCCTAGCGTCTCGACGCCATCGCGAGGCGCGCGCGGATTATTTAGGGCGCAGCGTCTCGACGCTACGTCGATTACAGAACTTAAATGACGATTTTTCTGCGGAAAAATGGGTATCTTCTCCATTCGAAAACGCTTTCTTCTTCTTCTTCCTCTGGATTTTCTCTTAGATTTCCTTTAGCTCAGCCATTGTTGGCATGTTTAAGAGCTTTCTTCTTGTAATTTGTTGATGACGCCTTCCATGGCCCACGTTGGAGCGGAATTGACAACCCGTTCCATGGACGGCTAAGGTAAGGGTGAACGGTTTGGGAATTGTTTAAGGGATTTTTGTTAGACATTTTAGTTTTGATAATCCATACTTTGATTACATTTTGGTGGCTGTTTATATGCATTTGTCTATCTTGCTTAAACCCATGCATATGCTAGATTTCTATGATTGACACTCGAGCTTTCTAGCATGTTGTAAATGTTAAAGAGTAGCGATGTCGTGCCTCTCACTGCTCGACTAAGTAACACAGATAGATAAAACTAAATTGGAGTATCGAGTCGTGTATGATAGTTGTTGATTGCATACAACGTTTGCGGGCAATCAGCTAGCAATTAGATTACATGCTTGAATGTTCGTCGCGGTTAGCTAGTGACTATCTAGGATAAATTTAGGGCTGATCACCTTAATGCAATTTTGGATAATGTTTAATCGAAACTGTGTGGTCGGATTAATTTCTATGGAGCCGGCTACCTTGGGGCTTCTCGGGTAGTCGTCCGTGTGTATTATAAACCGTTTGCCATGAATTTAGTATTAAATGATGAACTGAAATTGTCTAACAATTAATCCCGAAAATCTCCCAAACCGTGCACGCGTCTCTCTTTTATTTCTTCCGTTAGCGTTTACTTGATTTCTTGCATGCTGAAAAATTTCCCCCGTTACAAACCAATCAATTAGTTAAATTTCAACTTTAATATTAATTTTAGTCATACCTTCTCCTTGGATCGACCCTGTTACCACTGGCTGCAAAGCCTTGGTTATAGGCTTATAAATCGTATTTTGGCAAGCCTCGACAGCTTGAGATTAGGCGATAATTCTAAAATATCGCGTACCAAAGACTTAAATTTATTTTGTGCAAAATATGTATACAATTGGACTCAAATACAAGACCAAGGGAAGCAAAGGTCGTCCAAGTTCCACTTTGCCAAACAGACTTCTACATTATCAATTGGCTTCAGAATTTAATATTTCGTTCAACTTGGATGAGAAATTTTAATCCATTCGTTGAATTGAGATTTGGGGCGTGTTCTAAATTTCGTTTCATGAGCACCAGTTGAATTCAAATTTCATCATAAAATTCAAGCTTCAGATCCGTCAAATGTCCATCAATTTTTCTTCACGTTCCAGCAATTTTTTTGAACGTAAACCAAATTTTCTTGGACTTAAAGGAAGGACATGTTCCAAATTTCACTCCCGAGCAAGATTTAGAGTCAAAATTTATCCAAATCCAAGTCTCAAATCGAAATTGGTGGTTTGGATATACTCCAATTTTATCCCGCGTCGAAATTGGGATAAAAAATTCAAAGTCAAAATTAAATTGGGTAGACACAAAACTCTACTCTACATCCAAAAATAGAATTAAAGTAGAACACAAAAATCTACTCAAATTCAAGTCAAATTTCTGCCAAATAAGAAAGATCAATATTACGAGCCAAATTCATATTTTTGATCGATTGGCATAGAAATATGTGTCAATTAAAACAATTGTTTTATGAACCAAATTTCATATTTCGATAAAATTGACATGTCAAGGCGGAGTCGAAATTAGGGGTGTCCTACATTTCGATTTCAAAATTTTACTTTTCCGAGACTCACCCACACATACTTGTGCGTAACTCTCGAAAAAGGGGGCATTTGTTGACCGAGAAATTTCGGTCAATCGGCGGTCGCCACGTGTCTTCATCACGGCCGATGGATCAGATCGGCTTGACCGAGCAAATTCGGTCACACCGCAATTGGGCTCGAAATCGGGTCGGGCCAGAAAAGCTATTCAAAAGACAATTTGGCCCAAAGGCCAAGCCCATTGGGCTCAAAATTCAAAAGCCCCTTGGACCAAGCCCATTGGGTCCAGGCCCAAGCCCATCAGGCCCATGAGAACTCAAAATTCAAAAGCCCCTTGGACCAAGCTTATTCTTCATTTTCAAGGTTCAGAAAATTTCTTCTCCTAAGAACCCAGAGAGAATTCCCAAACAACGAAAGATTCTTTGAATCCTGAAGACTGAACGTCACTTGAAGATCAAACACCTGAAGACTTCACCGCTACGCGAAGCTGAAGATTCAACCTCGAGAACAAGCTGCGAAGCCCTCGAGTACGGGTACATTTAAGAGAGAGAATTAGAGGATCAAACATTAGAGATTGTAATCCTCTACGCACTGATACAAATACATACAATACAAATTCAAATTTCATTTACACGTGTCGAATTTCCATTCGTCGTTCGAATTCTCGTGTGAACAATAACCGTTTACAAACCACGAATTTTAGGACATAAAACCCAACAAGTAGGCTATCACACATAGGTGTATCATTCAACGAAATCCTAAAGTAAATCAGTAAGCTATCACACATAGGTGTATCATCCTATGAAATCCAAAAGTAAATCAGTAGACTATCACAAATAGGTGTATCATTCAATGAAATTCAAAAGCAAATTAGTAGGCTATATGCACTTATTTAAAGCAAATTAGTAGCCTATATGCACTTATTTAAAGAAAATCAGTAGCATATAACATATTGATAAGCAAATAAATGAAGAGATCAATAAGTGATAATCAATAGCCAAATAATGTATATACCTTATTTTTGGTGTAGCATAAGCAAATAAACAAATATGGTATATCAGTTGCACAACTGATATCCCATATTTTTGTTGTATGAGTTGTATAACTAATGCACCAAATATAAGGTATATCAGTTGACTGATACACCAAACATAAGATATATCAGCTGTGAAGGGAATTAACACTTCAAACCTGCAATGCATTGGAACCATCTTTGATTTATTTAGAAATAAACAAAAAATATAAGTTAAGTTATATTACCTTTGAAGAACTAGAATCTTCTCGTGCTCCTTCTACACAAGACCTTCCTCGCTATGACTCGAACATAAGAGATCAAGGCTTGTTGGAGCTCCTTGAAAGAATGAATTATAGAGACCATCTCTGTAAACTTGGGGAGAAAAATGTGTGAGGAATTGTTATTGGTCAACCTTTGGCTTAGCCTAAAAGTCTTATTTACATGATCTTTAGGAATTAATTTTAGTTGCTAAAATACATTTTAATATCTATTATATTAAAATATGTATTTTTATTTATTTAAATCTCATTCAAAATTCATATGTATATATTGAAGGGAATGAACTCTTCAAACCCACTCAGCGGAAGCGTTGGAATCGTTTTTTTTTTTTTTTTTTTTTAAATTTAAACTATAATACAAGGTTAAACATATAATACCTTTGAAGAACTATGAACTTCTTGTGTTCCTTTTTATTCGAGATTTTCCTCACTATGACTCGAACACGGGACCAAGAGCTTGTGGGAGCCTACTTGAAAGAATGGAGTTTTGAGAGAACAATTCTCTGCGTAGGGAAACTGAGTAGTATTTTTTGTCAACATTTTGGCTAAACCTAAATGTCCGCTTTTATGATTTAATTTTATTTAATAAAATACATTTAATCTATATCATATTAGAATATTTATTTTATATTTATTTGAATCTCATTCAAATATCATAAATTAATCTTTTATAATATACATTTAACCAATTTGAATCTCATTCAAATTTAATATGTATATATAGTTTTCAATATAAATGTATCTAATGCATAAATGTTTCCCTCTAATATTTAATGTGTCAAATACAATAAATATATTTTCCTCTTCTACATTTAATATATCAAATATATTAAATATTAATTTCAATTTTTCAATTTTTTCTTTCAACTAAATTGATCCTTGTAGTGTTACTATGAGTTAGCAAGGGACCTTATGAACCTACAGATTTATAAGCTCCAATGATACAAAATTAATTAATTAAACTCATTAATTAATTAACTCTAGGTTACTCTACTATAGGTTTAGAGTTGCACTCTTATGCACTGTAGGACAAGTTGTGTCCATGGATATAACCATTACAAGGAAGTCGATAGTTGTTCGTAATTACATCTTACACCTTAAGTACCACTGATTCTCTATGGACAACTTGTTTATGATCCAACCATAAACCAAATCCCTCTCGGGCCAGTGATAGGGTAGGGCCCCATTGTTCAAGTCCCGAAATCAGCACTTAAGGGAACTACTCATCTACTTTCCCTATATGGGAATGAGTGAATTTCATCTTGTGAAACTTATGTTCCCAGCTCCCTGTTTGGTCAAGTCCCCAAAATGATAGGTTTATTGAATCAACTATAAAGGTCATTCTCACTCATACAAATCAAATGACGAGCCCTCACAGGCAGAAGTTCATAACTCACTCATGATTAAGATCGAGTCACATATGATCATCCTGTGAAATATTAATATTCTCAAATAACGGATTTATAAAGAGAGATTATGTATTTTGTGGTCCAGTTTTATACAAACTCATTGTATAGGATACCCCAGTCACATGTCTCTACATGAATGATTTGGATCAAATCATTTGTTACAATTACAATGTGAGTCGTATCAATAGTGTTAACAGGATAAGACACCCAACCTTATCCATATACTATAGACTGTTTAGGTTATTCCTTTAACATGATCCTCTCGTATGTCAACTACATACTGTTCACACGAAGATTTCGACGAATGAAATTTAAACACGTGTAAATGAATCTTGATTTGTATTTATGTTTGTATTTGTTGGGTTTTATGTCCTAAAACTCGTAGTTTGTAAACTGAATGAATGTAAATATTATTTTTCAATAAAGTTGTTATTGAATTTTAGTGAATTGTGTTTGTATTAACCTATACCAATAACTAACACCCATGGCGATAGTGTGAGTACTTGAACTTCATGTGTGACATGAATGTGAATCAAGTTCAAGTAGACAGCCAAAATGGTCTATAGTATAGGGATAAGGCTGGGTACCTTATCCTGGGGACACTATTGGACGCGGCTCACTTTGTATAGTACAAAACGATGTGATTCGAATCGTTTCATGTAGAGACATGTGAGTGAGGGCGTCCTGTGCAATGAGTTTGCACAAGACCGAACCAAGAAATAAAATCGCTCTTTCTTTATAACACCGTTTACTGTAAAGACCGATTTTTTCATGTGATAACTTAGGTAACTCGATCTCAATCCTGAGCTTACTATGAACTCCTGTTTATTCAACCTTATCCTTTGATTTGTACGGGTGAGAGTGGCCAGATTGCCGACTCAATAAGCCTACCATCTTGGGGATAAGATTGAATAAGTGGCTGGGGACATAGTTGTAGCAAGATTGGAATTCACTCCTACCCGCTTTAAGGGTTAGTAGAGAGGTTGTTCCCTTAAGTGCTGACTCCAGGTCTTGAACAATGGGCCCATCCTCTCCTGATCAGGGAGGAATCTGATTTGATGGTTGGACCACAAATCAATTGTTCATTAGAGGTGTCAGTGGTACTTAAGGAACAAGATATAATACAAGGGTTAAACGGTTTAAATGACCCGTTGTGATTATGAACGACCTGTGAAGGATCGACTTACTGATGATAGTTATATCAAGAGGACACAATATATCTACAGTGAGGAGAGTGCAGCCCTTGGACTTTAGTGGAGTCTCCGGGGGTTAACGAATGTTGGTTAGTTCGGTTGAAAGAGTTTTGACCGGATAATCTCGTATCGTTGGAGCTCATGATCTTTAGGTCCTTACGGTTCTCCTGGCTAGCTCGGATAAAGCCGTGAAACAATATAAAAGAAAAGAAAATGAATTTGAATCGTTCAAATTCGGGTTTGTGGAAGAAGGATAGACATATTTAAATATGATTTAAATATGGCATTGGCCTGAAACATGAATGAGATTCATGTGAAAAAAGTCGGTTTTTTCTGAAAAACCGAGTTTAGTTATATTATTTAATCAATATTTGATATTGAATTAAATAATATTTATTAATTAAAAAGTTTAATTAATAATTATATATATTTTTTATTTATTAAAATGTTTAATAAATAAAATTATTATTATTATTTTTAATAATAATAATAATTATATATATATATATATATATATATACACATGTGTCTTGCTGCATGCAAGACACATGTTGAAGAAATATATATATGTCATGTTAGTGAGTTGGGCTGATAAAAACAGAAGAAGCTTTAAAAAGAAGTTTTGATAAAAAAAAATTGAATTTTGATTCAATTTTAAAGAACAGGGGTACACGATTTGAGATTGGAGAGAATTTGATTCTCTCTCTATCACTACTCCGTCTTCTTCCTCTCTGCCTCTGTTGAAAAATGGTTTTTCTTCAGTGAAGCTTCTTCCCTCTTTTCTTGAATTAAAGGAGTCCCACCACTCCGTTTCTCGGTCTGAGGATAGCGGGACTACCGTGGGTGGTCCACGAACGTTTCGTGAGAAGGCTCGTTGAGCTCGTGAGGAGCTTCTTGGAGATGCGCAACGCATCGAACTTGGAGATGCGCAGCGACCTTGAAGATGCGCAACGCAACAAACTTGGAGATGCGCAGCGCAGCAGCGAATTTGGAGATGCTTGGAGATGCGCAGCGCAACAGCGAACTTGGAGATGCTTGGAGATGCGCAGCGCAACGAACTTGGAGATGAGATGGGCAGCGAAGCGATTTTGGAGATGAGATGCGCAGCGCATCGAACTTGGAGATGAGATGCGTAGCGCATCGAACTTGGAGATGAGATGCGCAGCGAACTTGGAGAACTTGGAGACAAAGCGAACTTGGAGAACTTGGAGACGCAGCGAACTTGGAGATGAGATGCGCAACGCAGAACTTGGAGATGAGCAGCGCAACGAACTTGGAGATGAGATGCGCGGCGAACTTGGAGATACTTGGAGATGCGCAGCGCAACGAACTTGGAGATGCGCAGGGCAGAACTTGGAGATGAGATACGCATCACAGAACTTGGAGATGAGATGCACAACGCAGAACTTGGAGATGAGATGCGCAGCGCAGAACTTGGAGATGAGATGCGCAACGTAGAACTTGGAGATGAGAAGCGCAGCGAACTTGGAGATGAGCAGCGCAATGATGGAAATTTGATTTGGCCTAATAACAAGCCGAATGAAATATTATAATTTGAAGTCAAATGGTAACAATGAAGTTTGTTTGGCGAAGTGGAACTAGTATAACCATTGCTTTCCTTGATCTTGAGTTTCCAACTTCATACATATTTTGCAAAAAAAAAAAAAGAAAAAAAAAATTAACTCTTAAGTGAAGGGTGGTAACGGAATTTTGTGAATATTCCGTGTGTTTCGGGTTGTCGAGACCCGCCAAATTAAAATTTATAACACTGCCTAAGGCTTCTTCAAAACTTGTAGAAAGCGGTAGTCAGGATCGTACCACAGAGAATTTAATAGCTTAATCTAAATTCAGAATTTTAATTGGTTAATGAGAGAAAATGTTGATGGGGGGTTTTGAGAATTAAGAGAAGAAAAGAGAAAATAAAGGGAAAAATTAAATGACAATTTGGAATAACGGGAGAGATGGAAATTGTAATGAAAACACTCAATCTAAAGGTTCCGGGTTATTAATTGCAATGTGATTCGGATCATAGACGCCCAAGACTTAACATGCTTTTAACTAACACCCACGCAAATTACGAATTTCTAAGAAGAAACTAGCAATCCCAAGTAGTTAATGAAGAGTTGACAGCTCTTCATTAAGCTTCGATGTTAATTCAATTGAGGGCGAACGCTCTCCCAAATAGAGTTAACTACGAGCGACGGGTAACTATGCGACGAGTACGTTACTGAGATCTCTAATAACGGGCTCGATTTACTTTTCATCTAGAGTCTAACGGGTAGCTAAATTAAATGTTGCAACACCAATTTAATTACACTTAGACTGCTGTCACTCAACCCACAAGAGGCAAACGCATAATGGGTTTTTGACCAACCCAACAATCAATAAACAAAATGGGAGTCAAACCAAGAAGAAATTGATGCTAGAAATTAATGCTTAGATTAGAGAAGAGTTGAATGCTAAACATGCTAAACATACACAAACAATCCAAGTCTCACCCAATCACATTTACAACTTCTAACCCATCTCCTAAAGATTAAGTACTTACCTCTTAGCTAGACATGAAGGAGAATGGAGTGAAGAAATCCAAGAGTAGCCTTCCAAGCTCCATTAATGGAGGTACAATAACCAAATATGGGTGGAGAATCGTGTTTTGAAGAGAAGGGGGAGAAGAGAATGCCCTAAATTCGGAAAAACGGACTTAAATACCCATTTCTGCGTCAGATTAGCGCCTAGGCGCCATAAGTCAGCGCCTAGGCGCCGCGGGCGCGCGCGCACAGAATCGGGACAGCGCCTAGGCGCTGAGCCCTCTGGAAAATTTAAAAAATCTGGGATTTTTTATAACTTTTAATGTCGGACTTTTTCAGGACTTTTAATGACGGGTAATCTGTGTCATGGCTAGGGTCAGCGCGCGGACGAGGCGAGGCGAGGCGAGCGGCGCGCGCGGGTGCGCGCGGACACGGGCGAGGACCGTCGAGCGGGCGAGCGGGCGCCTGGGCGCTGCGCGGGCGGCGCGCGCGCTGACTTATGATGTCGGACACGGGCGTGCGCGGCGGACGCGCGCGGGTGTTGGCGTGCGGCGGGCGCGCGGACACGGGCGTGCGCGGGCGTGGACGCGCGGGCAAGGACCGGGGCGGGCTGGCGAGCGGCGCGCGCGGGACTTTCGATGACGGGACCTCGGCTGCGCGCGCGGACACGGGCGTGCGCGGGCGGTCTGGGCGTGCGGCGCGGTTGGGCGCCTGGGCGCTGACCTCTCGGGTCTAAGCCCAATTTTGGGTCGTTTTTGCTCCTGAACTCCGTTTGGCCTATCTTTTTTACCCGAACACTTCCCGAAACGTCTTAAATGACCGATTTAGCCTTGAAATTAATAATTTGACTTCCCGAGCTCTTTGCCACGAAATACCTAAAATAAGGAGATTTAATTGAATTAAGCATGGCATTTAGCTAGATTTAAGGCTATAATTATAGCTCTATTTTAGAGCTATCAAAATACCCCCGACCTGAATCTTGCTAGTCCTCGAGCAAGGAACACTTTGATTTATCTTATAAGAATAGACATGCATGCTGACGACTCGAATCTCAATGCTTGCAAAAACAAGATAATCATGCTAACGGAAAACAATCGAGCGTATGCATAATTTGTGAATATTTCAAAATATTAGATCTCATATTCCCTAACGTGTGTGTGTGAATAGCGCCTCCTATCCTAGCTTCTATAAACCCGGAACCACTTTAGTCAATCCTAATACTCATCTTCCCCCTACTTCTGGCAATGAGAACCGTCTAACGGCTTTTCAATGTCGGAAAGAATAACAAAACAAAAGGCCTAACTATTTTTCTTCTTTTCTTTTCTTGAGAGCCTAACACGTCAAGCATTTATTTCGCTTCACGTTTTTAAGGACTAGTGCTCACTTCTGTTAGTTGCCCTTTCATGCAGTGGCAACCGTGGGTTACACGATCACCCCTGGTTACACGGGCAACACAAGAAGGAGGAACACCTCAAAATATATTTCAAACATGCTTTTACTCTCAATAATTTTTTTTATAGGCACATAGCTTTGCTAAATCAAATGATTCGTTATAACTTCTAACATATCAAGCCTCTCTAAATGGACCTTTCGAGGTGACAACGAGCTTTCAGATAAAATAAAATAATTCTAAGCCTACAGAACTAAGAGTAGGAGGTCTACGTGCTCGGTGAATGTAGGGGAATAATCGAAAAAATTTTAAAATATGCTCAAAATATGCATACATTCTCATAGTTTTCTCGCAATGCACAACTATGGAGTATTCACAAGCAAATCACAGAAAGTCCTCATCGGACAACATGCATTCAGATTCCTAAACATCTCAAAATCAGAATACGACATGCTCGAGAACTACAACGAAGTTCAAATATAAATTCCACCCCCCACCTAAAAGATTGCATTGTCCTCAATGCATCTAATCCACCATATAATCAATGATAACAACAAAAATTAAAGGGATCAGAAACCTTCCCTGAATTTTTGTGGGATCGGTGAGAGGGTACGCACAACTTCAAATTCAATGTAGTTCCGAAATATCGGTCATCTCTCCCTTATTACCTAAGAAAGCAAAATAACAAACTTAAACAACTAAAATTGAACAAGCAAAAACTATAAAAAACAGCAACTAATAAAAAATACAGTTCAACGCTCGGGTGCCTCCGAGAAGCGCAAATGTTTAAAGTCGATTGCTCGACTGAATTCTCCCTTTATCAATCGACTTCGAAGGTGGTCAAGTACAAGCAATCAGCATAAGAATCCGCGACCCCTTCATGGAAAACTTTCAACCGGTGACCGTTCACCTTGAATGAATGATCAGAATCTAACAATCTGATTTCCACTGAACCATAAGGTAGAACATTAGTCACGACATAAGGACCTAACCATTTGGAAGAAAGTTTACCTGGCATGAGCTTCAACCGAGAGTTGAAAAGAAGAACTTTTTGTCCTACATGAAATTGCTTCTTTTCAATTTTTCGGTCATGGAATAGCTTGGACTTTTCCTTGTAATTTTTTGAATTCTCATAAGCTTCCAAGCGATGTTCCTCTAATTCTTGCAGCTGAAAAAGACGTGTCTCTCCTGCCGCATCCAAGCTCATGTTGCATTTCTTAATGGCCCAAAATGCCTTGTGTTCAATTTCCACCGGTAGGTGGCACGCTTTCCCAAAAACCAACCTATAGGGAGACATCCCTATAGGGGTTTTGTAAGCGGTCCTATATGCCCACAAGGCATCTTCCAAACGTTGGCTCCAATCCTTCCTACTTGGGTTTACCGTTTTCTCAAGAATGGATTTGACCTCTCTGTTCGAAACCTCGGCTTGCCCATTGGCTTGCGGGTGGTAAGTGGTGGACACTCGATGATTAACACCATACCTTTTCATCAGGGCGGAAACCGATCTGTTACAGAAATGTGTTCCTTGATCACTGATTATAGCTCGTGGTACTCCGAATCTGCTGAAAATGTTAGACTTGACAAACTTAACAACAGTGTTAGAATCATCAGTTTTAGTGGCCTTAGCTTCTACCCATTTGGACACGTAGTCCACAGCTAATAAGATGTAGGAAAATCCACAGGAGGAAGGGAAAGGACCCATAAAGTCCATGCCCCAGACATCAAAGATCTCACAAATCAAGATGGGGACTTGGGGCATTTCATTCCTTTTAGTTATACTCCCCATCCTTTGGCATTTATCACAAGGTTTGCAATAATCATAAGCATCCTTAAACATCGAATTCCAGAACAAACCACAGGCTAGAATTTTTTTAACAGTCCTATTAGGCCCGAAATGTCCCCCACATGCAAATTCATGACAGAAAGCGAGAATAGATTCATGCTCAGACAGAGGAACACACCTTCTAACTACTTGGTTCGCAAAAAATTTCCATAAATACGGGTCTTCCCGTACATAATGTTTAGCCTCGCTTTTCAGCTTAGCTTTTCTATTCGGAGGGAAATTAAATGGAAAATTACCTGTAACCAAGTAGTTTACTAAATCGGCGTACCAGGGGGTTTCCGCACTCATCTGGAAAAGGATTTCATCGGGAAAGTCATCATTCAATGGCAAAACATCCTCTTCCCTCACTATGCGGCTTAGGTGGTCGGCCACCGTGTTTTCAGATCCCTTCCGGTCCTGGACTGTCACATCAAATTCTTGAAGGAGCAGCACCCACCTGAGCAATCGAGGTTTCGAGTCCTTCTTGTTCATTAAATACTGAACCGCTGCATGATCAGAAAAGACAACCACTTTAGATCCAAGCAAATAAGGTCGAAATTTATCAAGAGCGAATACTATTGAAAGTAGCTCCTTCTCTGTTGTGGTGTAGCTAATCTGCGCGGAATTGAGCGTTCTGGACGCGTAATATATAACGTGGCTCTTTTTCTCTATCCTCTCACCGAGCACAGCACCAACCGCGTAATTGCTTGCGTCGCACATAATCTCGAAGGGGGTTCCCCACTGCGGTGGATGTATGATGGGCGCATTCGTCAAACACTTCTTTAGAATGTCAAAGGCATGCTTGCATTCTTTCCCAAAACTGAATGGGACATCCTTCTTCAACAAGCTCGTCATGGGTGTCACTATCTTTGAAAAATCCTTTATGAACCTGCGATAGAAACCTGCATGACCAAGGAAAGATCGCAATTCTCGAATATTCGTAGGGTAAGGCAGATCAGAAATAACATCAATTTCGCCTTATCGACCTCAATGCCCCTAGATGAAACTATATGACCAAGGACAATGCCGTGATTGGCCATGAAGTGACACTTTTCGAAATTCAACACTAAATTTGTTTCTATGCATCTTTCCATGACATTTGACAAATTAATTAGGCACTCATCGAAGGAATTTCCATAAACGGTAAAATCGTCCATAAACACTTCAATGCACTTTTCAACGAATTCGGAAAAAATACTCATCATGCAGCGTTGAAATGTTCCAGGAGCGTTACAAAGACCAAAAGGCATCTTCCTATATGCATAAGTGCCAAACGGGCAAGTAAATGTGGTTTTTTCTTGGTCATCCTGAGCTATAGGGATTTGGTAAAACCCCGAAAATCCATCCAAAAAACAGAAATATGGCTTCCCAGCTAAACGCTCCACCATTTGATCTATGAAAGGAATTGGAAAATGATCTTTTTTAGTTACATTATTTAGCTTCCTAAAATCGATACACATTCTCCAACCATTCTGGATTCTCTTAGGAACTAGCTCACCTTTTTCATTTTTAACCACAGTTATCCCAGTCTTTTTAGGCACAACGTGAATCGGGCTTACCCACCGACTATCAGAAATGGGATAGATGATACCTGCATCGAGGAGTTTATGGATCTCCGATAGGACTACCTCTTTCATTGCAGGATTCAGCCTTCGCTGAGGCTCTCGAGAGGGTTTAGCTCCATCCTCAAGCCGTATTTTGTGCATGCATAAGGTCGGGCTCAAGCCATGCAAATCTGCCAATGTCCATCCTATAGCCCGCTTTTTCTCCTTCAAGATTTCAATTAATCTCCCCTCCTGCTCTGATGTAAGCTCCTTAGAAATGATCACCGGGAGTGTTTCCACATCTCCCAAATAAACATATTTCAGATGATTTGGCAACTCCTTGAGTTCCAGTTTGGGAGCCTGCAAAAGAGAAGGTAAAAGTTTAGGAGGTTTCTCGCATGCTTCTAAAGCAATAACATCTTGTGTACAAGACTCAGTCAACTTGGGTTCACTTGACTCTGTTTCATCAAAAAGATCAGCAAATATCAATGGGTCATCCCCATCCTCAACAGACGTGCATGTATCTTGTTCTAAAGATTCAATCAAATCAACTTTGCAAATCGAGTGTGTGTCATTTTTGTGTTTCATGGTATTGAAAACATTGAATTCAAACACTTCACCTTCATACTCAACAGACAAAATTCCTTCATGCACATTAATTTTTGTTCTAACAGTTTTCATGAAGGGCCTCCCTAATAAAACTGAATCAGAAGAATGGGCATGCTCATCCATTTTTATAACGTAGAAATCAACAGGAAAAATCAAATCTTCGACTTTAACTAACACATCCTCCACCACTCCTAACGGGTGAATAGAGGATCTATCGGCTAATTGAATAATAGCACTAGTTTTCTGCATTTCATTCAGTTCAAGCTCCTTGTAAAGAGAATAAGGCATGACATTTATTGAGGCACCGAGATCTAACATTGCGCGCTTAATTTTCCTCTTTCCTATGGTGCAAGGTAGAACAAACATACCTGGATCTTCGCATTTTTCGGGCATGCTTTTCGTGAGCAAAGCCGATACATTCTCACTTACCACCACTCTCTCAATTCCTTTTGCCTTTCTTTTGTTGGTACACAATTCTTTAAGGAACTTCGCATACCTTGGGATTTGTTGAATGGCTTCTATCAAAGGAATGTTTATTCCAACCTTCTTGAGTGTATCAAAAATCTCCTCGTCTTTAATTTCCTTAGGGGGTCTCATCAACCTACTAGGGAAGGGAGCCTTAGGAACATAAGATTTCATATATGAAGGAGGATTGGAACATACCGGACTTCTTGAAGATGTTGCCTCATTTTCTAACACAGGCTCCTTTACCTTTTTCTCGCACTCAATAGGAATAGAGCTTGGGGTAATTTCCTTCCCACTCCTGAGAGTGATAGCATTAGCACTCTCGGCTCCTCGAGTTTCCAACTTGACTATCCTCCCAGCCATTTGGGTTATTGTAGTGCTAAGGTTTTGGAATTGAACTTGATTTTGTTTTTTAAGAACTTGATTTGATTCCACCAGAGATTCCATCATTTCCCCAAGTGATTTACCTGAAACAGAAGAACACATTTGTGGTAAGCTTTCTTTCAGTTCATATACAGCGCTACTTACCTCAGCCAAACGGTCCTTCAGCTCGTTCACATCGCTCTCGAGGCGAATTTGGTCACTTCTTCCACCTCCATATTGCTGAAGATTTCCAGCCATGCTTGAGATTAAGAGTCTAGCTTCAACTGGGGTTTTGTCCATGAGAGCTCCACCGCTAGCTGCATCTATCATCCTCTGATCATATGGGAGCAAACCTTCATACACAAACCCAATGAGATTTTGTTCAGCGATCTTGTGATTCGGGCATTCTTCGCACAATCTAAGAAACTTCCCCCAATATTCATATAGATTTTCGCCCTCTTTCTGTTGAATGGCATAGATTCTTTTCTTGGCGGCAGTAGCTTCCGAGGCAGGAAAGAATTTTTCTAAATAGAGCCTCTGCATATCGCTCCAAGTGGAAATGGAGCCCGACGGTAGGTAGTGGAGCCATTCTCTTTCTTTTCCCTTTAAGGTAAAAGGGAAAGCCTTCAAGCTCACTTGATCTTCCGTGGCTTCGATTGTCATTAATCCTGCTCTCACCAACTGAAATTCCTTGAGATGAATATGCGGGCTTTCACCTGCATTACCAGAAAATGAAGGAAGTAAGTTGATGAAGCTAGCCTTAAGTTCGAAATTACCTGTTACCGCAGGATACGATATAGATAATGGTTGATGGTTTAAATCCGGCATCGCCAACTCCCTAAGAGTCTTTTGATACCCATCATTCCTTTCCAAAGCTTCCATCTGATGGAGCGCATGTAGCGCAGCGGAAGCGAGACGGATCATTGGCACTCTAATTTCATCAATTTAGCTAAATAAGAAACATGCACAAAGCTTTGAAATAAAAGGAATTAGAACACATACCTCTTGTAGTTCTAAAGACTTCTCTTCCAACGCTCGAATCTCCTCACGAACCCTTCGAAGCTTCCCTCGAACTCCTCGAGAACCACCTCCGGTAGTCCCGCTATCCTCGGGCCGAGCAACGGAGTGGTGGGACTCCTTTGTGAAAGAAAAAGTTTGGAAGAACAAGATGGGAAGATGAAAGTGATGAGAATTTTGTGAGAAGAAGTCTAACACTTAGCTTTCTAATTTCTCAAGTAACATGAACTCTTCATGCTCATCCAAATATTCAAACTCTTTGAAAATTCATCAACCTCAAACCATTTGAACTTCATCCAATTTATAGGCAATTCACATGCAACAAAGTTTTTGCTTAGCATGACACCTCAAATTGGATGGATTAGTCTTCAACCAAGTGTTCCAAAATTGATGAGTTTATATGCATGTTGTTGGTGATTCACAATCCACTTCACAACTTGGATAAACCCACTCAACTTGGATAAATCCACTCAACATGGATAATTCCACTTTGACTTATAATCACACTTGTAATATTTTGTCATTTTAAAATTAATTCATAATTAATTTTAATAAGCAAAATAAATTATAATTAATTAAACTTTTTAATTAATTAATATTATTATTTAATTCAATATCAAATATTAATTAAATAATAAGACTAATCCCGGTTTCTTAAACCGAATCATCACACATGAATCCCTATTCATGTTTTACACCGATCCCATATTTAAATCATATTTAAATATGTCCATCATTCTTCCAAAACCGAATTTCAATAAATTCAAATTCTTTTTCTCTCATATTGTTACACGGCTTAATCCGAGCTAGCCAGGAGAACCTAAAGGACCTACAGATCATGAGCTCCAACGATACGAGATTAACCGGTCAAACTCTTTAACCAAGCTAACCAACATTCGTTAACCCCCGGAGACTCCACTAAAGTCCAAGGGCTGCACTCTCCTCACCGTAGATATATTTCTGTCCTCTTGATATAACCATCATGAGTAAGTTGATCCTTCACAGGTCGTTCGTAATTACAGCTGGGTCAAAATAACCGTTTTACCCCCGTAATTACATCTTGTTCCTTAAGTCCCACTGATCCTCTAATGAACTATTGGTTTGTGGTCCAACCACCAAACCGATTGGTATGTGATCTCATCACTATACCAAGTCCCTCTCTGGCCAATGAGAGGGTGGGATCCCTAGTTCAAGACCCGGAGTCAGCACTTAAGGGAACAACCTCTCTACTAATCCCTCAGAGCGGGTAGGAGTGAATTCTATCTCGCAGGACTATGTTCCCAGCTACCTACCCGGTCTTATCCCCAAGATGGTAGGCTTATTGAGTCGGCGATCTCGGGCCACTCTCACCCATACAAGTCAAAGGATAAGCCCGAATAAACAGGAGTTCATAGCGTGCTCAGGATTCAGATCGAGTTACCTAGGTCATCATATGAAAAAGTCGGTCTTTACAGTAAACGGAGTTATAAAGAAAGAGCGACTTGTTTCGCGGTTCAGTCTTATGCAAACTCATTGCATAGGACGCCCCCACTCACATGTCTCCACATGAACGATTTCGGATCACATCGTTTGTACTATACAAAGTGGGCCGCGTCCAATCGTGTCCCCAGGATAAGGTACCCAGCCTTATCCCTATACTATAGACCGTTCTGGCTATTACTTGAACTTGATCCACAATCATGTCATACATGAAGTTCAAGTATACAACCTATAGCCATGGGTTCTTTGTTTATTGGAGTTAGGTTAAAAGTAAAAACAATTCATTTTATTCAATAACAACTTTACTGAATAAATCTCAATAACAACTTTATTGCAAAATAGAATATACATTCAGTTTACAAACCACGAGTTTTAGGACATAAAACCCAACACCATCATACCCTGCTCTTATCAAACACTAGGGAAACGCTTAAAAAAATAAAAGAAAGAAAAACAAACAAAACAAAATATTTTTAAACTAAACAATTAAAATTTAAACCAAGACAAACTAATTTAAATTCTCCGGCAACGGCGCCAAATTTGGTAACGGAATTTTGTGAATATTCCGTGTGTTTCGGGTTGTCGAGACCCGCCAAATTAAAATTTATAACACTGCCTAAGGCTTCTTCAAAACTTGTAGAAAGCGGTAGTCAGGATCGTACCACAGAGAATTTAATAGCTTAATCTAAATTCAGAATTTTAATTGCTTAATGAGAGAAAATGTTGATGGGGGGTTTTGAGAATTAAGAGAAGAAAAGAGAAAATAAAGGGAAAAATTAAATGACAATTTGGAATAACGGGAGAGATCAAAATTGTAATGAAAACACTCAATCTAAAGGTTCCGGGTTATTAATTGCAATGTGATTCGGATCATAGACGCCCAAGACTTAGCATGCTTTTAACTAACACCCACGCAAATTACGAATTTCTAAGAAGAAACTAGCAATCCCAAGTAGTTAATGAAGAGTTGACAGCTCTTCATTAAGCTTCGATGTTAATTCAATTGAGGGCGAACGCTCTCCCAAATAGAGTTAACTACGAGCGACGGGTAACTATGCGACGAGTACGTTACTGAGATCTCTAATAACGGGCTCGATTTACTCTTCATCTAGAGTCTAACGGGTAGCTAAATTAAATGTTGCAACACCAATTTAATTACACTTAGACTGCTGTCACTCAACCCACAAGAGGCAAACGCATAATGGGTTTTTGACCAACCCAACAATCAATAAACAAAATGGGAGTCAAACCAAGAAGAAATTGATGCTGGAAATTAATGTTTAGATTAGAGAAGAGTTGAATGCTAAACATGCTAAACATACACAAACAATCCAAGTCTCACCCAATCACATTTACAACTTCTAACCCATCTCCTAAAGATTAAGTACTTACCTCTTAGCTAGACATGAAGGAGAATGGAGTGAAGAAATCCAAGAGTAGCCTTCCAAGCTCCATTAATGGAGGTACAATAACCAAATATGGGTGGAGAATCGTGTTTTGAAGAGAAGGGGGAGAAGAGAATGCCCTAAATTCGGAAAAACGGACTTAAATACCCATTTCTGCGTCAGATTAGCGCCTAGGCGCCATAAGTCAGCGCCTAGGCGCCGCGGGCGCGCGCGCAATGAATCGGGACAGCGCCTAGGCGCTATAAGTCAGCGCCTAGGCGCTGAGCCCTCTGGAAAATTTACAAAATCTGGGATTTTTTATAACTTTTAATGTCGGACATTTTCAGGACTTTTAATGACGGGTAATCTGTGTCATGGCTAGGGTCAGCGCGCGGACGAGGCGAGGCGAGGCGAGCGGCGCGCGCGGGTGCGCGCGGACACGGGCGAGGACCGTCGAGCGGGCGAGCGGGCGCCTGGGCGCTGCGCGGGCGGCGCGCGCGCTGACTTATGATGTCGGACACAGGCGTGCGCGGCGGACGAGCGAGGACGCGCGCGGGTGTTGGCGTACGGCGGGCGCGCGGACACGGGCGTGCGCGGGCGTGGACGCGCGCGATGGCGCGGACGCGCGGGCAAGGACCGGGGCGGGCTGGCGAGCGGCGCGCGCGGGACTTTCGATGACGGGCACTCGGCTGCGCGCGCGGACACGGGCGTGCGCGGGCGGTCTGAGTGTGCGGCGCGGGCGTAGGCGGTCTGGGCGTGCGGCGCGGTTGGGCGCCTGGGCGCTGGGCGCCGGCGCCTGGGCGCTGACCTCTCAGGTCTAAGCCCAATTTTGGGTCGTTTTTGCTCCCGAACTCCGTTTGGCCTATCTTTTTGACCCGAACACTTCCCGAAACGTCTTAAATGACCGATTTATCCTTGAAATTAATAATTTGACTTCCCGAGCTCTTTGCCACGAAATACCTAAAATAAGGAGATTTAATTGAATTAAGCATGGCATTTAGCTAGATTTAAGGCTATAATTATAGCTCTATTTTAGAGCTATCAAAGGGCATTTCAGTAACTTCACATAGATGCAGCGCGGAAACATCGATCGGGTTTTACAGTCATTCCCAATCAGTCACATGTCTTTTATCGATTTGGAGATTACATGTATATTTTTTACTCCTTTATTTTATCGTAAATCTGGACTGTAATTATTTGGACTGTCGCTGTAATTTTTTGGACTGTCGCTGTAATTCTATTGGAATTTGCTGTGATTTGCTGTGATTTGAAATTTGCTGTAGTTTGGAATTTGCTATAATTTGCTGTGACTTGGAATTTGGTGTGAATTGGACGTGATTTGGACTTTGTTGTACTTTAGACTTACTGTACTTTGAACTTGTTGTACTTTGGGGAATGTAATTTGGAACTTGGAATTTGGATGTAAATTTGGATGGTAATTTGGATGGTAGTTTGTTGAATGTATGCTTGATTTCCAATGTAGCAATGTTTGACGAATTGATTGCAAATCCAAACTTCCTCCTTTTTTTTGTTTGTACATGTGTGTTCGAGCTTGAAGCATGCTTTCAAACCTTAGCCCAAAGTTTAATTTATTTATTTATTTGTTTTACTAAACACAAAATAATCAAACATCGTTTTATTTTAGATCAATACATGATGATTTTTTATTGTTGTGACTGAACTTAAAGTGTTTTTTTTTTCTTTAAGTTGCCTACATACCCTTGAATGGAAGGGATCAAGTCATAACGTAGTTCAGAAAAAAAAAAAAAAAAAAAAAAAAAAAAAAAAAAAAAAAAAAATTGATTTTTTTTTTTTGCCGTTAACCTTTTAAGCTCGTGCGGGCCAGAAGCAACATGTAGTTTATACTCTTACGTTAAGGAGTATTTACATTTCAAGTGACTATATCTTCATCACGGTGTTGATCACATCCTTTGTTTGTAGGATTTGTTATGATGATGAGATTTTTCTTCACCTTCTGTATTTATCATAATAGAAAATTTTCTCTTCATGCGTGAAGGAACATGACTGTGAATTTTATTGTCGTCACTTTCTTCATCGAAGAGTCTTGCCCCTACGGTCTTCATCTTTCCTTCTTGTTGATCACTTGTCACTTTGAGGCGATAAAAAACAAATGTTGAAGGTCAGTATTTCTTTGATGTAGAGACACTTAACCTTTGGAAGGCTGAAGTTCGAGTGGAGGTAGAAGTTTGACATGATATTTTCTTCTTTTGTCGCGACCATACTCATCATTTGGAAGACCGAAATTCGAGTAGTTGAAGGCTTCATGCGATTGAAGACAGAAGTTCTTTGGTCGACTTCTTTTGAGTCGTCGACTTCTTCTGCGTTGATGTGACATGAACTTGCACAGATTTCTTCATCTTTCTTGATGGGAAGGAAACTTCTTGAGAAGAATTCTTTTAAAGTCACCGGTTGTCGAGGTTGAGGAAGATATTTATTTTCTCTTCTCTCATGTTTAGGCTCCCTCGAACTCTTTCTTCATTTCTTCTTTGAAAACTTACTTTTTAGTTTATCCTCTTGAAATATGAAATCTTCTTTATGGACAGGTCTTTGTCGTCGTATTTTCTGACGAGCCACGACGGTTCAAACTTCATCCTCATTTCCGACGGGCTCAGGTTTTACCTGAGAAATTTGTTTTGGGGTTACATGTCCGAACCGAACAATTATTGGTTCGAAGGTCCCAAATTGGATCAGACTCTCCTTTTGTTTCTCAAATGAGACTGGAGATAATTGAGCGTCGGAGTTCATTGTTACTGCAGCGTGGTTTGATTGACCTATTTCATCAAGGTCTAGCTCAATTTTTCCCTCTTTAGCTAACCTTAGAATGAACTCTTTTAGGACAAAACATTTTTCCACTAGGTGACTGATAACTCGATAATACTTACAATAGTTGGGATCATCAACTTTGTCCATCTGTTCCGGGCGCCTACACTCGAGAAACTCAATCAGTCGTGTTTTCAGTAGTTGCTTTAACATGTCAGGAATGTCAGACTCTGGAAACGGGTAGACTTTTTCTTGTCTTTCTTTTAAAGTAAGGCGACGTTTCTCGCCTCCGTCATTTCTTCTCTCTGTCTTGTTTTCCTTTCCTTTTGAGGAAAACCTGAAAGGGGTCGCGTGACGACCATGGATTCTTTCACGACACTCTTCGTGATCTTCTCAGTGTCCTTCATTTCTTTTTTCACTTTGTTTATATCCAGGATTAGGAGGTCCCTGCTCCCTCTATTGGCGATACTCAGTTTCATGTCGTTGGAGCGAGTCGCTAACTCTTCAAATGTGTGAGGCTTTATCCCTTGAAGGATGTAATGAAGTCCCCAATGCATGTCGCTGATGCACATTTCGACGGTAGACACCTCGGTGAGTCGGTCCTTGCAATCGAGACTCAACGATCTCCAACGATTGATGAAATCGATGACTGGCTCGCCCATCCTTTGGTTAGCATTCGAGAGTTCGGACATGCTGATTGTTCGCCTCGTACTGTAGAAGCGATTCAAGAAGTCTCTCTCAAATTGTTCCCAACTATCAGTTGTCTCGGGCTCCAAGTCAGTGTACCAATCGAAGGCATTTCCTTTCAGAGTCCGGACAAATAGCCTAACCAACAAGTCTCCCCGGGTTCCAGCGTTCTCGCACGTTTCAACGAAGTGGGCAATGTGTTCTTTAGGATTGCCCTTCCCATCAAACTGTTGAAATTTTGGCGGCTGATATTCGACGGGCATTCTCAAGTTTTTGATCCTCTTTGTATATGGTTTGGTATACAAGAGGAAACTCTGGGTGGGTCCACCGTACTGAGCTCGAATGGCGTTGGTGATCATGTCCTGCAGTTGTTGGACAGACAAGGAAGCAACCGAAGTTGGGTGTTGCAGTTGGTTTTCTTGCATGACAATTTTTTCTTTGTCATTTCTTCTTGCTGCAGGATTTAAACTTGAGTCTGCAGCCTCTAGGCTTTGCATCTGATTCCTCAAGTGGGCAATCTCGAGGTCTCGTTCTTCAACTACTTTCATCAGAAAATTTAATTTCTTTTCCATTTCAGCGATCACTTCGTCGCCTATGCGTGCATTTGCCATCATTATAGACATCACATTTGGATCATACCCCTTATTTGGTTGATCAGAGGAGGGAACAAATTCATCATACAAGAAATTTTCCTGAATGATTATCTCTTCACACGCAGACTCTGTCATTCTTTCTTCCATAACATTTGTTTCAGTCATCATGACAGATGTTACATCAGAATCGAGCTCAAATAGAGGGTTACACCTGATAACAAGTTTGTCACTCGTAGGTGCCCCCGACAATATCATTCTTTCTTCCATAGTATTTGTTTCAGACGTTATGACGGATGTTACGTCAGAATCGAGCTCGAATAGAGGGTTACACCAGATAAGAAGTTTGTCACTCGTAGATGCACCTGACGATGTCATTACTCCGCTCACAATTGTGACAAAATCATGTTGAAAATCGTGGGGAGTAGAACCCGTGTAGGGGTTGTTCATGACAACGGTCATTGAAGGAGTTCTGAATGACATAACTTCACTTGTACTTTGAGATGAGGGAAAGAGATGAAAGGTAGAGATGTCCCACTGGGCGTGCCAATTTGTTCACACGAAGATTTCGACGAAGGAAATTTAGACACGTGTAAATGAATCTTGATTTGTATTTATGTTTGTATCTGTATCAGTGCGTAGTGGATTACAATCTCTAATGTTTATCCTCTGATTCTTTCTCTCTCAAATGTAAATGTGTTTCGAGGGTTTTGCAGCTTGTTCTCGATGTTGAATTTGTTTCGAGGGCTTTGCAGCTTGTTCTCGATATTGAATTTGGATCGAGGGCTTCGTAGCTTGTTCTGGATGTTGAATTTGGATTGAGGGCTTCGTCGCAGCTTGTTCTCGATGTTAAATTTGGATTGAGGGCTTCGCAACTTGTTCTCGATGTTGAATTTGGATCGAGGGCTTCACAGCTTGTTCTCGATGTTGAATTTGGATCGAGGGCTTCGCAGCTTGCTCTCGATGTTGAATTTGGATTGAGGGCTTCGCAGCTTGTTCTCGATGTTGAATTTGGATCGAGGGCTTCGCAGCTTGTTCTTGATGTTGAAGGATTGTTCAGACTTCCAAGGATTCAGGGAGTCTTCGTTGTTTGAGAATTCTCTCTAAGCTCTTAGGAGTAGAAATTTTCTCAACCTTGAAGATGAAGAATGAGCTCTCTATTTATAGAGTTCTCATGAGCCTAATGGGCTTGGGCTAGGATCCAATGGGTTTGAGTCCAATGAACTTTTGGGTTTTGGACCCAATAGGCCATTTAAATAACTTTCTGGACCAATTTGATTTTGAGCCCAAATGCGATATGACCCAATTTGATCGGTTAAATTTATTTGCTCCAACGGTCATGATGAAGACACGTGGCAACCACTGATTGGCCGAAATTTCTCGGTCAACACATACTATTCAAGATTACACTGATATCTTTGAATTTTTATATATAATGAATATTATAAATTGCAAATAATAATAATAAAATAATCATCAAATAATTATTAATTAATTACGAGGGTTTATGGCATAAATCTCAACATATATAATTTTTAATAGTATCTAATACATTAACTATTTCCTCTAATATTTAATGTATCAAATACAATAAATATATTTTTCTCTTTTATATTTAATATATTAAATATTGATTTGAACATTACAAATTTTTTCTTTCAACTAAATTGATTTTTTTTCCAAAGGTAATATATTACGAAAAGCATAAGAGAATGACCCCATAGTCGGGGGATGAGGCACTCAAGACCACCTCAAAGAGAACAACGAAACCTCAAGAAAATAAGTCCCAAAGGAGAACACTAATAAAAGTAGGGGTCAATAACACCCCCAACCACGAAAACACATATACGTCATATCGACCTGGACACTAATACGAGAGTTTCGTTCATTCCTGGTTACTGAACGAGCACTCAAAGAACAGATGATCCCTCATCTCCAAGGCATCTGAACACAACACACATTCGGATGGAATTATGGGATCCCAAGCATGAAGTCGAACCCTAATATATAAACGATCATAAATCGCCAACAACGCAATAAAGAAGTGTCGGGGGATATTACCCTCAAACCACAATAAATTTGTCCAACGCACACAGTCTCGTCGAGACCTTACAACCTCCCAAGCACTAGCCACCAAGAAGCCATCCGACCTTCAAGGGTCCCAAATAACCCGATCAGGCTGCTGCAAATGGGGAACAACTGCATGAACCAAATGAAGTAATTTCTCCCTCTCCCAAGCCACACAAGGCCAGCACCAAGACCCATCTGGGAGGATAAAATCTTTGATACAAGGGCCTGCTCCGAGCTACCCACAACATCAGTCAACCCCTCTTCAAACCGCTGAACAATGTGGCCCCTAGGTAGCCAGGAGTCCATCCAAACATGACAACGCCGACCATCCCCGATGACTATCCAGACAAGCGGACGAAACTACTCCTGGAGATGCAAAATGGCCTGAGTACACCATGACCAGCTAGTCGACACCGGAACAAACCATAAAGACCGGCCTCAAAGGATATAAGCATCAACCCAAGCAACCCACAAGGAGCCAGAGTGCGTAAAAAGAAGTCAGAGAAGCTTCATAAATGCTTCCACATTCCAAGACCGAACATGACGAATGCCTAAGCCCCCTCTCATTTATAGGCACACAAACATCCTCCCAAGCCACCTTTGCACCACCCCTACCGAAAGAGCTCCCTCGCCACAAATAAGCTCGGAGGATACGATCAACCTCATATGCTACGCGAGTAGGTAACACAAACACACTCGCCCAACATAAGAAAGGGCCCACACTGCCCAACTCTGGACACGCTCAGTGATTTTCTCCAAGAGAGGCTTACAATCCACATAAGTAAGCCGATCTCATATGAGAGAAAGACCCAAATAACGGACAAACAAAGAATCGAGAGAAAAATCCATCAGACCAGCCAAACTTGCAGCCTCAGACAGGGAGACCCCGACACAAAACAAAGAGCTCTTCGCATAATCAGCGTAGAGCCCAGACAACCCCTGAAATCTGAGAAGCACAGACTGGACAGAAGCCAGTGAGGCACAATCAGTCCCACAAAAGATCATCAGGTCATCTGCGAAACAAAAGTTGGATTAAGCGGATCTTCTCACAAGGGTGATGGAAAGATAAGTCATCTGGAGGAGCATTCAATAGGCGGGACAAGACCTTCATAACCATCACAAACAGGTATGGAGACAAGGGATCACCCTAACGAAGTCCTCGACGACCCGAAAACCCCCTTCCAGCGGGACAATACCTACTCTCTTTTTTTCAATTTTGATTTTGAATTAAAAAATGTCAACTACATATTGTTCAAGATTACACTAATAACTTTGAATTTTTATATATAATGAATATTATAAATTGCAACTAATAATAATATAATAGGCTTTGAAGCCTAAATCCCAAAATTTCTTAGAGTTCAATAGTGGATAGAAAAGTGAAGAGGAAAAATAAATGAATTAAATTAATTTGGGGAGAGAACGGAAACAGGGGAATTTTGGGAGTCCAATTGTGGGAGAGGAGAGATAGGAGGGAGAAAATTTTAATATTTTAAAAGTTGTAAGTGGTTTTGAGAAAACTGTTCATGTTTTTTCTCAAAAACCTCCTAATATATATTTTTTAAACCTAGTAGTATATTCGTCGGTCTGTCGAGATTTTGATTATTTTTACTCCGATCGACCTCGACCGATTCACCCTCTAAATCGATCGACTAACGTCAGTTTTGTTCAATCGGGTCGGTTTTCGGGGTTCCAATGTCCACCCCTAACTACACCAACCTCAACCATGCCATAGTTTATTTATAAATAATTATGAATCTTGTAATTAACCTACCAGGATTTCTTTTATAATTATGAATGTTCTAATTAAATTACCGGGATTTTTTTTAATGGTTAATTACAGATTAATTATTTATTATGTTCTCATTTTAACAATTCAAATAATTTATTTATTTTTCCAACAAAAAAGAAAATGCTCCATTTCAATTTTAATCTATATATACATTTTAGTTATGAGGGTAAAAAATGTCATATAATTAAGCCACAATTAAAGTTTCATGAAATAATTCAACAATTTTAATCTATATCTATATTTTTTCTAAAATTTCTGCTTCCGACGATATTTAAATTTGAATATTGTCTTAATTTTTAAATATGATAATTAAAAATTATTAATTATAGTCTAATTAAGTAGCAATTAAAGTTTCATCAACTAATTCACCTAGTTCAATTAAATGTATAAATTTTATAGTTGACATGGACTTTTTTACTATAATTAAATACAAGAGTTTGAAATTACGTTTTACTTGACAACATGTGAGGTGGGAGATTCAAAGATCTGACCCTCTCGAAGAGTACATACTTTATGTCAGTTGATGGTTGACGAGTTTGAAATTATATTTTTCTTTACAAAAACATAATTGTGGAAGGTCGAGAATAAATGCATTGTTCAAGAAGTTCAATAGTCTACTACAAACAGAAACTGATGATTCTACAAAATAGACCAAAACGAAAGATTTTAACCAACCATGGTGCGTTTTCGGCCCCTTTGACGCACTGTACACGAATCAAAGTGAAAAAAGAGAAATAAACTAATGAATCATAGGGAATGAAATTGATATGAAAGTATAGGAATGAATGATAAATGACGAAATCGCTACCTTGAGCTAATTTGTTTGAGGTCGATGACCATTGCTTCGAAGTCTTCCGGTATGAAGCAAGAATTTGCTCCATCTATAAAATATGTAAAACCACAAAATATATCAATTTGTGTTTCATTTCAATAGAGTGCAAGGAAAAACTAAAAAAAACAAATCAAACCGAAACCGAAACCGAAACCGCCGTCAGTTCAGGTTGGAACCGGTTCCGTTTGGCGGTTTCGATTTGCATACAAGGAAAACCGGTTATAATTGGTAAGATTTGGGTTTGGCACCGAATATACCCGAGCTAATCGATAATATTTATATTAACAAATCAGACAAGTATTGAATAACATTAGTCCAGTTAGCTTTAAAATCACTCTTACAACTTCAAGGTGAAGAGCTCGGGCCACATGAATCTCTTTCTGGGATAACAAGAGAAATGACCATTTTTAATTGGCAGATTTGAAAAAATGCCAAACATGTTTTTTATTTGAAAAATGGTCAAATACTAGAATCTAAAAACGATGTCCTGGACTAAAATAGCCCTCAAAACCCTAAACACTAAACCCTACAAATAAGGTAAAATTTGATTTAATTTTTGGCTATTTTTCAAAAAAAAAAAAAATTGGTCTTTTTCAAAACGGACTCCACAAAAAGGACATTCGGAAGGATTTCTCTCTTTTTTTATTTACAGCGCATGCCTGGATTACAAGATAAACCGATAAACTAAGTGTTCGAGGTACTTGGACCCTCCCTTTCTTGAGATCACTCAAGTCCTAATTCACTCATTAGATAATTGTCTACCTTCCTCTTTCCCCACCCTACCTATTTATAACCAAGCCATCCTAACAAAGTACCTATCTAATTACTATTATACCCTTATAATATCCTAATTTTCTTCTAATACAACCATAAGCAGTTATTGTGTTGCAATGCAGTTAGTTTTGGTAACTTGTCAAGGAAAGTTAAGCCCACTTAACCTCTGTATAGGTCCAATGGATCCATACCTGGTCTGATTTTTCCATTAAAGAATTCAGTGTTTTTCGTTCTTCATTGACAAACTCTGGATGTTTCATCAACAATTGTTACAGCCGAATTACATTCCCTCATTTCTCACGCATTCCTTCTATAATAAACATTTCTAGTATGAGGACTTGAGTCGTGACTTAAGAGGAAAATTTTATATTTTAGTGATTTTCTTTCAATATTTATTTGTATCAAGAAACTCTTTCATTGAGCAAAATGAAAGAAAAACAAAGGGCCAACAAAAGGGCCTACAAGAGTCACACCTAACTAGACCAAAAAAGCTTATAAATTACAATCCAAAACAATCAAGCTTAACAAGTAAACTAGCAAAAGACTTTTGAGACTGATTCCCAAAGCAAGACATTAACCTTAGTAAGCGACCAAACCTCTCCACTCTTCTAAAGATTCTAATATTTTCTCAAGCCATGTATCTCATAAGTCATAACACAACACAAAAACCACAGCACCCCTAATCCATAAAGGAAGGGTGAAACAGAACCTCCTCCACAACAGAAAGCAGCAATGGGCCAAACTAACCCCAAAGAGGTCTGAAAAAAGCAGTCCTAAATTGAGCAAAGAAGCTGATATCTATAAAGAATATGATTCAAGTCATCAAATGCCTTTCTTACAAAGAAAGTACCAGTCCCTAATTGAATGCTTTTGGTGATTTTCTTTCAATATTTTGTGAACCTCCAACAGTGCATACTTACATTAGGAGGGGTAGGAAGGGCAGATTGGGGAATTCACAGTAGACAGGTTGTTCGTGCCACAGTAGACTAAGAGGACATTATATGTTTTCTTTCAGTATTTTGTAAAATACACTTGACAGATCGAGGAAAGTTTGTTAACTTCTTTAGTTATTCAGAAGATCTCAGCATGAAAGAGAGAAGCTAAGGAGTCTCGAGTTTTGGCTACATGTACATATTTTGGAGTGCTTTCCTTTAATACAGATACAGTAGAGCTCTTACTTCCATTTCTTCCTATCAATCACTAAATCTATAATTAGTAACAGGTGTATAACAAACTACAAATTCCCATGGAGTCTAATTGTATGAGTTTGGAGTGCTTTCATTATCGTATGAGTATTTCCTTTCATAGAAAAAAAAATGTCTAATTGCGGAGCGCAGGAAAGATTTTTTTATAGCAAACCAAGTGCAAGGGAAACCAACTTACCAAATTCCCACATGAAGAATGCATTGAAAGCAGTGCTCGTTCCAACACATACAGATCAACTGCTTTATCTTCTGGAATAGTTGACGTAAAGCTCAGACCAAAGTCAATAAGTACCTGAGAAAATAAAATTGCCCTTATGACAGAGATCAATTTGTTACAAATCTTAGCAAGATAAATTAAAATGTCTCTTTGTGAATTATAATAACCAAAGATGCAACTCACAAGTTCATTGGTACCACTCCTGATCAACATGTTTGATGTGGTCAAGTCACCATGAATTAAACCACCATCATGCAACTTCCCAATTGCAACCCCAATATGCATTGCAATGTCATTCAACTGTTTTGCACCATCACCACTTGACCCAATTTCAAGCAACATATCTTTCACAGAACGACCTTCTACATACTCAAATGTCAGGGTATATAGTATTGGGTCAACAGCATACAGTACTGGAGTAGAAACTCCGAGTCGCCTAGCTTTTGTCATGCACCTTGCTTCCTAACATGAAGTTTGAGTCAAATATATGCAAGACAATATTTTAGCTAGTTATTCTTGATCGGAAGAGTGTTTCATTAGAAGAAAACAAACTGCATTCAGTCGCTTGAGAGTGAGCTTGGAATCCAATGATGGATGTCTATATTTCTTTGAGAAGCGTTCCTTAATTATTGAACTCCTTCCAACGAAAGTAGACTCGAACACTCTCTACAAGATAAGAACAAACAAGGAAAAAGAATATCGCAAGAGCGCCAAAATACTATCACAAAGAAACGTGTAACTAAAATTCTTATGATGAGTTTGGTATGACTTTTGAAATATTGAAAAAACTTTTGTATATCAACTATTCCAAAGAACATCCAAGATTAGTGAAGTAGAGATTTTGACTCACAGCTTCAGCTCCTTGCTTAATTAAAATGAAGGAGTCGTTGTTTCCATCCATATTTATCTCCATAACTACAGTAGACAGCAGCATAAACTGCTGATTAACAAAAGAGGAATTCCTGGAAGAAACTTCCAAGTTATTAATTCTGCAACAAAACCAAGGAAGAAATGCCTCAGTCCTAAACATGAATCTCATTTTCTGAAATTAATTTAAGCTGATCACATAAATTCATTGCAATCAAAATGAATTATCCAGTAGTTCAAACACTTGAATACAAATTAAATTTGAATTAAGAAATAGCCAAGAACAACAAGACTGTCATATACTCAAGAGTATAGAAGAATCTGATAGGAATCCTTTAGAGGGATACTATAAGGGTATATTAGTAATTAGATAGAGAGTTTGTCAAGATAATTTGGTTATAAATAGAGAGGGTGGGGAAAGAGTAGGGGAGACAATAATCTAGTGAGTGAATTAGGGCTTGAGTGATCTCAAGAAAGGGAGAGTCCAAGTACCTCGAACATTTGGTTCATCATTCATCTTGTAATGTTGTTTATGGTTTACATTACAATATAGTTTGGGTTATAGACAAAAGTCACCCGAAAATTATACAAATTTCAACAAATTCTCGAGCAAAACATTGGGGTGCCTCTGTTTGAATGAACTACAACTACAACTAATATCGGTCATCGACATAAGCAAGAAACGCCTTGACGAAACTAAGAGAAAGTTTGGAAACTAAATTTAGACATGTATTTATTAAAAGTACAGGGCTAAAAAGATGAACAAATTCCAAAATACAGTGACCAAAATGGTATTTTGGCCAAAAAATTACCATCTGCTCACGTGCATCAACTGGAGTAATCATAAACTTGATTCCCACCTCTCCACACAGCCAGCAATTTATGGTAACGTGAGGTAGAATTTAAAAGGAAAGAATGAGGAATCTAATCTAAGAACAAATAAAACCTTCAATGGCTGATACATTTCAATTTTTAACAATCCCCCATTTTCCAAAAACAACGTAAGAATTCGGCAGTAAACAAAACACCATCCAAAGTTCAACTTCTCACCAAAACACAGCGATCAAAAGAAGTGAATAGCATAACAAATTTTAGAAATCAGCGTGAAGAAACACGAATTAGAAACAATAAGTAGCAGAATCGACACACACATTACAAACTAAGATATCAAAAAATTAACTAACCAGAAGCCCTAAATGAAAAAAATGGGATTTACTTGGAAACCCTAGAATTGAGGCAAAAAGAGAGAGGCAGAGAAGAAGGGAAGAACTTACCTAGATTTCAAAATCCGATTGCGCAGTGAATCAGAATGAAGAGAGAGAAAGTGTCGCGGTTAAATAAAAAAAAAATATATATATATATATATAGGGAAATTGTAATAAATGACAAGACTTATTGTTTGCAAATATAGCATGTTTTTAAAAATTTTGCGGATATAGCAATTTCTATCGCTATATCTTATGACTGATAGAAGTCTATCGCTGATAACCTCAGCTTTTTATAGATTTTTGTCAGTGATAATAGTCTATCAGAAAAAATAGTCTATCACTGATAGAAGTCTATCAGTGATATAATAAAGTCTATCAGTGATAGAAACGGGTTTTTTTGTCATATTTGCAAAACATTTTAAAGTTTGCTAAATTTGTAATTAGTTTGGGCTTGATTGCTATTTGTGCAACCAGCCCTAAATAAATATATATATATATATATATATATATATATTACTTAATATATATATATATTACTTAATATATATATATATATATAATTATTATTATTATTAAAAATAATAATAATAATTTTATTTCTTAAAATTTTTAATAAATAAAAAATATATATATAATTATTAATTAAACTTTTTAATTAATAATTATTATTTAATTCAATATCAAATATTAATTAAATAATATGACTAAACCCGGTTTTCTGAAAACCGATTTTTTTTACACATGAATCCTATTCATGTTTTAGGCCAATTTCATATTTAAATCATATTTAAATATGTCCATTTTTAAATCATATTTAAATCATATTTAAATATGTTTATCCTACTTCTAGAAGCCGAATTTGAACAATTCAAATTCTTTTCTTTTTTCTTTTTCCTTTTCTCTTGTACTGTTGCACGGCGTTATCCGAGCTAGCCAGGAGAACCTAAAGGACCTACAGATCATGAGCTCCAACGATACGAGATTATTCGGTCAAAACTCTTTTAACCCGAATCAATCATCTTTCGTTAACCCCCGGAGACTTCACTATAGTCCGAGGATTGCACTCTCCTCACTGTAGATATATTGTGTCCTCTTGATATAACCGTCAACGGTAAGTCGATCCTTCACAGGTTGTTCGTAATCACAGCTGGGTCATTTAAACCGTTTAACCCCTGAATTACATCTTGTTCCTTAACTACCACTGACAGCTCTAATGAACAATAAATTTGTGGTCCAACCATCAGATCAATATAACTCTCTCATCACATGAGAGTGTAAGCTCACATTGTTAAATCCCCGGAGTCAGCTATTAAGGGAACAACCTATCTACTAACCCTGCAGAGCGGGTTAGGAGTGAATTCCAATCTTGCTATACTATGTCCCCAGCTACTTATTCGGCTTTATCCCCAAGTTGGTAGGCTTATTGAGCGGGCGTTCCGCCACTCTCACCCGTACAAGTCAAAGGATACTTCCGAATAAGCAGGAGTTCATAGCAAGCTCAGGATTAAGCTCGAGTTACATAGGCCATCAAATGAAAATGTCGGTCTCATCAGTAAACGGTGTTATAAAGAGAGAGCAATGATAGCTCCATTTTGGAGCTATATTTATGTCCCTAATTCATGTTAATTATGTGCTTAATCTTGTTTATCTGTGTTAATTATAGGTGTTCTCGATAATTCGTTCTCGGGCACGTTTGACGTCGTTCGAGGCCTAATATCGTGTTTTAAGGTCCTAAGAACACCTCGGGGAAGGAACCATGCAAAAATATGAAGAATTGGCGTTTTGGGAAGTTCAAAGGCGAAATTCCATGCAAAAACCCGAGAGCAAGCGTTGAGCAGGCAGCGTCCCACGTTGCCCAGCGTCTCGACGCTGGCCAAGCGTCTCGACGCTGGCCAAGCGTCTCGACGCTCCGAAGTCTGAAGCGTCATTCGAAAATCCCACCCGAGAGCAAGCGTCGACTGCACAGCGTCGAGACGCTCGCTCAACGTTGCACAGCGTCTCGACGCCGCGCGAGCGTCTCGACGCCACCCCGACTCAGCGCGCTGGAACTTTAGGGCGCAGCGTCGAGACGCTGCCCGAGCGTCTCGACGCTTCGACGGAATATATAACATTTTGTCCGATTTCCAGCGCCGAATATCACCTCCTACCTCGGGCTCCACACAATTTTTGACGTCTTTGAAGCCATTTCCGCCATTGAAGAAGCCATGGAGCTTGGATGGGAGCTATTTCAAGTCACCTACATCATGAGTAAGTAGATTATAGCGTTTTGGCTCGGGATTGTAAGGGAATAATGTAATTAGCATCTTTGGTGAGGCTTAAGTTTTCAATTTCTGATTTGGCTAGAATATTTGGTTGAGTTAGTTTCTCCTTCTATGCATATTCCATGATTGTGTTTGATTGATAAGATTAGACAACTTAGATTTCAAGCATGAGTCATTAGTTAAATATTTTGATGTCGTGTCTCTCTAAATCGCCAAGTAACATGGATTAACGATACCATAGAGCGTATAGGCTTCCTTACGTTCTTGGTGTTCGTTCTTCCCGAAGTTGAAACTAAAATCGATACACTAATTTGGCTTCCACGTTAGATAATCGTCGTAGTTAGCCCGTTGCTATCGATTGGTCTTTGGAGAGCGTTGGCCCCCAATGTCCAATCGATATGCTTAATTAGCATAATTAATTGTGTCTAATTATTATCCATGGGGCGTGTTTGAATTGATTAATCGATTGAGACGAGCTGCGCATTCATCCGTATGTTTAGCTAAAATTTTCCGTTATTTGTGATCCATTAATTCGCTAATTTTTAGTCCCGAATGTCCCGAGTCGAACGCTCCGTTAGTTCATTTTTCCCTCTTTGCGTAATTTTTCCGTTAGCACGTTTCACCCAAAATTTCCCCCTTTTCGTTTGATTTTCTAGTGTGCAAATTTAACCAGAATTAAGTTGGATTAACATAATTCCCTGTGGACCAACCCCGTTATCGCTAGCTACTAATCGCTCGGTGAATTCAGGTAATTACAAATTTATTTTGGCGGGTCTCGACAACCCGATGTTTGGCGATTGTTCAAAAATATCGTTACCAAAATTGGCGCCGTTGCCGGGGAATTAAGGTTAAATCGGCCTAGTTTGGATTTAATTTGTATACTTTTTAAATTCTTTATTTTTTATTTTTTTGTCGATTTGTTTATTCTTTTGTTATTTGCAAAATTTGATTTGTTTGTTAAGTGTGCTAGAGTGCTAAATTTGAATTTAGGATTTGGAAGTCCTTATGGATGTCAATGAAGCGGAAGTTCATAAAACACTCAGACAGTGGGCGTCAGTTGATTTAGACTGCCAACCTTCATGTATTTCCGACCCGGAAATCACAGGTGACTTTGAGCTTAAGTTCGGTTTAATTAATCAATTGCCTTCTTTCTGTGGTGAAGCAGGCGAAGACCCTATCAAACATGTGAAAAATTTTCAAATGGTTAGTTGGGCTATGAAGCCGAGCGGAGTGACTGAAGACCAACTCAACTTGAGGGCGTTCCCCTTCACCTTGAAAGGGAAAGCTCGAGACTGGCTGCATTATTCGCCTTCGGGAACCGTTTTCACTTGGGAAAAGTTGAAGAGCTTGTTTTTCGATAAATATTTTCCAGCCTCGAGAGTAGTATTTCTAAGGAAGAAGATCTTCGGGTTTGCTCAATCAGTTGAAGAGGCATTTCATGAGTGTTGGGAGCGTTACATTCAGTTATGCGAGAGCTGCCCAAACCACCAGATCTCAGAGGCTGAGTTGATTCGTTTCTTCTATGACGGATTGCAACCATATGATCGTCAGATGCTCGATGCTTCGAGCGGAGGAGCTCTCAGGGAAAAGACACCTGCGGAGGCTAGACAGTTGATCTCCAGCATGGCAGGGAACCGTCAGCAGTACGGAGGAGGAAATGCGCAAGCTCGGTTGGCAACTGACGTGGAAGAGCTTAAGACTCAAGTATCTCAAGTATGTAAATCCTTTAAAGGAATGTTCAAGTCCTTTATGGAAAGGGACGTGTATCATCGCGAAGAGTCTGAAGCGCGGTTTGAGTTGTCAAGAAAGGAGAGTCGCGAGGAGTCCAAGGCACAGTTTGAGTTATTGAGGAGAGAGATCGCGGAAATGAAGGATGGAATGAGAAAGGGAGAGACGCGGGAAGCAGAAGGCATTAACGCCATCGCCTTGCGAAGTGGTAAAGAGGTACCATCGCGACTTGTGCTTGAAGATCTCAGCAAGAGTCCGGAGATACCTCAAGATAAATGTCATCAAAACCCCCCTGAGATGGTAGTAGCTACTCCTTCCATTCTATGAAGTCTTACATTCTCGTTGCTCCTTTTCCTAGCAGGTTGGTGAGGCCACCCAAGGAAGACAAGGACGCGGACATCCTCGATACACTGAAGAAAGTTGGAATCAATATACCGCTACTTGACGCCATTCAACAAATTCCAAGGTATGCGAAATTTCTCAAAGAGATGTGCACTAACAAGAGGAAGGCAAAAAGAACTGAGAGAGTAGTGGTAAGTAAGAATGTTTCTGCCCTGATCACACAAAACATGCCAGATAAATGTCAGGACCCAGGTATGTTTCTCTTACCATGTACCATAGGAGATAAGGAAATCAAGCATGCCATGCTAGATTTAGGAGCTTCGATTAATGTTATGCCGTACTCAGTCTATAAGAGTATTGATTTGGAAGGGATGCAGGAAACTAGTATCATAATCCAATTAGCTGATAGATCCTCTATTCATCCTTTAGGAGTAATTGAGGATGTGTTAGTTCGGGTTAAGGATCTTATTTTTCCTACTGATTTTTATGTGCTAAAAATGGAAGATAATGCATCATCTGCTGCTTTAGTCCTGTTGGGTAGACAATTCATGAAAACTGCTAGGACTAAGATTAATGTGCATGATGGTACTTTGTCTGTTGAGTATGGAGGAGAGGTGTTTGAATTCAATGTCTTTAATGCCATGAAACACCATGCTGATGTGTGTTCTGTCTGTAAAATTGATTTGATTGATACTTTAGAACAAGAAGAATGCATGACTGTTGTTGATGGGGATGACCCATTCGTTTTTAATGAATCTGTTGGTGAAATTGAAAGTAGCATGCCCATATTGTCTGATTCATGTGAGCAAGTTACCCTTGCTTTAGAGGCATGTGAAAAGCCAACTAAGATGTTACCATCTCTTTTGCAGGCTCCCAAGTCGGAACTTAAGGAGTTGCTGGGTCACCTCAAGTACGTGTACTTGGGTGAGTTGGAGACACTCCCGGTAATTATCTCTAAGGAGCTTACATTAGAGCAAGAGAGCAAGTTGGTTGAGATATTGAAGAAGAACAAAAGAGCGATAGGATGGACCTTGGCGGATTTGCATGGGTTGAGTCCAGTTCTGTGTATGCACAAGATTAGGCTGAATGAGGGAGCAAAGCCATCCCGAGAGCCTCAGAGGAGACTGAACCCAACCATGAAAGAGGTAGTGTTGTCTAAGATACACAAACTCCTTGATGCAAGTATTATCTATCCCATTTCTGATGGCGAGTGGGTTAGCCCAATTCATGTTGTACCTAAAAAGACGGGCATAACTGTTATTAGGAATGAGAAGGGTGAGTTAGTGCCTAAACGAGTGCAAAATGGGTGGAGGATGTGTATAGATTTTAGGAAATTGAATGATGTGACTAAGAAGGATCATTTTCCTATTCCCTTCATAGATCAAATGGTGGAGCGTTTAGCTGGGAAGCCATATTTCTGTTTTCTGGATGGTTTTTCTGGGTTTTATCAAATCCCCATAGCTCAGGAAGACCAAGAAAAGACTACCTTTACTTGTCCATTTGGAACTTACGTATATAGGAGAATGCCCTTTGGGCTTTGTAATGCTCCAGGGACTTTTCAGCGATGCATGATGAGCATATTTACTGAATTCGTAGAAAAATGCATCGAGGTCTTTATGGATGATTTTACAGTATATGGGAGTTCATTTGAGGATTGCCTGATTAACTTGTCTAGAGTCATGAAAAGATGCATTGACACTAATCTTGTTTTAAATTTCGAAAAGTGTCATTTCATGGCTAGTCAGGGCATAGTCTTAGGTCACGTTGTGTCAGCTAAGGGTATAGAGGTGGATAAAGCGAAAATTGATGTTATATCTGATTTACCTTACCCCACAAATCTTCGGGAAGTGCGTTCTTTTCTTGGTCATGCAGGTTTAGCAAGGACTTCTCGAAGATAGTGACGCCGATGACGAGCTTGCTGAAAAAAGACGTCTCATTCTGCTTTGACAAAGAGTGCAAGCTTGCCTTTGATGTGCTGAAGAAGTGTCTGACCAATGCACCCATTATTCATCCACCGCAGTGGGGAACCCCCTTCGAGATTATGTGCGACGCAAGCAATTACGCTGTTGGTGCTGTTAGGTCAGAGGATAGATAAGAAGAGCCACGTGATTTATTATGCCTCCAGGACGCTCAACTCCGCGCAGATCGGTTACACCACCACAGAGAAGGAGCTGCTTTCCATTGTTTTTCGCTCTTGATAAATTTCGACCTGATATAATTGGATCTAAAGTGGTTGTATTTTGTGATCATGCAGCAGTGCTATATTTGATGAACAAGAAGGACTCGAAGCCTAGGCTGCTCAGGTGGGTACTACTCCTTCAGGAGTTCGACGTTCCAGTCCAAGATAGGAAAGGATCAGAAAATACGGTTGCTGACCACTTGAGCCGCATTGTGCGTGGAGAGGATGACCTGCCTCTGAATGCCGACTTCCCTGATGAAGACCTTTTCCAGGTGAGCGTGGAAATACCATGGTATGCCGACATAGTCAACTATTTGGTCACAGGTACGTTCCCTTTTGACTATTCGTACAATAGGAGAGCTAAGCTGAAAAGCGAAGCTAAGAATTATGTATGGGAAGAGCCTACATTATGAAAATTCTGTGCAGACCAAGTAATTAGGAAGTGTGTCCCTAAATCTGAGCATAAGTCCATTCTTGAATTTTGCCATGAATTTGCATGCGGGGGGCATTTTGGGCCATCTAGGACAACAAGAAAAGTATTAGACTGTGGGTTTTTCTGGCCATCACTGTTTAACGACTGTTTCGAATTCTGTAAATCGTGTGATCAATGTCAAAGGAAAGGGTCCATCACAAGTAGGAATGAAATGCTTCAAACCTCCATATTGACTTGCGAAATTTTCGAGGTTTGGGGTATGGACTTTATGGGACCTTTCCCCCCTTCATGCGATTTTATCTATATATTGCTGGCTGTGGACTACGTGTCTAAGTGGGTGGAGGCCAAGGCCACTGTTTCGTGCTCAGTGTGTAAATAAAATGTAATGCGAAGAGCACTCAGAACATGCAAGCATACATGGTCTGCAGCAAGTGATAAGTATTTTTTAATTCGTTTTCCAACATAGATTGAGTTTAGTTACTAACGAAGTGGGGTGTTAAATTAGAGAGGGTCACTTAAATTGGGTGGATTTGAGGTTGATGTACCAAAATAACAAAGAATGCAAGAAAGATGCAAGCATAAACGAAAGCAAGTAAAGAGATTAAGCTATGCTTTAGATTATTAAGTTACTCATATCCAAGTAAGCTTTAAGAACCTATTTATAAATTCATGCTATCAAACGTGCTAGGAAAGTGCCTATTCCTAGACCACTCTCTATTTACCGTGAAAGGCTAACATGAATGAGTGACTCTGAGATCTTCCTCCTTCCGGAGGTTAGGAACTCTTTAGAACAAAATGGATGGCCGATCGAAAATGTCCATGGGATGAAGTTCACACTCATTCAATGCATTCATGCTTATTTACATGCTGAAATCACATAGTTATTTCCTACAGATCCATCTTAACAAACCTTTATAAACCTAGCCACTCATGATATTAGAAGAACTCAACAAAACTAATTGATTAAGCATTAAACAAATACAACAATAATTCAAATAGCAGATTCAAACGATACGAAAACAGTAGCTATAAACAAAAGACAGTAGAGTAAACGAAGATCTGCTCGTCCACGTTGCTTCGGTCGAAGGAGAAGAATATCTTGTCAGGAATCTTCCCTTCTTCCTTTGAATTCCAGAGAGCCAAGGAAGTTTCTTCTCGGATCTGACAATCGAGAGGATTTCTCTTGGGGTTTTCGGGCCTTCTTTGAATCTCTCCACCCTGGGTTATATTTTCGTTTCCTTCAGCTGTTCTATATATACGGTCCTCAGAAGTTCCATAATCCGTACCCTAATCGCAGCTCTCCATCCATATTCAACCTTACGGAAAGGCCGAGGGCTAAAAAGACGCAGCAGAAGAAAGTATTGCGATTGCGTTGCGATCGCAAAGTTCCTTGAAGACTTCTTTGCTGGCGCGTTGCGACCGCAAAGCTCTGTTTTCAGCTGCCCTTCTTCTTATCCTATTGCGCTCCTCGCGAGACTTCAGCAACACTCCTGCAAGGCATTATTTAGACATTTCTCACCAAATAAACACTTGTGCACAAATTTCCACATAAGTATTATTTTAACACCACATTGCAAATGTCACTTCTAATCACATATTATGCTCAATAATAGCTAAAATGCTCAAAAGACTTCATGGATATTTAGCAAATAAAGACCTAAATAACTCTCATTTGAAGAGTTAACAATGACCTAAAAATTGGAGAAAAGACTTATATAATCATCGCAACGTCGAGACGCTACGAACGAAAAACTCAGATTGCGCACGTTCGGAGCGTCGAGACGCTTCGGGACAGCGTTTCGACGCTTGCTCTCGGGTTTGGAGCATTTTCTTTGCCTTTGGATGACCTCTTTTGACAAATTCTTCTCTTTTGAAGCTCTTCTTTTCCCGAAGCGATCCCGAGGCCTCAAAACGACCTTCTTAGCTCCGAAACGTGTCCTTGGACTCCTCGAGCTCTCTAACCGTGAATCACCTATAATCAAGGCAAAATAACATAATTAAGCACGAATTTAGCTGGAATTAGGGAGTAAACGATAACTTTATTTTGAAGCTATCAAAATACCCCCAACCTAAATCTTGTTAGTCCTCGAGCAAGGCTACTCTGAACTAACTCTAAAGACTAATATTGCATGCATTGACTCTAACCTCAACGCTTTTAAAAGCAAGGCATTAAAAAACAAAAGAGAACAATCCATTGCATGCACAAATTGAGAACATTTCAAAAGTTAACTATTACTCCCCTACGTGCGTGTGTGAGTGGCCAACCTATCCTAACTCATGCAGATTTGGAAAAACTTCATGCAAAACTACATCCCGTTTTCCCCTTCTTCTAGCAGTTAAGAACAATCTATAACTTATCCACATTAGAGAGAGCAACAAATCAAGAGGCGTAAACATTTTCTCTTCTTTTTCTTATTTTTTTTTTCTTTTGAGTACTTTGTACTCTTCTTTTTAGTTCTTTGAACCCAACACGTTTTATTTTTTTTTTCTTCTCCAAGAGAGCCTAACATGTCAAGCTTGGCCTAAGCTTCACATTTTTAAGGACTAACGCTCACTTCTTAACGTGCACTTTAAGAAGGAGGAGCGCCTCAGGAGGATTTTTCAACATGTTTTTATTTTTATTTTTATTAGGCTAATAACTTTGCTATACTTGATTAACCTATTACTAACTCTTATGCATCAAGCTTTCCCTAGGGGTGACTTTCGGGGTGACAACAAGATTTCATGCAACACAAGACCAATCTAAGCCTACAGAGTCTAAGGACAAGTTTCTATGTGCTTGATAGATGCAAGGGAGCAACATAAATAATTTAATTTTTTTTGAAACGAAGCTCAACAATGCATACAATCTCATGCTTTTCTAAATATGCAAATACGAAGAATTTAAAAGCATTTCATAGATTGTCATCATCGAAAAACATGCAACAACAGACCAAAGCACTTCTAATTCAGAATCTCCACAACTCAACAACTACAGAAACCAACAACCAACTCCACCGCCAACCTAAGAGGATACATAGTCCTCGATGTATCACACTTTAGACTAAGCAGTTAAAAAGAACAAAATTAAAGGGAACAAAAAACCTCCCCTGAATTTTGTTCGGTTTCCGGTTGGAGTAGCGCGGTCCTCGCACAAATATCTCGTTCCTTAGGCCAAAAACCCCTACAAAACTAAACAAAGGAAAACTAAGCTAGGAAAAGTAAAAACTAAAAGTAAAGAGAGGAATTCAAATACTCATGGGTTGCCTCCCAAGAAGTGCAATTTTTTAACGTCGTTATGCTCGACATGTCCTCCACTCTATCAGGGTACATAGAAATTCTATTATTTCTTCGGACCCTTCTTCCTTGAATCAACAAAACCTCTTAAGAATAGCAAGTTGTTCGACTTCTCGTGGCAGCCGGACATAGTTGTTATTTTTTTGATTTTTTTGATATAAGGAAAAAATAAAGAATTAACAGACTCAAATAAAATAAAAGAAGACTCAACTGAATCAACTGAAATAAAAGACTCGACCAGAGGAGGGATCACATCAAAATTCCCGAGGCAACCAACATTCATAGATGCACAGATGGAAGGGGGCATGCAAGACAGATCTCCTATAATACATGAATTATCACAAGACAAAGCAATAGGAGATAAATTTCCTAAAGACACAATTGTCACTTCCCCATCCATCATAACAACATTTTCAGAACAAGTTGGTTCTACATCCTCAGAGAAAAGACTTCCAAAAATAATTTCATTAATAGGCAGATGCTCGAGCTCATCAATGCATGAATCTTCAAAAAGATTTTCAATACCAATTTCATGCTTTAAATCAAAATCAACAAGTGGAGGAATACTTACCTTGTAGTATTCTCTGAGATCTTCTTCATCACTGGAAGATAAACATTCTTCCCAAGTCACCTATCGTGAAGAAGTCTCAGCTCCACTTCTCAGCTCGTTCGCATCATCAGTCTTTTCAGGATGCTCCTCGGGGCCAAGTTCAGCCTCCTCCCTAGTCTCACTAACCTCATCTTCGCATGGTGGAGCATTCTCAATTTCATCATCGGTACCGGGGTACATTTCCTCAAATAACCTATCCTCAGTGGTATATTCAAAGGATTTCTCCTCTTCAATCTCCAATCTCTTTACTGAATCGAGAAAATTGCCCCCTGGTCCTTTATACATTGTAATGCAGCTTGATTTCTCATTAACTTCGCTTGAAATGCCTCTTGAAATAGGAGAGATTGATTAGTCAATTCATAAACAATTTGTTCCAATGACATACCTTGGCAGGAATTATGAGGAAATTGGTTTTGCTGCTCTTCCTGACCACCATAGCAAAAGCTAGATCGATCCTCCCATCTAGGATAGCACGTGCTGGCGTAGGGATCGTCATAAGGGTAGCATGGGCTAGGAACCTCTCGAGCTCTTTCAGTTTCATAACTTGAAGCTCGTCCCCAATAATCAAATGGATAATCTGCCATGCTAAACGAGAAGACACAATAAAAGGGAAAATATTTTTTTTGGTTTTCTAAACAAATAAAATTTAACTAAGAGAAACTAAATGGTTCCCCAGCAACGACGCCAATTTGGTAGCGACCTTTTTGAATGGCCACTTTATCGGGTTGTCAAGACCCGCCAAATTAAATTTATAAACTGCATAAAGCTTCTCCAATTTATAGATAGCGGTAGTCAGGTGTCGAACCACAAGGAACCTTGAATTAGTCTCTCCTAATTAGTTCCTATTTGTCTTTTAATTAAAACTCAAAATAAATGGGGGAAAAAGGTTAAAGAAAACTAAACTAAAATTAAAACATGCAGAAATTAAACTAATGGAAAATTAAATAACAGAAAATACAATTGTAACATGTGCTCCTAATTTAAGGGATCGAGATTGACTGTTGATGTAGGTAAGATCATCGATGGTTTCAAGACTTAGCTAAAATGTCATAAACACGCAAATTACTTGCCCAAATCAGAAACAAATAACCCAAGAGAGTTAATTAGGACTTGACGAATCCTAATTAAACTTGGTAGCCAAATCAACTAGGGGCGATCGTTCCATATTGAGTTGATTACCAGTGATGGGTAAGATTGCGACGAACTATTTAAGTGAAATCTCTACCAACTAGCCCGCTTTATCCCTTCCCCAAAGCATATCATGCAACTAAAATGAAACACGATCGTGTTCATATAGACATAATTAGACTCGCGTTACTTTTGATTAGAAGAGGCAATCACATTCTAATCCCTAACAATATAGCATGCAAATTTCAATAGGTTGTCAATCTAAATAGGAGTTCATGCTAATCAAATATGCTTATGAGAAGAAATACTTATGAATTAGAGACTAAGTAGAAATTAAGCCCAAATCTCACCTAATACATCAACAAATCAATCCTTAACCTCAAATTAGAGCACTTACCTTAGATGCCCGCTGTTCAAATCAAGCAAAATCCACAATGTTTGAGCTTTATTACAAGAAAAGGGAAGAAAAATGGAATTATAGCTCAAAAACCCGAGCTTACAACAATGGCGGAAAAGGGAAAAACGGAGAAGATGACCTAAAAATTGGAGAAAAGGCTTATATAATCACCGCAGCGTCGAGATGCTACAGACGAAAAACTCAGATTGCGCGTGTTCGGAGCGTCGAGACGCTTCGGGACAGCGTCTCGACGTCGGGCATCGCCGAGCAGCGTCTCGACGCTTGCTCTCGTGTTTGGAGCAATTTCTTTGCCTTTGGATGATCTCTTTTGGCAAATTCTTCTCTATTGAAGCTCTTCTTTTCCCGTAGCGATCCCGGGGCTTCAAAATGACCTTCTTAGCTCTGAAACGTGTCATTGGACTCCTCGAGCTCTCTAACTGTGAATCACCTATAATCAAGGCAAAAAAACAAAATTAAGCACGAATTTAGCTAGAATTAGAGAGTAAACGATAGCTTTATTTTGGAGCTATCAGGTTGGTCACGACTCTAAAAGATATTCCCATTTGCGAGGTCCCGACAGAGTTCGGGAATTTGGGTAAGTTCCAGTTTCTTCAGTTCCTTTTAGTTGTTTCTCTCTCGAGTATTACTTCTGACAATCTTCTCCTCCGTGGCCGTGGTGCCGAACCTTGAGGTTTCAAGCCCGAAGTTGTCGGCTTCGGTCTGTCAGCAGATTCGTCGTACCATTTATCTTCCCGACAATGAGGAGGATGTCTCCCTCGGCAAAGAGAAGGGTGACTTGGCCCATACAGGTGAGTCGATCGAGACGTCTGTTGCGTGCTCAATGTGTAAAAGAAATAAGCAATAAGAGAGAGAGAGCACTCAGAACATGCAAGCATACATGATCTTGTAGCAAGTAGTAAGTATTTTTTCATTTGTTTTCCCACAGAGATTTATTATTAGTTACTCGCGAAGTGTGTTGTTAAGCAAGAATGGGTGGATTTAATGGGGTAGATTTGGTTTTAAAGTTCCTATTTACTAATGAATATATAAAGGATAGCAACATGAACAAGTGCAAGTTAATAATAAACTAAAATGTAAAGAGAAGAGATTAATAAACGAAGAGAAAAATGGCTAAGGCAGAATTTTTAACTTAATAGAATTGCGAGAACAACAATTTTACCGCAATGTTACTAACAGCGAAAGTGTGTAAAATGGAGAAACAAGGGCTACTAACGACTCCTCTATAGGCAATTTCACACGATTCTCAAGCATTGGATCAACTCACTATGCATCAAACTAACTCATTCTCATGTATCTTCCGATTTCATGCATTAGATTCTTTAGTTTACTCATGTCCAAGTAAGGTCTTAAGCATCTTGTTAAAGCAGTAAGTTATGATTTGTACTAGGAAAACGCCTATTCCTAGGTCGTTTTCTGGCTACCTTGAGAGGCTAGCATGAGTGTATGACTCTGAACTCTTACTCCTTCCAGAGGTTAGGAGTTCTTTGGACAAAATGGATGGCCAATTGAAATTGCCCGTGGGATGAAGCTTACATACAATCAATGCATTCGAGAGCTATCCTACATGCTTGGTTCACATGTTTTAGCCTATAGTATTGTCATTAGCATGCCTCTATGTGACTTAGCTACTCATGGATGTAGAGAGAACAGAAATAATAGATGAGGTAGACATGCTTAGAAGGAAATTAAAGACAAAACAACAAGGAAAAACAGTAGACAGAGAAGGTAAAGACAAAGTGCAAAATGATGAATTGTGCTTTGATTAATCGATTGTTTGAATAAATATATGAATACTTAAAGTTACTAACATAAAGAAAGAAAGCAATGAAATGAAATGGATTAACTAGAGGAAAAGAAATAGCAACAAACGGTGCTGGAAATGAAAAGTTAAAGACAAAAAGCAGTAAAATGAGCTTGATCGCCTCGTCGCAAACGCCTCGGCTGAAGGGAGAGAAAGGTGAGCCTTGCTTGGATGAATACAATCAGGAGAGAAGATGAATCTTCTCTCCTTCCTATCAGATTGTCGACTCCAACAACTGAACCTCTCAAACCAACAAACGGAGAAGAGAATGAATTAGAAAGGCTGCGCTGCGAAGAGACTTCTACACTTTCGGATGATGATTAAACCCTCCTCTTTGACCTCCTTTTATAGTATTCTGCAGGTGCGATTGGGCCAAGGAGAACCATCCATCCTCAACGTCGTACTTCAAAATGGATGGAGGAGAAAGAACGAATCCCTGAAATATCGGATCACAACAGAAAAAGGTTAGCCAACTTACGGATTTCAATTAAAACATTGCGGTTTTAGCAATGTTTCCGCAATGCCTCCGCAATGCACAATTTTCATTCTTCTAACTTCGTTTTTCATTCTTTTTCTCTCCTTTTGCATACAAGTCCTAATTTAGCTTCCCTCTTCTAATTCTCATATATAAGTATAGGTTTAAGCTAAATCCTATAAAAAACACTCACAAATGCACAACTTCCTAACACAAATAAGTCCTAAAATAGTCACTTTTGGAGACGTAACACACCCCCAAACTTAAGGTTTTGCTCGTCCTCGAGCAAACTAAGGACTTACTTAGGCTGCTGTTTTATCGTCTCTAACCACTTGCTGACTCCCCTAAATTCCTATCTATAGCAGTGTTGTCCTGTGACACACTTATAAGTTTACAACTATCCTCTTATTTTGCTTCTTCTAACTTCGCACGCCTAATACTCCTACTGTTTCATTAACTCCCTACGACTGATCTACTTGCTTCTGTCATATCGTGCAACTATCCCTAAGGTTTCAAATTCTACCTAACTTTACTCCAGACTCAGTACATGCTTCTAGTTTTTACTTCTAAGCTACCTAGGATTCCTTAGAGTCATGCCAGTCTTAGTATTAACAGTGACAGTAGTACATTTAGAGAACAACCTAAACCCTGGCATCACTACATTGAACATACATTCATCAACCTAAACAACCCTACAAGCTACAACTTTGTGCTCAGCTAATTGAGGATCAGAGTTCTTTTTATTCAGGACATCTAAGCCACAAAGTTGCAACTCCTAGGTATACATTCTTCTTTCCTATTTCTTCCTTTTTCTTTCTCATTTTGGTGGAGCCTCTCCTTTGGTTGCCTTTTGATGCAATGCCACTTGTGGGTTACACACTTGGCACTGATTACTCAGCAACCTAAGAGAGACACCCCTCTTTATTCTATTTTTCATTTTTTTTTTCAGCTCATCATTTTTTTTGTAAAGGAGAAGAAGAATGCTTATGCTTTAAGGGAGAGAGGAATGTTCCTAGGCCTAGGGTGGCCTCCCCCAAACTTAAACTACTCATTGTCCCCAATGAGTGTCTGAGGTGACACACCCCCAAACTTGTCCTAGAAGCATCTAGTCTAGGTAAAACAAAGAGAATCTAAAAGCCCTAGGCATAGACAGAACATTCTAAAAGCAAACATCACAGCAGCAGAAATTTATAAAAACAGGTAGGGAAGGACTTAAAGCTACGCATGCTGAGCAATTTTGAGAGGATAATTTAAACTATCAAAGGTGTCTTATGACACTCATCCAGCATGCATTTAGATAAGCTATATAAGGTAGTCAGGATAGCAGCAAAAGAACAAAATTAAACAGAACCAGCCTAACTAAACAGTCGGTCAAAAACATGCAATTACTAACAAAAATTGCGGATTCTACAATTATTTCGCAATGGATACAGGGCAGATATATCAGTGATCAAGGCCCCTATGCATGCTCTTTCCAGTCATTTTTAGCTATACAAAAAGGAAACTAAACTAATCTACCTATTCAGCTACCATCAGACTACACTAAACAACTTTAAACAATCAAACTAAAGAACTAAAAACAGATCAAAATTGATTCCAAAATAGCAGAATTCACACAGTTAACGAAAAACAGTTTGATTTTTAGGGAACAGAAATACTCCCTGGAGTGCTAATCAGCCTAGCACTCAGATGTTCTCATCATCATCATTCCGTCGTGGTCTTGGAGGCGCCCATGGTGTCAGTAGGTCCGTTGGGAACTCAGGAAAGATGCAGCCCAATTGGTCAGCAACATCTTTATCTCTTGCCTGCGCATATGTGGCCCATTGAGCCATCTTCTTCTGCAGATCCATCAGACAGGCCATCGATAGAGACTGAGCAGCAGCCAGGCCATCCAGCTTGAACTCCATATTCCCCTTCCTTCGCATCCTCAAGGCAGTAGGCAACTCCAGATGCCCCGTGTAGGCCAGCTGCCTCTCCATCCTCTCGATTGGAACCCCTGCACGTAAGCAGAGCTTAGTAATTGTATTAGGAAAGAAAAGTGGACCCTTACCCTTTTTGGCGCAGTCTGCGATTGAGGCTGCAATGACCTCACCAACGTTGATTGTGAGGCCCCTCATGATCGCATAGACCAGCAGCGATCTGCCTTGGTTGATGGTGGTCTCGTGGGTCACTGGGGACAGCTTCCTCCGCACGAAGGAAAACCAGACAGCTGCCTTGGCTGTGAGGGTAGCACTCATCAAGGTGTGCTTCCCATTGCGTGAAATTGTCAAGGCTGCCTCAGGTTGGCCAATGATCCGAATCGCTTCTTCCAGGACAGCCTCAGTTGGCGCATCAACGATCCTGGCATAGTCAGTGTGCTTTTGCCCCTTGAGGCCATAGGCTTCATTGATTGCCTTAGCTGAGAAATCCACCTCGACTCCTCTGACCACAGATAGGCCATCCTCAGGGTTCATCAAGTTGGCGTAGAAATCATACACCATGCTGGAGTAGGCGGGGATGGGCGGTCTGCACAGCTCTTCCCAGCCATGATTGGTGATCCCTGCGCGCAAGAATTGCGGCAGGTCTGCAGGTGCGTCAAGGAATCCCTTCTCATGGAGCAGGTCCCTCTTCCTCAGCTCAGTGCTCCTTGATTCTGCCTCAGAGGACACATACCTCACAGATTGAGGCTCATCTTCGGGGTACAGCTTGACTTTCCCCTTGTCTTTTGGTTTGGCTGATTCAGCAGCCTCGATCTTGAGCTTCTTCAGAGATGGCTCACCACTATCCTTCTGTGATGAAGGCTTACCCCTGACTTTCTTTTTCTTGGACTTCTTCGAAGCCTTTGGCCGTTTGGCCTTGACAACCTTGGTGGCTCTCTTTCTCAATCTCGCCTTGGTTGTGATCTGTTGGAGGCAATCCCCCAACGTCTCATCCATTGAATCATCCCCCTCTGCAGGGCTGTCGGGGCTGACTTCCCTCAAAGGAGAAAAGACCTCCTCTTCTTCAGCTTCTTCACCCCCCTGCGCTGATTCTTGATGCTCTTCCTCTGGGATTTCAGGTTCAGGCATCTGGGAGATGGGTGAGGCTTCAGGGCTCTGCGGTGGTGGAGTCTGTTCAGAGCTCTGTGGCGACGGAGATGGTTCAGGGCTTCGCGCCGGTGGAGATGACGAATGGCTTTGTCCGACCGTCTCGTAGGATGGACGGCCACTCTCTCGACTCTCCATAGAGGGAGTCTTCTTCTTGATCGCTGCGTCGGCCACAGCCATCTTCCACTTCCTTTTCTTGGGCGTTCCTGCTGGTTCAGATGGTCCAGCAGGGATCTCTGTCACTACCTTCCACTTCTTCTTGCGAACAGGAAGCTTGGGAAGGCGTTCAGTTCGCGCGGCTTCAGCATCCGCCAGGGCAAGGAGTGCCTCTCTCGCGGCGATCTCAGCGTCGTCGGCCTTCTTCTTGGAGGCGGATCTCTCAGCTCTTGTTAGCACCATGGTGGAATCGTAGGAATCTGGAAAGAGGAATTGCAGAGGAAGAAGGAGAGAGCTTTCTTGGAGTTCAGGGAATGAGGGAAGCGTACGGATCAGAGCGCTTCTAACGGCTATAAGTAATGATGGAAATCCCAACGACTATTTCTGTTGCGGATTCAGCAAATCTACCGCAATTAAATGGCCGTTGGAGATTTCTTTCGTTTCAAATGCCCATATTTCCTCAACTCAATCTTCGATTTGGCCCAATATCTTCCTCGATTTTGAATCCTAGATTCATCTCCTTGATTCCCTCTATCGATCCCCTATCAAAAGAAATAAAATCAACATCAAATTCGTAATTAAAATCATACAAAAATATACACAAATCGTAACCGAAAAACTAGCGAAAAATAAACTAAGGCATAGCCTCGCATGGACGAGCACAGTGATCACTCGTCCTCTCTCGTTATTATTTTCACGTTTCAGTCAAGAGGAAGGCCGAGAGAGTCTTCACATCTCCTTCCTCATAATAATGCTTCAATCTTGCACCATTAACCATGAACGGTTGCCCGTGCTGCAGGTTCCTAATCTCGATTGCACCATGAACAAACACGTTAGTTATCACAAAAGGACCTGACCATCTAGACTTAAGTTTGCCTGGAAATAATCTCAACCGTGAGTTAAATAATAAGACAAGCTGGCCTTTCTTAAAGTCCTTAATCCTAAGTCTACTATCATGCCAAATCTTAGTCTTTTCCTTATACATTTTAGCATTTTCATAGGACATATGTCTGAGCTCATCAAGCTCATGTAATTGCCAAGACCGCAATGTTCCCGCATCGGTCACGCAATAATTCAGTTCTTTCAAGGCCCAAAATGCTTTAATTTCCAACTCGAATGGTAAGTGACATGCTTTGCCATACACAAGTCTATAAGGAGACATACCTAGGGGTGTCTTATATGCAGTTCTATATGCCCAAAGTGCATCCTCGAGTTTAAAAGACCAATCTTTTCTATTGGGTTTGACCACTTTTTCGAGTATGTTTTTAATCTCCCTATTTGAAATTTCAGCTTGTCCATTCGAATGTGGGTGATAAGGGGTGGCTACTCTATGTCTAACATTGTATTTAGCCAACACTTTCTCCATTGCCTTATTAATAAAGTGTGTCCCTTCATCACTAATTATAGCACGGGGGGTACCAAACCTAGTAAAGATATGTCTATGAAGGAATTTAATGACTGTTTTGGCATCATTGTTTGGACATGCTATGGCTTCTACCCATTTAGATACATAGTCTACAGCTACAAGTATGTAAAGGTTACCTGCTGATGGGGGAAATGGTCCCATGAAATCAATGCCCCACACATCAAAGAGCTCTAACTCTAAGATGTAGGTGAGGGGCATCTCATCCTTTCGACTAAGGTTACCTGTTCTCTGGCATTCATCACAGCTGTGTGCGTACTCGTGGGCATCCTTGAAGATCGTGGGCCAATAGTAGCCACTCTGGAACACCTTTAAAGCTGTTCTTTGGCCACCAAAGTGTCCACCATAGGGGGCTGTATGGCAGTGCTGCAGCACAGACTTTGCTCCAGCAGCTGACACACACTTCCTCAGCAAACCATCTGCACATGTCTTGTAGAGGGTAGGATCATCCCATATGAACTTCCTAGCTTCATGCAGGAACCTCTTCTTCTCTTGGCTTCCCTTGAAAGTTGGTAGTACATGTGATGCAAGGAAGTTAGCAATGTCAGCAAACCAAGGTTCCTCATCGTTATCACGATGGGCTAATACAAAGACATGCTCATCGATAAAGGCAACAGAAATTGCGGTTTCCGCAATGTTATCGCAATTATGCTGCAATCTTGAGAGATGATTCGCAACCACATTTTCACAGCCTTTCTTATCTCTAATGTCTAGATCGAATTCCTGCAGCAACAACACCCATCTAATCAACCTAGGCTTAGCATCAGCCTTCCTCATGAGGTACTTTAAGGCAGAATGGTCAGTGTACACGATTGTCCTAGTGCCTACAATGTAATTCCTAAACTTCTCACAAGCAAATACTACAGCTAGCATCTCCTTTTCAGTAGTTGTGTAATTGCATTGTGCCTCATTAAGTGTCTTACTAGCATAGTATACAGGGTGTGTTAGTTTGTCAATCTTTTGTCCTAGCATAACCCCTACAGCATAGTCACTTGCATCACATAACATCTCAAAGGGAAGGTCCCAATTTGGCCCTACTATAATAGGTGCTTTGACTAATGCTTCCTTAAGGGTTTTCCAGGCTATTTCCCATTCTTTAGAGAAGATGAATGGCTTATTCAGCTCTAGAAGCTCACACAAAGGTTTGGAGATCTTGGAAAAGTTCTTAATGAACCTTCTATAGAAACCTGCGTGTCCTAAGAAACTTCTAATGGCTTTCACATTCTGAGGTTCTACTAACTTCTCTATTATTTCAATCTTGGCCCTATCGACCTCTACTCCTGCTCTAGACACTCTATGACCTAGGACTATCCCCTCTTCCACCATGAAGTGGCACTTTTCCCAATTAAGGACTAGGTTGGTCTCCTCACACCTAGCCAGGACTTGTCCTAAGTTCTCTAAACAGTTTGTGAATGAATCACCAAAGACCGAGAAGTCATCCATAAATATCTCTATCATGGATTCATCTAAGTCAGAGAAGATTGCCAACATGCACCTTTGGAACGTTGCTGGTGCATTGCATAAGCCAAAAGGCATTCTGCGAAAGGCAAATGTTCCAAAAGGGCAAGTGAAGGTTGTCTTCTCCTGGTCCTTAGGGTCTATAGTGATCTGGTTGTATCCTGAATAACCGTCTAGAAAGCAGTAATAAGCTCTACCAACTATCCTATCTAACATCTGGTCAATAAATGGTAAAGGGAAGTGATCCTTTTTTGTTTCCTTATTCAATTTCCTATAGTCCATACAGACTCTCGATCGTGTAATAGTTCTAGTTGGAATCAGTTCATTGCTCTCATTCACTACTACAGTCATCCCCCTCTTCTTAGGTACACATTGTATAGGGCTCACCCACTGACTACTAGCTATAGAGAAGATTACACCTGCATCTAACCACTTTATGATTTCTTTTTTTACTACCTCTTTCATAGAGGGGTTCAACCTACGTTGGTGATCTACTCGGGGTGTATGTTCTTCCTCTAAGATTATCTTATGCATGCAATAAGAAGGGCTAATGCCTCTAATGTCAGCAATAGTCCATGCAATAGCCTTTTTATGCTGCTTAAGTAATAATATCAGTTCAACCTCATGCTTTTCACTCAATTTAGAAGAAATAATCACAGGCAGAGTATCATTACTTCCTAGATATGCATACTTGAGGTGAGTGGGTAAAGGTTTCAATTCTAAGACAGGTGGATGCTCAATGGATGGCTTTAAAGGATTCATGGATCTGTTAGTCAGGTCTTTATTTATACATACATGCTGTGTTTTATCTACAGGTATATCCATTATCTCAGAAACATTCAAATCAGTTAAATCTAATTGTACATATTCATTAGCATGCTTAGTTAATAATTCATGCTCCAGCTGTTCTTCCATCAGTGAATCTACAATGTCCATGCTAGCACAAGATTCAGAGTCAGAGGGGTACCTTAAGGCTTTAAAAACACTAAATTTGACCTCCTCATCATGAACCCTCATAGTGAGCTCACCTTTCTGGACATCTATCAGGGCCCTACCTGTGGCTAGAAATGGTCTGCCTAATAGGATGGGGACCTCCTTGTCTGCTTCATAATCCAGGATAATGAAATCTGCAAGGAAAATAAACTTGTCAACCTTTACAAGAATATCCTCAATCTTACCCTCAGGGTATGCTATGGATCTGTCTGCAAGTTGTAAGGTGACAGTGGTGGGACGTGCTTCTCCTATTCCTAGCTGGCGGAATAGTGATAGGGGCATGAGGTTTATGCTGGCTCCCAGGTCACAAAGAGCTCTCTGCCCACGTGCTTGCCTCCTAGCTCTACTGGTAAGGTGAAGGAACCAGGATCCTTCTCCTTCTTGGGTAGCTTGTTCTGGAGTATGGCACTGCACTCCTCAGTGAGATTCACTGTTTCAAATTCACCAATAATTTTTTTGTTAGTGATTATATCCTTTAAAAATTTAACATACGAAGGCATGGACTGTAAAACTTCTACAAAAGGAATATTAACATGCACTTGCTTAAGAATTTCTAGAAATTTATTAAAGTGCACTTCCTGTTCTTGTTTTTTCTTTATCCGTCGAGGGAATGGAGGTGGTGGCACATATGCAGGCACTTCAGGTTGCCTCAGGATAGGTGGAGGCCTTGGAATTTCTTCTATCTCTTCTATGATTGGCTCCAGCCTTGCTCCTGATGTGCTTGATGATGGTTGACCTTGGTTTGGCAGAGACTCCAGTGGAGCACTAGACTCAGTGTTCTCTACTCTCTTTGGGGCTTCTTTGGTGTTGTGTTGCGTGCTCAAGGTGTAAAGATAAATATGCAAAAGGGTAGAGAGAGCACTTAGAACATGCAAGCATACATGGTCTTACAGCAAGTAGTGAGTATATTTAATTCGTTTTTTCCACAGAGACTTGTTTTTAGCTATTCGCGAAGTGTGAATGTTAAGAAAGATGGGATGAATTTGATGGGTTAAAATTGGTTTTTAATTAACTACTTTTTGCTGAATGTGTAGAGGGATATAACATAAACAAATTAAAGTTAAAACGAGACCTAAAGGACAAGAGATGGAATTAATAATCGAGGAAGAAAACAGCTAAACAGAATGATAAAAAAGGCAGAATTGCGAGGACCGCAATATTTCCGCAATTAAATGGCAGCGAATCTGATTAAAATGGGGAATTAGGGGCTACTAATGACTATCCTACAGGCATTTTATTACGATTATCAAGCTTTGGATCAACTCTCTATACATCAAACTCACTCTATCTCAAGTATCGTCCGATTCCATGCATTAGAGACTCAAGTTTACTCGACTTCAAAGTAAGGACTTAAGCATCTTGTTAAAACAGGAGTGTTCAGTTTGTACTAGGGAAACGCCTATTCCTAGGCCGTTTCCTGATTACCTTGAAAGGCTAGCATGATTATATGACTCTGAACTCTTACTCCTTCCAGAGGTTAGGAGTTCTTTGGACAAAATGGATGGCCAATCGAAATTGCCCGTGGGATGAAGCTTACATACAATCAATGTTCGAGTGTTAATCTACCTACTTGACTCACGTTTTTTTAGCCTATAGTTCTGTCATTAGCATGCCCCTAAATGATTTTAGTTACTCATGGATAGGTAAAGAGCAGAAATGGTAGATAAAGTAGACATGCTTAGAAGAGAAATGTGTGTAAAACAGCAAGCAAAACTCGTAGCAGAACAAGGTAGAACTGTGAAATGCAGAAACTTACTTTGATTACTTTAAGTGTTTGAATGACAAAGGAAAGCTTTAAAAGAACTGAATCCAAGACAGACAACAACGAAATGCAGTAATTGAAATGACTGAACTAAGAACAACAATGATCAGTAATGGAAATGAGAAGAAAAGAGCAGAAAACAGTAAAGGCTTGCTGAAAACTTCGTGGCAGTCGCCTCGAATGATGGTGATGGGAATTCAGCCGTGCTTGGATGAATCCAATCGAGAGAGAAGAAGAATCTTCTCTCCTTCCTATCAGATTATCGACTCCAAAAGCTGAGAACCTCACTCCAACAGACGGCAAAGGAATTTAGAGAGAAATGGTGGACTGCGAGAAGACTTCTGCACTTCGAATTGCTTGCTGAACCTCCGACTTTGACCCCCTTTTATAGTAGTTTGCAGGTGCGTTTGGGCCAAGGAGAACCATCAATCTTCAACGCCATATATCAGAATGGATGGAGGAGAAAGAACGAATCCCTGAAAAGTCGGATCTAAACAGAAAATGATCAGCCAACTTACGGTTTTAACTTGAATAATTGCGGTCACCGCAATTATTCCGCAATTCATTTGCAATGCTAACTTTTTCATTCTTTTCTTCGGTTTTCAACCCTTTTTCTACCTATTGTACATAAGTCCTATATTAGCTACCTTCTTCTAATTCTCATATTAAAGCATAGGTTTAAGCTAAATGCTAACAAAAACACCTAAATGTGTACATCTTCTTAAGCTAAATGGGTCCTAAATAAGTCACTTTCAGAGACTTAACACACCCCCAAACTTAAGGCTTTGCTTGTCCTCAAGCATACTAAGGACTTACTTAGGCTGCTGTTTCTACTTCTTTAACTACCCACCGACTCCCTTATATTTTGTCTATAGCAATGCTGTCCTGTGACACACTCCTAAGTTTAGAACTAACCTCTTTATCAAGCTCTTCTGACTTCACCTGCCTACCATACCCGCTGCTTTTGTTAACCCCCTACTACTGATCTAACTACTTCTATGATATCATGTTATTATCCCTAAGGTTTCAAATTCTACCAAGCTTTACTCTAGACTCAGTACATGCTTCTAGCTTATTTTTAATGTGTCTAGGATTCCTTAGAGTCATGCCAGTCTTAGTATTAACAGTGACAGTGGTGCTTTTAGAGAACAACCTAAACCCTGGCATCACTACATTGGATATACATTCATCTCCCTAGACAAACCTAAAAGTTACAACCTTGTGCTTAGCTCATTAAGGATCAGAGTTCTTTTTTCATAGGACATCTAAGCCACAAGATTATAACTCCCAAGCATACATTCTTCTTCCCCCATTTCTCCTTTTTCTTTCTTTTTTACTTAGGTGGAGTCTCCCCTTAGTTTGCCTTTTGATGCAATGCCACTTGTGGTTTACACACTTGGCACTGATTACTCAGCAACTTGAGAAAGACTCCCCTCTTTATTCTATTTTTCACTTTTTCTATTTATCACAAAAAATTTTTAGGAGAAGAAGAATGCTTATGTCCTAAGGAAGAGAGGAATGTTCCTAGGCCTAGGGTGGCCTCCCCCAAACTTCAACTACTCATTGTCCCCAATGAGTGTTTGAGGTGGCACACCCCCAAACTTATCCTAGAAGCATCTAGTCTAAAGTAAAACAAAGAGAATCTAAACATCCTAGGCATAGGCAAAACATTCTAGAAGCAACTATCCCAGCAGCAGAAAATTTGAACATAACAGACAGGTTTCAGGACTTATGGTTTATGCATGCTGAGCACTATTCAGAGGCAAATTTAAACTATCAAAAGGTGTCCTATGACACTCATCCAGCATGCTTCAAGATTAGCTACATAAGGTAGTCATGCTAGCAGCAAAAGATAGATTTTAACAGATCACAGCCTAACTAAACAGACAGTCCAAAACATGCTAACAGTCACAAAAATTGCAGGAACCGCAATTATTTCGCAATTCAATCTGGGCAGGTTTAACATTGATGCAGGCCCCTAGCATGCTTTTTCCTGTTACTCATGCAATCTAAAAATAAAACTAAACTATCCTACCTAATCAACTAACATCAGACTATCCTAAGCAAAGGGAAAAACATAAAACGAAACATCCAAAACAGATCAAAATTTAACCACAAAACAACATAATATACATTACTCTATCAAAAAGCAGGAAAATTGTCTTTTGTTTCTTGAGGGATCAGTAATACTCCCTCTAGTGCTCTTCAAACCAGCACTCAATTCTCATCATCCTCATCTGGTTGCCTTGGTCGTGGGGGCACCCATGGAGTTAGGAGGTTGGTGGGGAAGTCCGGGAAGATGCACCCCAACTGGTCTGCAACTTCTTTGTCCCTCGCCTGCGCATAATTGGCCCATTGAGCCATTCTCCTCTGCATGTCCATCAAGCAGGCCATGGATAGGGACTGTTCAGCCGCCAGCCTATCCAACTCAAACTCCATGTTGCCCTTTCTTCTCAGCCTTAGGTGTGCAGGCAACTCCAGATGGCCTGTGTAGGGCAGCTGCTGCTCCAAGCGCTCGGTGGGAACTCCTGCAAGCAAGCATAACTTTGTGATGATGTTGGGGAAAAATAACGGCCCCTTACCCTTTTTTGCACACTCAGCTATGGCAGCAGTGATGACTTCTCCCACGTTGATCGTGAGACCTCTCATTATAGCATAAACCAGCAGCGAACGGCTCTGGTTGATTGTAGTCTCATGAGTCACCGGGGAGAGTCTTCTTCTTACGAATGAAAACCACACAGCTGCCTTAGCCGTGAGGTTGGCACTCATAAGCGTGTGCCGCCCATTGCGTGAGACTGTCCAGGAGGCCTCAGGCTGGCCAATGGTGCGGATGGCTTCTTCTAGCACAGCCTCGGTTGGCTCATCAACTATCCGTGCATAATCTGTGTGAGGCTGGCCCCTTAGACCAAATGCTTCATTAATGGCTTTGGCTGAGAAATCAACCTCCACCCCTCTGACCACAGATAGGCCATCCTCAGGGCTGAGCACGTTAGCATAAAAGTCATACACCATGCTCGTGTATGCTGGATTGGGAGGTCGGCAGAATTCCTCCCAGCCATGGTTGATCACCCCTGCGCGCAAGAACTGCGGCAGGTCAGCAAGTCGATCAAGGAACCCCTTCTCGTGCAACAGGTCCCTTTTCCTCAGCTCCACGCCCCTGGATTCAGCATCAGACGAGACATACCTCACTGACGGAGGTTCATCTTCAGGATAGAGTTTAGCCTTCCCCTTATCGGCTGGCTTGGAAGATTCAGCAGCCTCCACCTTGAGGCGTTTGAGCGAAGGCTCAGTACTGTCTTTGTCTGCTGAAGGCACTCGCTTGGCCTTCTTCTTCTTCAGTTTCTTGGCTTTCTTGGCCTCCTTCTTGGCCTTCTTCTTCTCTTTCTCCATGTTGATCTGTTGGAGGCAAGCCCCCAACGTTTCTTCCATAGAATCGTCCTGCTGTGCAGGAACATCAGGGCTGTCTTCCCTCATAGGAGAGAAGACTTCTTCTTCCCCAGCATCTCCACTGCCTTGCGTGGACTCCTGATAATCCCCATAAGGGAATTCAGGATCAGGCCGTGGAGAGTTGTGCTCTGCTGATGGCGTATGTGCAGAACTCCATGGCGAAGACGGCAGTTCAGGACTCTGCACAGCCGCAGGTGGTAGATCAGAACTCTGAAGCGCTGGAGATGACTCGGCGCGCTGCGCAGGCGGTGATGATTCTGTGCTTTGCACCGGTTCAGATGGGAGAGGGCTGCGCACAGGTGACACAGACGGCGACGAACCTTCCTTTGCTGACTCGTGAGATGCACGATCAGGTTCTTGACTCTCCACAGAGGGAGTCTTGACGATGGTTCGTTCGGCGGCAGTCTTGACAGTCCACCGGCGCTTCTTTGGCGTGCCCACTGGCTCAGATGGCCCAGCAGGGATCTCAGTGACCACCCTCCACTTCTTCCTACGAATAGGAAGCTTGGAGAGACGGCCAGTGCGTACAGCACCCTCATCAGCAAGGGCGAGAAGCGCTTCCCTTGCAGCCGCTTCAGCTGCGTCGTCGGCCTTCTTCTTGGCGGCGGATCTCTCAGCCCTAGTGGAAACCATTGTCGAATCTTGGAGGTTTGGAGAGAGAGATCAAAGGTGGAGAGAATCGCAGAAATCTTGGAGAGCAAAGAATGAGAGGATCGTATCAATCGGGCGCCTTCTAACGGCTATAAAAGCAACGGAAAAATCCCAACGGCTCTTTTTTTTGCGGATCTAGCAATTATTGCGCAATTCTAGGGACAATATTTCATAACAAATCCAAACTTTGATCGCCCGTATCTTTCATTTGGCTCAACCGTTTCTTGATTTTTAAAGTGGGATTTACTCCCCTTGATCCCTTCTTTCGATTCCCTACAAAAACAAATAAAACAAACATTAACTACGCAATTAAAAATACCTCACAAAACATACAAACGATCATCGAAAAAAAAACAGAAAAATAAACTAAGGCATTGGCCTTGACTAAACGAGCACAGTAACCACTCGTTCTCTCTCGTTTCTAACTTCATGCTTCATGTAGGAGGAAAGCCGAGAGAGTCTTCACATCCCCCTCCTCATAGTAGTGCTTCAACCTAGCACCATTGACCATAAATGGCTGTCCTTGCTGCAAGTTTTTAATCTCTATGGCACCATGAACAAAGACATTAGTAATAATAAATGGACCTGACCATCTAGACTTTAATTTGCCTGGAAATAGCTTTAATCGTGAGTTAAATAATAATACAAGTTGGCCCTTTTTAAAGTCTTTGATCCTGAGTCTACTGTCATGCCATATTTTTGTCTTTTCTTTGTACATCTTGGCATTCTCATAGGCCATGTGCCTAAGCTCATCAAGTTCATGTAGCTGTAGAGATCTCAATGTCCCCGCATCCTTTACACAAAAATTTAATTCTTTCATGGCCCAAAATGCCTTGTTTTCCAACTCAAGTGGCAAGTGGCAAGCCTTGCCATACACCAACCTATAGGGAGACATTCCTAGAGGTGTCTTATATGCTGTTCTGTAAGCCCAAAGTGCATCCTCAAGCTTGAAAGACCAGTCTTTCCTATTAGGTTTGACTACCTTTTCTAGGATGTTCTTTATCTCCCTATTGGAAATCTCAGCTTGGCCATTTGAGTGCGGGTGGTAGGGAGTAGCTACCCTATGTCTAATGTTATATTTAGCCAATAATTTCTCCATAGCCTTATTAATAAAATGTGACCCCTCATCACTAATGATAGCACGAGGAGTCCCAAATCTAGTGAAAATGTGTCTATGCAAGAAGTTAGTGACTGTTTTAGCATCATTATTAGGACATGCCTTAGCTTCTACCCACTTTGACACGTAGTCTACTGCTACTAAAATGTACAGGTTACCTGATGATGGAGGGAATGGTCCCATGAAATCAATGCCCCACACATCAAAGAGCTCCAACTCTAAGATGTAGGTGAGGGGCATCTCATCCTTACGACTGAGGTTACCTGTCCTTTGGCATTCGTCACAGTTGTGGGCATAATTGTGGGCGTCCTTGAAGATTGTTGGCCAGTAGTAGCCACTCTGAAATACCTTAGCAGCTGTTCTTTGACCACCGAAGTGCCCACCGTAAGGAGATGAGTGACAGTGCTGCAGCACAGACTTCGCTTCAGCAGCTGTAACACACTTCCTCAACAACCCATCAGCACAGGTCCTGTAAAGTATGGGGTCATCCCAGATGAATTTCCTTGCTTCATGGAGGAACCTCTTCTTCTCTTGTCCTCCCTTGAACACTGGCAATACCTGTGATGCACGGAAGTTAGCAATGTCAGCAAACCAAGGTTCCTCATCGTTTTCACGATGAGTCAAAGCAAAGATATGTTCATCTATAAAAGCATCAGAAATTGCGGGGTCCGCAATTTTTTCGCAATTGTGCTGCAATCGAGACAGGTGATCTGCAACCACGTTTTCACATCCCTTCTTGTCCCGAATGTCCAAATCGAATTCCTGCAGCAATAACACCCATCTAATCAATCTAGGCTTAGCATCAGCCTTCCTCATCAGATATTTTAAAGCAGAATGGTCAGTATATACAATGGTCCTAGTTCCTACAATATAGTTCCTAAATTTTTCACAAGCAAATACTACAGCAAGCATCTCCTTCTCTGTAGTTGTATAGTTACATTGGGCCTCATTCAAGGTCTTACTAGCATAATAGACAGGATGTGTGAGCTTGTCAATCTTCTGTCCTAACATGACTCCTACAGCATAGTCACTAGCATCACATAGCATCTCAAATGGGAGATCCCAATTTGGTCCTACTATGATTGGTGCTGTGACCAATGCTTCCTTAAGGGCTTTCCAAGCTACTACACATTCTTTAGAAAAGATGAATGGCCTACCTAGCTCTAGAAGCTCGCATAGAGGCTTGGCTATCTTAGAAAAGTCCTTGATGAACCTTCTATAGAAGCCAGCATGCCCTAAGAAACTCCTAATAGCTTTGACATTCTGGGGCTCTACCAACTTCTCTATGACCTCTATTTTTGCCCTATCCACTTCTACACCTGCCCTTGACACTCTATGTCCTAAGACAATCCCTTCATCTACCATAAAATGGCATTTTTCCCAATTTAGGACTAGGTTGGTCTCTTCACACCTAGCCAGGACTTGTCCTAAGTTCTCTAGACAGGTTTTAAAGGAGTCCCCAAAGACTGAGAAGTCATCCATGAATATTTCTATTATGGACTCATCCAACTCAGAGAAGATTGCCATCATGCACCTTTGGAAAGTTGCCGGTGCATTGCATAGGCCAAAAGGCATTCTGCGGAAGGCAAACGTTCCAAAAGGGCAAGTGAAGGTAGTCTTCTCTTGATCCTTAGGGTCTATAGTGATTTGATTGTAACCAGAGTACCCATCTAAAAAACAATAGTAGGCTCTACCAGCTATTCTGTCTAGCATCTGGTCAATAAACGGTAGAGGGAAATGGTCTTTTTTAGTTTCTTTATTTAACTTCCTGTAATCCATACATACCCTCCACCCTGTGACAGTCCTAGTTGGAATCAGTTCGTTGTTCTCATTGACTACCACAGTTATTCCCCCCTTTTTAGGTACACATTGGATGGGGCTCACCCACTGGCTACTAGCTATGGGGAAAATTACTCCTGCATCTAACCACTTTATTATTTCTTTCTTCACTACCTCTTTCATAGAGGGGTTTAACCTACGCTGGTGATCTACCCTAGGTGTGTGCTCTTCCTCTAGAATAATTTTGTGCATGCAATAAGAAGGGCTAATGCCTCGAATATCAGCAATAGTCCATGCTATAGCCTTCCTATGTTGCTTAAGCAGTAAAATTAAATCAACCTCATGCTGTTCACTAAGCTTAGAAGAAATAATTACAGGCAGCGTATCATTATCTCCTAGATATGCATATTTGAGGTGAGTTGGTAGTGGTTTTAGTTCTAAAACAGGTGGATGCTCAATGGAGGGCTTCAACGGATTTACAGTTCTATCAGTTAAGTCCATAGTCATACATACATGCTGAGGTCTATCTACAGGCATATTCATTATGTCAGATACATTCAGATCATCTACATCTAATCCTACATATTCGTTAGCATGCTTGGTTAATAATACATGCTCTAATTGTTCTTCCATTAGTGAGTCAACAACATCAATGCTAGCACAAGACTCAGAATCAGAGGGATACCTTAAAGCTTTGTAAACACTAAATTTTACCTCTTCATCATGAACCCTCATAGTTAACTCACCTTTTTGCACGTCTATTAGTGCCCTACCTGTGGCTAGAAATGGTCTACCTAGCAGGATGGGAACCTCCTTGTCTGCCTCATAGTCCAGGACAATGAAATCTGCAAGGAAAATAAATTTGTCAACTTTAACTAGAATATCCTCAATCTTACCTTCTGGATATGCGATGGATCTGTCTGCTAGTTGTAAAGTGACAGTAGTTGGACGTGCTTCTCCCATTCCCAACTGGCGGAATAGGGACAGGGGCATGAGATTTATGCTGGCGCCCAGGTCACAAAGCGCTCTGCCCACATGCTTGCCTCCAAGTTCTACAGGTAGGGTGAAGGAACCAGGATCCTTCTCCTTCTTGGGCAGCTTGTTTTGGAGGATGGCACTGCACTCCTCGGTGAGGTTTACTGTTTCAAACTCACCAATGATTTTCTTGTTAGTAATAATGTCCTTCAAAAACTTTACATATGAAGGCATAGACTGTAAAACCTCTACAAAAGGAATGTTCACATGTACTTGCTTAAGTATTTCTAAAAATTTATTAAAATGAACTTCCTGTTCCTGCTTCTTCTTCAGCCTTCGAGGATATGGAGGTGGTGGCACATATGCAGGCACGTCAGGACGCCTTAGGATAGGTGGAGGCCTTGGAATTTCTTCTACGTCCTCTACAATCGGCTCTAGCCTGGGTCCTGATGTGCTAGTTGGTGGTGGACCTTGGCTTGGCAGAGACTCCAGTGGAGCACTAGACTCAGTGTTCTCTACTCTCTTTGGTGTGTCCTTTGTAATGCTCACCAATGGTCTTCCACTCCTAAGTTCAATGGCTTGAACTTGTTCTTTGCCATCTCTCCTAGGTACCTCGGTGTCAGCAGGGAGTCTACCTTGGGGCCTACTTTTAAGTTCATTGGCTAACTGGCCTATTTGGTTTTCCAGACTCCTAAGGGTAGCTTGCTGGCTCTGAAGAGTAGCATCATTCTTAGCTATATATTCCTTGAGTAGGTTTTCTACAGAAGATCCTACAGGTTGGTTATAAGGTTTTTGGTACATTGACTGGTTATGTTGGGGAGTGAAACCAGGTGTTCCACTCGGCCTTGGTTGGTTAGGATTTTGGTTAGTGTTTTGTTGGCCACCCCATGACAGGTTAGGGTGGTTTCTCCAACCAGGGTTATAGGTGTTGGAGTAGGGGTTATTCCTAGGCTGCTGCTGACTTCCTACATAGCAGACTGAGGATGGATTCCCAGGGCAGTATTCATAAGGGTGCCCTTCCCCACAGAATCCACAGATTGGTGCCTCGCCTTGACTTGGTTGGGTGCCCATTGACATGGCTGTGGCGGTATTGGCACTGGTTTGGAGATTGGCCTGAGCCATTTGCTTGACTAAGTTGGTCAGGGCATTTATTTGGGTGCTCATGGCGCTTAGAGCATCCTTGTCTTGAGCCCTAGTTGGCTCTACTGGATCGTCTGACCATCTACAGTGAGATGCTGAGATCTTCTCCAAGATCTCATAAGCTTCGTTGTAACTCTTGGACAACATGGAACCTCCAGCAGATGAATTTAAGACTTGTCTGGTGCTGGAGTTGCATCCTTTAAAGAAAACTTCTATTTGGATACACCATGGAATGCCATGGTGTGGGCATTTAATGAGAAGGTCTTTGAATCTAGTCCAAGCTTCGTGAAGAGACTCATTATCAGCTTGTTTAAACTTTATGATATCATCACGGAAGGTTGAATTCCTATCAGGTGGGAAGTATTTGACTAGGAATTTTTCTGCTAGATCTGTCCAATTGCGGACAGATCCTGAGGGTAACGAGTTCAACCATGTTTTGGCTTTGTCCCTCAAAGAGTAAGGGAAAAGATATAGCCTAAGGGCCTCTTGGGAAACTCCAGGGATTAGGAAGGTGTCACTAACTCCTAAAAAGTTCCTAAGATGGTTGTGGGGGTCCTCGTTTTCTATTCCAAAGAATTGTCCCACAGTGGACAACATTTGGAACATCACTGGCTTTAACTCGAATGAGTGGGCAGTGATTTCAGGACGGATTATGCTGGGGTTCAGCTCCCCAGGCATAGGTACTAGATATGAAAGAATGGCACTATTCTTGTCATTCGCTATTTCGATGGGGTTGCGAATGGCTTGTGCCGGATTTGGAACTAGATCGCCCATTTCTTTAGTTTCAGGTGTGGTTTGAGGTATAGGAGGTTGTTTAAAGAGGCGTTTCTTTGCTTTATTTCTAGCTCGAAGTGATCTTTCAGGTTCAGGATCGAACTCTAAATTACTATGTGAACGCTCACTCATAAACTACCTTAATAGCACCTGCAAAAGAAATGAAACAGATTAGTTTCACTCAATGATAAACTTGGTTTCTTAAACTTAACAACTTCGTTTTCACTTAAAATAAGTCCCCGGCAGCGGCGCCAAAAACTTGTTGCGTGCTCAAGGTGTAAAGATAAATATGCAAAAGGGTAGAGAGAGCACTTAGAACATGCAAGCATACATGGTCTTACAGCAAGTAGTGAGTATATTTAATTCGTTTTTTCCACAGAGACTTGTTTTTAGCTATTCGCGAAGTGTGAATGTTAAGAAAGATGGGATGAATTTGATGGGTTAAAATTGGTTTTTAATTAACTACTTTTTGCTGAATGTGTAGAGGGATATAACATAAACAAATTAAAGTTAAAACGAGACCTAAAGGACAAGAGATGGAATTAATAATCGAGGAAGAAAACAGCTAAACAGAATGATAAAAAAGGCAGAATTGCGAGGACCGCAATATTTCCGCAATTAAATGGCAGCGAATCTGATTAAAATGGGGAATTAGGGGCTACTAATGACTATCCTACAGGCATTTTATTACGATTATCAAGCTTTGGATCAACTCTCTATACATCAAACTCACTCTATCTCAAGTATCGTCCGATTCCATGCATTAGAGACTCAAGTTTACTCGACTTCAAAGTAAGGACTTAAGCATCTTGTTAAAACAGGAGTGTTCAGTTTGTACTAGGGAAACGCCTATTCCTAGGCCGTTTCCTGATTACCTTGAAAGGCTAGCATGATTATATGACTCTGAACTCTTACTCCTTCCAGAGGTTAGGAGTTCTTTGGACAAAATGGATGGCCAATCGAAATTGCCCGTGGGATGAAGCTTACATACAATCAATGTTCGAGTGTTAATCTACCTACTTGACTCACGTTTTTTTAGCCTATAGTTCTGTCATTAGCATGCCCCTAAATGATTTTAGTTACTCATGGATAGGTAAAGAGCAGAAATGGTAGATAAAGTAGACATGCTTAGAAGAGAAATGTGTGTAAAACAGCAAGCAAAACTCGTAGCAGAACAAGGTAGAACTGTGAAATGCAGAAACTTACTTTGATTACTTTAAGTGTTTGAATGACAAAGGAAAGCTTTAAAAGAACTGAATCCAAGACAGACAACAACGAAATGCAGTAATTGAAATGACTGAACTAAGAACAACAATGATCAGTAATGGAAATGAGAAGAAAAGAGCAGAAAACAGTAAAGGCTTGCTGAAAACTTCGTGGCAGTCGCCTCGAATGATGGTGATGGGAATTCAGCCGTGCTTGGATGAATCCAATCGAGAGAGAAGAAGAATCTTCTCTCCTTCCTATCAGATTATCGACTCCAAAAGCTGAGAACCTCACTCCAACAGACGGCAAAGGAATTTAGAGAGAAATGGTGGACTGCGAGAAGACTTCTGCACTTCGAATTGCTTGCTGAACCTCCGACTTTGACCCCCTTTTATAGTAGTTTGCAGGTGCGTTTGGGCCAAGGAGAACCATCAATCTTCAACGCCATATATCAGAATGGATGGAGGAGAAAGAACGAATCCCTGAAAAGTCGGATCTAAACAGAAAATGATCAGCCAACTTACGGTTTTAACTTGAATAATTGCGGTCACCGCAATTATTCCGCAATTCATTTGCAATGCTAACTTTTTCATTCTTTTCTTCGGTTTTCAACCCTTTTTCTACCTATTGTACATAAGTCCTATATTAGCTACCTTCTTCTAATTCTCATATTAAAGCATAGGTTTAAGCTAAATGCTAACAAAAACACCTAAATGTGTACATCTTCTTAAGCTAAATGGGTCCTAAATAAGTCACTTTCAGAGACTTAACATGTTGCTCACCAATGGTCTCCCACTTCTAAGTTCAATTGCTTGAACTTGTTCCTTACCATCTCTCCTTGGCACCTCTATGTCAGCAGGAAGTCTACCTTGGGGCCTACTTTTGAGTTCATTGGCTAGTTGCCCTATTTGGTTCTCTAGGCTCCTAAGGGCAGCTTGTTGACTTTGCAGGGTGGCATCATTCTTGGCTATGTATTCCTTAAGTAGATTTTCTACAGAAGACCCTACTGGTTGGTTGTATGGTTTTTGATACATGGATTGGTTATGTTGGGGAGTGAAACCAGGTGTTCCACTCGGTCTTGGTTGGTTAGTAGCTTGGTTAGTATTCTGTTGGCCACTCCATGAGAGGTTTGGGTGGTTCCTCCAACCAGGATTGTAGGTGTTAGAGTAAGGGTTGTTCCTAGGCTGCTGTTGGCTTCCTACATAGCAGACCGAGGCTGGATTCCCAGGGCAGTATTCATACAGGTGCCCTTCCCCACAGAATCCACAGATTAGTGTCTCACCTTGACTTGGTTGTGTGCCCATTGACATGGCTGTGGCGGTGTTGACACTAGTTTGGAGATTGGCTTGAGCCATTTGTTTAACTAGGTTGGTCAGGGCGCTTATTTGACTACTCATGGCATTGAGTGCGTCCTTATCTTGAGCTCTACTAGGCTCTATGGAATCATCTGACCACCTACAGTGAGATGCTGAGATCTTCTCCAAGATCTCATAGGCTTCATTATAACTCTTGGACAACATGGACCCTCCAGCAGATGAATTTAACACTTGTCTGGTGCTGGGGTTGCATCCTTTGAAAAAGACCTCTATTTGGATACACCATGGGATGCCATGGTGTGGACATTTGAGTAGAAGGTCCTTGAACCTTGTCCAAGCTTCGTGAAGGGACTCATTTTCAGCTTGTTTGAACTTTATTATATCATCACGAAAGGTAGAATTCCTATCAGGTGGGAAGTATTTTACTAGGAATTTCTCCGCCAAGTCTGTCCAATTGAGGACTGATCCAGAGGGTAATGAGTTTAACCACGTCTTTGCTTTGTCCCTCAAAGAGTAAGGGAAGAGGTAGAGCCTCAAGGCTTCTTGGGAAACTCCAGGGATGAGAAAGGTATCACTAACTCCTAGGAAGTTTCTAAGATGGTTGTGGGGGTCCTCATTTTCCACTCCAAAGAATTGTCCCACAGTGGACAACATTTGGAACATTACTGGCTTTAACTCAAATGAGTTGGCAGTAATTTCAGGGCGGATTATGCTTGGGTTTAGTTCCCCAGGCATAGGTACTAGGTAAGAAAGAATGACACTATCCTTATCATTCGCTATTTCGATGGGATTGCGAGCGGTAGGTACCGGATTTGGGACTGGTATATCCATTTCTATGTGGAGGGATTGCGAAGACTCCGCAGAATCAGCAATTAATTGAGGTATAGAGGGTTGGTTAAAGAGACGTTTCTTAGCTTTGTTTCTGGCCCTAAGTAATCTAGATCGCTACTTGAATGCTCATTCATAAACTAACCCTATGGTACCTGCACAAGAAATGAGAAAAAGATCAGTTCCAATAGATATTAAACTTGTGTTTCAAACTTAACAAACTTCGTTTTCACTAAACTAAATCCCCGGCAGCGGCGCCAAAAACTTGTTGCGTGCTCAATGTGTAAAAGAAATAAGCAATAAGAGAGAGAGAGCACTCAGAACATGCAAGCATACATGATCTTGTAGCAAGTAGTAAGTATTTTTTCATTCGTTTTCCCACAGAGATTTATTATTAGTTACTCGCGAAGTGTGTTGTTAAGCAAGAATGGGTGGATTTAATGGGGTAGATTTGGTTTTAAAGTTCCTATTTACTAATGAATATATAAAGGATAGCAACATGAACAAGTGCAAGTTAATAATAAACTAAAATGTAAAGAGAAGAGATTAATAAACGAAGAGAAAAATGGCTAAGGCAGAATTTTTAACTTAATAGAATTGCGAGAACAACAATTTTACCGCAATGTTACTAACAGCGAAAGTGTGTAAAATGGAGAAACAAGGGCTACTAACGACTCCTCTATAGGCAATTTCACACGATTCTCAAGCATTGGATCAACTCACTATGCATCAAACTAACTCATTCTCATGTATCTTCCGATTTCATGCATTAGATTCTTTAGTTTACTCATGTCCAAGTAAGGTCTTAAGCATCTTGTTAAAGCAGTAAGTTATGATTTGTACTAGGAAAACGCCTATTCCTAGGTCATTTTCTGGCTACCTTGAGAGGCTAGCATGAGTGTATGACTCTGAACTCTTACTCCTTCCAGAGGTTAGGAGTTCTTTGGACAAAATGGATGGCCAATCGAAATTGCCCGTGGGATGAAGCTTACATACAATCAATGCATTCGAGAGCTATCCTACATGCTTGGTTCACGTGTTTTAGCCTATAGTATTGTCATTAGCATGCCCCTATGTGACTTAGCTACTCATGGATGTAGAGAGAACAGAAATAATAGATGAGGTAGACATGCTTAGAAGGAAATTAAAGACAAAACAACAAGAAAAAACAGTAGGCAGAGAAGGTAAAGACAAAGTGCAAAATGATGAATTGTGCTTTGATTAATCGATTGTTTGAATAAATATATGAATACTTAAAGTTACTAACATAAAGACAGAAAGCAACGAAATGGAATGGATTAACTAGAGGAAAAGAAATAGCAACAAACGGTGCTGGAAATGAAAAGTTAAAGACAGAAAGCAGTAAAATGAGCTTGATCGCCTCGTCGCAAACGCCTCAACTGAAGGGAGAGAAAGGTGAGCCTTGCTTGGATGAATCCAATCAGGAGAGAAGATGAATCTTCTCTCCTTCCTATCAGATTGTCGACTCCAACAGCTGAACCTCTCAAACCAACAGACGGAGAAGAGAATGAATTAGAAAGGCTGCGCTGCGAAGAGACTTCTACGCTTTCGGATGATGATTAAACCCTCCTCTTTGACCTCCTTTTATAGTATTCTGCAGGTGCGATTGGGCCAAGGAGAACCATCCATCCTCAACGTCGTACTTCAAAATGGATGGAGGAGAAAGAACGAATCCCTGAAATATCGGATCACAACAGAAAAAGGTTAGCCAACTTACGGATTTCAATTAAAACATTGCGGTTTTAGCAATGTTTCCGCAATGCCTCCGCAATGCACAATTTTCATTCTTCTAACTTCGTTTTTCATTCTTTTTCTCTCCTTTTGCATACAAGTCCTAATTTAGCTTCCCTCTTCTAATTCTCATATATAAGTATAGGTTTAAGCTAAATCCTATCAAAAACACTCACAAATGCACAACTTCCTAACACAAATAAGTCCTAAAATAGTCACTTTTGGAGACGTAACAACGTCGACCCCTGTCAGAGCAACGGGGGAGCCGAGTATGGGGATTGCAGTAGTGGTAGTTAACTTTTGTACGTTCACAAATTTTGGGTTGTCGAAGCCCGCCAAAATAATATTTATAAGCCAATTATAACGACTAACTTGTAGTTAGTTATAACCGGGTCGAATCACAGGGAGCTATCTATAATCTTAGTTTAATTGAACTGAATTTGCAATGATAAAAACAAGGGGGTTTTGCTTTGGAAAACACTAACATGAACTGAATTAACCTAACGGAGATTTAAAACGGGAAGTATAAAATTGACAAGTATGCTTGATTAGTAAGTGTCGGGATTGATCTAATGTACTTCGGTTTACCCATTACTAAAGGAAATAGCCAAGACTCTTCATGCACACAAAATGCCTTGTCCCTCTCGGGTCCAAAACATCCCAAAGACTTAATTAGAAACAGATAATTTTAATTAAACATGCATGCTAATTAATCAAAGTTCACGAGTCCTAAATTAATTAACAAACAGTAACGGGTACCATTGAGACGAATTAATCCTAAAACTAATCTGATTTGTCTCTTAATCTTAAGCCCGTCGTGAGAACGTTGGTAAGAGAACTTTTGGTTATAAAATTCTCTATGTTCGGGGTGTCGAATCCCGCCAAAATAACATTTATAAATCCGATACTACTGAGCTTTGAAGCTAGTGGTAGTCGGGTGTCGAACCACAGGGAACCTAAATTATTCCCTCTTAATTAATTTCTACTTGCCATTAATAAAAATCAAAATAAAACCGTAAAATAAAGGGGGAAATGCTAACGGGGAATTAAACTAAAACAGTAAAATAGCTAACGGAAAAATAAAAATGCGAGGAAAATAAACGGAACACGTGCTTCTAATTTGAGTGTCGGGATTGATTGTTGATGTAGTTCAAATCATAGACACAAAAGATACTTAACCGATTTTTGTTAACACACACACACATTAGAAGGCCCAATCAAAACAAGTAATCTCATGCTTTAATTAGAACTAGTAATCCCGGGTGATTAGAAGAGAGTTGACAACTCTAAACTAAGCTTCGCTAATAATTCTAACTTAGGGGCGATCGCTCTCCCAACATAGAATTAGTCGCGAGCGACGGGTAATCGTGCGACGAGCCAATTGCTGAAATCTCTAACAATGGGACTCGATTTTATTCTATCTCTATAATTTATCAGCAACCCAAACAAACATGGCCACATTTAATTCAGAATGCTAGATTTAATTACTCAAAACATGAAGTGCGATCGCTAAGTCATGGATTTTTAATCGAACCAACACACAATTAACTAAACGGGTGTCAACCATAAAGAAAATCATGTTGGGCATTAAAGAACGAGGCTAGAGATGAATTGAACGCTAGAACAAGCTAAGAAAAAGATGAAAAGTTCAGGTCTCACCTACTACATGAACAAAACAATCACTAAACCCAAATTAGAGCACTTACCTTAGTTGCCCGTTGTGAAAATCAAGAGAAATTAACAAGAAATTAGCTCCAATGTATTAAAATGGGTAAGAAATAAGTTTTGAGCTGAAGAACCGAGCTCTACAACAATGGGGTCTAAGCAAAATTGGGAGAGAGTGCCCTAAAATAAGAAAATCGGATATTGATACCCAAAACAGCGTCAGGCCCACGCCTAGGCGCCATAAGTGGGCGCGCGCGCGCGGAATCGGGACAGCGCCTGGGCGCTAACCTCTCTGGAGATTTTCGATGACGGGCGCCTAGGCGCTGCGACGCTGACCTCTCGGGTTTGGGCGCTAGCCTCTCGTGTCTGGAACGATGTCGGGCGCCTAGGCGCTGCGTCTGGGTCTGGGAGGTTAGCGACAGCGCAAGGGCGCTGGGCCTTCTGCCTGGTGCCTCCGTTGGGCGCCTGGGCGCTGCCCTCTCGGGTTGAAGCTCCAATTTGCACTTTTTTGGCCTCCAAGCTCCTTTTGGCTTATCTCCTTGACCCGAACACTACCCGAAACTCCTAAAATACCCGATTTAGCCCCGAAAATCATAAATGGACTTCCCGAGCTCTTCGTCGCGAAACACCTATATTAAGGCAATTTAATTGAATTAAGCACGACATTTAGCTAAATTTAAGGCTATACTTATAACTCTATTTTAGAGCTATAAAAATACCCCCGACCTGAATCTTGTTAGTCCTCGAGCAAGGAACACTTTGATTTATCTCATAAGAATAGACGTGCACGCTGACGACTCGAATCTCAATACTTGCAAAAACAAGATAATCATGCTAACGGAAAACAATCAAGCGTATGCATAAATTGCGAATATTTCAAAAGATTTACTCCTATTCTCTCACGTGTGTGTGTGATGCTTAGCGCCTCCTATCCTAGCTTCCATAGACCCAGAATCACGTTAATCGATCCTAATACTCATCTTCCCCTACTTCGGGCAATGAGAACAGTCTAACGGCTTTTCAATGTCGGAATGAGCAACAAAACAAAAGGCCTAACTATTTTTTCTTCTTTTCTTTTCTTGAGAGCCTAACACGTCAAGCTTTGAATCTGCTTCACGTTTTTAAGGACTAGCGCTCACTTCTGTTAGTTGCCTTTTCATGCAGTGGCAACCGTGGGTTACACGATCGCCCCTATTTACACGGGCAACACAGAAGGAGGAGCACCTCAGCATATACTACAAACATGCTTTTACTCTCAATAAATTTTTTAAGGCATATAACTTTGCTAAAACAGTTGATTCATTACAAAATCTAACACATCAAGCCTCCCTAAATGAACCTTTCGGGGTGACAACGAGGTTCCAGACCAAATAAAATTATTCTAAGCCTACAGAACTAAGAGTAAGAGGTCTACGTGCTCAGTGAATGTAGGGGAATAATCGATTTTTTTTTAAAACAGGCTCACAATATGCATACATTCTGATGGATTATTCTAAATCCACAACTATGGAGTATTCACAAGCAAATCACAGAAAGTCCTCATCGGACAACATGCATTCAGATTCCTAAACATCTAAAAATCAGAGTATTACATGCTAAAAAACTATAACGATGTCCAACCATAAACTCCACCCCCACCTATAAGACTGCATTGTCCCCAATGCATCTAATCCCACAGATAAACAATGATAATGACAAAAATTAAAGGGAACAGAAACCTCCCCTGAATTTTTGCGGGATCGGTGAGTAGGGATGTGCAGCCTCGTCTTCAAAATAGATCTGAAATGCAGGTCATCTCTCGCTTATTACCTAAGAAAGCAAAACAACAAACTCAAACAACTAAAAATAAACAACAAAAACTACAAAACAAGCAGAAAATACAGTTCAAGCTCGGGTGCCTCCGAGAAGCGCCATTTTTTTAACGTCGTTATGCTCGACGCATCTTCCACTCCGTCAGGGTACATAAAAATTCTCGTATTTCTTCGGCCCCTTCTTCCTTGAATCAACAAAACCTGCTAAGAGAAGCAAGCTCTTCGACTTTTGCAGGGAGCGGGACAGAGTTGTTGCAGACTTCATCATTCTGGATTATGAAGCAGACAAGGAGGTACCAATCTTGTTGGGCAGACCATTTCTAGCCACAGGTAGGGCTTTGATCGATGTCCAGAAAGGTGAGCTCACCATGAGGGTTCATGATGAGGAGGTTAAGTTTAGTGTCTTTAAAGCTCTAAGGTATCCTTCTGATTCTGAATCTTGTGCCAGTATAGATGTAGTAGATTCACTGATGGAAGAACAACTTGAGCATGAACTGTTAATTAAGCATGCCACTGACTATGTACAAATAAATGTAACTGACTTAAACATAGCTGAAATAATGGACATACCTGTGAATAAACCTCAGCATGTTTGTATGACTAATGACTTGACTGAAAGATCCATGAATCCATTGAGCATCCACCCCTATTAGAATTAAAACCATTGCCTGATCATCTTAAGTATGCATATCTAGGAGAACATGATACTTTGCCTGTTATCATTTCGTCCAAATTAAGTGAAGAGCATGAAATTGCGCTAATTTTGCTGCTTAAGCAACATAAAAAAGCTATTGCATGGACGATTGCTGATATAAGAGGTATTAGTCCTTCCTATTGCATGCATAAGATATTATTGGAAGAGGAACATACACCTAGAGTAGATCACCAACGTAGGTTGAATCCCTCCATGAAGGAGGTAGTAAAAAAAGAAATAATCAAATGGTTAGATGCAGGTGTAATCTTCCCTATAGCCAATAGTCAATGTGTGAGCCCAATTCAATGTGTGCCTAAGAAGGGGGGGATGACTGTAGTAGTTAATGAGAGTAATGAACTAATTCCAACTAGGACTATTACAGGATGGAGAGTCTGTATGGACTATAGAAAATTAAACAAAGAAACAAAAAAAGATCATTTTCCTTTACCATTTATAGATCAGATGTTAGATAGGATAGCTGGCCGAGCCTACTACTGTTTCTTAGATGGTTATTCTGGATATAACCAAATCACCATAGATCCTGTGGACCAGGAGAAGACGACCTTTACATGTCCCTTTGGAACGTTTGCTTTTCGCAGAATGCCTTTTGGCTTATGCAATGCACCAGCAACATTCCAAAGGTGCATGTTGGCCATTTTTTCTGACTTGGATGAATCCATGATAGAAATATTTATGGATGACTTCTCGGTCTTTGGGGATTCTTTTAGTAATTGTTTAGAGAACTTAGGACAAGTCCTAGCTAGGTGTGAGGAGACCAACCTAGTCCTAAATTGGGAGAAATGCCACTTTATGGTGGAAGAAGGGATCATCCTAGGTCATAGAGTGTCTAGAGCGGGAGTAGAGGTCGATAGGGCCAAGATAGAAATAATGGAGAAGCTAGTGGAGCCTCAAAATGTAAAAGCTATTAGAAGTTTTCTAGGGCATGCAGGTTTCTATAGGAGATTCATTAAAAACTTTTCGAAAATCTCTAAGCCTTTGTGTGAGCTTCTAGAGCTTAACAAACCATTTGTCTTCTCGAAAGAATCTTTCTTAGCAAGGACAACCCTTAAGGAAGCATTAGTCAAAGCACCAATTATAGTGGGACCAAATTGGGACCTACCATTTGAGATGTTGTGTGATGCTAGTGACTACGCAGTAGGGGTTATGCTAGGACAAAAAATTGATAAACTAACACATCCTGTATACTATGCAAGTAAAACACTGAATGAAGCACAATGTAATTACACAACCACGGAAAAGGAAATGCTAGCTGTAGTGTTTGCCTGTGAGAAGTTTAGGAATTACATTGTAGGCACTAGGACCATTGTATATACTAATCATTCGACATTAAAATACCTAATGAGGAAGGCTGATGCTAAGCCTAGGTTAATTAGATGGGTATTATTGTTGCAAGAGTTTGACTTAGACATTAGGGATAAGAAAGGATGAGGGAACTCACTTCATTAATAAAGCTATGGAAAATGTGTTAGCTAAATACAATGTTAGACATAGAGTAGCAACCCCGTATCACCCACATTCGAATGGACAAGCTGAAATATCCAATAGGGAGATTAAAAACATACTTGAAAAAGTGGTCAAACCTAATAGAAAAGATTGGTCGTTTAAGTTAGATGATGCACTTTGGGCATATAGGACTGCATATAAAACACCCCTCGGTATGTCTCCTTATAGGCTAGTATATGGAAAGGCATATCATCTTCCCTTCGAATTGGAAATCAAAGCCTTTTGGGCCTTAAAAGAACTAAATTATTGCGTGACCGATGCTGGAACTTTGCGGTCTCTGCAATTACATGAGTTAGATGAGCTTAGACATATGTCCTATGAAAATGCCAAGATGTATAAGGAAAAAACTAAAATTTGGCATGATAGTAGACTTAGGATTAAGGACTTCAAGAAAGGCCAGCACGTCTTATTATTCAACTCAAGGTTAAGGTTATTTCCAGGCAAACTTAAGTCCAGATGGTCAGGGCCTTTTGTTATAACTAACGTGTTTGTTCATGGTGCGATTGAGATTAGGAACCTGCAGCACGGGCAGCCGTTTATGGTCAATGGTGCACGATTGAAGCATTACTACGAGGAAGGAGATGTGAAGACACTCTCGGCCTTCCTCTTATCTGAAGCTTGAGAATCAAATCGAGAAGGGATGAATGACTACTGTGCTCATCCATATGAAGGCTATGCCTTAGTTTTTTTTAGTATTTCTTCGGTTTTTATGTGTGTGTTTATTTGTGATTTTATTTACGGATTTTTGTTTTAATTAGGTGAATTTTAATAGGAGATCTTTAAGAGTGGGAAGAGAATCCATGAAGAGATCGGGCTAAATCCAAGATTTGGTTGATTGAATCTTGCAATTTAAATCAAGAAATCTTCCAACGGCCAGGCTATTTAATTGCGGTAGATTTGCTGAGACCGCAACAGAAAGAGCCGTTGGGATCCACTCGAGTACAAATAGCCGTCAGATCAGCGTTGCCCCTTACGCTTTCTTCATCCATTGGACCTCAAGAATTCGATCTTCTTCTTCATCTGCATCTCCTACCTTCAGAACCTCAAAGCACAACAATGGTGTCCACGCGAGCTGATCGATCTGCATCAAAGAAGAAGTCGCCTGACGCAGAAGAGGCTGCGAGAGAGGCGCTGCTTTCCTTAGCAGACGCCGATGCTGCGCAGCCCTCACGACCTCCGAAGCTACCAGTGCGCAAGAAGAAGTGGAAAGTGGTGACTGAAATACCTGCTGGTCCGTCTAAACCAGCCGGTACCCCCAAGAAACGGAAGTGGTCGCTTGCGGTGAAAGATCCACTGATCAGAGAAAAGACTCCCACCGAGGAGAGTCATGGGAGTGGCCGGCCATCGTACGAAACGGCCAGACAAAGCCCCGAGCCATCTCCGTCGCCACAGACGCCGGAGCCTTCCCCACAAACGCCGGAGCCTGAAGCTCTACCTGAAGAGCACCACGACTCGGTGCCAAGCGATGAACCGGTGGAGGAAGAGGAAGTCTTTTCCCCTTGAGGGAAGTCAGCCTTGACAGCCCTGCGGAGGGGGGAAGCAAAGACTCGATGGATGAAACGCTGGGGGATTGCCTCCGGCAGATCACCACCAAGGCACGCCTCAAGTAGAGGGTCCCTGTAATCGTGAAGGCCAAACGGCCGAAAGCCTCCAAGCGAGCCAAGAAGAAGAAGGTCAGATCTGAACCCTCTTTAAAGAAATTGAAGGTTGAGGCTGCTGAATCGGTTAAGGCAAAGGAGAAGGGGAAGAAGAAGATGTACCCCGAGGATGAACCTCAAGCTGAGAGGTTTATCTCGCAAGAAGCAGAGGCCAAGGGCCTCGAGTTGAGAAAGAAGGAGCTCCTCCACGATCGAGGTTTCCTTGATGCATTGGCTGACCTGCCGCAGTTCTTGCACGCAGGAATCATCACCCACGGCTGGGAGGAGTTGTGCAGACCTCCGATTCCAGCTTACCCCGAAATGGTGTATGATTTCTACGCCAATCTCGCGCACCCTGGCGCATGCTTATCCACAGTGAGAGGGGTAGAGGTCGACTTCTCTGCCAATGCTATCAATGAAGCCTACAGCCTCACGGGACACCCCCATTCTAACTACGCCAAAATTATTGATCTGCCATCCGAGGCAGTCTTGGAGGAAGCTTTGCACACGATTGGCAAGCCAGAAGCATCGTGGGCAGTGTCAAGGAACGGGAAACACACCCTGATGAGTGCAACCCTGCGTGACAAGGCGGCCGTTTGGTTTTCTTTTGTGCGCAGACGTCTCTCCCCTGTGACCCACGAGACAACTATAAATCAGGGGAGGTCCCTACTGCTGTACGCCATCATGAGGGGCCTCACCATTGACGTTGGTGAGGTCATTGCTGCCTCCATTGCCGACTGCTCGAAGAAAGGAAAGGGTCAATTATTTTTCCCTAATACTATAACTAAATTGTGCCTTCGTGCAGGCGTTCCAATGGAGAAAAATGAGAAGCAGTTGGCCTACACCGGCCATCTGGAGCTGCCCACCATATTGAGGATGCGCAGGCGGGGCAACATGGAGTTTGAGCTGGACGGCCTGGCTGCTGCTCAATCACTCTCCATGGCGTGCTTGATGGATGTTACGTCTCCAAAAGTGACCTTTTTAGGACTTAATTAGCTTAGAAAGATGTTCACTCTTAGGTGTTTTTGATAGCATTTAGCCTAAACCTATGCTTAAATATGAGAATTAGAAGAAGGTAGCTAAATTAGGACTTATGTACAATAGGAAAGAAAAAGGTTGAAAACCGAAGGAAAAGAATGAAAAACAAGCTTTGCGATAGCATTGCGGAAACATTGCGGTTCCCGCAATGTTTCAAGTGAAAACCGTAAGTTGACTGATCTTTTTCTGTTAATTTCCGTTATTTCAGGGATTCGTTCTTTCTCCTCCATCCATTCTGAAGTACGACGTTGAAGATTGATGGTTCTCCTTGGCCCAAAGACGTCTGCAGACTACTATAAATAGGGGTCAAAGTCGAGGGTTCAAGCATCATCCGAAAGCGTAGAAGTCTTCTCGCAGTCCATCTTTTCTCCTATTTTCCTTTGCCGTCTGCTGGTTTGCGAAGCTCAGCTGTTGGAATCGATAATCTGATAGGAAGGATAGGAGATTCTTCTTCTCTCCCGATTGGATTCATCCAAGCAAGGCTGACCTTTCTCATCCTTCATTCGAGGCGGCTACAACGAGACATTCGAGCTTGTTTTACTGCTTTTTGCTCTTCATTTCCATTTTCCAACTCTGTCTTGTTGCTGTTTCTCTTCTAATAGCTAGATTAGACTATTTCGTTGTGTTTTGTCTTTCTGTTATTTGCTTTAAAGCTTTCCTTTGTCAATCAAACAATCAAGTAATCAAATCTCAATTCTTCATTTCACAGTTTCTTGCCTTTCCATTCTACTGCTTTCCCTTACTGTTTTGTCTTAAAATTCCTTCTAAGCATGTCTACTTCTTCTCGTTCTTCTGTTCTGTTTACATCCATGAGTAGCTAAATCACTTAGGGGCATGCTAATGACAACACTTTAGGCTAAAAAACGTGAACCAAGCATGTAGGATAGCTCTCGAAGCATTGATTGTATGTAAGCTTCATCCCACGGGCAATTTCGATTGGCCATCCATTTTGTCCAAAGAACTCCTAACCTCTGGAAGGAGTAAGAGTTCAGAGTCATACTATCATGCTAGCCTTTCAAGGTAACCAGGAAACGACCTAGGAATAGGCGTTTCCCTAGTACAAACCATATTTTCTGCCTTAACAAGATGCTTAAGACCTTACTTGGACATGAGTAAACTAAAGAATCTAATGCATGAAATCGGAAGATACATGAGAATGAGATAGTTTGATGCATAGAGAGTTGATCCACTGCTTGAGAATCGTGAGAAAAAGCCTATAGGATAGTCGTTAGTAGCCCTTAATCCATCACTTTGCACACTTTCGCTGTTATTTTAATTGCGGTAACATTGCTGTCTCCGCAATTCTGCTTAAGTTACCATTCTGTCTAGCTGTCTTTGCTTTCATTTATTAATCTCATCTCTTTTCACTTGAGTTTAGCTTTGACTTGTTCTTGTTTATGTTGCTACCCTTTACACATTCAGCAAGAATTAGACAATTAAAAACCAATTTTACCCCATCAAATCCACCCCTTCTTTCTTAACAAATACACTTCGCGAATAGCTAAAAATAAATCATGTATGCTTACTACTTGCTATAAGATCATGTATGCTTGCATGTTCTGAGTGCTCTATCTCTCTCTTATTGCCTAATTATTTTAACACCTTGAGCACGCAACAAGTTTTTGGCGCCGCTGCCGGGGATTTATTTAAGTGAAAACGAAGTTCGTTAAGTTTGAAACACCAAGTTTATTGCCTATTGAAGCTGATCTGTTTCATTTCTTTTGTAGGTACTATTGGGGTAGTTTATGAGTGAGCCTTCAAGTAGAGATCTAGAGTTCAATCCTGAGCCTGAGAGACTACTTAGAGCTAGAAACAAAGCAAAGAAACGACTCTTCAAACAACCTTCTATACCTCAAATAATACCTGAAACCGAAGAAATGGACGAGTTAGTTCCAAATCAGGTACCTGTCACTCGCAATCCCATCGAAATAGCGAATGACAAGAATAGTGCCATCCTCTCATATTTAGTACCTATGCCTGGGGAGCTGAACCCCAGCATAATCCGCCCTGAGATCACTGCCAACTCATTCGAGTTAAAGCCAGTGATGTTTCAAATGTTGTCCACTGTGGGACAATTCTTTGGAGTGGAAAATGAGGATCCCCACAACCATCTTAGGAACTTCTTAGGAGTCAGTGATACCTTTATCATCCCTGGAGTTTCCCAAGAAGCCTTGAGGCTATATCTGTTCCCTTACTCTTTGAGGGACAAAGCCAAAACGTGGTTGAACTCATTACCCTCTGGATCTGTCCTTAATTGGACAGACTTAGCAGAGAAATTCTTAGTCAAATACTTCCCACCTGATAGGAATTCTACCTTTCGTGATGACATAGTTAAGTTCAAGCAAGCTGATAATGAGTCTCTTCACGAAGCTTGGACAAGGTTCAAAGACCTTCTTCTTAAATGTCCACACCATGGCATCCCATGGTGTATCCAAATAGAGGTCTTTTTCAAAGGATGCAACCCCAGCACTAGACAAGTCTTGAATTCATCTGCTGGTGGTTCCATGTTGTCCAAGAGTTACAACGAAGCCTATGAGATCTTGGAGAAAATCTCAGCATCTCACTGTAGGTGGTCAGATGATCCAGTTGAGCCAACTAGAGCTCAAGACAAGGATGCTCTAAGTGCAATGAGCAGCCAAATAAATGCCCTGACCAACCTAGTTAAGCAAATGGCTCAAACCAATCTCCAAACAAGTGTCAACACCGCTACCGCCATGTCAATGGGCACCCAACCAAGTCAAGGTGAGGCACTTATATGTGGATTCTGTGGGGAAGGGCACCTGTATGAATACTGCCCTGGGAATCCAGCCTCAGTCTGCTACATTGGAAGCCAGCAGCAGCCTAGGAACAACCCCTATTCCAATACTTACAACCCTGGTTGGAGGAACCACCCAAACCTGTCATGGGGTGGCCAACAGAATGCTAACCAAAATCCTAACCAACCTAGACCGAGTAGAACACCTGGTTTCACTCCCCAACATAACCAATCAATGTATCAAAAACCTTACAGCCAACCTGTAGGATCTTCTGTAGAAAACTTACTCAAGGAATACATAGCCAAAAATGATGCTACTTTGCAAAGTCAGCAAGCCACTCTTAGGAGCCTAGAGAACCAAATAGGCCAATTAGCCAGTGAACTCAAGAGTAGGCCCCAAGGGAGACTTCCTGCTGACACTGAAATGCCAAGGAGAGATGGTAAAGAGCAAGTTCAAGCAATTGAACTTAGAAGTGGTAGACCATTGGTGAGCAACACAAAGAACACACCAAAGAGAGTAGAGAACACTGAGTCTAGTGCTCCACTGGAGTCTCTGCCAAACCAAGATCCACCATCAACTAGCACATCAGGAGCCAGGCTAGAGCCAATTATTGAGGAGATAGAAGAAATTCCAAGGCCTCCACCTATCCTAAGGCGACCTGAAGTACCTGCATATGTGCCACCACCTCCATATCCTCGAAGGCTTAAGAAGAAGCAGGAACAGGAAGTGCATTTTAATAAATTCTTAGAAATTCTTAAGCAAGTGCATGTCAACATTCCTTTTGTAGAAGTTTTGCAGTCTATGCCTTCCTATGTAAAGTTTTTGAAAGATATTATTACTAACAAGAGAATAATTGGTGAGTTTGAAACAGTAAACCTCACTGAGGAGTGCAGTGCCATCCTCCAGAACAAGCTGCCTAAAAAGGAGAAGGATCCTGGTTCCTTCACCTTACCTGTAGAACTTGGAGGCAAGCACGTGGGCAGAGCGCTTTGTGACCTGGGCGCCAGCATAAACCTCATGCCCCTATCACTATTCCGCCAGTTGGGAATAGGAGAAGCACGTCCAACCACTGTCACTTTACAACTAGCAGACAGATCCCTTGCATACCCTGAAGGTAAGATTGAGGATATTCTAGTGAAAGTTGACAAATTTATTTTCCTTGCAGATTTCATTATCCTGGATTATGAAGCAGACAAGGAGGTCCCCATCCTGTTAGGCAGACCATTTCTAGCCACAGGTAGGGCACTGATAGACGTCCAAAAAGGTGAGCTCACTATGAGGGTTCATGATGAAGAGGTGAAATTTAGTGTGTATAAAGCTTTAAGGTACCCCTCTGACCTTGAATCCTGTGCTAGCATGGACGTTGTAGATTCTTTAATGGAAGAACAATTGGAGCATGTATTATTAACCAAGCATGCTAATGAATATGTACACTTAGATGTAGCTGACTTAAATGTATCTGAGATAATGGATATGCCTGTAGATAAACCACAACCTGTATGTATGAATATAGAACTAACTGATAGATCCTTAAATCCTTTAAAGCCATCCATTGAGCATCCACCTGTATTAGAATTAAAACCTCTCCCCACTCACCTCAAGTATGCATATTTAAGGAGTAATGAAACTCTGCCTGTTATCATTTCTTCTAAGCTAAGTGAACAGCATGAGGTTGAATTAATATTACTACTTAAGCAACATAGGAAGGCTATTGCATGGACTATTGCTGATATTAGAGGCATTAGCCCTTCTTATTGCATGCATAAGATTATACTAGAGGAAGAGCACACACCTAGAGTAGATCATCAACGTAGGCTGAATCCCTCTATGAAAGAGGTAGTTAAGAAAGAAATAATTAAATGGTTAGATGCTGGTGTGATCTTTCCCATAGCTAGTAGTCAGTGGGTGAGCCCTATACAATGTGTACCTAAGAAGGGTGGGATGACTGTGGTAGTCAATGAGAACAATGAACTGATTCCAACTAGGACTGTCACAGGATGGAGAGTATGTATGGATTATAGGAAACTAAATAAAGAAACTAAAAAAGACCACTTCCCTCTACCATTCATTGACCAAATGCTAGACAGAATCGCTGGTAGAGCCTATTACTGTTTCTTAGACGGTTATTCAGGGTATAACCAAATCACTATAGACCCCAAAGACCAAGAAAAGACTACCTTTACTTGCCCTTTTGGAACATTTGCCTTTCGCAGAATGCCTTTTGGCTTATGCAATGTACCGACAACATTCCAAAGGTGCATGTTGGCAATCTTTTCTGACTTGGATGAGTCCATGATAGAAATATTCATGGATGATTTCTCAGTCTTTGGGGATTCCTTTACCAACTGTCTAGAGAATTTAGGACAAGTCCTGGCTAGGTGTGAGGAGACCAACCTAGTCCTCAATTGGGAAAAGTGCCATTTCATGGTGGATGAAGGGATTGTCTTAGGTCATAGAGTGTCAAGGGCAGGTGTAGAAGTTGACAGGGCAAAGATAGAAATCATAGAGAAGTTGGTAGAGCCTCAGAATGTCAAGGCCATTAGGAGTTTCTTAGGGCATGCTGGCTTCTACAGAAGGTTCATTAAGGACTTTTCTAAGATAGCCAAGCCTCTGTGTGAGCTTCTAGAGCTAAATAGGCCATTCATCTTCTCTAAGGAATGTGTAGTCGCTTGGACAACCCTTAAGAAAGCACTAGTCACAGCACCTATTATAGTAGGACCAGATTGGGATCTCCCATTTGAGATGTTATGTGATGCTAGTGACTATGCTGTAGGGGTTATGTTAGGACAGAAGATTGACAAGCTAACACACCCTGTATACTATGCTAGTAAAACCTTGAATGAGGCTCAATGTAATTATACAACTACAGAGAAAGAGATGCTTGCTGTAGTGTTCGCTTGTGAGAAATTCAGAAACTATATTGTAGGCACTAGGACAATTGTGTACACTGACCATTCTGCCTTAAAGTATCTCATGAGAAAGGCTGATGCTAAGCCTAGGTTGATTAGGTGGGTGTTATTGCTGCAGGAATTTGATTTGGACATTCGAGACAAGAAAGGATGTGAAAATGTGGTTGCGGATCACTTGTCTCGGTTGCAGCACAATTGCGAAAAAATTGCGGAACCCGCAATTTCTGATGCTTTTATTGATGAACATGTCTTTGTTTTGACTCATCGTGATAACGATGAGGAACCTTGGTTTGCTGACATTGCTAACTTCCTTGCATCACAGGTATTACCAGTTTTCAAGGGAGGACAAGAGAAGAAGAGGTTCCTTCATGAAGCAAGGAAATTCATCTGGGATGACCCCACACTTTACAAGACATGTGCTGACGGCTTGTTAAGGAAGTGTGTTTCAGCTGCTGAGGCGAAGTCTGTGCTGCAGCACTGCCACACAGCTCCTTATGGTGGACACTTTGGTGGCCAAAGAACAGCTGCAAAGGTATTTCAGAGTGGCTACTATTGGCCAACGATCTTCAAGGATGCCCACAACTATGCCCACAGCTGTGATGAATGCCAAAGAACAGGTAACCTCAGTCGAAAGGATGAGATGCCTCTCACCTACATCTTAGAGTTGGAGCTCTTTGATGTATGGGGCATTGACTTCATGGGACCATTTCCCCCATCCTCAGGTAACCTTTACATTTTGGTGGCAGTAGACTATGTGTCCAAGTGGGTAGAGGCCATAGCATGTCCTAATAATGATGCTAAACCAGTCATAAAATTCTTGCATAGGCACATTTTTACTAGGTTTGGGACACCTCGTGCTGTCATTAGTGATGAGGGGACACACTTCATTAATAAGGCTATGGAGAGAGTGTTGGCTAAGTATAACATTAGACATAGAGTAGCCACTCCCTATCACCCACACTCGAATGGTCAGGCTGAAATTTCAAATAGGGAGATTAAGAACATCCTAGAAAAAGTGGTCAAACCTAATAGAAAGGACTGGTCATTTAAACTCGAGGATGCACTTTGGGCGTATAGAACTGCATATAAGACACCCCTAGGTATGTCTCCTTACAGACTTGTATATGGTAAAGCTTGTCATCTTCCATTTGAGTTAGAAATTAAGGCATTTTGGGCACTAAAAGAGTTGAATTATTGCGTGACCGATGCGGGAACGTTGCGGTCTCTACAATTACATGAGCTTGATGAGCTTAGACAAATGTCTTATGAAAATGCCAAAATGTATAAGGAAAAGACCAAGATTTGGCACGATAGTAGACTTAGGATCAAGGACTTTAAGAAAGGCCAACTTGTTTTATTATTTAACTCACGGTTAAGGTTATTTCCAGGCAAACTAAAGTCCAGATGGTCAGGTCCTTTCATGATTACTAATGTGTTTGTTCATGGTGCCATAGAGATAAAGAACTTGCAGCAAGGCCAACCATTCATGGTTAATGGTGCAAGGTTGAAGCACTACTATGAGAAAGGAGATGTGAAGACTCTCTCGGCCTTCCTATTGACTGAAGCGTGAAAACGAGAACGAGAGAGGACGAGTGATTGCTGTGCTCGTCAACATGAGGCTCATGCCTTAGTTTATTTTTTGCGATTTTCCGGTTATCGTTTGTGTGTTTTGTTGTATGATTTTAATTACGAATTTGATGTTGATTTTATTTCTTTTTGTAGGGAATCAATAGAGGGAATCAAGGAGAGTAAATCCAGCTTTAAAAATCAAGAAAATATTGGGCCAAATAAAAGATACGGATGAGCAAAGATTGACATTTAGATGAAAAACGGCCCCTAAAATTGCGCTGGATTTGCGGGATCCGCAAAAATATAGCCGTTGGGATTTATCCGTTGTCTTTATATCCGTTAGAAGGCGCTTGATCTGTACGATTCTCCCATTCTCTGAACTCCAAGAAAACTGCGATTCTCTTCATCTGTGATTCCTCTCTCCAAACCTCCAAGATTCAACAATGATGCTAACAAGGGCCGAACGATCTGCGTCCAAGAAAAGGGCTGATGAAGCTGAAACGGCTGCGAGGGAAGCACTGCTTGCCTTGGCTGAGGCTGACGCCGCACGAACTGAACGCCTTCCCAAACTACCGATTCGCAAGAAGAAGTGGAAGGTCGTCACGGAGATCGCTGCTGGACCTTCTGAACCAGCAGGCGCACCCAAGAAGCGACGATGGAGTATGGCGGTGGCCGAGGAAGAAATCAAGGAAAAGACTCCCTCTGTGGAGAGTCAAGAATTGGGCCAGCCATCTCACGAGTCAGCCGAGCGCAGCCTGTCACCAGCCCCACCGGTGCAAAGCCCTGAGCTCTCCTCATCGCCACCAGCGCAGAGCCCTGAGCAGCCATCTTCACCACAGAGTTCTGCACAGACACCTACAGCAGAGCAAAGAACCACGCCGTCGCACACTTCCCCACGGCCTGACCCTGAATTCCCATATGGGGAGTACCAAGAATCAACGCAGGGCAGTGGGGAAGGTGAGGAAGAAGAGGTTTTCTCTCCGTTGAGGGAAGCCAATCCTGAGAGTCCTGCGCAGAAGGATGACTCGATGGAAGAGACGTTGGGGGCGTGCCTCCAGCAGATCACCATCGAGGCAAAGCTCAAGAAGAAGAAGAAAGCCAAGATTCTCAAGGCCAAACGGTCCAAGAAGCTGAAAAAGAAGAAGGCTAAGAGGGCGCCTTCATCAGGAAAGGAGAGCACTGAGCCGTCGCTCAAGAGACTCAAGGTTGAGGCTGCAGAGTCAGCCAAACCAGCAGACAAAGGGAAGGCCAAGCTTTACCCTGAAGATGAACCTCAGTCAGTGAGGTATGTGTCCTCTGACGCTGAGTCTAGAGGCATTGAGCTGAGGAAGAGGGAGTTGCTGCACGAGAAAGGCTTCCTCGACAGACCTGCTGACCTGCCGCAATTCTTGCGCGCAGGCATTGTGAATCACAGCTGGGAGGAGTTGTGCAGGCCACCCAATCCGGCTTACACGAGTATGGTATACGACTTCTACGCCAACCTGCGAAACTCTGAGGAGGGGCTGTCTGTGGTTAGGGGAGTAGAAGTGGACTACTCAGCAAAAGCCATCAACGAAGGCTATGGCCTTAAGGGCCAAAAACATACTGACTATGCGAGGATCGTTGATGAGCCTACTGAGGCAGTCCTGGAGGAGGCCATTCGAACCATTGGCCAGCCTGAAGCAGCTTGGACTGTATCACGCAATGGGAGGCACACTCTCATGAGTGCCAACCTCACAGCTAAGGCGGCTGTATGGTTTGCCTTTGTAAGGAGGAAGCTGTCCCCCGTAACTCATGAGACCACCATCAACCAGAGCAGATCGCTGCTGGTCTATGCGATCATGCGAGGTCTCACGGTCAACGTAGGAGAAATCATGTCAGCCGCCATTGCTGAGTGCGCCAAGAAAGGTAAGGGACCATTGTTTTTCCCTAATACCATAACTAAACTCTGTTTGCTTGCAGGGGTTCCCATTGAGCGAATGGAGCAGCAGATGGCTTACACGGGCCACTTGGAGCTGCCTGCTGGCTTAAGGCTGAAGAGGAAGGGGAACATGGAGTTCGAACTGGATAGGTTGGCTGCTGATCAGTCACTGTCCATGGCTTGCCTGATGGATATGCAAAGGAGGATGGCTCAATGGGCCACTTACGCGCAGGCACAAGACAAGGAAGTTGCAGACCAACTTGGGTGCATCTTCCCTGACTTCCCCACGAATCTCCTGACTCCATGGGTGCCTCCACGACCACGACAACCTGATGAGGATGAAGACATCTGAGTGCTGGTTTGAATTGCACTCAAGGGAGTATTGCTGTTCCCTTAGAAAAATAAAATAAAAAAATCTGCTTTCTGATAGACCATGTGAATTATGCTGTTTGTAGTACAATTTTGTTCTGTGTTAGTTGCTTAGTTTTGTGTTTTTAAATTGCTTAGTATAGCCTGCTGCTAGCTGATTAGGTAGGATAGTTTAGGTTTATTTTTGTTGAGCTTGAACGACTGGATAAAGCATGCTTAGGGGCCTTAGTAACTGATATATCTGCCCTGACTTGATTGCGAAATAATTGCGGTACCCGCAATTTTTATTACTGAAAGCATGTTTTGGACTGTCTGTTTAGCTAGGCTGTGATCTGTTTAAATTCTATCTTTTGCTGCTATCATGACTACCTTATATAGCTTATCTAAATGCATGCTGGATGAGTGTCATAGGACACCCTTTGATAGTTGAAATTAACCTCTAAATAGCTCAGCATGCATAGCTGTAAGTCCTTGCCTGTCTGTTTTTCGAATTCCTGCTGCTGTGATATTTTCTTTTAGAATGTTCTGTCTATGCCTAGGGCTTTTAGATTCTCTTTGTTTTACCTTAGACTAGATGCTTCTAGGATAGTTTGGGGGTGTGCCACCTCAGACACTCATTGGGGACAATGAGTAGTTGAAGTTTGGGGGAGGCCACCCTAGGCCTAGGAACATTCCTCTCTCCCTTAAAACATAAGCATTCTTCTTCTCCTGGACAAAAATAATGAGCTGAAAAAAAAAATGAAAAATAGAATAAATAAAGAAGGGAGTCTCTCTTAGGTTGTTGAGTAATCAGTGCCAAGTGTGTAACCCACAAGTGGCATTGCATCAAAAGGCAACCAAAGGAAAGGCTCCACCTGAGAAAGAAAAAAGGAAAAAGTAGGGAAGAAGAATGTATACCTAGGAGTTGCAACTTTGTGGCTTAGATGTCCTATTTAAAAAGAACTATGATCCTCAATTAGCTAAGAGCAAAGTTGTAGCTTGTAGGGTTGTTTAGGGAGATGAGTGTATATCCAATGTAGTGATGCCAGGGTTTAGGTTGTTCTCTTTAAGCACTACTGTCACTGTTAATACTAAGACTGGCATGACTCTAAGGAATCCTAGGTAGCTCATAAGTATAAACTAGAAGCATGTACTGAGTCTAGGGTAAAGCTAGGTAGAATTTGAAACCTTAGGGATAGTGGCATGATATGACAAAAGCAGGTAGATCAGTTGTAGGGAGTTAATAAAAACAGTAGGAGTATTAGGCATGCGAAATCAGAAGAAGCTAGATGAGAGAGTAGTTTTGAACTTAGAAGCGTGTCACAGGACAACATTGCTATAGATAAGAATTTAGGGGAGTTAGTCAGTGGTTAAAGAAGAAGAAACAGCAGCCTAGGAAAGTCCTTAGATTGCTCGAGGACAAGCAAAACCTTAAGTTTGGGGGTGTGTTACGTCTCCAAAAGTGACCTTTTTAGGACTTAATTAGCTTAGAAAGATGTTCACTCTTAGGTGTTTTTGATAGCATTTAGCCTAAACCTATGCTTAAATATGAGAATTAGAAGAAGGTAGCTAAATTAGGACTTATGTACAATAGGAAAGAAAAGGGTTGAAAACCGAAGGAAAAGAATGAAAAACAAGCTTTGCGATAGCATTGCGGAAACATTGCGGTTCCCGCAATGTTTCAAGTGAAAACCGTAAGTTGACTGATCTTTTTCTGTTAATTTCCGTTATTTCAGGGATTCGTTCTTTCTCCTCCATCCATTCTGAAGTACGACGTTGAAGATTGATGGTTCTCCTTGGCCCAAAGACGTCTGCAGACTACTATAAATAGGGGTCAAAGTCGAGGGTTCAAGCATCATCCGAAAGCGTAGAAGTCTTCTCGCAGTCCATCTTTTCTCCTATTTTCCTTTGCCGTCTGCTGGTTTACGAAGCTCAGCTGTTGGAATCGATAATCTGATAGGAAGGAGAGGAGATTCTTCTTCTCTCCCGATTGGATTCATCCAAGCAAGGCTGACCTTTCTCATCCTTCATTCGAGGCGGCTGCAACGAGACATTCGAGCTTGTTTTACTGCTTTTTGCTCTTCATTTCCATTTTCCAACTCTGTCTTGTTGCTGTTTCTCTTCTAATAGCTAGATTAGACTATTTCGTTGTGTTTTGTCTTTCTGTTATTTGCTTTAAAGCTTTCCTTTGTCAATCAAACAATCAAGTAATCAAATCTCAATTCTTCATTTCACAGTTTCTTGCCTTTCCATTCTACTGCTTTCCCTTACTGTTTTGTCTTAAAATTCCTTCTAAGCATGTCTACTTCTTCTCGTTCTTCTGTTCTGTTTACATCCATGAGTAGCTAAATCACTTAGGGGCATGCTAATGACAACACTTTAGGCTAAAAAACGTGAACCAAGCATGTAGGATAGCTCTCGAAGCATTGATTGTATGTGTGCTTCATCCCACGGGCAATTTCGATTGGCCATCCATTTTGTCCAAAGAACTCCTAACCTCTGGAAGGAGTAAGAGTTCAGAGTCGTACATTCATGCTAGCCTTTCATGGTAGCCAGAAAACGACCTAGGAATAGGCGTTTTCCTAGTACAAATCATTAACTTGCTTTTATAAATAGATGCTTAAGCCTTACTTGGACATGAGTAAACTAAAGGATCTAATGCATGAAATCGAGAAATACACGAGAATGAGTTAATTTGATGCATGGTGAGTTGATCTACTGCTGAAGAATCGTATGAAAAAGCCTATAGAGGAGTCGTTAGTAGCCCTTGTTTCCCCACTTTACCCTTACATCGCTGTTAGTAACATTGCTAGAAAATTGCTGTCTGCGCAATTTCCTTAGTTCAGATTTTTGCCTTAGCCGTTTTTCTTAGTTTTCTGTTTTGCGATTTTATTGCTAGATAATTGCTTTCTCTGCAATTCTTTTTCTTCTACATTCAAGTTAACCTCTTTACTTATCCTTGTTTATGCTTTCATATCTCGCACGTCCCTTAATAGTTAGGCACTTTGAACCCAAATCTACCCCATTTAAACCACCCTTTCTAATTTAACATCTCACTTCGCTAGTAGCTAAGAATAAATCTCTGTGGGAAATCGAATGAAAAAATATTTATCACTTGCTACAAGACCATGTATGCTTGCATGTTCTGAGTGTTGTCCCACTGCATCTTTATTTTAAACATTGAGCACGCAACAGGCGTGCACGGCGAAGGTCGGACGAGGGGCGGCGGAGCGTTTCTTCGTGAAGGGGGGGGGGGGGCTCGGTCTCTCTTCGCACAAATGAAGAAGAAGAAGAAGATCCTTCTTCTTTTTATTTTTTTTCTTTTCTATTTTATTTTTTGTTAGGTTTTAAATTATTTTAAGTTTACTTAATTACTTAATAAGCCCAAAAATAACCAAAAACTTTTCAAAACCCACAAAATCTACTTTGACTTAGTCAAACTCATAAGCCTAGTCCATTTTTCAAGCCCAATTTCATAAGATCAAGTCATTTAACCCACTAACGAGCCCGATATCAAAATTTAATTAATAAAAATACTCTTACCTTGAACTCGGGTCGTTACAATTTTATTATATCTCTATAATTTATCAGCAACCCAGACAAACATGGCCACATTTAATTCAGAATGCTATATTTAATTACTCAAAACATGAAGTGCAATCACTAAGTCATGAATTTTTAATCGAACCAACACACAATTAACTAAACGGGTGTCAACCATAAATAAAATCATGTTGGACATTAAAGAACGAGGCTAGAGATGAATTGAACGCTAGAACAAGCTAAGAAAAAGATGAAAAGTTCAGGTCTCACCTACTACATCAACAAAACAATCCCTAAACCCAAATTAGAGCACTTACCTTACTTTCCCGCTGTGAAAATCAAGAGAAATTAGCAAGAAATTAGCTCCAATGTATTAAAATGGGTAAGAAATAAGTTTTGAGCTGAAGAACCGAACTCTACAACAATGGGGGCTAAGGAAAATTGGGAGAGAGTGCCCTAAAATCAGAAAATCGGATATTTATACCCAAAACAGCGTCAGGCCAGCGCCTAGGCGCCATAAGTGGGCGCCAAGGCGTTGCGGGCGCGCGCGCGCTGAATCAGGACAGCGCCTGGGCGCTAACCTCTTTAGAGATTTTCTATGACTGGCGCCTTGGCACTGCGGGCCAGCGCTGTGGCGCTAACCTCTCGGGTTTGGGCGCAGAGGCGCTGCGCGGCCAGCGCAGGTTCGCTGGCCTTTCGGGTCTGGAACGATGTCGGGCGCCTAGGCGCTGAGTCTAGGTATGGGAGGTTAGCGACAGCGCAAGGGCGCTGTTCGGCCAGTGCCTCGGAGCTGGGCCTTCTGCCTGGTGCCTCCATTGGGCGTCTGGGCGCTGCCCTCTCCGGTTGAAGCCCCAATTTGCACTTTTTTGGCCTCCAAGCTCCTTTTGGCTTATCTCCTTGACTCGAACACTTCCCTAAAATCATACATGGACTTCCCGAGCTCTTCGCCGCGAAACACCTATAATAATGCAATTTAATTCAATTAAGCACGACATTTAGCTAAATTTAAGGCTATAATTATAGCTCTATTTTAGAGCTATCAAACGTTAATCCACTCCTACCCCCAAATGTCCTTGGGCTCAAATTGATTAGCCACGAGCTAGACCTTCGCTACTATGTATTAAGGCTTGTCAGGAATTAACACTAGCCGACTAATGATGCGTAACAAATTAAGACGTCACTCCTAATCGGAAAGGCAAGTCATTCGTTCTTAATACAGACCAAGAGATGCAAGAAGTTCATTCAAACATGCTAAACATTTCAATTAAGCACAAATCTCACCTAATACAAAAGATAAACAATCCCTAAACTTAACTAATCAATCACAAACCTCTAGCTATCCATGGAGAAGAAGTTTCCACAAGCATCCATGGAGGTTGTCTCCTTCATACAACCCAAAAATGGGGAAAAACAAGAAAAATAGGGAGAAAAGCGGCAATCCCGAGGGGAGAATGAATATTATATGACCTAAATTCGGAAAATGGGTTTTTATACCCATTTCCGTGTCAGACAAGCTCCTAGGCGCCATAAGTCAGCGCCTAGGCGCTGCACACTGTACATTCGAGGAACGCGCGCGCGTCGCGGCAGCGCCTAGGCGCTAACCTCTCTGGTCTGGAACAATGTCGGGCGCAGGGGCGCTGGCCTCTCGGGTCTTGAATAATGTCGGGCGCCTAGGCGCTGTGCGCTGGGTCTAAGAGGTTCTCTTAGCGCAGGGGCGCTGAGCGCTCTGTCCTGAAGCATCCGTTGGGCGCCTACGCACCGCGCGCCAGCGCCAAGGCGCTAACCTCTCGGGTTTTGGCCTTCATTTCTTCAACACTTCATCGTTTGCACCTCCTTTGCAGTCTTCTAGTCCCGAGTACTTCCCGAAGCTCCTAAAATTCCTGATTTAACTCCGGAACTTGCAATTGGACTTCCCGAGCTCTCTAACCGTGAAACATCTATAAGCAAGGTAAATTATCATAATTAAGCACGGTTTTCAGCCAGTATTAAAGACATAATAATAGCTCTATTTTAGAGCTATCAAAATACCCCCAACCTAAATCTTGCTAGTCCTCGAGCAAGGCAACTCTTAAATTATCACCACAGAACAAAATTTGCATGTTATCGACTCTAACCTCAATGCTTCAAAAATCAAGGCATTTACTTAACAAGAAAGCAATTAATTGCATGCACTGATTAAGAAAATTTCAAAAGTTCAACTGTTACTCCCATACGTGCATGTGTGTTTCGCAAACATATTCTAGCTCACATAGACCCGGAAAAACTTTATGCAACCTTACCTCTCATTTTCCCCCTACTTCTGGCAATACAGAACAGTCTAACGGCTTTTCAACAATCAAGAGAGTAACAAATCAAAAGACCTAAAAATTTTCTTTTTCTTGAGTACTTTGTACTCTTTAATTCTTTTGAACCGCTATTGATTTACTTTACTTTCTTTTGCTTCTCCCAGAGAGCCTAACATGTCAAGCTTGCCTTCGTTTCAGCTTACCTGCAGTTTCACGACACACTATATCTGACTACGGGCAAGCTTCACATTTTTAAGGACTAATGCTCACTTCTTAGTCGCGATTCTAAGAAGGAGGAGCACCTTAGGAACTTTTATTTTCATGCTTGTTTTTTGACTAGGCAATAACTTTACTATAATCTCTATTAATCCATTACAACCTATCATGCATCAAGACTTTCCCTAGGGGTGCCTTTCGGGGTGACAACATGATTTCGGGCTAGATAAAGCAATTCTAAGCCTACAGAGTCCAGAATAAGATGCTACGTGCTCGATAGATGCAAGGGAGCAACGACAAAATTTGTAATTTTTTTTGAAAAATGCTCAATTAGCGCATACAATCTCATGCTTTTCCTATTATGCAACTACGAAGATTTTAAAAGCATATCTTAGATTGTCCTCATTGAACAACATGCACATTCAGACTACGACACTTCAACTTCAGAGAAAACTATGCTCGACAATTACACAGAAGTCCACAGACAAACTGCCCCCAACCTTAGAGAGATGCATTGTCCTCAATGGATCAACCATCAGATAAAGCAATAAACGAGCAAAATAAGGGAACACGAAAACTTCCCTGATCTTTGCAAGGCTGTCGGAGAAAGAGCGCTATCTTTTCTTCCCAATTTAACGGTCATAAGCCGGGCAATCTCCTTATTCTCCTAAAACAAACAAAACAAAACAAGCAAGCAAACATTAAAAACTAAGCTACTTAAAGCAATAAACTAAAACCAACAGAATTAACAGTTCAAACTCGGGTGCCTCCGAGAAGCGCAAATTTTTAAAGTCGATTGCTCGACTGTATTCTCGGACTCTACTCATCCATAGTCCAACATCTTGGAAGATACTCCATCCATCTTCCTGTATCCATCCTTCCTGCAAAAATCCACAGACAAACTTTTCTTTTGTGCCTCCTGCACACATACATCATCAATAGAAGATAAAAAGCAAACAGAGGCAACATTTTTATTCAAGTTTAAATTCTCATTTTCTGCAGACAAACTAGATTTCTGAGCATCAATAGAAAATTCATCCATTACTCCATCAAATTCCACAGAAAGAGTTCCCTTATCAACATCAATTTTGACCTTAGAGGTCTTCATGAAGGGACGCCCTAACAATATGGAAACTTCAAAAGCATCGAGTTTGTAATCATGCATAGGAAGCACATAGAAATTAGCCGGAAAGAATAAATCTTTTACTTTTACCAGAACATTCTCAACCTTCCCAAAAGGACGCACTCTAGATCCATCAGAGAGTTTCACAACAATGCTAGTCTCATGCCTAAGATTCAAATTAAGCTCACTAAACATGGCAAGGGATATAACATTAATTGATGCGCTTAAGTCTAACATTGCATGTTGTATACATTTAGCTCCTATAGCACAAGGCAATGTGAACATACCTCGATCTTCACACTTCTTTGGTAAGGTACCTGGGAATATAGCTGAGACGTTCTCATTCATCACTCTTTCTCCAACCTTCGGCCTTCTTTTCGAGGTGTACCAATTCTTCAAGAATTTTGAATACTTGGGGATTTTCTTGATGGCTTCCAAAACGGGAATGTTCACCACAACCCTCTTGAAAGTCTCTAAGACTTCTTTATCCTCTTCATCCACCATAGGCTTTGGCTTAGCACGCTGTTGCGTGCTCAATGTGTAAAAGAAATAAGCAATAAGAGAGAGAGAGCACTCAGAACATGCAAGCATACATGATCTTGTTAGCAAGTAGTAAGTATTTTTTCATTCGTTTTCCCACAGAGATTTATTATTAGCTACTCGTGAAGTGTATTGTTAAGCAAGAATGAGTGGATTTGATGGGGTAGAATTGGTTTTAAGTTGTCTAATTTCTAAGGAATATGTAAAGGGTAGCAACCTAAACAAGTGCAAGTCAATGATAAACTCAAATGAAAAGAGAAGAGATTAATAAACGAAGAGGAAAATAGCTAAACAGAATTTTTAACTTAGCAGAATTGCGAGAACATCAATTCTACCACAATGTTACTAACAACGAAAGTGTGTAAAATGGAGAAACAAGGGCTACTAACGACTCCTCTATAGGCATTTTCATACGATTCTCAAGCATTGGATTAACTCACTATGCATCAAACTAACTCAATCTCATGTATCTTCCGATTTCATGCATTAGATTCTTTAGTTTACTCATGTCCAAGTAAGGTCTTAAGCATCTTGTTAAAGCAGAAAGTTATGGTTTGTACTAGGAAAACGCCTATTCCTAGGTCGTTTTCTGGCTACCTTGAAAGGCTAGCATGAGTGTATGACTCTGAACTCTTACTCCTTCCAGAGGTTAGGAGTTCTTTGGACAAAATGGATGGCCAATCGAAATTGCCCGTGGGATGAAGCTTACATACAATCAATGCATTCGAGAGCTATCCTACATGCTTGGTTCACGTTTTTTAGCCTATAGAATTGTCATTAGCATGCCCCTATGTGACTTAGTTACTCATGGATATAGAGAGAACAGAAATACTAGATAAAATAGGCATGCTCAGAAGAGGAATAAACTTAAAACAGCGAAGCAAAACAGTAAACCGCAAAGACAAGAAACTGTGAAAGAATGAATTGTGCTTTGATTAATCGATTGTTTGAATAAACAAAGGGGAACTTAAAGTGAATAACTTAAAGACAGAAAGCAACGAAATGAAACAAATTAACTAATAGAAAAGAAACAACAACTAAACAGTGCTGGAAATGAGAAGTAAAAGACAGAAAGCAATAAGTGAGCTTGAACGCCTCGTCGCAAACGCCTCGGCTGAAGGGTAAGAAAGGCGAGCCTTGCTTGGATGAATCTTCTCTCCTTCCTATCAGATTGTCGACTCCAACAGCTGAACTTTCCAACCCAACATACGGAAGAGAAAAACAGGAGAAAGAATGGAGCTGCGAAGAGACTTCTGCGCTTTCGGATGATGATCAAACCCTCTACTTTGACCCCCTTTTATAGTAATCTGCAGGTGCGTTTGGGCCAAGGAGAACCATCCATCCTCAACGTCGTACTTCAAAATGGATGGAGGAGAAAGAACGAATCCCTGAAATAACGGAATATAACAGAAAAAGATCAGCTAACTTACGGATTTCACTTGAAACATTGCGGTTTTAGCAATGTTTCCGCAATGCTGTCGCAATGCACATTTTTCATTCTTTTAACTTCGTTTTTCATTCCTTTTCTTTCCTTTTGCACACAAGTCCTAATTTAGCTTCCTTCTTCTAATTCTCATATATAAGCATAGGTTTAAGCTAAATCCTATCAAAAACACCTAAGAGTGTACATCTTTCTAAGATAAATAAGTCCTAAAAAGGTCACTTTTGGAGACGTAACACACCCCCAAACTTAAGGTTTTGCTCGTCCTCGAGCAATCTAAGGACTTGCTTAGGCTACTGTTTCATCCTCTTTAACCACTTACTGACTCCCCTACATTCCTATCTATAGCAGTGCTGTCCTGTGACACACTTCTAAGTTTACAACTATCCTTTTATATTGCTTCTTCTGACTTTGCACGCCTAATACTCCTGCTGTTTCATTAACTCCCTACGACTGATCTACTTGCTTCTGTCATATCGTGCATCTATCCCTAAGGTTTCAAATTCTACCTAGCTTTACCCCAGACTCAGTACATGCTTCTAGTTTTTACTTTTGAATTACCTAGGATTCCTTAGAGTCATGCCAGTCTTAGTATTAACAGTGACAGTAGTACTTTTAGAGAACAACCTAAACCCTGGCATCACTACGTTGGACATACATTCATCTCCCTAAACAACCCTACAAGCTACAACTTTGTGCTCAGCTAATTGAGGATCAGAGTTCTTTTTATTCAGGACATCTAAGCCACAAAGTTGCAACTCCTAGGTATACATTCTTCTTCCCTATTTCTTCCTTTTTTCTTTCTTTCTTTGGTGGAGCCTCTCCTTGGGTTGCCTTTTGATGCAATGCCACTTGTGGGTTACACACTTGACACTGATTACTCAGCAACTTTAAGAGAGACACCCCTCTTTATTTATTTATTTTTTTTTAGCTCATCATTTTTTTGTAAAGGAGAAGAAGAATGCTTATGCTTTAAGGGAGAGAGGAATGTTCCTAGGTGTTACGTCTCCAAAAGTGGCCTTTTTAGGACTAATTTATCTTAGAAAGATGTACACTCTTAGGTGTTAATTAGAAGAAGGTAGCTAAATTAGGACTTGTGTGCAAAAGGAAAGAAAAGGGATGAAAAAAGAAGTAAAAGAATGAAAAAAACACATTGCGACAGCATTGCGGAAACATTGCTGAAACCGCAATGTTTCAAGTGAAAACCGTAAGTTGACTGATTTTTTTCTGTTAATTTCCGTTATTTCAGGGATTCGTTCTTTCTCCTCCATCCATTTTGAAGTATGACGTTGAAGATGGATGGTTCTCCTTGGCCCAAAAGCACCTGCAGATTACTATAAAAGGGGGTCAAAGTAGAGGGTTTGAGCATCATCCGAAAGCGTAGAAGTCTCTTCGCAGCTCCATCTTTTCTCCTGTTTTTCTTCTTCGTCTGTTGGTGTGAGAGTTTCAGCTGTTGGAATCGACAATCTGATAGGAAGGAGAGAAGATTCTTCTTCTCTCCCGATTGGATTCATCCAAGCAAGGCTACTCTTTCTCCCCATTCAGTCGAGGCATTCGCACGAAGCGTTCAAACATCATTTACTGTTTTCTGTCTTTCAATTCTAATTTCCAGCTCTGTTTAGTTGTTGTTTCTCTTCTAGTAGCTAGATCATTTCATTTCGTTGCTTTCTGTCTTTACTTTATTTACTTTAAGCTTTCCTTTGTTCATTCAAACAATCAAGTAATCAAAGCAAAATTCAGCATTTCACAGTCCCTTGCCTTTGCGATCTACTGTTTTTCCTTACTGTTTTGTCTTTAAATTCCTTCTAAGCATGTCTGTTTCAACTTGTATTTCTGTTCTATCTATATCCATGAGTAGCTAAGTCACTTAGGGGCATGCTAATGACAATACTATAGGCTAAAAAACGTGAACCAAGCATGTAGGATAACTCTCGAAGCATTGATTGTATGTAAGCTTCATCCCACGGGCAATTTCGATTGGCCATCCATTTTGTCCAAAGAACTCCTAACCTCTGGAAGGAGTAAGAGTTCAGAGTCATGCACTCATGCTAGCCTTTTAAGGTAACCAGAAAACGACCTAGGAATAGGCGTGTTCCTAGTACAAACCATATCTTTCTGCTTTAACAAGATGCTTAAGACCTTACTTGGACATGAGTAAACTAAAGAATCTAATGCATGAAATCGGAAGATACATGAGATTGAGGTAGTTTGATGCATAGTGAGTTGATCCAGTGCTTGAGAATCGTATAAAAATGCCTATAGAGGAGTCGTTAGTAGCCCTTATTTCTCCATTTTACACACTTTCGTTGTTAGTAACATTGCGGTAGAATTGTTGTTTCCGCAATTCTGCTAAGTTAAAAATTCTGTTTAGCTACTTTCTGATTCGTTTATTAATCTCGTCTCTTTTCATTTGAGTTTATCATTGATTTGCACTTGTTTATGTTACTACCCTTTATATATTCCTTAGAACTTAGACAATTTAAAACCAATCCTATCCCATCAAATCCACCCATTCTTTCTTAACAATACACTTCACGAGTAGCTAATAATAAATCTCTGTGGGAAAACGAATGAAAAAATACTTACTACTTGCTTACAAGATCATGTATGCTTGCATGTTCTGAGTGCTCTCTACCTATTATTGCTATTTATTTCACACATTGAGCACGCAACAAGTTTTTGGCGCCGCTGCCGGGAATTTAGTTTAGTGAAAACGAAGTCTGTTAAGTTAGAAAACCAACTCTTAATATCTATTGAAGCTGATCCGTTTTCATTTCTTTTGCAGGTACTAGTTGGGTTAGTTTATGAGTGAGCCTTCAAGTAGTGATCTAGAGTTCAACCCTGAGCCTGAGAGATTACTTAGGGCCAGAAATAGAGCCAAGAAACGTCTCTTTAACCAACCCCGTTTACCTCAAATAATTGCTGAAACCGCAGAGTCTCCGCAATCCTCTCAAGAAGAAATGGAAGGGATAGTTCCAAATCCGGTACCTGTCATTCGCAATCCCATCGAAATAGCGAATGACAAGAATAGTGCCATTCTCTCATACTTAGTTCCCATGCCTGGGGAGCTAAACCCAAGTATAATCCGCCCTGAGATCACTGCCAACTCATTCGAGTTAAAGCCAGTGATGTTCCAAATGTTGTCCACTGTGGGACAATTCTTTGGAGTGGAAAATGAGGATCCCCACAACCATCTTAGAAACTTCTTAGGAGTCAGTGATACCTTCATCATCCCTGGAGTTTCTCAAGAAGCCTTGAGGCTATACCTCTTCCCTGACTCATTAAGGGACAAAGCAAAAACGTGGTTAAACTCATTACCCTCTGGATCAGTCCTCAATTGGACAGACTTGGCGGAGAAATTCCTAGTTAAATATTTCCCACCTGATAGGAATTCTACCTTTCGTGATGACATAGTCAAATTCAAACAAGCTGAGAATGAGTCTCTTCACGAAGCTTGGACTAGGTTCAAAGATCTTCTTCTTAAATGTCCACACCATGGCATCCCATGGTGTATTCAAATAGAGGTCTTTTTCAAAGGATGCAACCCCAGCACTAGGCAAGTCTTAAATTCGTCTGCTGGAGGTTCCATGTTGTCCAAGAGTTACAACGAAGCCTATGAGATCTTGGAGAAGATCTCAGCATCTCATTGTAGGTGGTCAGATGATCCAATAGAGCCAAGTAGAGCTCAAGACAAGGACACACTCAATGCTATGAGTTGTCAAATAAGCGCCCTGACCAACCTAGTAAAGCAAATGGCTCAAGCCAATCTCCAAACTAGTGTCAACACCGCCACAGCCATGTAAATGGGCACCCAACCAAGTCAAGGTGAGACACTTGTATGTGGATTCTGTGGGGAAGGGCACCTGTGTGAATACTGCCCTGGGAATCCAGCCTCAGTCTGCTACGTTGGAAGCCAGCAGCAGCCTAGGAACAACCCCTATTCCAATACTTACAACCCTGGCTGGAGGAACCACCCAAATCTGTCATGGGGTGGCCAACAGAATGCTAACTAAGCTCCTAACCAACCAAGGTCGAGTGGAACACCTGGTTTCACTCCCCAACATAACCAATCCATGTATCAAAAACCATATAACCAACCAGTAGGGTCCTCTGTAGAAAATCTACTCAAGGAGTACATCGCCAAGAATGACGCTACTCTCCAAAGCCAGCAAGCTACTCTTAGGAGCCTAGAGAACCAAATAGGGCAACTAGCCAATGAACTCAAAAGTAGGCCCCAAGGTAGACTTCCTGCTGATACTGAGGTGCCAAGGAGAGATGGAAAAGAGCAAGTTCAAGCAATTGAACTTAGAAGTGGTAGACCGTTGGTGAGCAACACAAAGGAAGCCCCAAAGAGAGTAGAGAACACTGAGTCTAGTGCTCCACTGGAGTCTCTGCCAAACCAAGGTCAACCATCAACAAGCACATCAGGAGCAAGGCTGGAGCCAATCATAGAGGAGATAGAAGAAATTCCAAGGCCTCCACCTATCCTGAGGCGACCTGAAGTGCCTGCATATGTGCCACCACCTCCATTTCCTCGAAGGCTAAAGAAAAAACAAGAACAGGAAGTGCACTTTAATAAATTTCTAGAAATTCTTAAACAAGTGCATGTTAATATTCCTTTTGTAGAAGGTTTACAGTCTATGCCCTCTTATGTAAAGTTTTTGAAGGCTATTATCACTAACAAGAGAATAATTGGTGAGTTTGAAACAGTAAATCTCACTGAGGAGTGCAGTGCAATACTCCAGAACAAGCTACCCAAGAAGGAGAAGGATCCTGGTTCCTTCACCTTACCTGTAGAGCTAGGAGGCAAGCACGTGGGCAGAGCTCTTTGTGACCTGGGAGCCAGCATAAACCTCATGCCCCTATCACTATTCCGCCAGCTAGGAATAGGAGAAGCACGTCCAACCACTGTCACTTTACAACTAGCAGACAGATCCATAGCCTACCCTGAAGGTAAGATTGAGGATATTCTTGTAAAGGTTGACAAGTTTATTTTCCTTGCAGATTTCATTATCCTGGATTATGAAGCAGACAAGGAGGTCCCCATCCTATTAGGCAGACCGTTTCTCGCCACAGGTAGGGCCCTGATAGATGTCCAAAAAGGTGAGCTCACAATGAGGGTTCATGATGAAGAGGTGAAATTTAGTGTATATAAAGCTTTAAGGTATCCCTCTGACTCTGAATCTTGTGCTAGCATGGATATTATAGACTCACTAATGGAAGAACAGCTGGAGCATGTATTATTAACTAAGCATGCTAATGAATATGTACAATTAGATGTAGCTGACTTGAATGTATCTGAGATAATGGATATACCTGTAGATAAAACACAGCATGTATGTATAAATAATGACTTAACTGATAGGTCCTTAAATCCTTTAAAACCATCCATTGAGCATCCACCTGTCTTAGAATTGAAACCTCTCCCCACTCACCTCAAGTATGCATATCTAGGAAGTAATGATACTTTGCCTGTTATTATTTCTTCTAAATTAAGTGAACAACATGAGGTTGAACTGATTTTATTACTTAAGCAACATAGGAAGGCTATTGCATGGACTATTGCTGATATTAGAGGCATTAGCCCTTCTTATTGCATGCATAAGATTATATTAGAGGAAGAGCATACACCCCGAGTAGATCACCAACGTAGGTTGAACCCCTCTATGAAAGAGGTAGTTAAAAAAGAAATAATAAAATGGTTAGATGCTGGGGTGATCTTCCCTATAGATAGTAGTCAGTGGGTGAGTCCTATACAATGTGTACCTAAGAAGGGAGGGATGACTGTGGTAGTCAATGAGAGCAATGAACTGATTCCAACTAGGACTATCACAGGATGGAGAGTTTGCATGGATTATAGGAAATTAAATAAGGAAACCAAAAAAGACCACTTCCCTCTACCATTCATTGACCAAATGTTAGATAGGATAGCGGGTAGAGCCTACTACTGTTTCTTAGACGGTTATTCAGGATATAACCAGATTACTATAGACCCCAAAGACCAAGAAAAGACTACCTTCACTTGCCCTTTTGGAACATTTGCCTTTCGCAGAATGCCTTTTGGCTTATGCAATGCACCGGCAACATTCCAAAGGTGCATGTTGGCAATCTTCTCTGATTTGGATGAGTCCATGATAGAGATATTCATGGATGATTTCTCAGTCTTTGGGGACTCATTTACAAACTGTCTAGAGAATTTAGGACAAGTCCTGGCTAGGTGTGAGGAGACTAACCTAGTACTTAATTGGGAAAAGTGCCACTTCATGGTGGATGAAGGGATTGTCTTAGGTTATAGAGTGTCTAGGGCAGGTGTAGAGGTCGATAGGGCCAAAATTGAGATAATAGAGAAGCTGGTAGAACCTCAGAATGTCAAAGCCATTAGAAGTTTCTTAGGACATGCAGGCTTCTACAGAAGGTTCATTAAGAACTTTTCTAAGATCGCCAAGCCTTTATGTGAGCTTCTAGAGCTAAACAAACCCTTCATCTTCTCTAAAGAATGTTTCCTAGCTTGGAAAACCCTTAAGGAAGCACTAGTCAAAGCACCTATTATAGTAGGACCAAATTGGGATCTCCCATTTGAGATGTTATGCGATGCAAGTGACTATGCTGTAGGGGTCATGTTAGGACAAAAGATTGATAAGTTAACACACCCTGTATACTATGCTAGTAAGACACTTAATGAGGCACAATGTAATTACACAACTACTGAGAAGGAGATGCTAGCTGTAGTGTTTGCTTGTGAGAAGTTTAGGAATTACATTGTAGGCACTAGGACAATAGTGTATACTGACCATTCTGCTTTGAAGTACCTCATGAGGAAGGCTGATGCTAAGCCTAGGTTGATTAGATGGGTGTTATTGCTGCAGGAATTTGATTTGGACATTAGAGATAAGAAAGGATGTGAAAACGTGGTTGCTGATCATCTTTCCAGATTGCAGCATAATTGCGAAAAAATTGCAGAAACCGCAATTTCTGATGCTTTTATTGATGAACATGTCTTTGTATTAACTCATCGTGATAACGATGAGGAACCATGGTTTGCTGACATTGCTAACTTCCTTGCATCACAGGTACTACCAACTTTCAAGGGAGGCCAAGAGAAGAAGAAGTTCCTGCATGAAGCAAGGAAGTTCATATGGGATGATCCCACACTTTATAAGACATGCGCTGATGGTCTGCTGAGGAAGTGTGTTTCAGCTGCTGAGGCGAAGTCTGTGCTGCAGCACTGTCATACCGCACCCTATGGTGGACATTTTGGTGGTCAAAGGACAGCTGCAAAAGTGTTCCAAAGTGGGTACTATTGGCCAACAATCTTCAAAGATGCCCACAACTATGCACACAGCTGTGATGAGTGCCAGCAAACAGGTAATTTGAGTCGAAAGGATGAGATGCCTCTCACTTACATCTTGGAGTTGGAGCTCTTTGATGTGTGGGGCATTGATTTCATGGGGCCATTTCCTCCTTCATCAGATAACCTTTACATCCTTGTAGCAGTAGATTATGTATCTAAGTGGGTAGAGGCTATAGCATGTCCAAATAATGATGCCAAAACAGTCATAAGATTCTTGCATAGGCATATTTTTACTAGATTTGGGACACCTCGTGCTATAATCAGTGATGAGGGGACACATTTCATTAATAGGGCTATGGAGAGAGTGTTGGCTAAGTATAATGTTAGACATAGAGTAGCCACTCCTTATCACCCACATTCGAATGGCCAAGCTGAAATTTCAAATAGGAAGATTAAGAATATACTTGAAAAAGTGGTCAAACCCAATAGAAAAGACTGGTCATTTAAACTCGAGGATGCACTTTGGGCCTATAGAACTGCATATAAGACACCCCTAGGTATGTCTCCTTATAGACTTGTTTATGGCAAAGCATGTCACTTGCCATTCGAGTTAGAAATTAAAGCATTTTGGGCCCTAAAAGAGTTGAATCACTGCGTGACTGATGCGGGAACATTGCGGTCTTTGCAATTACACGAGCTTGATGAGCTTAGGCATATGTCTTATGAAAATGCTAAAATGTATAAGGAAAAGACCAAGATTTGGCACGACAGTAGACTTAGGATTAAGGACTTCAAGAAAGGCCAGCTTGTCTTATTATTTAACTCACGATTGAAATTATTTCCAGGCAAACTTAAGTCTAGATGGTCAGGTCCATTTGTAATTACTAATGTGTTTGTTCATGGTGCCATCGAGATGAAGAACCTGCAACAAGGACAACCCTTCATGGTTAATGGTGCAAGATTGAAGCACTACAATGAGGAAGGAGATGTGAAGACTCTCTCGGCCTTACTTTTGTCTGAAACATAAAAACGAGAACGAGAGAGGACGAGTGATTGCTGTGCTCATAAAAACGGGCCCCGTCGGCCGCTTCGACCTACTCGCGGCTCCTCCCTCGCCGGTCGGCCCTTCGCGACCTGTGTTCATCACGTGTCGCATTGGGTCATGCCGCCCCGCTCGCCTTAAATGAAAATTGTGTGCATTCCATGTCGGGTGCGATCATACCAGCACTAATGCACCGGTTCCCATCAGAACTCCGCAGTTAAGCGTGCTTGGGCGAGAGTAGTACTAAGTTGGGTGACCACTTGGGAAGTCCTCGTGTTGCACCCCTTTTTTTGTTTCTTATATAACTTCCTTTTGTTTCTTTCGTACCTTAGTATTAATTTTTTATTTCTTCCTTTCATTTTAACTTTTAGTGCGCTCGTGCTCGTTAATTTTCTACGAACCAGGGTGTCCGCGCGGGCCCCGTCGGCCGCCTCGACCTACTCGCGGCTCCATCTCGCCGGTCGGCCCTTCGCGACCTGTGTTCATCACGTGTCGCATTGGGTCATGCCGCCCCGCTCGCCTTAAATGAAAATTGTGTGCATTCCATGTCGGGTGCGATCATACCAACACTAATGCACCGGATCCCATCAGAACTCCGCAGTTAAGCGTGCTTGGGCGAGAGTAGTACTAAGTTGGGTGACCACTTGGGAAGTCCTCGTGTTGCACCCCTTTTTTTGTTTCTTATATAACTTCCTTTTGTTTCTTTCGTACCTTAGTATTAATTTTTTATTTCTTCCTTTCATTTTAACTTTTAGTGCGCTCGTGCTCGTTAATTTTCTACGAACCGGGGTGTCCGCGCGGGCCCCGTCGGCCGCTTCGACCTTTTCGCGGCTCCTCCCTCGTCGGTCGGCCCTTCGCGACCTGTGTTCATCACGTGTCGCATTGGGTCATGCCGCCCCGCTCGCCTTAAATGAAAATTGTGTGCATTCCATGTCGGGTGCGATCATACCAGCACTAATGCACCGGATCCCATCAGAACTCCGCAGTTAAGCGTGCTTGGGCGAGAGTAGTACTAAGTTGGGTGACCACTTGGGAAGTCCTCGTGTTGCACCCCTTTTTTTGTTTCTTATATAACTTCCTTTTGTTTCTTTCGTACCTTAGTATTAATTTTTTATTTCTTCCTTTCATTTTAACTTTTAGTGCGCTCGTGCTCGTTAATTTTCTACGAACCGGGGTGTCCGCGCGGGCCCCGTCGGCCGCTTCGACCTACTCGCGGCTCCTCCCTCGCCGGTCGGCCCTTCGCGACCTGTGTTCATCACGTGTCGCATTGGGTCATGCCGCCCCGCTCGCCTTAAATGAAAATTGTGTGCATTCCATGTCGGGTGCGATCATACCAGCACTAATGCACCGGATCCCATCAGAACTCCGCAGTTAAGCGCGCTTGGGCGAGAGTAGTACTAAGTTGGGTGACCACTTGGGAAGTCCTCGTGTTGCACCCCTTTTTTTGTTTCTTATATAACTTCCTTTTGTTTCTTTCGTACCTTAGTATTAATTTTTTATTTCTTCCTTTCATTTTAACTTTTAGTGCGCTCGTGCTCGTTAATTTTCTACGAACCGGGGTGTCCGCGCGGGCCCCGTCGGCCGCCTCGACCTACTCGCGGCTCCTCCCTCGCCGGTCGGCCCTTCGCGACCTGTGTTCATCACGTGTCGCATTGGGTCATGCCGCCCCGCTCGCCTTAAATGAAAATTGTGTGCATTCCATGTCGGGTGCGATCATACCAGCACTAATGCACCGGATCCCATCAGAAATCCACAGTTAAGCGTGCTTGGGCGAGAGTAGTACTAAGTTGGGTGACCACTTGGGAAGTCCTCGTGTTGCACCCCTTTTTTTGTTTCTTATATAACTTCCTTTTGTTTCTTTCGTACCTTAGTATTAATTTTTTATTTCTTCCTTTCATTTTAACTTTTAGTGCGCTCGTGCTCGTTAATTTTCTACGAACCGGGGTGTCCGCGCGGGCCCCGTCGGCCGCTTCGACCTACTCGCGGCTCCTCCCTCGCCGGTCGGCCCTTCGCGACCTGTGTTCATCACGTGTCGCATTGGGTCATGCCGCCCCGCTCGCCTTAAATGAAAATTGTGTGCATTCCATGTCGGGTGCGATCATACCAGCACTAATGCACCGGATCCCATCAGAACTCCGCAGTTAAGCGCGCTTGGGCGAGAGTAGTACTAAGTTGGGTGACCACTTGGGAAGTCCTCGTGTTGCACCCCTTTTTTTGTTTCTTATATAACTTCCTTTTGTTTCTTTCGTACCTTAGTATTAATTTTTTATTTCTTCCTTTCATTTTAACTTTTAGTGCGCTCGTGCTCGTTAATTTTCTACGAACCGGGGTGTCCGCGCGGGCCCCGTCGGCCGCCTCGACCTACTCGCGGCTCCTCCCTCGCCGGTCGGCCCTTCGCGACCTGTGTTCATCACGTGTCGCATTGGGTCATGCCGCCCCGCTCGCCTTAAATGAAAATTGTGTGCATTCCATGTCGGGTGCGATCATACCAGCACTAATGCACCGGATCCCATCAGAACTCCGCAGTTAAGCGTGCTTGGGCGAGAGTAGTACTAAGTTGGGTGACCACTTGGGAAGTCCTCGTGTTGCACCCCTTTTTTTGTTTCTTATATAACTTCCTTTTGTTTCTTTCGTACCTTAGTATTAATTTTTTATTTCTTCCTTTCATTTTAACTTTTAGTGCGCTCGTGCTCGTTAATTTTCTACGAACCGGGGTGTCCGCGCGGGCCCCGTCGGCCGCTTCGACCTACTCGCGGCTCCTCCCTCGCCGGTCGGCCCTTCGCGACCTGTGTTCATCACGTGTCGCATTGGGTCATGCCGCCCCGCTCGCCTTAAATGAAAATTGTGTGCATTCCATGTCGGGTGCGATCATACCAGCACTAATGCACCGGATCCCATCAGAACTCCGCAGTTAAGCGTGTTTGGGCGAGAGTAGTACAATATATATTTGTGTAAGGGACATAAAATCTTTAATCTCTGGCACTAATTCATCGAGTGATCGAGTCTCATCAAAACAACGCAGCTCGTGGTCGATGGTTTCTGATATGTGTTCATCATTATTATTATTTATTTATTTTTTTTTAATTTTTTTTTGAAGGAGGAAAGATTCTGCAACCGGTAAATCTAAATTTCGAAAGGATTTAGTTGTTTTTTGACGAAATTGTTCGGACAAGCCGCCTTTGTGTATATCTTTGTGTGATTTTAATTAAGTATTTGATGTTGATTTTATTTATTTTTGCAGGGAATCGATAGAGGGAATCAAGGGGATGAAATCAAGATAAAAAAATCGAGGAGATATCAAGCCAAATCAAAGATACGGTTGAGGAATGAGGTTTATTCAATAAAGTTATTATTGAATATGTGAATTGCTTATTTCATTTTAGAAAACCCTAAATCCAATAAACTAAGATCCATGGCTATAACATGAATACTTGAACTTTATGTGGAGACATAAAAGTGGATCAAGTTCGAGTAAATAGCCAAAACGGTCTATAGTATACGGATAAGGCTGGATACCTTATCTTGGGGACACTATTGGATGCGGCCCATTTTGTATTTAGTACAAACGATGTGATCCTGAATCGTTCATGTGGAGACATGTGAATGGGGGCGTCCTATGCAAAGAGTTTGCATTAGACCGGACCGTTACATGGGTTTAGTAGCATGCTTTAAGTACTCTTTTTTGGTTAATTTAGAGTTGGTGGGTAGTAATTCATGTGATGAATGTATGTGTGCTAAAATGGAAATTTTTGGTCTTTGGCATCCATTTCTTTTCCAATTTGTAATAATTATTGTAATTGCCTTGTAATGGGCTTTAATGTGTTACAAAGAGTATGTAATTTTTGTAGAGTCATTAGAGTCCATTTTAGGATGTAATTTATGAAAATTGGAAGAGGCGTCAAGTGGCGGTTCGGTTCGGTTCGGCGGCGGTTCGTGCAATTCCACAACTTACAAGCGGTTCGAGCCGATTCGAAGTGTTCGGGGGCGGTTCAAGACTTTTTCCTATTTTATTATTGTAATAATTTAGATAAATGCTTGTTTAGGATGCCAAAACCAATCCATTTTTAGTGTGGTTTATTTATTTATGCATTGTGAATGTATAGTTTAAATAAACATAATCTTGTGTGCATATTGTATGCCATGTAGATTTAAAATCCCACCATAGGATAAGCATGAAACATGCATTGAAAGTATGTTATAAGTGTTATAATATAAGTATGCATGTTTAGGATTCCATGAGATTTCATATAAGTTGTTATATTTTTGCATGGAATGATTTTATATAATTGTTATATAAAAGCATGTTAGATGTATGTTATAAGTTTTTTTGTATAAGTGTTATAAAATGAATTAGACATTAAACGATAGCTAAAAGATCTATTGGAATATGAGTTATTCTGGTAATAGTGATTAGCTGAGATTGTCTCAATTCAAAGGAGGAGTGATAGACTGCCCCTAGGTGGATGTTGCTCTAAACCTTTGTAGTATCGTTGCAATAAAGAATAAATGATGGGTACATTATTACTTTTGCTAAAACTTGATTGGATAATATAAAAGGGTAATAGCAATTTCACTAAATACGATATGTTTATATTTTTCAGCATGTCCAACTCAATAGTACAGTTACTAGCTTCTGAGAAACTTAACGGGGATAATTATGCAACGTGGAAATCAAATTTAAACACAATACTGGTAATTGATGATCTAAGGTTCGTTTTAACTGAGGAGTGTCCTCAAAACCCCGGCACAAATGCAAACCGAAATGTTCGGGATGCATATGACAGATGGACAAGGGCAAATGATAAAGCCCGCGTCTACATTCTGGCCAGCATATCTGATGTATTGGCTAAGAAACACGATGGTATGGGTGCTGCCAAAGAGATTATGGAATCTCTGAAGGGGATGTTTGGACAACCGTCCTTCTCCCTTAGGCATGATGCCATCAAGTACGTTTATAACTGTCGCATGAGAGAAGGGACCTCTGTTAGAGAACATGTCCTGGACATGATGGTCCATTTCAATGTGGCAGAAGTAAATGGAGCTGTCATAGATGAGAAGAGTCAGGTCAGTTTTATTCTGGAGTCTCTTCCGAAGAGCTTCCTACAGTTCCGCACAAATGCGATGATGAACAAAATTGAATATAACTTGACTACTCTTCTGAATGAGCTTCAGACTTATCAGTCCCTCCTGAAAACTAAGGGACATGAAGTGGAGGCAAATGTTGCTACCACTAAAAAGTTCTATAGAGGATCGTCCTCTGGAACGAAGTCTGGCCCTTCTTCTTCTAAAAATAAGAGTATTTCGATGAAAAAGAAAGGGAAGGGGAAAAGTAAAACTCCTAATGACCGCAAAAGCAAGGCTCAAGTTGCAGATAAAGGAAAATGTTTCCACTGCAACGAGAATGGGCATTGGAAAAGAAACTGCCCAAAGTACCTTGCTGAGAAGAAAGCTGAAAAGGCAAAACAAGGTAAATATGATTTACTAGTTGTTGAAACATGTTTAGTGGAGAGTGATGACTCTTCCTGGATACTGGATTCAGGGGCCACTAATCATATTTGCTCTTCTTTTCAGGAAACTAGTTCCTGGAGAACGCTTGCGGAAGGCGAGATAACTCTCAGGGTTGGAACAGGAGAGGTTGTCTCAGCAAAATCAGTGGGAGATTTAAAGTTGTTTTTTGGAGATAGATTCATTATATTAGATAATGTGTATCTTGTTCCTGGAATGAAAAGGAATCTTGTATCTATCTCTTGTTTGTTAGAACAATTGTATAAAGTATCTTTTGAAATTAATGAAGTCTTCATTACCAAAAGAGGTATTCCTATTTGTTCTGCAAAACTAGAAAACAACTTATATAAGTTAAAACCGACCAGAGCGAAAGCTATTTTAAATATCGAGATGTTTAAAACGGCTGAGACGCGAAACAAAAGGCAAAAAGTTTCTTCAAGTACATATCTTTGGCACTTAAGACTTGGCCACATTAATCTCAATAGGATTGAGAGATTGGTTAAGAATGGTCATCTAAGCCAGTTAGAAGACAACTCTTTACCAGCATGTGAGTCTTGTCTTGAGGGGAAAATGACGAAAAGATCTTTTACTGGAAAAGGTCTTAGAGCCAAAGAATCCTTAGAACTCGTGCATTCGGACCTTTGTGGACCAATGAATGTCAAAGCACGAGGAGGATATGAATATTTCATCAGTTTCATAGATGACTATTCAAGGTACGGTTATGTTTACCTAATACATCATAAGTCCGAAGCTCTTGAAAAGTTCAAGGAGTATAAGGCAGAAGTTGAAAACTTATTAGGTAAAACAATTAAGACACTTCGATCAGATCGAGGTGGAGAGTACATGGACCTAAGATTCCAGGACTATTTGATAGAACATGGAATCCAGTCACAACTCTCTGCACCTAGTACGCCACAGCAAAACGGTGTATCGGAGAGAAGAAACAGAACCTTGTTAGACATGGTTCGATCGATGATGAGCTATGCTCATTTGCCTGATTCGTTTTGGGGATATGCAGTAGAGACTGCTGCCTACATTTTGAACAATGTTCCCTCTAAAAGTGTTACTGGAACACCTTATGAGTTATGGAGAGGGCGTAAAACTAGTTTACGTCACTTCAGGATCTGGGGATGCCCGACACATGTGTTGGTGCAAAACCCTAAGAAATTGGAACGTCGTTCAAAAGTATGTTTATTCATAGGCTACCCAAAAGAATCGAAAGCTGGATACTTCTTTGATCCAGAAGAAAATAAAGTATTTGTATCGACAAATGCTACTTTTCTCGAAGAAGATCACATGAGAGATCATCAACCTCGCAGTAAACTAGTATTGCGTGAAATTTCTAAAGAAGCTACAGATAGATCAACAAGAGTTGTTGATGAGATTGGACCCTCAACAAGAGTTGTTGATGGAGCTAATACTTCTGATTACTCACATCCATCTCAAGAGTTGAGAATGCCTCGACGTATTGGGAGAGTTGTGCAACAACCTGACCGTTACATGGGTTTAGTAGAAACTCAAATCATCATACCAGATGATGGAATAGAGGATCCATTGACCTATAAACAGGCAATGAATGATGTTGACAAAGATCAATGGATCAAAGCCATGGACCTCGAAATGGAGTCGATGTACTTCAATTCCGTCTGGGAACTTGTAGATCAACCAGATGGGGTAAAACCTATTGGTTGTAAATGGATCTACAAAAGGAAACGAGACCAAGCTGGTAAGGTACAGACCTTTAAAGCTCGATTAGTGACAAAGGGTTATACCCAGAGAGAGGGGGTAGACTATGATGAAACCTTCTCTCCTGTTGTCATGTTAAAATCAATTAGAATACTCTTGTCCATTGCCACATATTATGACTATGAGATTTGGCAAATGGATGTCAAGACAGCCTTTCTGAATGGCAATCTTGAAGAGAGTATCTATATGTCTCAACCAGAGGGGTTTATAATACAACATCAAGAACAAAAAGTTTGTAAGCTTAAACGATCCATTTATGGGTTGAAACAAGCATCTAGATGCTGGAATATAAGGTTTGATACTGCGATCAAATCTTATGGTTTTGAACAAAACATTGACGAACCTTGTGTTTACAAGAAGATTGTCAAAACATCTGTAGCATTCCTCGTATTATATGTCGATGATATCTTACTCATTGGGAATGATGTAAGATGCCTGACTGACGTCAAGAAATGGCTAGCAACTCAATTCCAAATGAAAGATTTGGGAGAAGCTCAATATATTCTTGGGATCCAAATAGTTCGGAACCGCAAGAATAGAACATTAGCCATGTCTCAAGCATCCTATATTGACAAGATGTTGTCAAGATATAAAATGCAGAATTCCAAGAGGGGTTTGCTACCCTTCAGGCATGGAATTCACTTGTCGAAGGAACAATGTCCTAAGACACCTCAAGAAGTTGAGGATATGAGACGCATTCCCTATGCATCGGCAGTTGGAAGTCTGATGTATGCTATGTTGTGTACACGACCCGACATATGCTATGCAGTAGGTGTTGTCAGCAGGTTTCAGTCCAATCCTGGACTTATACATTGGACAACCGTTAAGAATATCCTCAAGTATCTTAGGAGAACGAGGGATTACATGCTCGTGTATAAAGGTAAGGATCTGATTCTTACAGGATACACTGATTCTGATTTCCAGTCGGATAAAGATTCGAGAAAATCAACATCGGGATCAGTGTTCACTCTGAATGGAGGAGCTGTAGTATGGCGGAGTATCAAGCAAAGTTGTGTTGCTGACTCCACTATGGAAGCAGAATACGTAGCTGCCTGTGAAGCAGCAAAAGAAGCTGTGTGGCTTAGAAAGTTTTTGAACGATTTGGAAGTTGTTCCAAATATGCATCTGCCTATCACTCTCTTTTGTGATAACAGTGGAGCAGTTGCAAATTCAAAAGAGCCAAGGAGCCATAAACGCGGGAAACATATTGAGCGAAAATATCATCTCATTCGAGAGATCGTCCAACGAGGAGACGTTATTGTGAAACAAATAGCCTCTGAGGACAACATTGCTGATCCATTTACAAAGGCTCTCACGGCTAAAGTGTTTGAGGGTCACCTAGTGAGACTAGGACTACAGGATGTATAATCTAGGGATAGTAGATAGGTTGTTCCCTTAAGTGCTGACTCCAGGTCTTGAACAAGGGGCCCCACCTTCTCATTGGCCCGAGAGGGACTCGGTATAGTGATTAGATCACATACCAATCGGTTTAGTGATTGGATCACAAACCAATTGTTCATTAGAGGATCAGTGGGACTTAAGGAGCAAGATGTAATTACGGGGGTAAAACAGATATTTGACCCGACCGTAAATTACGAACAACCTGTGAAGGGTCAACTTACTAATCATGGTTATATCGAGTGGACATAAATATATCTACAGTGAGGAGAATGCAACTACTAGGCTATAGTGGAATGTCCTGATAGTTAACGAATGTTGATTAACTAGGTTAAAGAGTTTAATCAGTTAATCTCGGATCGTTGGAGCTCATGATCTGTAGGTCCATGAGGTCCCCCTGCTAGCTCATATCGGACTAAACCTTAGAATAGTGTGACGAGTGAATTCGAAGTGTTCGAATTCGAATTAGGGAATTAACGTTAAATATATGTGATATATTTAACGACATAACGTTCAATTGCGAATTGAACAATAGAGAGAGATGGTGATATTTAAATAAGATTTAATTATCGAAAATATGAATATGGATTCATAATCATGTATATCGGGAATGATCGGGATTAGTGTTGGATTTATTGGATATTAAATTTGAATTAATTAAATTGTTTAATTAATTATTTAATATTAATTTAATTTGATTTAAAATTAATTATTTGAATTAATTTTTAAATTGAATTAATTTGATCAAAGTTAGTCAAAAGTCAAATTTAAGACAATTGACTACAACTTTGAAAGTCAAAAGTCAAATGTTGACTCCACTAAACCTTGAAAGTCAAGAGTCATTTTGATGACTAAAGTGAGTGGAAAAATCCAATTCTTAAGTTAGTGGAAAAATCCAATTCTTGAGTTAGTGGGAAAAACCATTTGTTGGTGGTTTTATGAGTCAAACTTTTTTGCTAAGTGTTCATCCCACATCAAGCCACTAATCCCACTAAATTGAGTGGATTCTACATGGCATCCTATTGTTAACTCAATTTTGCATGTTTTTGCATGTAGTCTTCTATATATACAAAGGGTTAATGAGATTGAGTTCTTCTTGGAATTTTGATGAACTTTGAGAAATTGTAAAGACAATTTCTCTACCATTCTCTCCAATTCCATCTTCAATTCTCTTTTAAATTAGTCACTCAAAGGATCCCACAATCCCGTTCTAAGGCCGGAGAATAGTCGGGAAGACTCTCGTGGTGGTTCGTGACTGTTACGTTCGAAGATCGAGTTTGGAATCAAGAAGAATTTGAACTTCAAAGGTAACTTCTAAATTATTGTCTTTGATTTTCAAATTACATGCTTTTTCTTTTTAAATTAACAAAATAAGAGTACTTAGATCCAACGATGCTTCCGCTATGCATGCCGAAATTCTTTCAAATGGTATCAGAGCATGCTTTAAGTACTCTTTTTTGGTTAATTTAGAGTTGGTGGGTAGTAATTCATGTGATGAATGTATGTGTGCTAAAATGGAAATTTTTGGTCTTTGGCATCCATTTCTTTTCCAATTTGTAATAATTATTGTAATTGCCTTGTAATGGGCTTTAATGTGTTACAAAGAGTATGTAATTTTTGTAGAGTCATTAGAGTCCATTTTAGGATGTAATTTATCAAAATTGGAAGAGGCGTCAAGTGGCGGTTCGGTTCGGTTCGGCGGCGGTTCGTGCAATTCCACAACTTACAAGCGGTTCGAGCCGATTCGAAGTGTTCGGGGGCGGTTCAAGACTTTTTCCTATTTTATTATTGTAATAATTTAGGTAAATGCTTGTTTAGGATGCCAAAACCAATCCATTTTTAGTGTGGTTTATTTATTTATGCATTGTGAATGTATAGTTTAAATAAGCATAATCTTGTGTGCATATTGTATGCCATGTAGATTTAAAATCCCACCATAGGATAAGCATGAAACATGCATTGAAAGTATGTTATAAGTGTTATAATATAAGTATGCATGTTTAGGATTCCATGAGATTTCATATAAGTTGTTATATTTTTGCATGGAATGATTTTATATAATTGTTATATAAAAGCATGTTAGATGTATGTTATAAGTTTTTTTTATAAGTGTTATAAAATGAATTAGACATTAAAACTTATAACAAAGATAAATGCATGCTCATTTAGGGTTAACTACCAAGCAATCTCCTATTTTAATAGTTAAAATAGGTCGATATCTTGTAAAACTTCGGTTACAAGAAAAACTCACCCGGTAAGATGCTGTCTCAGCTTGGGGGTATTTAAGTTGACGGTTTACGGAACACCTCCTACCTGGGCATCGAACTGGCGTTTGAGTTTAGCTAACCCGGTTTTATGAGCATGCGTGAGTGATGTGAGGTTTTAAAAAGTTTTATCACCTAGACATCATAGGTTAAAATCCAGTATAAACGTTATACTCGGAAAGATTACCTAGACTTAGGATATGTTTTAGTTAGCCAAAATATATGCCTAAGTAAAATCATACCCAACCGTCTAGAACACTTCAGTGGGAGGAAAAATGTTTTCAGCTCCTACGTCCCTAAGAGTTCACACCGTGAGATTCATGCTCGGCTTCGAGTCGCCCTGGGAGCGACCTCCAGTAGGAAAGTATTTGCATGAGTCAATAACAAGGTGAATAGGGGAAGTCGTTCATAGTAAGTGGGCGAAGGTTGTGTGTCAACACATCCTACGGTCTCCTCCATTAGGTTGCACCGTGAGATTCCCATGATGCGCCTGCGAGTCTGCCCTGGGAGCGACCACCCCTTAGGAGGGCTGTATCATGGGATTCGGAACACCGCGAACTCCAGAAATGGATAGGGTCTCATAGGTCCGTTTTCAGCATTGTCTTTCCAACTTCGGGAGCTTGTTGATTCCGATCTCTGAGGTCTGAAAATGGAGGGTCACACTTACAAGAATTACTAAGTGTTAGTAACTTCTTGACCAAAGTAAACGATAGCTAAAAGATCTATTGGAATATGAGTTATTCTGGTAATAGTGATTAGCTGAGATTGTCTCAATTCAAAGGAGGAGTGATAGACTGCCCCTAGGTGGATGTTGCTCTAAACCTTTGTAGTATCGTTGCAATAAAGAATAAATGATGGGTACATTATTACTTTTGCTAAAACTTGATTGGATAATATAAAAGGGTAATAGCAATTTACATATTCAATAATAACTTTATTGAATAAACCTCAATAACACTTTATTGGTAATCAAATATGTTTATCGTTTACAAACCACGAGTTTTAGGACATAAAACCCAACAAGATTGGCATTTAAACGCAAAAAAATCTCCAATGGTCACTAGAATTGCGCTGGAATTGCAGAATCCGCAACAAATATAGCCGTTGGGATTTTTTTTGTTTTATTTATATCCGTTAGAGGCGCGATGATCCGTACGATTCTCCCATTATCTGAACTCCAAGAAATCTGCTTTTCTCTTCATCTGTGATTCCTCTTTCCAAATCTCCATAGTTCGACAATGGTGCTAACAAGAGCTGAAAGATCTGCAGCCAAGAAGAAGGCTGACGACGCTGAAACTGCTGCGAGGGAAACACTTCTTGCCCTTGCAGACGCTGAGGCTGCACGCACTGAGAGACTCCCCAAACTGCCGATCCGCAAGAAGAAGTGGAAGGTAGTTACAGAGATACCTGCTGGACCCTCTAAACCAGCAGGCACACCCAAGAAACGCAAATGGAGTATGGCGGTGGCTGAAGAAGCAAGCAAGGAAAAGACTCCCTCTGTGGAGAGTCAAGAAAGTGACCGTGTGTCACACGATTCGACTAAGAAGAGCTCTTCGCCATCCTCACCGCCAGCGCAAAGCCCTGAGCTACCTTCATCGCCGCAGAGTTCTGAACATACCCCACCAGCAGAGAGCCCTGAAGCATCGCCCACTTCCCCACAACCTGACCCTGACTTTCCCTATGAAGAGTATCAAGAATCAACGCAGGGCAGTGGGGACGCTGAGGAAGAAGAAGTCTTCTCTCCGTTGAGGGAAGCCAGCCCTGAGAGCCCTGAAAAGAGGGATGATTCGATGGACGAGACACTGGGGGCTTGCCTCCAGCAGATCACAACCAAGGCAAGGTTGAAGAAGAAGAAGGCCGTCAAGATTGTTAAGGCCAAACGGTCCAAGAAATCAAAGAAAAAGAAAGCCAAGAGGGCGCCTTCATCAGAGAAGGAGAGTGATGAGCCATCTCTGAAGAAGCTCAAGATGGAGGCTGTTGAGTCAACCAAACCAAAAGACAAAGGGAAGGCCAAGCTTTACCCTGAAGATGAGCCTCAATCAGTGAGGTACGTGTCTTCTGACGCTGAGTCTAGAGGCATTGAGCTGAGGAAAAGAGAGCTGCTGCACGAGAAGGGATTCCTCGACAGACCTGCTGACCTGCCGCAGTTCATGCGCACAGGAATCACGAATCACGGTTGGGAGGAGTTGTGCAGACCACCCAATCCAGCTTACTCAAGTATGGTGTATGACTTCTACGCCAATTTGAGGAATTCTGAGGAGGGCCTGTCTGTGGTCAGAGAAGTCGAGGTAGACTTCTCAGCGAAGGCAATCAACGAAGCCTACGGCCTCAAGGGCCAGAAACACACTGATTACTCAAGGATCGTTGATGAGCCTACAGAAGTTGCCTTGGAGGAGGCAATTCGGATCATTGGCCAGCCTGAAGCATCATGGACAGTATCGCGCAATGGGAGGCACACTCTCATGAGTGCCAACCTCACAGCCAAGGCGGCTGTGTGGTTTTCCTTCGTGCGGAGGAAGCTGTCCCCCGTGACCCATGAGACCACAATCAACCAGAGCAGATCGTTGCTGGTCTATGCAATCATGCGAGGTCTCACAATCAACGTGGGCGAAGTCATTGCAGCTTCCATTGCTGACTGCGCCAAGAAGGGTAAGGGTCCATTGTTTTTCCCTAATACTATTACTAAACTCTGTTTACGCGCAGGGGTCCCCATTGAGCGAATGGAGAAGCAGATGGCCTACACAGGCCACTTGGAGCTGCCTACAGGCTTGAGGCTGAGAAGGAAGGGGAACATGGAATTCGAGCTGGATGGTTTGGCTGCTGCTCAGTCGCTGTCCATGGCATGCCTGATGGATTTGCAGAGGAGGATGGCTCAATGGGCCACATACGCACAGGCAAGGGACAAGGAGGTTGCTGACCAACTGGGATGCATCTTCCCTGATTTTCCCACGAACCTCCTGACTCCATGGGCGCCTCCACGACCACGACGGAATGATGATGAGGAAGATATCTGAGTGCTGGTTTGAGAAGCACTAAAGGGAGTATTGCTGTTCCCTTAGAAAAAAAAATCAATCACACTGTTTTTGTTGAACCATGTGAATTATGCTGTTTTTAGTTTATATTTTGATCTGTTTTAGTTGTTTAGTTTTAAGTTTTCAATTTTTTTAGTATAGTCTGATGATAGCTGATTAGGTAGATTAGTTTAGTTTCATTTTTGTAGAGCTTGAATGACTGGAAAGAGCATGCGTAGGGGCCTTAATCACTGATATATCTGCCCTGTATCTATTGCGAAATAATTGCGGATACCGCAATTTTTATTAGTAAATGCATGTTTTTGACCGACTGTTTAGCTAAGCTGGTTCTGTTTAAATTCTATCTTTTGCTGCTATCTTGTCTGCCTTATATAGCTTATCTTAAAGCATGCTGGATGAGTGTCATAAGACACCCTTTGATAGTTTAAATTAACCTCTAAACAGCTCAGCATGCATAGCTTTAAGTCCTTGCCTGACTGTTTTTTTCAAGTTTCTGCTGCTGTGATATTTACTTTTAGAATGTTCTGTCTATGCCTAGGGCTTTTAGATTCTCTTTGTTTTACCTTAGACTAGATGCTTCTAGGACAAGTTTGGGGGTGTGCCACCTCAGACACTCATTGGGGACAATGAGTAGTTTAAGTTTGGGGGAGGCCACCCTAGGCCTAGGAACATTCCTCTCTCCTTTTAAGCATAAGCATTCTTCTTCTCCTTTGAAAAAAAATGAGCTGAAAAAAAAAATATGAAAAATAGAATAAAGAGGGGTGTCTCTCTTAGGTTGCTGAGTAATCAGTGCCAAGTGTGTAACCCACAAGTGGCGTTGCATCAAAAGGCAACCAAAGGAGAGGCTCCACCAAAGTAAGAAAGAAAAAAAAAGGAAGAAGTAGGGAAGAAGAATGTATACCTAGGAGTTGCAACTTTGTGGCTTAGATGTCCTGAATAAAAAGAACTCTGATCCTTAAATTAGCTAAGCACAAAGTTGTAGCTTGTAGGGTTGTTTAGGGAGATGAATGTATATCCAATGTAGTGATGCCAGGGTTTAGGTTGTTCTCTAAAAGTACTACTGTCACCGTTAATACTAAGACTGGCATGACTCTAAGGAATCCTAGGTAATTTAAAAATAAAAGCTAGAAGCATGTACTGAGTCTGGGGTAAAGCTAGGTAGAATTTGAAACCTTAGGGATAGATGCACGATATGATAAAAGCAAGTAGATCAGTTGTAGTGGGTTAATAAAACAGCAGAAGTATTAGGCATGCGAAGTCAGAAGAAGCAATATTAAAGGTTAGTTATAAACTTAGAAGTGTGTCACAGGACAGCACTGCTATAGATAGGAATATAGGGGAGTCAGTAAGTGGTTAAAAATGGTGAAACAGCAGCCTAGGAAAGTCCTTAGTTTGCTCGAGGACGAGCAAAACCTTAAGTTTGGGGGTGTGTTACGTCTCCAAAAGTGGCCTTTTTAGGACTAATTTATCTTAGAAAGATGTACACTCTTAGGTGTTTTTGATAGGATTTAACTTAAACCTATGCTTATATATGATAATTAGAAGAAGGTAGCTAAATTAGGACTTGTGTGCAAAAGGAAAGAAAAGGGATGAAAAACGAAGTAAAAGAATGAAAAAAACACATTGCGACAGCATTGCGGAAACATTGCTGAAACCGCAATGTTTCAAGTGAAAACCGTAAGTTGACTGATCTTTTTCTGTTAATTTCCGTTATTTCAGGGATTCGTTCTTTCTCCTCCATCCATTTTGAAGTATGACGTTGAAGATGGATGGTTCTCCTTGGCCCAAAAGCACCTGCAGATTACTATAAAAGGGGGTCAAAGTAGAGGGTTTGAGCATCATCCGAAAGCGTAGAAGTCTCTTCGCAGCTCCATCTTTTCTCCTGTTTTTCTTCTTCGTCTGTTGGTGTGCGAGTTTCAGCTGTTGGAATCGACAATCTGATAGGAAGGAGAGAAGATTCTTCTTCTCTCCCGATTGGATTCATCCAAGCAAGGCTACTCTTTCTCCACATTCAGTCGAGGCATTCGCACGAAGCGTTCAAACATCATTTACTGTTTTCTGTCTTTCAATTCTAATTTCCAGCTCTGTTTAGTTGTTGTTTCTCTTCTAGTAGCTAGATCATTTCATTTCGTTGCTTTCTGTCTTTACTTTATTTACTTTAAGCTTTCCTTTGTTCATTCAAACAATCAAGTAATCAAAGCAAAATTCAGCATTTCACAGTCCCTTGCCTTTGCGATCTACTGTTTTTCCTTACTGTTTTGTCTTTAAATTCCTTCTAAGCATGTCTGTTTCAACTTGTATTTCTGTTCTATCTATATCCATGAGTAGCTAAGTCACTTAGGGGCATGCTAATGACAATACTATAGGCTAAAAAACGTGAACCAAGCATGTAGGATAACTCTCGAAGCATTGATTGTATGTAAGCTTCATCCCACGGGCAATTTCGATTGGCCATCCATTTTGTCCAAAGAACTCCTAACCTCTGGAAGGAGTAAGAGTTCAGAGTCATGCACTCATGCTAGCCTTTTAAGGTAACCAGAAAACGACCTAGGAATAGGCGTGTTCCTAGTACAAACCATATCTTTCTTCTTTAACAAGATGCTTAAGACCTTACTTGGACATGAGTAAACTAAAGAATCTAATGCATGAAATCGGAAGATACATGAGATTGAGGTAGTTTGATGCATAGTGAGTTGATCCAGTGCTTGAGAATCGTATAAAAATGCCTATAGAGGAGTCGTTAGTAGCCCTTATTTCTCCATTTTACACACTTTCGCTGTTAGTAACATTGCGGTAGAATTGCTGTTTCCGCAATTCTGCTAAGTTAAAAATTCTGTTTAGCTACTTTCTGCTTCGTTTATTAATCTCGTCTCTTTTCATTTGAGTTTATCATTGATTTGCACTTGTTTATGTTACTACCCTTTATATATTCCTTAGAACTTAGACAATTTAAAACCAATCCTATCCCATCAAATCCACCCATTCTTTCTTAACAATACACTTCACGAGTAGCTAATAATAAATCTCTGTGGGAAAACGAATGAAAAAATACTTACTACTTGCTTACAAGATCATGTATGCTTGCATGTTCTGAGTGCTCTCTACCTATTATTGCTATTTATTTCACACATTGAGCACGCAACACTAGGCCTAGGGTGGCCTCCCCCAAACTTAAACTACTCATTGTCCCCAATGAGTGTCTGAGGTGGCACACCCCCAAACTTGTCCTAGAAGCATCTAGTCTAAGGTAAAACAAAGAGAATCTAAAAGCCCTAGGCATAGACAGAACATTCTAAAAGCAAACATCACAACAGCAGAAATTTATAACAACAGGCAGGGAAGGACTTAAAGCTACGCATGCTGAGCACTTTTAAGAGGCTAATTTAAACTATCAAAGGTGCCTTATGACACTCATCCAGCATGCATTTAGATAGGCTATATAAGGCAGTCAAGATAGCAGCAAAAGACAAAATTTAAACAGAACCAGCCTAGCTAAACAGTCAGTCAAAAACATGCATTTACTAATAATAATTGCGGATTCCGCAATTATTTCGCAATGGATACAGGGTAGATATATCAGTGATCAAGGCCCCTATGCATGCTTTTTCCAGTCATTTAAGCTATACAAAAAGAAAACTAACCTAATCTACCTATTCAGCTACCATCAGACTACACTAAACAACTTTAAATATTAAAACTAAAGAACTAAAACAGATCAAAATATTAACTCAAAACAGCATAATTCTCATGGTTTAACAAAAAGCAGTTTGTTTTTTTTTTTTTTTTTTACTTTAAGGGAACAGCAATACTCCCTGGAGTGCTTCTCAAACTAGCACTCAGATGTCTTCCTCATCATCATCCCTTCTTGGTCTTGGAGGCGCCCATGGAGTCAGTAGGTCCGTGGGGAACTCAGGGAAGATGCATCCCAATTGGTCAGCAACCTCCTTATCCCTTGCCTGCGCATATGTGGCCCATTGAGCCATCTTCTTCTGCAGATCCATCAGGCAGGCCATGGACAGAGACTGAGCAGCAGCCAGGCCATCCAGCTCAAACTCCATGTTCCCTTTCCTTCGCATCCTCAGGCCTGTAGGCAGCTCCAGGTGCCCCGTGTAGGCCAGCTGCCTTTCCATCCGCTCGATTGGTACCCCTGCACGTAAGAAGAGCTTAGTAATTGTATTAGGAAAGAAAAGTGGACCCTTACCCTTTTTGGCGCAGTCAGCGATTTAGGCTGCAATGACCTCGCCAACGTTGATTGTGAGGCCTCTCATGATCGCGTAGACCAGCAGCGATCTGCCTTAGTTGATGGTGGTCTCATGGGTCACTGGGGACAGCTTCCTCCGCACGAAGGAAAACCAGACAGCCGCCTTGGCTGTTAGGGTGGCACTCATCAGGGTGTGCTTCCCATTGCGCGAAACTGTCCACGCTGCCTCAGGTTGGCCAATGATTCGAAGTGCTTCCTCCAGGACAGCTTCTGTTGGCTCATCAACGATCCTTGCATAGTCAGTGTGTTTTTGACCCTTGAGGCCATAGGCTTCGTTGATTGCCTTCGCTGAGAAATCCACCTCGACTCCTCTGACCACAGACAGGCCATCCTCAGGGTTCATCAAATTGGCGTAAAAATCATACACCATGCTGGAGTAGGCAGGGTTGGGTGGCCTGCACAGCTCTTCCCAGCCGTGATTCGTGATCCCTGCGCGCAAGAATTGCGGCAGGTCTGCGAGCGCGTCGAGGAATCCTTTCTCGTGCAGCAGGTCCCTCTTCCTCAGCTCAGTGTCCCTTGATTCTGCATCAGAGGACACATACCTCACTGATTGAGGCTCATCTTCGGGGTACAGCTTGGCTTTCCCCTTGTCCTTTGGTTTGGCTGATTCAGCAGCCTCGATCTTGAGCTTCTTCAGAGACGGCTCATCACTCACCTTCTTTGATGAAGGTTCACCCCTGACTTTCTTTTTCTTGGATTTCTTCGAGGCTTTCGGCCGTTTGGCCTTGACAACCTTGGCGGCCTTCTTTTTCAATCTTGCCTTGGTTGTGATCTGCTGGAGGCAATCCCCCAGTGTCTCGTCCATTGAATCACCCCCCTGCGCTGGACTCTCGGGGCTGGCTTCCCTCAAAGGAGAGAAGACCTCTTCTTCTTCAGCTTCCTCACTACCCTGCGTCGATTCTTGGTGCTCGCCATATGGAAATTCGGGGTCAGGCTTCTGGGAGATGGGTGATGCTTCAGGGCTCTGCGCCGGTGGAGTGTGTTCAGAGCTCTGTGGCGATGGAGAAAGCTCAGGGTTGCGCACTGGTGGAGATGGCGAAGAGCTTTGCTTGTCCGACTCGTGTGACAGACGGCCACTTTCTTGACTCTCCACAGAGGGAGTCTTTTTCTTGATCGCTGCTTCAGCCACAACCATACTCCACTTGCGTTTCTTGGGCGTTCCTGCTGGTTCAGAGGGTCCAGCAGGGATCTCCGTAACCACCTTCCACTTCTTCTTGCGGATAGGCAGCTTGGGGAGTCGTTCAGTGCGCGCAGCCTCAGCATCTGCCAAGGCAAGGAGTGCTTCCCTCGCAGCAGTTTCAGCGTCGTCAGCCTTCTTCTTGGACGCAGATCTTTCAGCTCTCGTTAGCACCATTGTGGAATCGTAGGAATCTGGAAAGAGGAATTGCAGATGAAGAGGGAGAAAGATTTCTTGGAGTTCAGAGAATGGGGGAAGCGTACGGATCAGCGCGCTTCTAACGGCTATAAGTAATGATGGAAATCCCAACGGCTATTTCCGTTGCGGATTCTGCAAATCCAGCGCAATTTTAGTGACCGTTGGAGATTTTCCTGAATTTAAATGCCAATCTTCTCTCAACTGAATCTTTGATTTGGCCAAATATTTCCCTCGATTTTTTTATCTTGATTTCATCTCCTTGATTCCCTCTATCGATTCCCTATTAAAAGAAATAAAATCAACATCAAATTCGTAATTAAACTAAGTCATTAGCCTCGCATGGACGAGCACAGTGATCACTCATCCTGTCTCGTTCTTATTTTCACGTTTCAGTCAAGAGGAATGCCGAGAGAGTCTTCACATCTCCTTCCTCATAGTAATGCTTCAATCTTGCACCATTAACCATGAACGGTTGCCCTTGCTGCAGGTTCTTAATCTCGATTGCACCATGAACAAATACGTTAGTTATCACAAAAGGACCTGACCATCTGGACTTAAGTTTGCCTGGAAATAATCTCAACCGTGAGTTAAATAACAATACAAGCTGGCCTTTCTTAAAGTCCTTAATCCTAAGTCTACTATCATGCCAAATCTTAGTCTTTTCCTTATACATTTTAGCATTTTCATAGGACATATGTCTAAGCTCATCAAGCTCATGTAATTGCAAAGACCGCAATGTTCCCGCATCGGTCACGCAATAATTCAGTTCTTTTAAGGCCCAAAATGCTTTAATTTCTAATTCGAATGGTAAGTGACATGCTTTGCCATACACAAGTCTATAAGGAGACATACCTAGGGGTGTCTTATATGCAGTCCTATATGCCCAAAGTGCATCCTCGAGTTTAAACGACCAATCTTTTCTATTGGGTTTAACAACTTTTTCGAGTATGTTTTTAATCTCCCTATTTGAAATTTCAGCTTGTCCATTCGAATGTGGGTGATAAGGGGTGGCTACTCTATGTCTAACATTATATTTAGCCAACACTCTCTCCATAGCTTTATTAATGAAATGTGTCCCTTCATCACTAATTATAGCACGAGGTGTACCAAACCTAGTAAAGATATGTCTATGAAGGAACTTAATGACTGTTTTGGCATCATTATTTGGACATGCTATGGCCTCTACCCACTTAGATACATAGTCTACTGCTACAAGTATGTAAAGGTTACCTGATGATGGGGGAAATGGTCCCATGAAGTCAATGCCCCACACATCAAAGAGCTCCAACTCTAAGATGTAAGTGAGAGGCATCTCATCCTTTCGACTAAGGTTACCTGTTCTCTGGCATTCATCACAGCTGTGTGCATAGTTGTGGGCATCCTTGAAGATCGTTGGCCAATAGTAGCCACTCTGGAACACCTTGGCAGCTGTCCTTAGACCTCCAAAATGTCCACCATAGGGGGCTGTATGGCAGTGCTGCAACACAGACCTTGCCTCCGCAGCTGAAACACACTTCCTTAGCAGACCATCAGCACATGTCTTGTAGAGTGTGGGATCATCCCATATGAACTTCCTAGCTTCATGAAGGAACCTCTTCTTCTCTTGGCCTCCCTTGAAAGTTGGTAGTACCTGCGATGCAAGGAAGTTAGCAATGTCAGCAAACCAAGGTTCCTCATCGTTATCACGATGAGTCAATACAAAGACAAGTTCATCAATAAAAAGCATCAGAAATTGCGGTTTCCGCAATTTTTTCGCAATTATGCTGCAATCTAGAAAGATGATCCGCAACCACATTTTCACATCCTTTCTTATCTCTAATGTCTAAATCAAATTCCTGCAGCAACAACACCCATCTAATCAACCTAGGCTTAGCATCAGCCTTCCTCATGAGGTATTTCAAAGCAGAATGGTCAGTGTACACGATTGTCCTAGTGCCTACAATGTAATTCCTAAACTTCTCACAAGCAAACACTACAGCTAGCATCTCCTTCTCAGTAGTTGTGTAATTACATTGTGCCTCATTAAGTGTCTTACTAGCATAGTATACAGGGTGTGTTAGCTTGTCAATCTTTTGTCCTAGCATAACCCCGACAGCATAGTCCCTTGCATCACATAACATCTCAAAGGGGAGATCCCAATTTGGCCCAACTATAATAGGTGCTTTGACTAGTGCTTCCTTAAGGGTTTTCCAGGCTAGGAAACATTCTTTAGAGAAGATGAATGGTTTGTTCAGCTCTAGAAGCTCACACAAAGGCTTGGAGATCTTAGAAAAGTTCTTAACAAACCTTCTATAGAAGCCTGCATGTCCTAAGAAACTTCTAATGGCTTTTACATTATGAGGTTCTACCAACTTCTCTATTATTTCAATCTTGGCCCTATCGACCTCTACACCTGCCTTAGACACTCTATGACCTAAGACAATCCCTTCGTCCACCATGAAGTGGCACTTCTCCCAATTAAGGACCAGGTTGGTCTCCTCACACCTAGCCAAGACTTGTCCTAAGTTCTCTAAACAGTTTGTGAATGAATCACCAAAGACTGAGAAATCATCCATAAATATCTCTATCATGGACTCATCTAAATCAGAGAAGATTGCCAACATGCACCTTTGGAATGTTGCTGGTGCATTGCATAAGCCAAAAGGCATTCTGCGAAAGGCAAAAGTTCCAAAAGGGCAAGTGAAGGTGGTCTTCTCCTGGTCCTTAGGGTCTATAGTGATATGGTTATATCCTGAATAACCGTCTAAGAAGCAGTAGTAAGCTCTACCAGCTATCCTATCTAACATTTGGTCAATGAATGGTAGAGGGAAGTGGTCTTTTTTGGTTTCCTTATTTAATTTCCTATAATCCATGCAAACTCTCCATCCTGTGATAGTCCTAGTTGGAATCAGTTCATTGCTCTCATTGACTACCACAGTCATCCCCCCTTTCTTAGGTACACATTGTATAGGACTCACCCACTGACTACTAGCTATAGGGAAGATCACACCTGCATCTAACGATTTTATGATTTCTTTTTTAACTACCTCTTTCATAGAGGGGTTCAACCTACGTTGGTGATCTACTCGGGGTGTATGCTCTTCCTCTAGTATTATCTTATGCATGCAATAGGAAGGGCTAATGCCTCTAATGTCAGCAATAGTCCATGCAATAGCCTTCCTATGTTGTTTAAGTAATAAAATCAGCTCAACCTCATGCTTCTCACTTAATTTAGATGAAATAATTACAGGTAGAGTATCATTACTTCCTAGATATGCATACTTGAGGTGAGTGGGTAGAGGTTTCAATTCTAAGACAGGTGGATGCTCAATGGATGGTTTTAAAGGATTCAGGGATCTATCAGTTAGGTCATTATTCATACAAACATGCTGTGTCTTATCTACAGGTATATCCATTATCTCAGAAACATTCAAGTCAGTTAAATCTAATTGTATATATTCATTAGCATGCTTAGTTAATAATTCATGCTCCAGCTGTTCTTCCATTAGTGAATCTACAATGTCCATGCTAGCACAAGATTCAGAGTCAGAGGGGTACCTTAAGGCTTTATAAACACTAAATTTGACCTCCTCATCATGAACCCTCATAGTGAGCTCACCTTTTTGGACATCTATCAGGGCCCTACCTGTGGCTAGAAAAGGTCTGCCTAATAGGATGGGGACCTCCTTGTCTGCTTCATAATCCAGGATAATGAAATCTGCAAGGAAAATAAACTTGTCAACCTTTACAAGAATATCCTCAATCTTACCCTCAGGGTATGCTATGGATCTGTCTGCAAGTTGTAAGGTGACAGTGGTTGGACGTGCTTTTCCTATTCCTAGCTGGCGGAATAGTGATAGGGGCATGAGGTTTATGCTGGCTCCCAGGTCACAAAGAGCTCTGCCCACGTGCTTGCCTCCTAGTTCTACTGGTAAGGTGAAGGAACCAGGATCCTTCTCCTTCTTGGGTAGCTTGTTCTGGAGTATGGCACTGCACTCCTCAGTGAGATTTTCTGTTTCAAACTCACCAATTATTTTCTTGTTAGTGATAATATCCTTCAAAAACTTTACATAAGAGGGCATAGACTGTAAAACTTCTACAAAATGAATATTAACATGCACTTGCTTAAGAATTTCTAAGAATTTATTAAAGTGCACTTCTTGTTCTTGTTTTTTCTTTAGCCTTCGAGGAAATGGAGGTGGTGGCACATATGCAGGCACTTCAGGTCGCCTCAGGATAGGTGGAGGCCTTGGAATTTCTTCTATCTCTTCTATGATTGGCTCCAGCCTTGCTCCTGGTGTGCTTGGTGATGGTTGACCTTGGTTTGGCAGAGACTCCAGTGGAGCACTAGACTCATTGTTCTCTACTCTCTTTGGGGCTTCTTTCGTGTTGTTCACCAATGGTCTCCCACTTCTGAGTTCAATTGCTTGAACTTGCTCTTTTCCATCTCTCCTTGGCACCTCAGTGTCAGCAGGAAGTCTACCTTGGGGCCTACTTTTGAGTTCATTGGCTAGTTGCCCTATTTGGTTCTCTAGGCTCCTAAGGGTAGCTTGCTGGCTTTGTAGAGTAGCATCATTCTTGGCGATGTACTCTTTGAGTAGATTTTCTACAGAAGACCCTACTGGTTGGTTGTATGGTTTTCGATACATGGATTGGTTATGTTGGGGAGTGAAACCAGGTGTTCCACTCGGTCTTGGTTGGTTAGGAGCTTGGTTAGCATTCTGTTGGCCACCCCATGACAGGTTTGGGTGGTTCCTCCAACCAGGGTTGTAAGTGTTAGAATAGAGGTTGTTCCTAGGCTGTTGTTGGCTTCCAACATAGCAGACTGAGGCTGGATTCCCAGGGCAGTATTCATACAGGTGCCCTTCCCCACAGAATCCACAGATAAGTGTCTCACCTTGACTTGGTTGTGTGCCCATTGACATGGCTGTGGCGGTGTTGACACTAGTTTGTTGATTGGCTTGAGCCATTTGCTTTACTAGGTTGGTCAGGGCGCTTATTTGACTACTCATAGGATTGAGTGTGTCCTTATCTTGAGCTCTACTTGGCTCTATTGGATCATCCGACCACCTACAGTGAGATGCTGAGATCTTCTCCAAGATCTCATAGGCTTCATTATAACTCTTGGACAACATGGAACCTCCAGCAGATGAATTTAAGACTTGTCTAGTGCTGGGGTTGCATCCTTTGAAAAAGACCTCTATTTGGATACACCATGGAATGCCATGGTGTGGACATTTAAGTAGAAGGTCCTTGAACCTTGTCCAAGCTTCGTGAAGAGACTCATTCTCAGCTTGTTTGAACTTGACTATGTCATCACGAAAGGTAGAATTCCTATCAGGTGGGAAGTATTTAACTAGGAATTTCTCCGCCAAGTCTGTCCAATTGAGGATTGATCCAGAGGGTAATGAGTTTAACCACGTCTTTGCTTTGTCCCTCAATGAGTAAGGGAAGAGGTAGAGCCTCAAGGCTTCTTGGGAAACTCCAGGGATGATGAAGGTATCACTAACTCCTAGGAAGTTTCTAAGATGGTTGTGGGGATCCTCATTTTCCACTCCAAAGAATTGTCCCACAGTGGACAACATTTGGAACATCACTTGCTTTAACTCGAATGAGTTGGCAGTAATTTCAGGGCGGATTATGCTTGGGTTTAGCTCCCCAGGCATGGGAACTAAGTATGAGAGGATGACACTATTCTTATCATTCGCTATTTCGATGGGATTGCGAGTGATAGGTACCGGATTTGGAACTAATCCATCCACTTCTTCTTGTGAGGATTGCAGAGACTCTGCGGTTTCAGCAATTATTTGAGGTAAAGGGGGTTGGTTAAAGAGACGTTTCTTGGCTCTATTTCTGGCCCTAAGTAATCTCTCAGGCTCAGGGTTGAACTCTAGATCACTACTTGAAGACTCATTCATAAACTAACCCAAATAGTACCTGCAAAAGAAATGAAAACAGATCAGTTTCAATAGATATTAAGAGTTGGTTTTCTAACTTAACAAACTTCGTTTTCACTAAACTAAATCCCCGGCAGCGGCGCCAAAAACTTGTTGCGTGCTCAATGTGTAAAAGAAATAAGCAATAAGAGAGAGAGAGCACTCAGAACATGCAAGCATACATGATCTTGTTAGCAAGTAGTAAGTATTTTTTCATTCGTTTTCCCACAGAGATTTATTATTAGCTACTCGTGAAGTGTATTGTTAAGCAAGAATGAGTGGATTTGATGGGGTAGAATTGGTTTTAAGTTGTCTAATTTCTAAGGAATATGTAAAGGGTAGCAACCTAAACAAGTGCAAGTCAATGATAAACTCAAATGAAAAGAGAAGAGATTAATAAACGAAGAGGAAAATAGCTAAACAAAATTTTTAACTTAGCAGAATTGCGAGAACAACAATTCTACCGCAATGTTACTAACAGCGAAAGTGTGTAAAATGGAGAAACAAGGGCTACTAACGACTCCTCTATAGGCATTTTCATACGATTCTCAAGCATTGGATTAACTCACTATGCATCAAACTAACTCAATCTCATGTATCTTCCGATTTCATGCATTAGATTCTTTAGTTTACTCATGTCCAAGTAAGGTCTTAAGCATCTTGTTAAAGCAGAAAGTTATGGTTTGTACTAGGAAAACGCCTATTCCTAGGTCGTTTTCTGGCTACCTTGAAAGGCTAGCATGAGTGTATGACTCTGAACTCTTACTCCTTCCAGAGGTTAGGAGTTCTTTGGACAAAATGGATGGCCAATCGAAATTGCCCGTGGGATGAAGCTTACATACAATCAATGCATTCGAGAGCTATCCTACATGCTTGGTTCACGTTTTTTAGCCTATAGAATTGTCATTAGCATGCCCCTATGTGACTTAGTTACTCATGGACATAGAGAGAACAGAAATACTAGATAAAATAGGCATGCTCAGAAGAGGAATAAACTTAAAACAGCGAAGCAAAACAGTAAACCGCAAAGACAAGAAACTGTGAAAGAATGAATTGTGCTTTGATTAATCGATTGTTTGAATAAACAAAGGGGAACTTAAAGTGAATAACTTAAAGACAGAAAGCAACGAAATGAAACAAATTAACTAATAGAAAAGAAACAACAACTAAACAGTGCTGGAAATGAGAAGTAAAAGACAGAAAGCAATAAGTGAGCTTGAACGCCTCGTCGCAAACGCCTCGGCTGAAGGGTAAGAAAGGTGAGCCTTGCTTGGATGAATCCAATCAGGAGAGAAGATGAATCTTCTCTCCTTCCTATCAGATTGTCGACTCCAACAGCTGAACTTTCCAACCCAACAGACGGAAGAGAAAAACAGGAGAAAGAATGGAGCTGCGAAGAGACTTCTGCGCTTTCGGATGATGATCAAACCTTCTACTTTGACCCCCTTTTATAGTAATCTGCAGGTGCGTTTGGGCCAAGGAGAACCATCCATCCTCAACGTCGTACTTCAAAATGGATGGAGGAGAAAGAACGAATCCCTAAAATAACGGAATATAACAGAAAAAGATCAGTCAACTTACGGATTTCACTTCAAACATTGCGGTTTTAGCAATGTTTCCGCAATGCTGCCGCAATGCTCATTTTTCATTCTTTTAACTTCGTTTTTCCTTCCTTTTCTTTCCTTTTGCACACAAGTCCTAATTTAGCTTCCTTCTTCTAATTCTCATATATAAGCATAGGTTTAAGATAAATCCTATCAAAAACACCTAAGAGTGTACATCTTTCTAAGATAAATAAGTCCTAAAAAGGTCACTTTTGGAGACGTAACACACGCCTACTTGGAAATGGTGCTACCAGAGTACATTTTGGCTCAGGCACAGGAGGTTCCTCATCTCGGTCCTCTTCTTCAATGATCTTGGGACTCAGCTGTTTTCTTGGATTGGGAGGCTTGGGCACATACTTTTGAACAACTGGAGGATTTTTCTTCTTTTCGCTCTCCAACTCGGCCGCAGGCTCCATCAATCTACTCGGGAAGGGAGCTTTAGGAACATACACCCTAGTACAAGTAGGATCGAAGTTTACCCCTTTCCACCTTGGTTCAGGATTCTCCTCCACTGGTGTAGAATTTGAAGAGATTTCCTTCCCGCTTCTCAAGGTCATGGCGCACACTTGTTCACAAGTGCTTGCCATCAGTTGTTGCGGTGGTCTCCGTGAACACTGATCCTCCACCTTACTAAGCCTTTCTCGAGCCTCTTCATTACACCGGCCAGACCAAGCACTTGAACTCTACTACTCTCAAACATGGCCGAAAATTTCGTCAAGTAAGAACTCACCATCTCCTCAACATTTCGATCTAAAACAGAAGATTGAGATTTTTGTAAGCTTTGAGCTAATAGAAGAATTGAGCTACTTACCTCGAGTACTTGGGCTTTGAGCTCGGTCACATCCTTTGAGAGACGGGTTTACTCAACTCCTCCACCACCATACTGCTGAAGGTTCCCGACTATATTAGAGAACAGAATTCTAGCCTCCACGTGAGTCTTATGTAGGAGAGATCCTCCACTAGCTGCATCTAGCATTTGTCGGTCTCGTGGGAGCATATCGTCGTAAAAATATTGAATGAGGAGATGCTCAGCTATCCGGTGATTTGGATGGCTCCCACACAATCGGTTATACCTCTCCCAACATTCGTATAAATTCTCTTCAGCTCCCTGCGTGATCCTACAGATTTTCCTCCTGATGTTAGTGGGTTTTGAGGCAGGGAAGTTGTTAACTCTCCAAAAGTGTGTTATTTAGGACCTTAATTATCTAAAAATCATGGAAGTTCTGGAGTATTTTAGTTAGAAGTTAGCATAATGTGTGCTTAAAAGTGAGAATTTGAGAAATGATGCTAATTTAAGGCTTATTTGGAAAAGGAACGAAAAAGGATGCAAATTGGTGAAAAAATGACTAATTTGTACATTGCAGGTGCATTGCGGAAATATTGCGGAGCTCGCAATAGGATCGGCTGAAACAGAGCATTGCGGCCATCGCAATGCAACCGCAATGCCAGTCTTTGCTGCTGCGATTTTTCAGCCGTCAGTCTTTGCTGCTGCGCTTTTCCAGCCGCCAAACCTTTATGCTGCTGCCACGTGGGAGGTTGTTACGCCAGAATGGATGGAGATCTGCAGCTGAAGGTACCTGTGGAGGCTATAAAATAAGCCGAATGAAGATGGAAGAAACACAATCTGAAAGTGAGGAGCTCCCGATCGTGAAGAATCCCGAAGACAAAACCTTTTTCCCCCGTCTGTTGGATCGAAGAAACAAGCCTTTGGCGTTGATAATTCGAGAGGCTTCTTCTCTTCTGATTGAAATTATCCCCAAGATCAGCTAATCTTCTCTTTCATCCGAGGCGATTCACGACTTGGAAGATCCTCACGCAATTTACAGCTTTCCTTTACTGCTTTCTAGTTAACCATTATTCTTCTTTAAGCGTTGTTCTGAATCATTTACTGTTTTACCCTTTAAATATTGCTTTCGGATCAACGGTTGCTGCTTTACGAATTGTTATGAGATTTGCCTTTTTACGAGTAATCAATTAGTTTTGTTGAGTTCTTCATTCCATGCTTAATCAATTAGTATTCGTAAATTCTTCGAAAACCATGAGTAACTAACTTAATAGAGGTTTGCTAAAGATGAATCTATAGGATAAAAGTATGTGAATTCAGCATGTAAAGTAGCATGAATGCATTGAATGAATGTGATCTTCATCCCATGGGCAATTTCGACCGGCCATCCATTTTGTCTAAAGAATTCCTAACCTCTGGAAGGAGTAAGAATTCTGAGTCGTTCATTCATGTTAGCCTTTTATGGTAAATAGAGAGTGGCCTAGGAATAGGCATTCTCCTAGCACGTTTATTAGCATGTGTTTATGAATAGGTTGTAAGCTTTACTTGGACAGAAGTAATCTAAGAAACTAATGCATGTAATCGGAAGATGCATGAGAACTAGCTAAGACGATGCATGAAATGTTAAGTTACTGCTGAATGATCATAGTTAAATGCCTATAGAGGACTCTTAAGCCAACCTTGTTGTCTTACTTTAGATTTTAAATCGTTGTTCAAGTATTGCGAGAATATTGCGAGAACCGCAATATCGATTTATGCCAATGCCTTAGTCTTTTTTATTAGCTTTTAATCCATTGCGAAAGTATTGCGAGACCCGCAATACAAATTTTCCACATTATAACTTCATCACTTAATTTGCTTTGCATTTACGTTTGCATTCTTCTTGCATCTTTTATAATTCTGTACCTCAACCCAAAATCTATCCAATTTAAGTTACCTTATCTAATCTAACACACCAAATCGCTAGTCACTAAACTCAGTCTCTGTGGGAAAACGAATTAAATTATACTTATCACTTACTGCAGACCATGTATACTTGCATGATCTAAGTGTTCTTCGCATTTAATTTTACACACACTGAGCACGCAACAAGTTTTTGGCGCCACTGCCGGGGACTTTGTTTAGTAAACACGATTTGTGTTATTTTAGAAGAGCTTATTTTTTTGGAGCTAATCTTTTGCGTTTATTTTGCAGGTACTAACAAAGCTGGTTTATGAATGAGTTTCCAAACCACAATCTAGAATTTGATCCTGAGCCTGAAAGGACTCTAAGGACCAGAAATAAAATTAAGAAACGTCTTTTTAAGCAGCAAAAGCAACCTGTATTTCAGCACACTGCTGACCACGCAGAGTCAGTACAATTCGAACCACAACAAGCTGAAATGGAAAGAGCAGAAGAAGCACCAAATCGAGCATTTAACATTCGCAATCCCATTGAAATTGCGAATGATAAGGACAATGCTATCTTATCATACCTTGTACCTATGCCTGAGAAGCTTAATCCGAGCATCATACGACCCGAAATCACTGCTCACTCATTCGAACTGAAACCTGTCATGTTTCAGATGTTGTCTACAGTTGGACAATTCTTCGGTGTGGAGAGTGAAGACCCCCACAATCACTTGAGGAACTTCCTGAGAGTGAGTGACACCTTTGTCATCCCAAGAGTGTCTCAAGAGGCTTTGCGACTATACCTTTTGCCATATTCATTAAGAGACAAAGCCAAGACATGGTTGAATTTCTTCCCCTCTGGATCTATTGTCAACTGGACAGACCTAGCTGAAAAGTTCCTGGTGAGTATTTCCCTCTAGATAGGAACTCTAACTTTCGTGACGACATCATCAAGTTCAAGCAAGCTGAGAATGAATCTCTACATGAAGCTTGGACCAGATTCAAAGATCTACTACTCAAATGTCCACACCATGGCATTCCATGGTGTATCCAAATTGAAGTATTCTTCAAAGGATGCAACCCCAGCACGAGGCAAGTCCTAAATTCCTCAGCTGGAGGTTCTATGCTATCAAAGAGCTATAACGAAGCCTATGAGATTTTGGAAAAAATCTCAACATCACATTATCGATAGTCAGATGATCCTGTGGAGCCAAACAGAAGGAAGGCTCAAGACATGGATGCACTCAGTGCAATGAGCAGCCAGATCAATGCTCTGACCAACCTGGTGAAGCAAATGGATCAAACCAATATTCAACAAAGTGTCAACACAGTGGCAGCTGTTTCAACAAGCACAGCAATAGCCAACCAAGTGGATGCACTAGTTTGTGGATTCTGCGGGGAAGGGCATATGTATGACTATTGCCCTGCTAATCCAGCCTCTATGTGCTATGTTGGAAGTCAACAACAACCAAGGAACAACCCCTACTCAAATACATATAACCCTGAGTGGAGGAACCACCCAAATTTCTCTTGGAGTGGACAACAAAATGTAAGAGTTTCGGCATGCATAGCGGAAGCATCGTTGGATCTAAGTACTCTTATTTTGTTAATTTAAAAAGAAAAAGCATGTAATTTGAAAATCAAAGACAATAATTTAGAAGTTACCTTTGAAGTTCAAATTCTTCTTGATTCCAAACTCGATCTTCGAACGTAACGGTCACGAAGCACCACGAGAGTCTTCCCGACTATTCTCCGGCCTTAGAACGGGATTGTGGGATCCTTTGAGTGACTAATTTAAAAGAGAATTGAAGATGGAATTGGAGAGAAAAGTTGAGAAATTGTATTTACAATTTCTCAAAGTTCATCAAAATTCCAAGAAGAAGTCAATCTCATTAACCCTTTGTATATATAGAAGACTACATGCAAAAACATGCAAAATTGAGTTAACAATAGGATGCCATGTAGAATCCACTCAATTTAGTGGGATTAGTGGCTTGATGTGGGATGAACACTTAGCAAAAAAGTTTGACTCATAAAACCACCAACAAATGGTTTTTCCCACTAACTCAAGAATTGGATTTTTCCACTAACTTAAGAATTGGATTTTTCCACTCACTTTAGTCATCAAAATGACTCTTGACTTTCAAGGTTTAGTGGAGTCAACATTTGACTTTTGACTTTCAAAGTTGTAGTCAATTGTCTTAAATTTGACTTTTGACTAACTTTGATCAAATTAATTCAATTTAAACATTAATTCAAATAATTAATTTTAAATCAAATTAAATTAATATTAAATAATTAATTAAACAATTTAATTAATTCAAATTTAATATCCAATAAATCCAACACTAATCCCGATCATTCCCGATATACATGATTATGAATCCATATTCATATTTTCGATAATTAAATCTTATTTAAATATCACCATCTCTCTCTATTGTTCAATTCGCAATTGAACGTTATGTCGTTAAATATATCACATATATTTAACGTTAATTCCCTAATTCGAATTCGAACACTTCGAATTCACTCGTCACACTGTTCTAAGGTTTAGTCCGATATGAGCTAGCAGGGGGACCTCATGGACCTACAGATCATGAGCTCCAACGATCCGAGATTAACTGATTAAACTCTTTAACCTAGTTAATCAACATTCGTTAACTACCAGGACATTCCACTATAGCCTAGTAGTTGCATTCTCCTCACTGTAGATATATTTATGTCCACTCGATATAACCATGATTAGTAAGTTGACCCTTCACAGGTTGTTCGTAATTTACGGTCGGGTCAAAAATCTGTTTTACCCCCGTAATTACATCTTGCTCCTTAAGTCCCACTGATCCTCTAATGAACAATTGGTTTGTGATCCAATCACTAAACCGATTGGTATGTGATCTAATCACTATACCGAGTCCCTCTCGGGCCAATGAGAAGGCGGGGCCCCTTGTTCAAGACCTGGAGTCAGCACTTAAGAGATTAACCTATCTACTATCCCTAGAGACGGGTAGGAGTGAATTTCATCTTGCACCCTATGTCCCCAGCTATCTATTCGGTCTTACCCCTGAAATGGGAGGCTTATTGAGTCGGCGCTGTTGAGCCACCCTCGCCCATGCAGATCTAAGGATAATCCCGAATAAACAGGAGTTCATAGTTAGCTCAGGATTAAGGTCAAGTTACCTAGGTCATCGTTGTGAAATAGTCAGTCTTTAAAACAGTAAACAGCGTTATAAAGCAAGAGTGACTTATTTCGCGGTCCGGTCTAATGCAAACTCTTTGCATAGGACGCCCCCATTCACATGTCTCCACATGAACGATTCAGGATCACATCGTTTGTACTAAATACAAAATGGGCCGCATCCAATAGTGTCCCGAGGATAAGGTATCCAGCCTTATCCGTATACTATAGACCGTTTTGACTATTTACTCGAACTTGATCCACTTTTATGTCTCCACATAAAGTTCAAGTACTCATGTTATAGCCATGGATCTTAGTTTATTGGATTTAGGGTTTTCTAAAATGAAATAAGCAATTCACATATTCAATAATAACTTTATTGAATAAACCTCAATAACACTTTATTAGTAATAAAATATGTTTATCGTTTACAAACCACGAGTTTTAGGACATAAAACCCAACAAACTCCCACTTGGACTAAAACTCCAGTGGTAATAAATATATATCCATATATATACATAATGTTGAGTTTTTCAAAATGAGAAATAAATACAATAAACTAGGGCATCACATACCCATAGTTTTCTCCCACTTGCCCTAGATTATACATCTTGTAGTCCTAGTCTCACTAGGTGACCCTCAAACACTTTAGCCGTGAGAGCCTTTGTAAATGGATCAACAATGTTGTCCTCAGAGGCTATTTGTTTCACAATAACGTCTCCTCGTTGGACGATCTCTCGAATGAGATGATATTTTCGCTCAATATGTTTCCCGCGTTTATGGCTCCTTGGCTATTTTGAATTTGCAACTGCTCCACTGTTATCACAAAAGAGAGTGATAGGCAGATGCATATTTGGAACAACTTCCAAATCGTTCAAAAACTTTCTAAGCCACACAGCTTATTTTGCTGCTTCACAGGCAGCTACGTATTCTGCTTCCATAGTGGAGTCAGCAACACAACTTTGCTTGATACTCCGCCATACTACAGCTCCTCCATTCAGAGTGAACACTGATCCCGATGTTGATTTTCTCGAATCTTTATCCGACTGGAAATCAGAATCAGTGTATCCTGTAAGAATCAGATCCTTACCTTTATACACGAGCATGTAATCCCTCATTCTCCTAAGATACTTGAGGATATTCTTAACGGTTGTCCAATGTATAAGTCCAGGATTGGACTGAAACCTGCTGACAACACCTACTGCATAGCATATGTCGGGTCGTGTACACAACATAGCATACATCAGACTTCCAACTGCCGATGCATAGGGAATGCGTCTCATATCCTCAACTTCTTGAGGTGTCTTAGGACATTGTTCCTTCGACAAGTGAATTCCATGCCTGAAGGGTAGCAAACCCCTCTTGGAATTCTGCATCTTATATCTTGACAACATCTTGTCAATATAGGATGCTTGAGACATGGCTAATGTTCTATTCTTGCGGTTCCGAACTATTTGGATCCCAAGAATATATTGAGCTTCTCCCAAATCTTTCATTTGGAATTGAGTTGCTAGCCATTTCTTGACGTCAGTCAGGCATCTTACATCATTCCCAATGAGTAAGATATCATCGACATATAATACGAGGAATGCTACAGATGTTTTGACAATCTTCTTGTAAACACAAGGTTCGTCAATGTTTTGTTCAAAACCATAAGATTTGATCGCAGTATCAAACCTTATATTCCAGCATCTAGATGCTTGTTTCAACCCATAAATGGATCGTTTAAGCTTACAAACTTTTTGTTCTTGATGTTGTATTATAAACCCCTCTGGTTGAGACATATAGATATTCTCTTCAAGATTGCCATTCAGAAAGGCTGTCTTGACATCCATTTGCCAAATCTCATAGTCATAATATGTGGCAATGGACAAGAGTATTCTAATTGATTTTAACATGACAACAGGAGAGAAGGTTTCATCATAGTCTACCCCCTCTCTCTGGGTATAACCCTTTGTCACTAATCGAGCTTTAAAGGTCTGTACCTTACCAGCTTGGTCTCGTTTCCTTTTGTAGATCCATTTACAACCAATAGGTTTTACCCCATCTGGTTGATCTACAAGTTCTCAGACGGAATTGAAGTACATCGACTCCATTTCGAGGTCCATGGCTTTGATCCATTGATCTTTGTCAACATCATTCATTGCCTGTTTATAGGTCAATGGATCCTCTATTCCATCATCTGGTATGATGATTTGAGTTTCTACTAAACCCATGTAACGGTCAGGTTGTTGCACAACTCTCCCACTACGTCGAGGCACTCTCAACTTTTGAGATGGATGTGAGTAATCAGAAGTATTAGCTCCATCAACAACTCTTGTTGAGGGTTCAATCTCATCAACAACTCTTGTTGATCTATCTGTAGCTTCTTTATAAATTTCACGCAATACTAGTTTACTGCGAGGTTGATGATCTCTCATGTGATCTTCTTCGAGAAAAGTAGCATTTGTCGATACAAATACTTTATTTTCTTCTAGATCAAAGAAGTATCCAGCTTTCGATTCTTTTGGGTAGCCTATGAATAAACATACTTTTGAACGACGTTCCAATTTCTTAGGGTTTTGCACCAACACATGTGTCGGGCATCCCCAGATCCTGAAGTGACGTAAACTAGTTTTACGCCCGCTCTATAACTCATAAGGTGTTCCAGTAACACTTTTAGAGGGAACATTGTTCAAAATGTAGGCAGCAGTCTCTACTGCATATCCCCAAAACGAATCAGGCAAATGAGCATAGCTCATCATCGATCGAACCATGTCTAACAAGGTTCTGTTTCTTCTCTCCGATACACCGTTTTGCTGTGGCGTACTAGGTGCAGAGAGTTGTGATTGGATTCCATGTTCTATCAAATAGTCCTGGAATCTTAGGGCCATGTACTCTCCACCTCGATCTGATCGAAGTGTCTTAATTGTTTTACCTAATAAGTTTTCAACTTCTGCCTTATACTCCTTGAACTTTTCAAGAGCTTCGGACTTATGATGTATTAGGTAAACATAACCGTACCTTGAATAGTCATCTATGAAACTGATGAAATATTCATATCCTCATCGTGCTTTGACATTCATTGGTCCACAAAGGTCCGAATGCACGAGTTCTAAGGATTCTTTGGCTCTAAGACCTTTTCCAGTAAAAGATCTATTCGTCATTTTCCCCTCAAGACAAGACTCACATGCTGGTAAAGAGTTGTCTTCTAACTGGCTTAGATGACCATTCTTAACCAATCTCTCAATCCTATTGAGATTTAATGTGGCCAAGTCTTAAGTGCCAAAGATATGTACTTGAAGAAACTTTTTGCCTTTTGTTTCGCGTCTCAGCCGTTTTAAACATCTCGATATTTAAAATAGCTTTCGCTCTGGTCGGTTTTAACTTATATAAGTTGTTTTCTAGTTTTGCAGAACAAATAGGAATACCTTTTTTGGTAATGAACACTTCATTAATTTCAAAAGATACTTTATACAATTGTTCTAACAAACAAGAGATAGATACAAGATTCCTTTTCATTCTAGGAACAAGATACACATTATCTAATATAATGAATCTTTCTCCAAAAAACAACTTTAAATCTCCCACTGATTTTGCTGAGACAACCTCTCCTGTTCCAACCCTGAGAGTTATCTCGCCTTCCGCAAGCGTTCTCCAGGAACTAGTTTCCTGAAAAGAAGAGCAAATATGATTAGTGGCCCCTGAATCCAGTATCCAGGAAGAGTCATCACTCTCCACTAAACATGTTTCAACTACTAGTAAATCATATTTACCTTGTTTTGCCTTTTCAGCTTTCTTCTCAGCAAGGTACTTTGGGCAGTTTCTTTTCCAATGCCCATTCTCGTTGCAGTGGAAACATTTTCCTTTATCTGCAACTTGAGCCTTGCTTTTGCGGTTATTAGGAGTTTTACTTTTCCCCTTCCCTTTCTTTTTCATCGAAATACTCTTATTTTTAGAAGAAGAAGGGCCAGACTTCGTCCCAGAGGACGATCCTCTATAGAACTTTTTAGTGGTAGCAACATTTGCCTCCACTTCATGTCCCTTAGTTTTCAGGAGGGACTGATAAGTCTGAAGCTCATTCAGAAGAGTAGTCAAGTTATATTCAATTTTATTCATCATCGCATTTGTGCGGAACTGTAGGAAGCTCTTCGGAAGAGACTCCAGAATAAAGCTGACCTGACTCTTCTCATCCATGACAGCTCCATTTACTTCTGCCACATTGAAATGGACCATCATGTCCAGGACATGTTCTCTAACAGAGGTCCCTTCTCTCATGCGACAGTTATAAACGTACTTGATGGCATCATGCCTAAGGGAGAAGGACGGTTGTCCAAACATCCCCTTCAGAATTTCCATAATCTCTTTGGCAGCACCCATACCATCGTGTTTCTTAGCCAATACATCAGATATGCTGGCCAGAATGTAGACGCGGGCTTTATCATTTGCCCTTGTCCATCTGTCATATGCATCCCGAACATTTCGGTTTGCATTTGTGCCGGGGTTTTGAGGACACTCCTCAGTTAAAACGAACCTTAGATCATCAATTACCAGTATTGTGTTTAAATTTGATTTCCACGTTGCGTAATTATCCCCGTTAAGTTTCTCAGAAGCTAGTAACTGTACTATTGAGTTGGACATGCTGAAAAATATAAACATATCGTATTAAGTGAAATTGCTATTACCCTTTTATATTATCCAATCAAGTTTTAGCAAAAGTAATAATGTACCCATCATTTATTCTTTATTGCAACGATACTACAAAGGTTTAGAGCAACATCCACCTAGGGGCAGTCTATCACTCCTCCTTTGAATTGAGACAATCTCAACTAATCACTATTACCAGAATAACTCATATTCCAATAGATCTTTTAGCTATCGTTTACTTTGGTCAAGAAGTTACTAACACTTAGTAATTCTTGTAAGTGTGACCCTCCATTTTCAGACCTCAGAGATCGGAATCAACAAGCTCCCGAAGTTGGAAAGACAATGCTGAAAACGGACCTATGAGACCCTATCCATTTCTGGAGTTCGCGGTGTTCCGAATCCCATGATACAGCCCTCCTAAGGGGTGGTCGCTCCCAGGGCAGACTCGCAGGCGCATCATGGGAATCTCACGGTGCAACCTAATGGAGGAGACCGTAGGATGTGTTGACACACAACCTTCGCCCACTTACTATGAACGACTTCCCCTATTCACCTTGTTATTGACTCATGCAAATACTTTCCTATTGGAGGTCGCTCCCAAGGCGACTCGAAGCCGAGCATGAATCTCACGGTGTGAACTCTTAGGGACGTAGGAGCTGAAAACATTTTTCCTCCCACTGAAGTGTTCTAGACGGTTGGGTATGATTTTACTTAGGCATATATTTTGGCTAACTAAAACATATCCTAAGTCTAGGTAATCTTTCCGAGTATAACGTTTATACTGGATTTTAACCTATGATGTCTAGGTGATAAAACTTTTTAAAACCTCACATCACTCACGCATGCTCATAAAACCGGGTTAGCTAAACTCAAACGCCAGTTCGATGCCCAGGTAGGAGGTGTTCCGTAAACCGTCAACTTAAATACCCCCAAGCTGAGACAGCATCTTACCGGGTGAGTTTTTCTTGTAACCGAAGTTTTACAAGATATCGACCTATTTTAACTATTAAAATAGGAGATTGCTTGGTAGTTAACCCTAAATGAGCATGCATTTATCTTTGTTATAAGTTTTAATGTTTAATTCATTTTATAACACTTATAAAAAAAAATAAACCTTATAACATACATCTAACATGCTTTTATATAACAATTATATAAAATCATTCCATGCAAAAATATAACAACTTATATGAAATCTCATGGAATTCTAAACATGCATACTTATATTATAACACTTATAACATACTTTCAATGCATGTTTCATGCTTATCCTATGGTGGGATTTTAAATCTACATGGCATACAATATGCACACAAGATTATGTTTATTTAAACTATACATTCACAATGCATAAATAAATAAACCACACTAAAAATGGATTGGTTTTGGCATCCTAAACAAGCATTTACCTAAATTATTACAATAATAAAATAGGAAAAAGTCTTGAACCGCCCCCGAACACTTCGAATCGGCTCGAACCGCTTGTAAGTTGTGGAATTGCACGAACCGCCGTCGAACCGAACCGAACCGCCACTTGACGCCTCTTCCAATTTTGATAAATTACATCCTAAAATGGACTCTAATGACTCTACAAAAAATTACATACCCTTTGTAACACATTAAAGCCCATTACAAGGCAATTACAATAATTATTACAATTTGGAAGAGAAATGGATGCCAAAGACCAAAAATTTCCATTTTAGCACACATACATTCATCACATGAATTACTACCCACCAACTCTAAATTAACCAAAAAAGAGTACTTAAAGCATGCTCTGATACCATTTGTAAGAGTTTCGGCATGCATAGCGGAAGCATCGTTGGATCTAAGTACTCTTATTTTGTTAATTTAAAAAGAAAAAGCATGTAATTTGAAAATCAAAGACAATAATTTAGAAGTTACCTTTGAAGTTCAAATTCTTCTTGATTCCAAACTCGATCTTCGAACGTAACGGTCACGAACCACCACGAGAGTCTTCCCGACTATTCTCCGGCCTTAGAACGGGATTGTGGGATCCTTTGAGTGACTAATTTAAAAGAGAATTGAAGATGGAATTGGAGAGAAAAGTAGAGAAATTGTCTTTACAATTTCTCAAAGTTCATCAAAATTTCAAGAAGAAGTCAATCTCATTAACCCTTTGTATATATAGAAGACTACATGCAAAAACATGCAAAATTGAGTTAACAATAGGATGTCATGTAGAATCCACTCAATTTAGTGGGATTAGTGGCTTGATGTGGGATGAACACTTAGCAAAAAAGTTTGACTCATAAAACCACCAACAAATGGTTTTTCCCACTAACTCAAGAATTAGATTTTTCCACTAACTTAAGAATTGGATTTTTCCACTCACTTTAGTCATCAAAATGACTCTTGACTTTCAAGGTTTAGTGGAGTCAACATTTGACTTTTGACTTTCAAAGTTGTAGTCAATTGTCTTAAATTTGACTTTTGACTAACTTTGATCAAATTAATTCAATTTAAACATTAATTCAAATAATTAATTTTAAATCAAATTAAATTAATATTAAATAATTAATTAAACAATTTAATTAATTCAAATTTAATATCCAATAAATCCAACACTAATCCCGATCATTCCCGATATACATGATTATGAATCCATATTCATATTTTCGATAATTAAATCTTATTTAAATATCACCATCTCTCTCTATTGTTCAATTCGCAATTGAACGTTATGTCGTTAAATATATCACATATATTTAACGTTAATTCCCTAATTCGAATTCGAACACTTCGAATTCACTCGTCACACTGTTCTAAGGTTTAGTCCGATATGAGCTAGCAGGGGGACCTCATGGACCTACAGATCATGAGCTCCAACGATCCGAGATTAACTGATTAAACTCTTTAACCTAGTTAATCAACATTCGTTAAATACCAGGACATTCCACTATAGCCTAGTAGTTGCATTCTCCTCACTGTAGATATATTTATGTCCACTCGATATAACCATGATTAGTAAGTTGACCCTTCACAGGTTGTTCGTAATTTACGGTCGGGTCAAAAATCTGTTTTACCCCCGTAATTACATCTTGCTCCTTAAGTCCCACTGATCCTCTAATGAACAATTGGTTTGTGATCCAATCACTAAACCGATTGGTATGTGATCTAATCACTATACCGAGTCCCTCTTGGGCCAATGAGAAGGTGGGGCCCCTTGTTCAAGACCTGGAGTCAGCACTTAAGAGAACAACCTATCTACTATCCCTAGAGACGGGTAGGAGTGAATTTCATCTTGCACCCTATGTCCCCAGCTATCTATTCGGTCTTAACCCTGAAATGGGAGGCTTATTGAGTCGGCGCTGTTGAGCCACCCTCACCCATGCAGATCTAAGGATAATCCCGAATAAACAGGAGTTCATAGTTAGCTCAGGATTAAGGTCAAGTTACCTAGGTCATCGTTTTGAAATAGTCAGTCTTTAAAACAGTAAACAGCGTTATAAAGCAAGAGTGACTTATTTCGCGGTCCGGTCTAATGCAAACTCTTTGCATAGGACGCCCCCATTCACATGTCTCCACATGAACGATTCAGGATCACATCGTTTGTACTAAATACAAAATGGGCCGCATCCAATAGTGTCCCGAGGATAAGGTATCCAGCCTTATCCGTATACTATAGACCGTTTTGACTATTTACTCGAACTTGATCCACTTTTATGTCTCCACATAAAGTTCAAGTACTCATGTTATAGCCATGGATCTTAGTTTATTGGATTTAGGGTTTTCTAAAATGAAATAAGCTATTCACATATTCAATAATAACTTTATTGAATAAACCTCAATAACACTTTATTAGTAATAAAATATGTTTATCGTTTACAAACCACGAGTTTTAGGACATAAAACCCAACAAACTCCCACTTGGACTAAAACTCCAGTGGTAATAAATATATATCCATATATATACATAATGTTGAGTTTTTCAAAATGAGAAATAAATACAATAAACTAGGGCATCACATACCCATAGTTTTCTCCCACTTGCCCTAGATTATACATCTTATAGTCCTAGTCTCACTAGGTGACCCTCAAACACTTTAGCCGTGAGAGCCTTTGTAAATGGATCAGCAATGTTGTCCTCAGAGGCTATTTGTTTAACAATAACGTCTCCTCGTTGGACGATCTCTCGAATGAGATGATATTTTCGCTCAATATGTTTCCCGCGTTTATGGCTCCTTGGCTATTTTGAATTTGCAACTGCTCCACTGTTATCACAAAAGAGAGTGATAGGCAGATGCATATTTGGAACAACTTCCAAATCGTTCAAAAACTTTCTAAGCCACACAACTTATTTTGCTGCTTCACAGGCAGCTACGTATTCTGCTTCCATAGTGGAGTCAGCAACACAACTTTGCTTGATACTCCGCCATACTACAGCTCCTCCATTCAGAGTGAACACTGATCCCGATGTTGATTTTCTCGAATCTTTATCCGACTGGAAATCAGAATCAGTGTATCCTGTAAGAATCAGATCCTTACCTTTATACACGAGCATGTAATCCCTCGTTCTCCTAAGATACTTGAGGATATTCTTAACGGTTGTCCAATGTATAAGTCCAGGATTGGACTGAAACCTGCTGACAACACCTACTGCATAGCATATGTCGGGTCGTGTACACAACATAGCATACATCAGACTTCCAACTGCCGATGCATAGGGAATGCGTCTCATATCCTCAACTTCTTGAGGTGTCTTAGGACATTGTTCCTTCGACAAGTGAATTCCATGCCTGAAGGGTAGCAAACCCCTCTTGGAATTCTGCATCTTATATCTTGACAACATCTTGTCAATATAGGATGCTTGAGACATGGCTAATGTTCTATTCTTGCGGTTCCGAACTATTTGGATCCCAAGAATATATTGAGCTTCTCCCAAATCTTTCATTTGGAATTGAGTTGCTAGCCATTTCTTGACGTCAGTCAGGCATCTTACATCATTCCCAATGAGTAAGATATCATCGACATATAATACGAGGAATGCTACAGATGTTTTGACAATCTTCTTGTAAACACAAGGTTCGTCAATGTTTTGTTCAAAACCATAAGATTTGATCGCAGTATCAAACCTTATATTCCAGCATCTAGATGCTTGTTTCAACCCATAAATGGATCGTTTAAGCTTACAAACTTTTTGTTCTTGATGTTGTATTATAAACCCCTCTGGTTGAGACATATAGATATTCTCTTCAAGATTGCCATTCAGAAAGGCTGTCTTGACATCCATTTGCCAAATCTCATAGTCATAATATGTGGCAATGGACAAGAGTATTCTAATTGATTTTAACATGACAACAGGAGAGAAGGTTTCATCATAGTCTACCCCCTCTCTCTAGGTATAACCCTTTGTCACTAATCGAGCTTTAAAGGTCTGTACCTTACCAGCTTGGTCTCGTTTCCTTTTGTAGATCCATTTACAACCAATAGGTTTTACCCCATCTGGTTGATCTACAAGTTCCCAGACGGAATTGAAGTACATCGACTCCATTTCGAGGTCCATGGCTTTGATCCATTGATCTTTGTCAACATCATTCATTGCCTGTTTATAGGTCAATAGATCCTCTATTCCATCATCTGGTATGATGATTTGAGTTTCTACTAAACCCATGTAACGGTCAGGTTGTTGCACAACTCTCCCACTACGTCGAGGCACTCTCAACTTTTGAGATGGATGTGAGTAATCAGAAGTATTAGCTCCATCAACAACTCTTGTTGAGGGTTCAATCTCATCAACAACTCTTGTTGATCTATCTGTAGCTTCTTTAGAAATTTCACGCAATACTAGTTTACTGCGAGGTTGATGATCTCTCATGTGATCTTCTTCGAGAAAAGTAGCATTTGTCGATACAAATACTTTATTTTCTTATGGATCAAAGAAGTATCCAGCTTTCGATTCTTTTGGGTAGCCTATGAATAAACATACTTTTGAACGACATTCCAATTTCTTAGGGTTTTGCACCAACACATGTGTCGGGCATCCCCAGATCCTGAAGTGACGTAAACTAGTTTTACGCCCTCTCCATAACTCATAAGGTGTTCCAGTAACACTTTTAGAGGGAACATTGTTCAAAATGTAGGCAGCAGTCTCTACTGCATATCCCCAAAACGAATCAGGCAAATGAGCATAGCTCATCATCGATCGAACCATGTCTAACAAGGTTCTGTTTCTTCTCTCCGATACACCGTTTTGCTGTGGCGTACTAGGTGCAGAGAGTTGTGACTGGATTCCATGTTCTATCAAATAGTCCTGGAATCTTAGGGCCATGTACTCTCCACCTCGATCTGATCGAAGTGTCTTAATTGTTTTACCTAATAAGTTTTCAACTTCTGCCTTATACTCCTTGAACTTTTCAAGAGCTTCGGACTTATGATGTATTAGGTAAACATAACCGTACCTTGAATAGTCATCTATGAAACTGATGAAATATTCATATCCTCCTCGTGCTTTGACATTCATTGGTCCACAAAGGTCCGAATGCACGAGTTCTAAGGATTCTTTGGCTCTAAGACCTTTTCCAGTAAAAGATCTTTTCGTCATTTTCCCCTCAAGACAAGACTCACATGCTGGTAAAGAGTTGTCTTCTAACTGGCTTAGATGACCATTCTTAACCAATCTCTCAATCCTATTGAGATTTAATGTGGCCAAGTCTTAAGTGCCAAAGATATGTACTTGAAGAAACTTTTTGCCTTTTGTTTCGCGTCTCAGCCGTTTTAAACATCTCGATATTTAAAATAGCTTTCGCTCTGGTCGGTTTTAACTTATATAAGTTGTTTTCTAGTTTTGCAGAACAAATAGGAATACCTTTTTTGGTAATGAACACTTCATTAATTTCAAAAGATACTTTATACAATTGTTCTAACAAACAAGAGATAGATACAAGATTCCTTTTCATTCTAGGAACAAGATACACATTATCTAATATAATGAATCTTTCTCCAAAAAACAACTTTAAATCTCCCACTGATTTTGCTGAGACAACCTCTCCTGTTCCAACCCTGAGAGTTATCTCGCCTTCCGCAAGCGTTCTCCAGGAACTAGTTTCCTGAAAAGAAGAGCAAATATGATTAGTGGCCCCTGAATCCAGTATCCAGGAAGAGTCATCACTCTCCACTAAACATGTTTCAACAACTAGTAAATCATATTTACCTTGTTTTGCCTTTTCAGCTTTCTTCTCAGCAAGGTACTTTGGGCAGTTTCTTTTCCAATGCCCATTCTCGTTGCAGTGGAAACATTTTCCTTTATCTACAACTTGAGCCTTGCTTTTGCGGTTATTAGGAGTTTTACTTTTCCCCTTCCCTTTCTTTTTCATCGAAATACTCTTATTTTTAGAAGAAGAAGGGCCAGACTTCGTCCCAGAGGACGATCCTCTATAGAACTTTTTAGTGGTAGCAACATTTGCCTCCACTTCATGTCCCTTAGTTTTCAGGAGGGACTGATAAGTCTGAAGCTCATTCAGAAGAGTAGTCAAGTTATATTCAATTTTATTCATCATCGCATTTGTGCGGAACTGTAGGAAGCTCTTCGGAAGAGACTCCAGAATAAAGCTGACCTGACTCTTCTCATCTATGACAGCTCCATTTACTTCTGCCACATTGAAATGGACCATCATGTCCAGGACATGTTCTCTAACAGAGGTCCCTTCTCTCATGCGACAGTTATAAACGTACTTGATGGCATCATGCCTAAGGGAGAAGGACGGTTGTCCAAACATCCCCTTCAGAGATTCCATAATCTCTTTGGCAGCACCCATACCATCGTGTTTCTTAGCCAATACATCAGATATGCTGGCCAGAATGTAGACGCGGGCTTTATCATTTGCCCTTGTCCATCTGTCATATGCATCCCGAACATTTCGGTTTGCATTTGTGCCGGGGTTTTGAGGACAATCCTCAGTTAAAACGAACCTTAGATCATCAATTACCAGTATTGTGTTTAAATTTGATTTCCACGTTGCGTAATTATCCCCGTTAAGTTTCTCAGAAGCTAGTAACTGTACTATTGAGTTGGACATGCTGAAAAATATAAACATATCGTATTAAGTGAAATTGCTATTACCCTTTTATATTATCCAATCAAGTTTTAGCAAAAGTAATAATGTACCCATCATTTATTCTTTATTGCAACGATACTACAAAGGTTTAGAGCAACATCCACCTAGAGGCAGTCTATCACTCCTCCTTTGAATTGAGACAATCTCAGCTAATCACTATTACCAGAATAACTCATATTCCAATAGATCTTTTAGCTATCGTTTACTTTGGTCAAGAAGTTACTAACACTTAGTAATTCTTGTAAGTGTGACCCTCCATTTTCAGACCTCAGAGATCGGAATCAACAAGCTCCCGAAGTTGGAAAGACAATGCTGAAAACGGACCTATGAGACCCTATCCATTTCTGGAGTTCGCGGTGTTCCGAATCCCATGATACAGCCCTCCTAAAGGGTGGTCGCTCCCAGGGCAGACTCGCAGGCGCATCATGGGAATCTCACGGTGCAACCTAATGGAGGAGACCGTAGGATGTGTTGACACACAACCTTCGCCCACTTACTATGAACGACTTCCCCTATTCACCTTGTTATTGATTCATGCAAATACTTTCCTACTGGAGGTCGCTCCCAAGGCGACTCGAAGCCGAGCATGAATCTCACGGTGTGAACTCTTAGGGACGTAGGAGCTGAAAACATTTTTCCTCCCACTGAAGTGTTCTAGACGGTTGGGTATGATTTTACTTAGGCATATATTTTGGCTAACTAAAACATATCCTAAGTCTAGGTAATCTTTCCGAGTATAACGTTTATACTGGATTTTAACCTATGATGTCTAGGTGATAAAACTTTTTAAAACCTCACATCACTCACGCATGCTCATAAAACCGGGTTAGCTAAACTCAAACGCCAGTTCGATGCCCAGGTAGGAGGTGTTTCGTAAACCGTCAACTTAAATACCCCCAAGCTGAGACAGCATCTTACCGGGTGAGTTTTTCTTGTAACCGAAGTTTTACAAGATATCGACCTATTTTAAGTATTAAAATAGGAGATTGCTTGGTAGTTAACCCTAAATGAGCATGCATTTATCTTTGTTATAAGTTTTAATGTTTAATTCATTTTATAACACTTATAAAAAAAAATAAACCTTATAACATACATCTAACATGCTTTTATATAACAATTATATAAAATCATTCCATGCAAAAATATAACAACTTATATGAAATCTCATGGAATTCTAAACATGCATACTTATATTATAACACTTATAACATACTTTCAATGCATGTTTCATGCTTATCCTATGGTGGGATTTTAAATCTACATGGCATACAATATGCACACAAGATTATGTTTATTTAAACTATACATTCACACTGCATAAATAAATAAACCACACTAAAAATGGATTGGTTTTGGCATCCTCAACAAGCATTTACCTAAATTATTACAATAATAAAATAGGAAAAAGTCTTGAACCGCCCCCGAACACTTCGAATCGGCTCGAACCGCTTGTAAGTTGTGGAATTGCACGAACCGCCGTCGAACCGAACCGAACCGCCACTTGACGCCTCTTCCAATTTTGATAAATTACATCCTAAAATGGACTCTATAAAAAATTACATACTCTTTGTAACACATTAAAGCCCATTACAAGGCAATTACAATAATTATTACAAATTAGCCGTGAGAGCCTTTGTAAATGGATCAGCAATGTTGTCCTCAGAGGCTATTTGTTTAACAATAACGTCTCCTCGTTGGACGATCTCTCGAATGAGATGATATTTTCGCTCAATATGTTTCCCGCGTTTATGGCTCCTTGGCTATTTTGAATTTGCAACTGCTCCACTGTTATCACAAAAGAGAGTGATAGGCAGATGCATATTTGGAACAACTTCCAAATCGTTCAAAAACTTTCTAAGCCACACAACTTATTTTGCTGCTTCACAGGCAGCTACGTATTCTGCTTCCATAGTGGAGTCAGCAACACAACTTTGCTTGATACTCCGCCATACTACAGCTCCTCCATTCAGAGTGAACACTGATCCCGATGTTGATTTTCTCGAATCTTTATCCGACTGGAAATCAGAATCAGTGTATCCTGTAAGAATCAGATCCTTACCTTTATACACGAGCATGTAATCCCTCGTTCTCCTAAGATACTTGAGGATATTCTTAACGGTTGTCCAATGTATAAGTCCAGGATTGGACTGAAACCTGCTGACAACACCTACTGCATAGCATATGTCGGGTCGTGTACACAACATAGCATACATCAGACTTCCAACTGCCGATGCATAGGGAATGCGTCTCATATCCTCAACTTCTTGAGGTGTCTTAGGACATTGTTCCTTCGACAAGTGAATTCCATGCCTGAAGGGTAGCAAACCCCTCTTGGAATTCTGCATCTTATATCTTGACAACATCTTGTCAATATAGGATGCTTGAGACATGGCTAATGTTCTATTCTTGCGGTTCCGAACTATTTGGATCCCAAGAATATATTGAGCTTCTCCCAAATCTTTCATTTGGAATTGAGTTGCTAGCCATTTCTTGACGTCAGTCAGGCATCTTACATCATTCCCAATGAGTAAGATATCATCGACATATAATACGAGGAATGCTACAGATGTTTTGACAATCTTCTTGTAAACACAAGGTTCGTCAATGTTTTGTTCAAAACCATAAGATTTGATCGCAGTATCAAACCTTATATTCCAGCATCTAGATGCTTGTTTCAACCCATAAATGGATCGTTTAAGCTTACAAACTTTTTGTTCTTGATGTTGTATTATAAACCCCTCTGGTTGAGACATATAGATATTCTCTTCAAGATTGCCATTCAGAAAGGCTGTCTTGACATCCATTTGCCAAATCTCATAGTCATAATATGTGGCAATGGACAAGAGTATTCTAATTGATTTTAACATGACAACAGGAGAGAAGGTTTCATCATAGTCTACCCCCTCTCTCTAGGTATAACCCTTTGTCACTAATCGAGCTTTAAAGGTCTGTACCTTACCAGCTTGGTCTCGTTTCCTTTTGTAGATCCATTTACAACCAATAGGTTTTACCCCATCTGGTTGATCTACAAGTTCCCAGACGGAATTGAAGTACATCGACTCCATTTCGAGGTCCATGGCTTTGATCCATTGATCTTTGTCAACATCATTCATTGCCTGTTTATAGGTCAATAGATCCTCTATTCCATCATCTGGTATGATGATTTGAGTTTCTACTAAACCCATGTAACGGTCAGGTTGTTGCACAACTCTCCCACTACGTCGAGGCACTCTCAACTTTTGAGATGGATGTGAGTAATCAGAAGTATTAGCTCCATCAACAACTCTTGTTGAGGGTTCAATCTCATCAACAACTCTTGTTGATCTATCTGTAGCTTCTTTAGAAATTTCACGCAATACTAGTTTACTGCGAGGTTGATGATCTCTCATGTGATCTTCTTCGAGAAAAGTAGCATTTGTCGATACAAATACTTTATTTTCTTATGGATCAAAGAAGTATCCAGCTTTCGATTCTTTTGGGTAGCCTATGAATAAACATACTTTTGAACGACATTCCAATTTCTTAGGGTTTTGCACCAACACATGTGTCGGGCATCCCCAGATCCTGAAGTGACGTAAACTAGTTTTACGCCCTCTCCATAACTCATAAGGTGTTCCAGTAACACTTTTAGAGGGAACATTGTTCAAAATGTAGGCAGCAGTCTCTACTGCATATCCCCAAAACGAATCAGGCAAATGAGCATAGCTCATCATCGATCGAACCATGTCTAACAAGGTTCTGTTTCTTCTCTCCGATACACCGTTTTGCTGTGGCGTACTAGGTGCAGAGAGTTGTGACTGGATTCCATGTTCTATCAAATAGTCCTGGAATCTTAGGGCCATGTACTCTCCACCTCGATCTGATCGAAGTGTCTTAATTGTTTTACCTAATAAGTTTTCAACTTCTGCCTTATACTCCTTGAACTTTTCAAGAGCTTCGGACTTATGATGTATTAGGTAAACATAACCGTACCTTGAATAGTCATCTATGAAACTGATGAAATATTCATATCCTCCTCGTGCTTTGACATTCATTGGTCCACAAAGGTCCGAATGCACGAGTTCTAAGGATTCTTTGGCTCTAAGACCTTTTCCAGTAAAAGATCTTTTCGTCATTTTCCCCTCAAGACAAGACTCACATGCTGGTAAAGAGTTGTCTTCTAACTGGCTTAGATGACCATTCTTAACCAATCTCTCAATCCTATTGAGATTTAATGTGGCCAAGTCTTAAGTGCCAAAGATATGTACTTGAAGAAACTTTTTGCCTTTTGTTTCGCGTCTCAGCCGTTTTAAACATCTCGATATTTAAAATAGCTTTCGCTCTGGTCGGTTTTAACTTATATAAGTTGTTTTCTAGTTTTGCAGAACAAATAGGAATACCTTTTTTGGTAATGAACACTTCATTAATTTCAAAAGATACTTTATACAATTGTTCTAACAAACAAGAGATAGATACAAGATTCCTTTTCATTCTAGGAACAAGATACACATTATCTAATATAATGAATCTTTCTCCAAAAAACAACTTTAAATCTCCCACTGATTTTGCTGAGACAACCTCTCCTGTTCCAACCCTGAGAGTTATCTCGCCTTCCGCAAGCGTTCTCCAGGAACTAGTTTCCTGAAAAGAAGAGCAAATATGATTAGTGGCCCCTGAATCCAGTATCCAGGAAGAGTCATCACTCTCCACTAAACATGTTTCAACAACTAGTAAATCATATTTACCTTGTTTTGCCTTTTCAGCTTTCTTCTCAGCAAGGTACTTTGGGCAGTTTCTTTTCCAATGCCCATTCTCGTTGCAGTGGAAACATTTTCCTTTATCTACAACTTGAGCCTTGCTTTTGCGGTTATTAGGAGTTTTACTTTTCCCCTTCCCTTTCTTTTTCATCGAAATACTCTTATTTTTAGAAGAAGAAGGGCCAGACTTCGTCCCAGAGGACGATCCTCTATAGAACTTTTTAGTGGTAGCAACATTTGCCTCCACTTCATGTCCCTTAGTTTTCAGGAGGGACTGATAAGTCTGAAGCTCATTCAGAAGAGTAGTCAAGTTATATTCAATTTTATTCATCATCGCATTTGTGCGGAACTGTAGGAAGCTCTTCGGAAGAGACTCCAGAATAAAGCTGACCTGACTCTTCTCATCTATGACAGCTCCATTTACTTCTGCCACATTGAAATGGACCATCATGTCCAGGACATGTTCTCTAACAGAGGTCCCTTCTCTCATGCGACAGTTATAAACGTACTTGATGGCATCATGCCTAAGGGAGAAGGACGGTTGTCCAAACATCCCCTTCAGAGATTCCATAATCTCTTTGGCAGCACCCATACCATCGTGTTTCTTAGCCAATACATCAGATATGCTGGCCAGAATGTAGACGCGGGCTTTATCATTTGCCCTTGTCCATCTGTCATATGCATCCCGAACATTTCGGTTTGCATTTGTGCCGGGGTTTTGAGGACAATCCTCAGTTAAAACGAACCTTAGATCATCAATTACCAGTATTGTGTTTAAATTTGATTTCCACGTTGCGTAATTATCCCCGTTAAGTTTCTCAGAAGCTAGTAACTGTACTATTGAGTTGGACATGCTGAAAAATATAAACATATCGTATTAAGTGAAATTGCTATTACCCTTTTATATTATCCAATCAAGTTTTAGCAAAAGTAATAATGTACCCATCATTTATTCTTTATTGCAACGATACTACAAAGGTTTAGAGCAACATCCACCTAGAGGCAGTCTATCACTCCTCCTTTGAATTGAGACAATCTCAGCTAATCACTATTACCAGAATAACTCATATTCCAATAGATCTTTTAGCTATCGTTTACTTTGGTCAAGAAGTTACTAACACTTAGTAATTCTTGTAAGTGTGACCCTCCATTTTCAGACCTCAGAGATCGGAATCAACAAGCTCCCGAAGTTGGAAAGACAATGCTGAAAACGGACCTATGAGACCCTATCCATTTCTGGAGTTCGCGGTGTTCCGAATCCCATGATACAGCCCTCCTAAAGGGTGGTCGCTCCCAGGGCAGACTCGCAGGCGCATCATGGGAATCTCACGGTGCAACCTAATGGAGGAGACCGTAGGATGTGTTGACACACAACCTTCGCCCACTTACTATGAACGACTTCCCCTATTCACCTTGTTATTGATTCATGCAAATACTTTCCTACTGGAGGTCGCTCCCAAGGCGACTCGAAGCCGAGCATGAATCTCACGGTGTGAACTCTTAGGGACGTAGGAGCTGAAAACATTTTTCCTCCCACTGAAGTGTTCTAGACGGTTGGGTATGATTTTACTTAGGCATATATTTTGGCTAACTAAAACATATCCTAAGTCTAGGTAATCTTTCCGAGTATAACGTTTATACTGGATTTTAACCTATGATGTCTAGGTGATAAAACTTTTTAAAACCTCACATCACTCACGCATGCTCATAAAACCGGGTTAGCTAAACTCAAACGCCAGTTCGATGCCCAGGTAGGAGGTGTTTCGTAAACCGTCAACTTAAATACCCCCAAGCTGAGACAGCATCTTACCGGGTGAGTTTTTCTTGTAACCGAAGTTTTACAAGATATCGACCTATTTTAAGTATTAAAATAGGAGATTGCTTGGTAGTTAACCCTAAATGAGCATGCATTTATCTTTGTTATAAGTTTTAATGTTTAATTCATTTTATAACACTTATAAAAAAAAATAAACCTTATAACATACATCTAACATGCTTTTATATAACAATTATATAAAATCATTCCATGCAAAAATATAACAACTTATATGAAATCTCATGGAATTCTAAACATGCATACTTATATTATAACACTTATAACATACTTTCAATGCATGTTTCATGCTTATCCTATGGTGGGATTTTAAATCTACATGGCATACAATATGCACACAAGATTATGTTTATTTAAACTATACATTCACACTGCATAAATAAATAAACCACACTAAAAATGGATTGGTTTTGGCATCCTCAACAAGCATTTACCTAAATTATTACAATAATAAAATAGGAAAAAGTCTTGAACCGCCCCCGAACACTTCGAATCGGCTCGAACCGCTTGTAAGTTGTGGAATTGCACGAACCGCCGTCGAACCGAACCGAACCGCCACTTGACGCCTCTTCCAATTTTGATAAATTACATCCTAAAATGGACTCTATAAAAAATTACATACTCTTTGTAACACATTAAAGCCCATTACAAGGCAATTACAATAATTATTACAAATTGGAAGAGAAATGGATGCCAAAAACCAAAAATTTCCATTTTAGCACACATACATTCATCACATGAATTACTACCCACCAACTCTAAATTAACCAAAAAAGAGTACTTAAAGCATGCTCTGATACCATTTGTAAGAGTTTCGGCATGCATAGCGGAAGCATCGTTGGATCTAAGTACTCTTATTTTGTTAATTTAAAAAGAAAAAGCATGTAATTTGAAAATCAAAGACAATAATTTAGAAGTTACCTTTGAAGTTCAAATTCTTCTTGATTCCAAACTCGATCTTCGAACGTAACGGTCACGAACCACCACGAGAGTCTTCCCGACTATTCTCCGGCCTTAGAACGGGATTGTGGGATCCTTTGAGTGACTAATTTAAAAGAGAATTGAAGATGGAATTGGAGAGAAAAGTAGAGAAATTGTCTTTACAATTTCTCAAAGTTCATCAAAATTCCAAGAAGAAGTCAATCTCATTAACCCTTTGTATATGTAGAAGACTACATGCAAAAACATGCAAAATTGAGTTAACAATAGGATGTCATGTAGAATCCACTCAATTTAGTGGGATTAGTGGCTTGATGTGGGATGAACACTTAGCAAAAAAGTTTGACTCATAAAACCACCAACAAATGGTTTTTCCCACTAACTCAAGAATTGGATTTTTCCACTAACTTAAGAATTGGATTTTTCCACTCACTTTAGTCATCAAAATGACTCTTGACTTTCAAGGTTTAGTGGAGTCAACATTTGACTTTTGACTTTCAAAGTTGTAGTCAATTGTCTTAAATTTGACTTTTGACTAACTTTGATCAAATTAATTCAATTTAAACATTAATTCAAATAATTAATTTTAAATCAAATTAAATTAATATTAAATAATTAATTAAACAATTTAATTAATTCAAATTTAATATCCAATAAATCCAACATTAATCCCGATCATTCCCGATATACATGATTATGAATCCATATTCATATTTTCGATAATTAAATCTTATTTAAATATCACCATCTCTCTCTATTTTCAATTCGCAATTGAACGTTATGTCGTTAAATATATCACATATATTTAACGTTAATTCCCTAATTCGAATTCGAACACTTCGAATTCACTCGTCACACTGTTCTAAGGTTTAGTCCGATATGAGCTAGCAGGGGGACCTCATGGACCTACAGATCATGAGCTCCAACGATCCGAGATTAACTGATTAAACTCTTTAACCTAGTTAATCAACATTCGTTAACTACCAGGACATTCCACTATAGCCTAGTAGTTGCATTCTCCTCACTGTAGATATATTTATGTCCACTCGATATAACCATGATTAGTAAGTTGACCCTTCATAGGTTGTTCGTAATTTACGGTCGGGTCAAAAATCTGTTTTACCCCCGTAATTACATCTTGCTCCTTAAGTCCCACTGATCCTCTAATGAACAATTGGTTTGTGATCCAATCACTAAACCGATTGGTATGTGATCTAATCACTATACCGAGTCCCTCTCAGGCCAATGAGAAGGTGGGGCCCCTTGTTCAAGAGCTGGAGTCAGCACTTAAGAGAACAACCTATCTACTATCCCTAGAGACGGGTAGGAGTGAATTTCATCTTGCACCCTATGTCCCCAGCTATCTATTCGGTCTTACCCCTGAAATGGGAGGCTTATTGAGTCGGCGCTGTTGAGCCACCCTCACCCATGCAGATCTAAGGATAATCCCGAATAAACAGGAGTTCATAGTTAGCTCAGGATTAAGGTCAAGTTACCTAGGTCATCGTTTTGAAATAGTCAGTCTTTAAAACAGTAAACAGCGTTATAAAGCAAAAGTGACTTATTTCGCGGTCCGGTCTAATGCAAACTCTTTGCATAGGACGCCCCCATTCACATGTCTCCACATGAACGATTCAGGATCACATCGTTTGTACTAAATACAAAATGGGCCGCATCCAATAGTGTCCCGAGGATAAGGTATCCAGCCTTATCCGTATACTATAGACCGTTTTGACTATTTACTCGAACTTGATCCACTTTTATGTCTCCACATAAAGTTCAAGTACTCATGTTATAGCCATGGATCTTAGTTTATTGGATTTAGGGTTTTCTAAAATGAAATAAGCAATTCACATATTCAATAATAACTTTATCGAATAAACCTCAATAACACTTTATTAGTAATAAAATATGTTTATCGTTTACAAACCACGAGTTTTAGGACATAAAACCCAACACAAAACACAAGCCAAATGCAAAATCAACCAAGACCAAGTGGACCACCTGGGTTCACTCAACAGCAACAAAGTAGTCAACCCCCATATCAGAAACAATATGTCAACAACCAACCGATGGGAACATCAGTAGAGAACTTGCTGAAAGAATACATAGCAAAGAATGATGCAACTTTGTTGAGCCAGCAAGCAACCTTGAAGAGCTTAGAGAATCAGATTGGGCAGTTGGCAAACGAACTGAAGAATAGGCCCCAAGGCAGACTGCCTGCAGACACTGAAACTCCAAGAAGGGATGGTAAGGAACAAGTTCAAGCTATTGAACTTCGAAGTGGAAGGCCATTGGTGATCAATAGCAGAGAAGCACCAAAGAGAGTAGAGAATGAAGAGTCTAGTGCACCACTAGATTCTCTGCCTAACCTTGATCAAATACAACCAAGCACAACAAGGGTGGGGCTGGAACCTATCATTGAGGAACCAGAAGAAATGCCTAGGCCTCCCCCTATCATTAGGCAACCTGACTTGCCTACCTATGTGCCATGTTACGTCTCCAAAAGTGACCTTTTTAGGACTTAATTATCTTAGAAAGATGTTCACTCTTAGGTGTTTTTGATAGCATTTAGCCTAAACCTATGCTTAAATATGAGAATTAGAAGAAGGTAGCTAAATTAGGACTTATGTACAATAGGAAAGAAAAAGGTTGAAAACCGAAGGAAAAGAATGAAAAACAAGCATTGCGACAGCATTGCGGAAACATTGCTGAAACCGCAATGTTTCAAGTGAAAACCGTAAGTTGACTGATCTTTTTCTGTTAATTTCCGTTATTTCAGGGATTCGTTCTTTCTCCTCCATCCATTCTGAAGTACGACGTTGAAGATTGATGGTTCTCCTTGGCCCAAATGCACCTGCAGATTGCTATAAAAGGGGGTCAAAGTCGAGGGTTCAATCATCATCCGAAAGCGTAGAAGTCTTCTCGCAGCTCCATCTTTTCTCCTGTCATTCTTCTCTGTCTGTTGGTGTGAGAGTCTCAGCTATTGGAGTCGACAATCTGATAGGAAGGAGAGAAGATTCATCTTCTCTCCCGATTGGATTCATCCAAGCAAGGCTATTCTTTCATCCCCTTCAGCCGAGGCACCTGCAACTAGGCGTTCACGCTCGTTTTTATGCTTTCTGTCTTTATTTCCATTTTCCAGCTTTAGTTTGGTGTTGTTTCCTTTCTTGTAACTAGATTAGTCCATTTCGTTGGGTTCTGTCTTCTGTTATTCACTTTAAGTTGCTCTTCTGTTCATTCAAACAATCAAGTAATTAAAGCATAGTTCTTCATTTCTCAATTTCCTATCTTTGCAACTCACTGTCTTACCTTGCTGTTTTCAGTTTATTTCTCTTCTAAGCATGTCTGTTTTCTCTCTTCTTTCTGTTCTCCCTATATCCATGAGTAACTAAGTCACATAGGGGCATGCTAATGACAATACTATAGGCTAAAAAACGTGAACCAAGCATGTAGGATAGCTCTCGAAGCATTGATTGTATGTAAGCTTCATCCCACGGGCAATTTCGATTGGCCATCCATTTTGTCCAAAGAACTCCTAACCTCTGGAAGGAGTAAGAGTTCAGAGTCATACACTCATGCTAGCCTTTCAAGGTAGCCAGAAAACGACCTAGGGATAAGTTTGATAACTCCATTTTGGAGCTATCTTAATGTCCCTAATTCTAGCTAAAACCATGATTTATATTGATTAAAATGCCTCCTTGTAGGTGATTTCATGGTGAAGAGCTCGGGAAGTGCATTGATGATTTTCGGGGCTAAAAAGGTCATTTAACATGTTTCGGGAAGTGTTCGGGTCAAAACGATAGGCCAAACGGAGCTCGGGAGCCAAAACGACCCAAAAGTGGGCTAAGAGCCGAGAGGGCAGCGCCCAAGCGCCGGCGCCCAGCGCCCAGGCGCCCAACGCGCGCGCACCCGCGCGCGCCGCACGCACCGCACGCCCGCGCCCAGACGGCCAGACGCGCGCGCGCCCGCGCGCGCCGCCTCGCCTCGCGCCCGCGCGCCCACACCCGCTCCGCCTCGCCTCGCGCCCGCGCGCCCTCGCCCGTGTCCGCCTCGCCCATGTCCGCGCGCGACAGCGTCGAGACGCTGGCCGAGCGTCTCGACGCTCCGAACTCTGAAGCGTACATTTGAAGATCCACCCGAGAGCAAGCGTCGAGCGCAAGCGTCTCGACGCTCGCTCGACGCCGCGCGCAGCGTCTCGACGCCGCGCGCGCGTCTCGACCCTACCCCGCGCGCAGCGTCTCGACGCCGCGCGCGCGTCTCGACGCTACCCCGCGCGCGCAGCAGCCAACTTAGGGCACAGCGTCGAGACGCTGGCCTAGCGTCTCGACGCTCCGAGCTTTAAAGGCGTGAAAACGTTAGTTTTGCAGCCACTTTTTTCATCCTCCATCTTCTCCAAGCTTCTCCTCTCGGTTCTTCTTCATTTTCTCCGCCATTTGTGGCCTTGTGGAGCTTATTTCTTGTATATTAGCTTGGGGATGATGCCCAAAGCTTCCATGGGAGTGTTGGAACTCCAAACCTCCATGATTGGCTAAGGTACTTGTGCTTGGATTTGGGTTAATTAGGGATTTTTGCTAAGTTTTTAATGTTTTGATAATGTATGCTTAATGGTTCTGATTTGGCTTTGAGTATGTATGCATTTGTCTATCTTGCTTAATCCAACGCTCATGTTAGATTTCGACGATTGACACTCGAGTCATCTTGCATGTTGTGTATGTTAAAGAGTAGCGATGCCGTGCCTCTCACTGCTCGACTAAGTAACACAGATAGACAAAACTAAATCGGAGTATCGAGTCGTGTATGATAGTTGTTGATTGCATACAGCGTTGGCGGGCAATCTACTAGCAATTAAATTACATGTCTGAATGTTCGTCGCGGTATGTTAGTGACTATCTAGAGTCAAATTTGGGGCAGATCACCCTAATGCAACTTTAGATAATGTTTGATTAGAACTGTGTGGTCTAATTAATTTCTATGGAGCCGGTTACCTTGGGGCTTCTCGGGTAACTGACCGTGTGCATATTATAATCAATTAGCCTTACCTTAAAATTAAATGATAAATGTTAGAATGCTTAGCAAGATCCCGAAAATTCCCCAAATCCAACACTCTTCATTCTCAAGTTTATTACTTTTCCGTTAGCACTTTTCTCTACATTGCATGATTAAAACCCCCCTTTTTGTGACAACCTTACCAACTAACCTAATCACATCTTAAACAATTAATCCTCAATTTTATTCCCTCTTTGTGGTTCGACCCCGTTACCGCTAGCTGCAAAGCTAAAAGCTACGGGTTTATAAATTTATTTTGGCAAGCCTCGACAGCTTGAGTTTATAGCGATAGTTCAAAAATATCGTTACCAAAATTGGCGCCGTTGCCGGGGAGGGCAATTAAAAATGAGATTAATTTTTGTTTTTGATTAAGGTTGATTGGTTGTTTTAAAAAAAAAAAAAAAAATTTTAATTGAATTGTTTTTTGTTTTATTTTATTTTATTTGGATAACGGTCCTCTCTTCCAAGATTTTGAAAGTTCAGGTTACACTCAGAAGAGATGGAGGTCTTGGAGAACGATAATGAGAATCGGAGAACGCTTAAGGAGTGGGCGATGAATGGCTCGCTCAGTCAACCTTTGTGTATATCATTTCCGCCGATAACAGGTAAGTTTGAGCTAAAATCAAGTTTGCTTAACTCACTTCCTTATTTTTATGGCAAATCAGGTGAAGATCCGATCAAGCACCTTAAGGAATTCCATATGGTGTGCTCTGCGATGAAAACGAGCGAAGTAACTGAAGATCAGTTATACTTGAGAACTTTCATTTTCTCCCTGAAGGATAAAGCGAAGGATTGGCTGCTCTACTTACCTGGGATCACCTCTACATGGAATGGGTTGAAAAAGCTGTTTTTAGACAAATACTTCCCCGCTTCGAGAGCCAGGTTCCTAAGGACGGAGATCTACAGGATCATGCAAAAAGAGGGGGAGACCTTTGATAAATATTGGGAGCGGTTTACCCGGTTGTGCGAAGACTTCCCCCACCATCGGATTCCACAGGCAGAACTCATTCGCCTCTTCTACGAAGGCTTGTGTGATCATGATTGTTGGTTGCTTGATGCAGCTAGTGGAGGGGCGTTGATTGACAAGACCCCAGTGGAAGCTCGGCGTTTGATCTGTAATATGGCTCAGAATATGCAGCGTAATGGAATTGAAGCACGTGAGCAAGCCCGCCACCAAAGCGAAGTGAAAGAGCTCAAGGGCCAACTGTCAAAGATACACGACGGTTTGCTTAAATTTCAAGGAGACCCATCGCGAAATCGTCCTTCTGCTTCTTCTCAATCCATTGAAGGAATGTTCAAGTCCCTCATGGAAACTTATCAGGATACCAATGCGCAGTTGCGGTCGATGAGAGAAGAGATGACGGAGGCAAAGACCAGAACGAGTGGGATGGAAACTCAGGCAGCTGATTGGCCAGATGGTATTGCACTGAAAAATGGAAGGGATATTCCCTTGATTTCGGCGCCTGAGAATCCTTGGATGCTACCCCCACACGCGAGGATGAATTCATGTGAGCAGGTCTATTCCATCACCGCTGTTGTGGAGAAAGATGAAGGCAAGGTTGAGCAAAAGATCGAGGATCTTGAGTCAAGAGGGAAGGAAGCTCAGTTGGATGCACCCCCGAGCTTGAAAGGCTACATGCCCAAGGCTCCTTTCCCAAGCCGTTTGTTGCCTCCAGTTGAGAAAAAGGCGAAGCCGATTGAATGTTCCCCAAGCCATCTTGAGAATGAAAAGATGGACAAGAATGATGAGAAAAAGAACGACATTGTCTCCGCAATTTTCCAAGGTACGCTTCCACCAAAGTGCGTCGATCCTGGTACATTTACTATCCCATGCACTATTGGTAATAAGCTGATTGAAAATGCCATGCTAGATCTCGGTTCCTCAATTAACGTCATGTCTGCAGATGTGTTTAAAGAGCTTAAACCATGCAATTTAATTGAGTCTAATGTAGTTGTTCAACTAGCCGATCAATCTTGTGTGCGACCATTAGGGAAAATTGAGGACATTTTGGTTAAAGTGGAAGATTTGTTGTTTCCATGTGATTTCCATGTGCTTAATACGAACAAAAATTCTTTGCATGTTTCCTCTCCTATCTTACTAGGACGCCCATTTATGAAGACCGCTAAGGTCAAGATTGATGTTGATAGGGGTTCCTTTTCTATAGGATTTGATGGAAATGTGCATGAATTTTTTATGAATGAGTCTACATCTTTTGTGTATGATGAGAATGGAAAAACAAAATCTGTGGGTTGTGTGAAGGAAGAGAATTTGACCTCGCGCTTGAGGGACTATTCTTTTGCTTCTGTTAGGAAAAAAGACTTAGACTTGGATGATAATGGTGCTGTTTTTTATTGCACTAACAATGATGATGTTCGCGTGCTCAAAGCACGACGAGAAAAAATGTGTTTAAATGATGTTTGCAGGAACAGTGTGGATGAGGACATGTCTGGGACGTCCCCCGCGCTGTCGGAGTATGGATGAGTTCGTTGAGTGAATTCAGTCGAGCAAACGACTTTAAAAATTCTGCGCTTCTCGGAGGCACCCGAGTGTTGAACTGTTTTTCTGTCATTTAGTTTATCGTTGTTTTAGTTTAGTTTCGTAGTATACTTTAGCTTAATTTAGCTTGCTGTTTTTTTTTAGGAAATAAGGAGAAGTTGAGGAAATTGGGCTCCGATAAGGGACGCACCGCCTCTTTCCCCTCGCCAGCTTCACAAAGATCAGGGAAGTGTCGTTTTTCTTTTCCCTTTACTTTTGTGTATCTGATAGAGAAGCATTGAGGACAATGCTATCTTCTGAAGTTGGGGGTGGAATTGGATGTTCTTGATATGCATGTGTAGTTCGTTGAGCAGTGTTAATTTTGAATTTGAAGTGCTTGGGACTCTGTTTATATGCTTTCTAATTATGACGATCTAGGAAGTGTCTTTTTGGAATCTGAGCATTTGCGTAATCTAGTTTTTGCATGATGGTGTTTTGCATTTATTAGGTTCACGTCAAAAATTTTAAAATTTTTTCTGTTGCTCCCTTGCATCTATCGAGCACTTAGCAACCTCGTCTTAATCTCCGTAGCCTTAGTTGATTGCATGTAGCATTAATTCTTGTTGTCACCCCGAAAGGCACCCCTAGGGTAGCTTGTTGCATGAGAGTTAGTAGTTAATTAAGCCTAATAAAAAAAAAAAAAAACAGAAAAGCATGTTGGTTAGAAAATTCTCCCGAGGCGTTCCTCCTTTTTAAAGTGCGCATTTAAGAAGTGAGCGTTAGTCCTTAAAAATGTGAAGCTTAGACCCAAGCTTGACATGTTAGGCAACTCGGGATTGGAAAGAAAAAGAAAATAAAGTTAGGTTCAAAGAACCATAACAAAGAGTACAAAGTACTCAAAAAGAGAAAAAGTACGAGAAAATCATGTTAGGCATTTTAATTCATTGCTCTCTCTTATGTGATCAAGTGTAGACTGTTCTTAAATGCTAGAAGTAGGGGGAAAACGGGATGATATGTTGCATGTGGTTTTTCCAGGCTTACGATGGTTTAGGATAGGTTGGCTAGCACACACACACGTTAGGGAGCGATAGTTAATCTTTGATGTGTTCTTGATTAAATGCATGCGCCGGATGCTTTCATGATTATGTTTTGTTTAGATTTGTAAAAAAAAAGCATTGAGGTTTGAATTGTAAGCATGTATGCATGGTCCTTTTGAGTCAAATTCTTTATTAGCCTTGCTCGAGGACTAGCAAGATTTAAGTTGGGGGTGTTTGATAACTCCATTTTGGAGCTATCTTAATGTCCCTAATTCTAGCTAAAACCATGATTTATATTGATTAAAATGCCTCCTTGTAGGTGATTTCATGGTGAAGAGCTCGGGAAGTCCATTGATGATTTTCGGGGCTAAAAAGGTCATTTAACATGTTTCGGGAAGTGTTCGGGTCAAAACGATAGGCAAAACGGAGCTCGGGAGCCAAAACGACCCAAAAGTGGGCTAAGAGCCGAGAGGGCAGCGCCCAAGCGCCGGCGCCCAGCGCCCAGGCGCCCAACGCGCGCGCACCCGCGCGCGCCGCACGCACCGCACGCCCGCGCCCAGACGGCCAGACGCGCGCGCGCCCGCGCGCGCCGCCTCGCCTCGCGCCCGCGCGCCCACACCCGCTCCGCCTCGCCTCGCGCCCGCGCGCCCTCGCCCGTGTCCGCCTCGCCCATGTCCGCGCGCGACAGCGTCGAGACGCTGGCCGAGCGTCTCGACGCTCCGAACTCTGAAGCGTACATTTGAAGATCCACCCGAGAGCAAGCGTCGAGCGCAAGCGTCTCGACGCTCGCTCGACGCCGCGCGCGCGTCTCGACGCTACCCCGCGCGCGCAGCAGCCAACTTAGGGCACAGCGTCGAGACGCTGGCCTAGCGTCTCGACGCTCCGAGCTTTAAAGGCGTGAAAACGTTAGTTTTGCAGCCAGTTTTTTCATCCTCCATCTTCTCCAAGCTTCTCCTCTCGGTTCTTCTTCATTTTCTCCGCCATTTGTGGCCTTGTGGAGCTTATTTCTTGTATATTAGCTTGGGGATGATGCCCAAAGCTTCCATGGGAGTGTTGGAACTCCAAACCTCCATGATTGGCTAAGGTACTTGTGCTTGGATTTGGGTTAATTAGGGAGTTTTGCTAAGTTTTTAATGTTTTGATAATGTATGCTTAATGGTTCTGATTTGGCTTTGAGTATGTATGCATTTGTCTATCTTGCTTAATCCAACGCTCATGTTAGATTTCGACGATTGACACTCGAGTCATCTTGCATGTTGTGTATGTTAAAGAGTAGCGATGCCGTGCCTCTCACTGCTCGACTAAGTAACACAGATAGACAAAACTAAATCGGAGTATCGAGTCGTGTATGATAGTTGTTGATTGCATACAGCGTTGGCGGGCAATCTACTAGCAATTAAATTACATGTCTGAATGTTCGTCGCGGTATGTTAGTGACTATCTAGAGTCAAATTTGGGGCAGATCACCCTAATGCAACTTTAGATAATGTTTGATTAGAACTGTGTGGTCTAATTAATTTCTATGGAGCCGGTTACCTTGGGGCTTCTCGGGTAACTGACCGTGTGCATATTATAATCAATTAGCCTTACCTTAAAATTAAATGATAAATGTTAGAATGCTTAGCAAGATCCCGAAAATTCCCCAAATCCAACACTCTTCATTCTCAAGTTTATTACTTTTCCGTTAGCACTTTTCTCTACATTGCATGATTAAAACCCCCCTTTTTGTGACAACCTTACCAACTAACCTAATCACATCTTAAACAATTAATCCTCAATTTTATTCCCTCTTTGTGGTTCGACCCCGTTACCGCTAGCTGCAAAGCTAAAAGCTACGGGTTTATAAATTTATTTTGGCAAGCCTCGACAGCTTGAGTTTATAGCGATAGTTCAAAAATATCGTTACCAGATAGGCGTTTTCCTAGTACAACCCATAACTTTCTGCTTTAACAAGATGCTTAAGACCTTACTTGGACATGAGTAAACTAAAGAATCTAATGCATGGAATCGGACGATACATGAGATTGAGTGAGTTTGATGCATAGAGAGTTGATCCAATGCTTGAGAATCGTGAGAAAATGCCTATAGAGGAGTCGTTAGTAGCCCTTGTTTCTCCATTTTACACACTTTCGCTGTTAGGAAAATTGCGGTAGAATTGCTGTTTCCGCAATTCTGCTAAGTTCACCATTCTGTTTAGCTGTTTTCTTATTCATTTATTAATCTCGTCTCTTTTCATTTGAGTTTAGCTTTGACTTGCACTTGTTTATGTTGCTACCCTCTACGTATTCAGTAGGAAATAGACAATTTAAAACCAATTCTACCCCATCAAATCCACCCTTTCTTTCTTAACTTCACACTTCACGAGTAGCTTATAATAAATCTCTGTGGGAAAACGAATGAAAAAATACTTACTACTTGCTATAGGATCATGTATGCTTGCATGTTCTGAGTGCTCTCTCTATCTTCTTGCTTATTTATTTTAACACATTGAGCACGCAACAAGTTTTTGGCGCCGCTGCCGGGGATTTATTTAAGTGAAAACAAAGTTTGTTAAGTTTGAAACACCAAGTTTACCATCTATTGTAACTAATCTAGTTCATTTCTTTTACAGGTACAATCGGGTTAGTTTATGAGTGAGCCTTCAAGTAGTGATCTAGAGTTCAATCCTGAACCTGAGAGGTTACTTAGGGCCAGAAATAGAGCCAAGAAACGTCTCTTTAAACAACCCCCTTTACCTCAAGTAATTGCGGGAACCGCAATTCCTCCGCAATTGTCTCAAGAAGAAATGGCTGGAATAATTCCAAATCCGGTACCTATCACTCACAATCCCATCGAAATAGCGAATGATAAGAATAGTGCCATTCTCTCATACCTAGTACCTATGCCTGGGGAGCTGAACCCCAGCATAATTCGTCCTGAAATCACTGCCAACTCATTCGAGTTAAAGCCAGTGATGTTCCAAATGTTGTCCACTGTGGGACAATTCTTTGGAGTGGAAAATGAGGACCCCCACAACCATCTTAGAAACTTCTTAGGAGTTAGTGATACATTCATCATCCCTGGAGTTTCCCAAGAAGCCTTGAGGCTATATCTGTTCCCTTACTCTTTGAGGGACAAAGCCAAAACGTGGTTAAACTCATTACCCTCTGGATCTGTCCTTAATTGGACAGACTTAGCAGAGAAATTCCTAGTCAAATACTTCCCACCTGATAGGAATTCTACCTTTCGTGATGACATAGTTAAATTCAAACAAGCTGAGAATGAGTCTCTTCACGAAGCTTGGACAAGGTTTAAAGATCTTCTTCTTAAATGTCCACACCATGGCATCCCATGGTGTATCCAAATAGAGGTCTTTTTCAAAGGATGCAACCCCAGCACTAGGCAAGTCTTAAATTCATCTGCTGGAGGTTCCATGTTGTCCAAGAGTTACAACGAAGCCTATGAGATCTTGGAGAAGATCTCAGCATCGCACTGTAGGTGGTCAGATGATCCAGTTGAGCCAACTAGAGCTCAAGACAAGGATGCTCTAAGTGCAATGAGCAGCCAAATAAATGCCCTGACCAACCTAGTTAAGCAAATGGCTCAAACCAATCTCCAAACAAGTGTCAACACCGCTACAGCCATGTCAATGGGCACCCAACCAAGTCAAGGTGAGACACTTATCTGTGGATTCTGTGGGGAAGGGCACCTGTATGAATACTGCCCTGGGAATCCAGCCTCAGTCTGCTATATTGGAAGCCAGCAGTAGCCTAGGAACAACCCCTATTCCAATACTTACAACCCTGGTTGGAGGAACCACCCAAACCTGTCATGGGGTGGCCAACAAAATGCTAACCAAGCTCCTAACCAACCGAGACCGAGTGGAACACCTGGTTTCACTCCCCAACATAACTAGTCAATGTATCAAAAACCATACAACCAACCTGTAGGATCTTCTGTAGAAAACTTACTTGAGGAATACATAGCCAAGAATGATGCCACTCTGCAGAGCCAGCAAGCTACTCTTAGGAGCCTAGAGAACCAAATAGGGCAACTAGCCAACGAAATCAAAAGTAGGCCCCAAGGTAGACTCCCTGCTGACACTGAAGTGCCAAGGAGAGATGGTAAAGAGCAAGTTCAAGCAATTGAACTTAGAAGTGGTAGACCATTGGTAAGCAACACCAAGGACACACCAAAGAGAGTAGAGAACACTGAGTCTGGTGCTCCACTGGAGTCTCTGCCAAACCAAGGTCCACCAACAACAAGCACATCAGGAACAAGGCTAGAGCCAATCATAGAGGAGATAGAAGAAATTCCAAAGCCTCCACCTATCCTAAGGCGACCTGAAGTGCCTGCATATGTGCCACCACCTCCATTTCCTAGAAGGCTAAAGAAAAAACAAGAACAGGAAGTGCACTTTAATAAATTTCTAGAAATTCTTAAGCAAGTGCATGTTAATATTCCTTTTGTAGAAGTTTTACAGTCTATGCCTTCTTATGTAAAGTTTTTGAAGGATATTATAACTAACAAGAAAATAATTGGTGAGTTTGAAACAGTCAACCTCACTGAGGAGTGCAGTGCCATACTCCAGAACAAGCTACCCAAGAAGGAGAAGGACCCTGGTTCCTTCCCCTTACCTGTAGAGCTAGGAGGCAAGCACGTGGGCAGAGCTCTTTGTGACCTGGGAGCCAGCATAAACCTCATGCCCCTATCACTATTCCGCCAGCTAGGAATAGGAGAAGCACGACCAACCACTGTCACTTTACAACTAGCAGACAGATCCATTGCATACCCTGAAGGTAAGATTGAGGATATTCTTGTAAAGGTTGACAAGTTTATTTTCCTTGCAGATTTCATTATCCTGGATTATGAAGCAGACAAGGAGGTCCCCATCCTGTTAGGCAGACCATTTCTAGCCACAGGTAGGGCGCTAATAGATGTCCAAAAAGGTGAGCTCACTATGAGGGTTCATGATGAAGAGGTGAAATTTAGTGTTTATAAAGCCTTAAGGTACCCCTCTGACTCTGAATCTTGTGCTAGCATGGACATTGTTGACTCATTAATGGAAGAACAATTGGAGCATGAATTGTTGACTAAGCATGCTAATAACTATGTAGGATTAGAATTAACTTATTTAAACATAGCTGAGATAATGGACATACCTGTAAATAACCCTCAGCATGTTTGTATGAATATTGACTTAACTGAAAAATCTGTGAATCCATTAAAACCATCCATTGAGCATCCACCTGTCTTAGAATTAAAACCTCTCCCCACTCACCTCAAGTATGCATATCTAGGAAGTAATGATACTTTGCCTGTGATTATTTCTTCTAAATTAAGTGAAAAGCATGAGGTTGAACTGATTTTACTACTTAAGCAACATAGGAAGGCTATTGCATGGACTATTGCTGATATTAGAGGCATTAGCCCTTCTTATTGCATGCATAAGATTATACTAGAGGAAGAGCATACACCTAGAGTAGATCACCAACGTAGGTTGAATCCCTCTATGAAAGAGGTAGTTAAGAAAGAAATAATTAAATGGTTAGATGCTGGTGTGATCTTCCCCATAGCTAGTAGTCAGTGGGTGAGCCCTATACAATGTGTACCTAAGAAGGGGGGGATGACTGTGGTAGTCAATGAGAACAATGAACTGATTCCAACAAGGACTATCACAGGGGGGAGAGTTTGCATGGATTATAGGAAACTAAATAAAGAGACCAAAAAAGACCATTTCCCTCTACCATTCATTGACCAAATGTTAGACAGAATAGCTGGTAGAGCCTACTACTGCTTCTTAGACGGTTACTCAGGTTATAACCAGATCACTATAGACCCTAAGGATCAAGAGAAGACTACCTTCACTTGCCCTTTTGGAACTTTTGCCTTTCGCAGAATGCCTTTTGGCTTATGCAATGCACCGGCAACATTCCAAAGGTGCATGTTGGCAATCTTCTCTGATTTGGATGAGTCCATGATAGAGATATTCATGGATGATTTCTCAGTCTTTGGGGATTCATTTACAAACTGTCTAGAGAACCTAGGACAAGTCTTGGCTAGGTGTGAGGAGACCAACCTAGTCCTAAATTGGGAAAAGTGCCACTTCATGGTGGATGAAGGGATTGTCCTAGGTCATAGAGTGTCAAGGGCAGGTGTAGAAGTTGACAGGGCAAAAATTGAAATAATAGAGAAATTGGTAGAACCCCAAAATGTCAAGGCCATTAGAAGTTTCTTAGGGCATGCTGGTTTCTATAGAAGGTTCATTAAGGACTTTTCTAAGATCTCCAAGCCTCTATGTGAGCTTCTAGAGCTAAACAAGCCATTCATTTTCTCTAAAGAGTGTGTCCTAGCTTGGAAAACCCTTAAGAAAGCACTAGTCACAGCACCCATTATAGTAGGGCCAAATTTGGACCTCCCATTTGAGATGTTATGTGATGCTAGTGACTATGCTGTAGGGGTTATGTTAGGACAGAAGATTGAGAAGTTAACACACCCTGTCTATTATGCTAGTAAGACACTTAATGAGGCACAATGCAACTACACAACCACTGAGAAGGAGATGCTAGCTGTAGTGTTTGCTTGTGAGAAATTTAGGAACTATATTGTAGGCACCAGAACAATTGTGTACACTGACCATTCTGCTTTAAAGTACCTTATGAGGAAGGTTGATGCTAAGCCTAGGTTGATTAGGTGGGTACTGCTGCTGCAAGAGTTTGATCTAGACATTAGAGATAAGAAAGGAAGTGAAAATGTTGTTGCGGATCATCTTTCTAGATTGCAGCATAATTGCGAAAAACTTGCGGAACCCGCAATTTCTGATGCTTTTATTGATGAACATGTCTTTGTATTGACTCATCGTGATAACGATGAGGAACCTTGGTTTGCTGACATTGCTAACTTCCTTGCATCACAGGTACTACCAACTTTCAAGGGAGGACAAGAGAAGAAGAGGTTCCTTCATGAAGCAAGGAAATTTATATGGGATGACCCCACACTTTACAAAACATGTGCTGACGGCTTACTAAGGAAGTGTGTTTCAGCTGCTGAGGCGAAGTCTGTGTTACAGCACTGCCACACAGCTCCTTATGGTGGACACTTTGGTGGCCAAAGAACAGCTGCAAAGGTATTTCAGAGTGGCTACTATTGGCCAACGATCTTCAAGGATGCCCACAACTATGCCCACAACTGTGATGAATGCCAAAGAACAGGTAACCTCAGTCGCAAGGATGAAATGCCTCTCACCTACATCTTAGAGTTGGAGCTCTTTGATGTATGGGGAATTGACTTCATGGGACCATTTCCCCCATCCTCAGGTAACCTTTACATATTAGTGGCAGTAGATTATGTATCCAAGTGGGTAGAGGCCATAGCATGTCCCAATAATGATGCCAAAACAGTCATAAAATTCTTGCATAGGCACATTTTTACTAGGTTTGGAACACCTCGTGCTATCATTAGTGATGAAGGGACACATTTCATTAATAAGCCTATGGAGAGAGTGTTGGCTAAGTATAACATTAGACATAGAGTAGCCACTCCTTATCACCCACACTCGAATGGTCAGGCTGAAATTTCAAATAGGGAGATTAAGAACATCCTAGAAAAAGTGGTCAAACCTAATAGAAAGGACTGGTCATTTAAACTCGAGGATGCACTTTGGGCATATAGGACTGCATATAAGACACCCCTAGGTATGTCTCCTTACAGACTTGTGTATGGTAAAGCTTGTCATCTTCCATTTGAGTTAGAAATCAAGGCATTTTGGGCACTAAAAGAGTTGAATTATTGCGTGACCGATGCGGGAACGTTGCGGTCTTTGCAATTACATGAGCTTGATGAGCTTAGACATATGTCTTATGAAAATGCCAAAATGTATAAGAAAAAGACCAAGATTTGGCACGACAGTAGACTTAGGATCAAGGACTTTAAGAAAGGCCAACTTGTTTTATTATTTAACTCACGATTGAAATTATTTCCAGGCAAACTTAAGTCTAGATGGTCAGGTCCGTTTTTAATTACTAATGTGTTTGTTCATGGTGCCATCGAGATAAAGAACCTGCAGCAAGGTCAACCATTCATGGTTAATGGTGCAAGGTTGAAGCACTACTATGAGGAAGGAGATGTGAAGACTCTCTCGGCCCTCCTCTTGACTGAAGCGTGAAATTAAGAACGAGAGAGGACGAGTGATTGCTGTGCTCGTCAACATGAGGCTCATGCCTTAGTTTATTTTTTGCGATTTTCCGGTTATCGTTTGTGTATATGTTTGTATGATTTTAATTACGAATTTGATGTTGATTTTATTTCTTTTTGTAGGGAATCAATAGAGGGAATCAAGGAGATCAAATCCAGCTTAAAAAATCAAGAAGATATTGGGCCAAATAAAAGATACGATGGAGCAAAGATTGACATTTAAATGAAAAAAAATCTCCAACGGTCACTAGAATTGCGCTGGATTTGCAGAATCCGCAAAAATATAGCCGTTGGGATTTTTCCGTTTTCTTTATATCCGTTGAGACGCGCGTTGATCTATACGATTTCCCAAGTATCTGAACTCCAAGAAATCTGCGTTTCTCTTCATCTGTGATTCTTCTCTCCAAACCTCCACGATTCAACAATGGTGCTCACGAGGGCTGAAAGATCTGCGGCCAAGAAGAAGGCTGACGACGCTGAAACGGCTGCGAGGGAAGCACTTCTGGCCCTTGCAGAGGCTGATGCTGCGCGAACTGAACGACTTCCCAAACTTCCGATTCGCAAGAAGAAGTGGAAGGTCGTCACAGAGATACCTGCTGGACCCTCTGAACCAGCAGGCACACCCAAGAAGCGCAAGTGGAGTATGGCTGTGGCCGAGGAAGGAATCAAGAACAAGACTCCCTCTGTGGAGAGTCAAGAACGAGGCCAGCCATCCCACGAGACAGCCGAGCGCAGCCCTTCACCATCTCCGCCGGTTCAAAGCCCTGAGCTCTCCTCATCGCCACCAGCGCAGAGCCCTGAGCTGCCTTCATCACCGCAGAGTTCTGCACAGACCCCTACAGCAGCACAAAGCACCACTCCGTCGCCCACTTCTCCACGGCCTGACCCTGAATTCCCATATGGGGAGTACCAAGAATCGACGCAGGGCAGTGGGGAAGCTGAGGAAGAAGGGGTCTTCTCTCCGTTGAGAGAAGCCAGCCCTGAGAGTCCTGCGCAGAAGGATGATTCTATGGAAGAAACACTGGGGGCTTGCCTCCAGCAGATCACCACCAAGGCAAAGCTGAAGAAGAAGAAGGCTGCCAAGATTATCAAGGCCAAGCGGTCCAAAAAGTCAAAAAAGAAGAAGGCCAAGAGGGCGCTGGCATCAGAGAAAGAGAGCGATGAGCCGTCGCTCAAGAAGCTCAAGATTGAGGCTGCGGAGTCAGCCAAACCAAAGGACAAAGGGAAGGCCAAGCTTTACCCTGAAGATGAGCCTCAATCAGTGAGGTATGTATCCTCTGACGCTGAGTCCAGAGGCATTGAGCTGAGGAAGAGGGAGTTGCTGCACGAGAAGGGCTTCCTCGACAGACCTGCTGACCTGCCGCAGTTCTTGCGCGCAGGAATTACAAATCATGGATGGGAGGAGTTGTGCAGGCCACCCAATCCAGCTTACACAAGCATGGTGTATGACTTCTACGCCAACCTGAGGATGTCTGAGGAGGGGTTGTCTGTGGTCAGGGGAGTAGAAGTGGACTTCTCAGCAAAAGCCATCAACGAAGCCTATGGCCTCAAGGGCCAAAAACATACTGACTATGCGAGGATTGTTGATGAGCCTACTGAGGCCATCCTGGAAGACGCCATTCGGACCATTGGCCAGCCTGAAGCATCCTGGACCGTGTCACGCAATGGGAGGCACACTCTCATGAGTGCCAACCTCACAGCTAAGGCGGCTGTATGGTTTTCCTTCGTGAGAAGGAAACTATCCCCAGTGACTCATGAGACCACCATCAACCAGAGCAGATCGCTGCTGGTCTATGCAATCATGCGAGGTCTCACGATCAACGTGGGTGAAGTCATGTCAGCCGCCATTGCTGAGTGCGCCAAGAAAGGTAAGGGTCCATTGTTCTTCCCTAATACTATTACTAAACTATGCTTGCGTGCAGGAGTCCCTATTGAGCGAATGGAGCAGAAGATGGCTTACACAGGCCACTTGGAGCTCCCTGCTGGCTTGAGGCTAAAAAGGAAGGGGAACATGGAATTCGAGCTGGATAGGTTGGCTGCTGATCAGTCGCTGTCCATGGCTTGTCTGATGGATATGCAGAAGAGGATGGCTCAATGGGCCACTTACGCACACGCACGGGACAAGGAAGTTGCTGACCAACTTGGATGCATCTTCCCTGATTTTCCCACGAATCTCCTGGCTCCATGGGTGCCTCCACGACCACGACGGCCTGATGAGGATGAAGACATCTGAGTGCTGGTTTGAATTGCACTCAAGGGAGTATTGCTGTTCCCTTACAATAAAAAAAAAAAAAATCTGCTTTCTGTTAGACCATGTGAATTATGCTGTTGTTAGTTAGTATTTTGATCTGTTTTAGTTGCTTAGTTTTAAGTTTTTAAATTGTTTAGTGTAGTCTGATGATAGCTGAGTAGGTAGGTTAGTTTAGTTTTATTTTTATAGAGCTTGAGTGACGGGAAAAAAGCATGCTTAGGGGCCTTAATCACTGTTATATCTGCCCTGGCTTTATTGCGAAATAATTGCGGAAGCCGCAATTTTTTATTACTGAATGCATGTTTTGAACTGTCTGTTTAGCTAGGCTGTGATCTGTTTAAATTCTATCTTTTGCTGCTATCATGACTACCGTATATAGCTTATCTTAAAGCATGCTGGATGAGTGTCATAGGACACCCGTTGATAGTTTAAATTAACCTCTAAAAAGCTCAGCATGCATAGCTGTAAGTCCTTGTCTGTCTGTTTTTTTTTTCAATTTTCTGCTGCTGTGATATGTTCTTTTAGAATGTTCTGTCTATGCCTAGGGCTTTTAGATTCTCTTTGTTTTACCTTAGACTAGATGCTTCTAGGACAAGTTTGGGGGTGTGCCACCTCAGACACTCATTGGGGACATTGAGTAGTTGAAGTTTGGGGGAGGCCACCCTAGGCCTAGGAACATTCCTCTCTCCCTTAAAACATAAGCATTCTTCTTCTCCTTTAAAAAAAAAAAAATGAGCTGAAAAGAGAAAATGAAAAGAGAATAAAGGGGGGAGTCTCTCTTAGGTTGCTGAGTAATTAGTGCCAAGTGTGTAACCCACAAGTGGCGTTGCATCAAAAGGCAACCAAAGGAAAGGCTCCACCAAAGTAAGAAAGAAAAAAAAAGAAGAAATAGGGAAGAAGAATGTATACCTAGGAGTTGCAACTTTGTGGCTTAGATGTCCTGTTTAAAAAGAACTCTGATCCTCAATTAGCTAAGAGCAAAGTTGTAGCTTGTAGGGTTGTTTAGGGAGATGAGTGTATATCCAATGTAGTGATGCCAGGGTTTAGGTTGTTCTCTAAAAGTACTACTGTCACCATTAATACTAAGACTGGCATGACTCTAAGGAATCCTAGGTAGCTCATAAGTATAAACTAGAAGCATGTACTGAGTCTGGGGTAAAGCTAGGTAGAATTTGAAACCTTAGGGATAGTGGCATGATATGACAAAAGCAGGTAGATCAGTTGTAGGGAGTTAATAAAAACAGTAGGAGTATTAGGCATGCGAAATCAGAAGAAGCTAGATGAGAGGGTAGTTTTAAGCTTAGAAGTGTGTCACAGGACAGCACTGCTATAGATAAGAATATAGGGGAGTTAGTAAGTGGTTAAAGAAGAAGAAACAACAGCCTAGGAAAGTCCTTAGATTGCTCGAGGACAAGCAAAACCTTAAGTTTGGGGGTGTGTTACGTCTCCAAAAGTGACCTTTTTAGGACTTAATTATCTTCGAAAGATGTTCACTCTTAGGTGTTTTTGATAGCATTTAGCCTAAACCTATGCTTAAATATGAGAATTAGAAGAAGGTAGCTAAATTAGGACTTATGTACAATAGGAAAGAAAAGGGTTGAAAACCGAAGGAAAAGAATGAAAAACAAGCATTGCGACAGCATTGCGGAAACATTGCTGAAACCGCAATGTTTCAAGTGAAAACCGTAAGTTGACTGATCTTTTTCTGTTAATTTCCGTTATTTCAGGGATTCGTTCTTTCTCCTCCATCCATTCTGAAGTACGACGTTGAAGATTGATGGTTCTCCTTGGCCCAAATGCACCTGCAGATTGCTATAAAAGGGGGTCAAAGTCGAGGGTTCAATCATCATCCGAAAGCGTAGAAGTCTTCTCGCAGCTCCATCTTTTCTCCTGTCATTCTTCTCTGTCTGTTGGTGTGAGAAACTCAGCTGTTGGAGTCGACAATCTGATAGGAAGGAGAGAAGATTCATCTTCTCTCCCGATTGGATTCATCCAAGCAAGGCTATTCTTTCATCCCCTTCAGCCGAGGCACCTGCAACTAGGCGTTCACGCTCGTTTTTATGCTTTCTGTCTTTATTTCCATTTTCCAGCTTTAGTTTGGTGTTGTTTCCTTTCTTGTAACTAGATCAGTCCATTTCGTTGGGTTCTGTCTTCTGTTATTCACTTTAAGTTGCTCTTCTGTTCATTCAAACAATCAAGTAATTAAAGCATAGTTCTTCATTTCTCAATTTCCTATCTTTGCAACTCACTGTCTTACCTTGCTGTTTTCAGTTTATTTCTCTTCTAAGCATGTCTGTTTTCTCTCTTCTTTCTGTTCTCCCTATATCCATGAGTAACTAAGTCACATAGGGGCATGCTAATGACAATACTATAGGCTAAAAAACGTGAACCAAGCATGTAGGATAGCTCTCGAAGCATTGATTGTATGTAAGCTTCATCCCACGGGCAATTTCGATTGGCCATCCATTTTGTCCAAAGAACTCCTAACCTCTGGAAGGAGTAAGAGTTCAGAGTCATACACTCATGCTAGCCTTTCAAGGTAGCCAGAAAACGACCTAGGGATAGGCGTTTTCCTAGTACAACCCATAACTTTCTGCTTTAACAAGATGCTTAAGACCTTACTTGGACATGAGTAAACTAAAGAATCTAATGCATGGAATCGGACGATACATGAGATTGAGTGAGTTTGATGCATAGAGAGTTGATCCAATGCTTGAGAATCGTGAGAAAATACCTATAGAGGAGTCGTTAGTAGCCCTTGTTTCTCCATTTTACACACTTTCGCTGTTAGGAAAATTGCGGTAGAATTGCTGTTTCCGCAATTCTGCAAAGTTCACCATTCTGTTTAGCTGTTTTCTTATTCATTTATTAATCTCGTCTCTTTTCATTTGAATTTAGCTTTGACTTGCACTTGTTTATGTTGCTACCCTCTACGTATTCAGTAGGAAATAGACAATTTAAAACCAATTCTACCCCATGAAATCCACCCTTTCTTTCTTAACTTCACACTTCACGAGTAGCTTATAATAAATCTCTATGGGAAAACGAATGAAAAAATACTTACTACTTGCTATAGGATCATGTATGCTTGCATGTTCTGAGTGCTCTCTCTATCTTATTGCTTATTTATTTTAATACATTGAGCACGCAACATGCCACCACCTCCATTTCCTAGACGGCTCAAGAAGAAACAAGAACAAGAAGCTCATTTCCACCACCTCCATGTTAATATTCCTTTGGTGGAAGTTTTGCAGTCTATGCCAACATATGTAAAGTTTTTAAAAGATATTATAACTAACAAAAAAGTTATTGGTGAGTTTGAAACAGTTAATCTCACTGAAGAGTGCAGTGCCATACTCCAAAATAAGCTGCCAAAGAAGGAGAAGGATCCTGGTTCCTTCACCTTGCCAGTAGAATTGGGAGGCAAACATGTGGGCAGAGCCTTATGTGATCAGGGAGCCAGCATCAACCTCATGCCCTTGTCACTATTCCAACAACTTGGGATAGGGGAAGCACGACCAACAACAGTCACCTTGCAACTTGCAGACAGATCCATCGCATACCCTGAAGGTAAGATTGAGGATATACTAGTCAAGGTTGACAAATTTATTTTTCTTGCAGATTTTATAATCTTGGACTACGAGGGAGACAAAGAGGTGCCAATCCTACTGGGCAGTCCTTTCTTAGCCACAGGTAGGGGTGGTAACGATTTTTTTGAACTATCGCTATAAATCTCGGGTTGTCGAGACCAGCCAAAATAAATTTGTAAGCCTATTAACCTTAGCTTTGAAGCTAGCGGCAACATGGTCGATCCACAGAGAAGGACTTAACGTGATCGAAATTAAAGTTTGAAATTCAAGATGGTTGATTAATTGAGTTTTGGTAACTTGGGGGTTTTTTTGTCATGCAACGAGAAAATTAAAGTGCTAATGGAAAGATTAAAAAGAGAGAGATTAATAAGTGCTTGATTCGGGGAGTTTCAGGATTTTTGCTAGACATTCCATCATTCATCATTTAATACGAAACAAAGGCTGTCTAATTGTCATGCACACGGTCGGTTAAATGGGAACCCCTTTTGTAACCGGCTCCATATTAATTAACTAAATCAGAGAGATCTAATTAAACATTGTTTAAAGTCTCTTAAGAGTGATCAACCCCAAATTGACTCTAAACAGTCATTAGCTAACCGCGACGAACATTCGAGCATGCATTCCTATTGCTAATTGGTTACCCGCCAACACTAAAGTACCCAACAATAATTATACATGACTCGATACTCCGATTTGTTTACTGTTCTGTGTTACTAGGTGAGAAGGAGAGGCAAGGCATCGCTACTCTTTAACTCTAACACATGCTAGAAAACTCGATTGTCCGTCGGTGAAATCTAACACATGCATGGGATTAAGAAAGAACAATAATGCATACAAAAATCGAAACCAAATCAGAATTTATAGCTGTGATTATCAAAATGAAGAAGTCTAACAAATTTCCCCTAAACTATCTCGAATCGCACACCGTACCTTAGCCGACCATGGAGAGAGTCGTCACAAGCGCTCCCATGGAAGTCTTGGCCATAATCTCCAACTTACATACAAAAGAAAGCTCCAAAAATTGGCCAACAATGGCGGAGCAAGAAGAAATTAGAAGAGAAACCCGAGAGGAAGAAGGCAAAACGACGCTGCCCCGATAATTTCCAGCGCGCGCCCCTCGGAGCGTCTCGACGCCGCGACAGGGTCTCGACGCCAGGCAGCGTTGAGCAAGTGTCTCGACGCTGCTTGCTCGACGCTTGCTCTCGGGTCTGGGCTGGAAAATTGCCTCTCCTAGGCGATTTTGGTCCGGTTCTTCTTGGATTAGCTTGCCCTTTTCCCGATGCACTCCCGGGGCGTTAAAACACCGCTCTTAGCTACGAAACGAGTCCAATGGACGTCATAAGCTCTTCGCCGCAATTCTCCTATAAATGAGACATATTAAACAATTAAACACGGCATTTAGCGAGAATTAGGAAGTGAATATTAGCTCCAAAATGAAGTTATCAAACACCCCCAACTTAAATCTTGCTAGTCCTCGAGCAAGGCTAATAAAGAAATTGACTCTAAGGACATGCTTACATGCTACTAATTCAAATCTCGACGCATTTTACAAATTCAAACACAACATAATCATGAAAGCAATCAGCGCATGCATTTACTACGATCATATCAAAAATTAACTATCGCTCCCTAACGTGTGTGTGTGCTAGCCAACCTATCTTAAACCAACGCAAACCCGGAAAAACCACGTGCAACATGTCATCCCGTTTTCCCCCTACTCCTAGCGTTTAAAGAACATTCTACACTTGACTTACACGAGAGAGAGTAATAAACTAAGAGACCGAAACATTTTTTTTTTCGTTTTCTTTTCTTTGAGTACTTTGTACTCTTCGTTAAGGTTCTTTAAACCAAACTTTTTATTTTCTTTTTCTTTCCCACCCCGAGTTGCCTAACATGTCAAACTTTGGCCAAAGCTTCACATTTTTAAGGACTAACGCTCACTTCTTAAGCGCTAATAAGAAGGAGGAGCGCCTCGAGACACTTTTCTCAACTAACATGCTTTTCTATTTTTTATTTATTTTAGGCTTAGCGTAAGCTACCTCGATTAATTTGATCACTAACTCTCATGCAACAAGCCACCTAGGGGTGCCTTTCGGGGTGACAACAAGAATTAATGCAACGTGCAATCAACTAAGCCTACGAAGATTAGGATGAGGGTGCTAAGTTTTCGATAGATGTAAGGGAGCAACAGAAAAAATTTAAAATTTTCGACATGGACCTAATAAATGCAAAACGACTTCATGCCAAAACTAGATTATGTACATGCTCAGATTTCCAAAATGGCACTTCCTAGATCATCATAACTAGCAAGCAGTAAACAGAGTCCCAAGCACTTCAAATTCAAAATTAGCGCTGCTCAACAAACTACACATGCTCGTCCACAACATCCACCCCCAACTTCAAAAGTTAGCATTGTCCTCAATGCTACTTAATCAGATATACAACAGAAGATAAAGGGAATGAAAAACAATACTCCCCTGATTCTTTGCGAAGTCGGCGAGGGAAAGGACGCGGCGCGTTCCATATCGGAGCCCAAAATTTCCTCAACCTCCTCACTACCTAAAAAAAACAGCAAGCTACATTAGCTAAATTGAACTAAACTAAGAACAAAAAACAGCAATAAACTAAAGACAGGAAAAACAGTTCAACGCTCGGGTGCCTCCGAGAAGCGCAGAATTTTTAAAGTCGTTTGCTCGACTGAATTCTCCCTTCGAACTCATCCATAGTTCGATAGTGTGGGGGACGTTCCAGTCATGTCCTCTTCCACACTGAACCTGCAAACACCATTCAAAACTTTCTTTTCTCTTCGTGCCTCAAGCACGTGAACATCATCGTGGTTAATACAAAAAACATCATCCACTTCAATCAAATTTAAATCAGTTTTTTTCACAGAGACATAAGAGTCATCCCTCAAGCCCGAGGTCAAACCCTAATTCTCAACAGACAAACATGCAACCTTCTCAACTGACTTTCCTTTAAACAAAGAAAACTCATGCACTGTATCATCAAACTCTAAGGAAATTACGCCCTTAAACACGTCAATCTTGACCTTTGCGGTCTTAAGAAATGGGCGTCCTAACAACATAGAGGACGAAACATTCAGAGAATTCCTATTCATATCAAGCACAAGAAAATCAGCAGGAAACATCATTTCACCTACTTTCACAAGAACATCCTCAACCTTCCCTCTAGGAAATATGCTTGACCCGTTAGCTAACTGGACAACCACATCAGACTCATGCAATTCGTTTAAGTTCAATTCCATAAATAAAGCATAAGACATGACATTCACAGAAGCACCTAGATCAAGCATTGCATTTTTAACTACTTTACTACCTATAGTGCAAGAGATAGTAAAAGTACCTGGATCGTTGCACTTGGTAGGCAACGTACCTGGGAGGATTGCGCAGACATTCTCTTTTTTCTTTTCCTCAGTCCCTCTGGACTTCCGCTTCTTTGTGCACCAGTTCTTGAGGAATTTGGCATATTTGGGCACTTGGCTCACTGCCTCAAGAAGCGGTATGTTCACCATCACCTTCTGGAAGGTTCTTAGGACTTCCTCATCATCGCTCACCATAGTAGGCTTCGCAGGCCTACTGGGGAAGGGTGCTTTGGGAACACACTCTTGCACAGTTTTCTCTTTTTTCTCATCATTCTGACCATCAAGAACAACTGGGGAGGACTCATTCAAACTGTCCTCTGCTTCCTTCACGGCTCTGGAGGGAACTGATTTCCCACTCCTCAGCTGGATTGAGCTCACGTTTTCACATGAGTTCACAGTGGTTTGGGAAGGAAGCTTCCTAGAGCTCTTGCTCTCAATCTTTCTTATCGACACCGCCATTTGCGTCAGCTGCTTGTTCAGATTTTGCAGCTCAGCTTTGTGAGAGTTTAGCTCTTCTCGAGCTTCTTTTTGGAATTGGCTTGTCAATGTGACGATGGTTCTGACCATCTCTTCCATGGAACTGGAGGAACTCGAGGCTTGAGCTTGGGTAGAATTGCTAGGTGTTGCGTGCTCAATGTTAAAATAAATATGCAATGAGAGAGCACTTAGAACATGCAAGCATACATGATCTTGTAGCAAGTAGTAAATATTTTTTCATTCGTTTTCCCACAGAGACTTATTATTAGTTACTCGCGAAGTGTGTTGTTAAGCAAGAATGGATGGATTTGATGGGGTAAATTTGGTTTTTAATTGCCTAATTACTAATGAATATATAAAGGATAGCAACATGAACAAGTGCAAGTCAATGATAAACTTAAATGTAAAGAGAAGAGAATAATAAACGAAGAGGAAAATGACTAAGCATAATTTTGAACTTAATAGAATTGCGAGAACAGCAATTCTACCGCAATGTTACTAACAGCGAAAGTGTATAAAATGGAGAAACAAGGGCTACTAACGACTCCTCTATAGGCATTTTCACACGATTCTCAAGCATTGGATCAACTCACTATGCATCAAACTAACTCATTCTCATGTATCTTCCGATTTCATGCATTAGATTCTTTAGTTTACTCATGTCCAAGTAAGGTCTTAAGCATCTTGTTAAAGCAGTAAGTTAAGATTTGTACTAGGAAAACGCCTATTCCTAGGTCGTTTTTTGGCTACCTTGAGAGGCTAGCATGAGTGTATGACTCTGAACTCTTACTCCTTCCAGAGGTTAGGAGTTCTTTGGACAAAATGGATGGCCAATCGAAATTGCCCGTGGGATGAAGCTTACATACAATCAATGCATTCGAGAGCTATCCTACATGCTTGGTTCACGTGTTTTAGCCTATAGTATTGTCATTAGCATGCCCCTATGTGACTTAGCTACTCATGGGTGTAGAGAGAACAGAAATAATAGATGAAGTAAACATGCTTAGAAGAGAATTAAAGACAATACAAACAGTTAAAGCAGTGGACAGCAAAGACAAAGACCATGAAATAACGAAGTGTGCTTTTGATTTATCAAGTGCTTGAACGAAACAAATGGAAACTCAGAGTTCTAAAGTAAAGACAGAAAGCTACAAAAAGGAATGGATTAACTACTGGAAAAGAAATAACAACAAATAGTGCTGGAAATAAGAAGCTAAAGACAGAAAGCAATAAAATAAGCTTGATCGCCTCGTCGCAAACGCCTCGGCTGAAGGGTGAGAAAGGTGAGCCTTGCTTGGATAAATCCAATCAGGAGAGAAGATGAATCTTCTCTCCTTCCTATCAGATTATCGACTCCAACAGCTGAACCTCTCAAACCAACAGACGGAGAAGGAAATGAATGGGGAAGACTGCGCTGCGAAGAGACTTCTACGCTTTCGGATGATGATTGAACCCTCCTCTTTGACCTCCTTTTATAGTATTCTGCAGATGCGATTGGGCCAAGGAGAACCATCCATCCTCAACGTCGTACTTCAAAATGGATGGAGGAGAAAGAACGAATCCCTGAAATATCGGATCACAACAGAAAAAGGTTAGCCAACTTACGGATTTCACTTAAAACATTGTGGTTTTAGCAATGTTTCCGCAATGCCTCCGCAATGCACAATTTTCATTCTTCTAACTTCGTTTTTCATTCTTTTTCTCTCCTTTTGCATACAAGTCCTAATTTAGCTTCCCTCTTCTAATTCATATATATAAGCATAGATTCAAGCTAAATCCTATCACAAATACTTACACATGCACGTTTTTCTATCACAAATAAGTCCTAAAATAAGCACTTTTGGAGACGTAACACACCCCCAAACTTAAGGTTTTGCTCGTCCTCGAGCAAACTAAGGACTTACTTAGGCTGCTGTTTTATCCTCTTTAACCACTTGCTGACTCCCCTACCTTCCTATCTATAGCAGTGTTGTCCTGTGACACACTTCTAAGTTTACAACTATCCTCTTGGTTTGCTTCTTCTGACTTCGCATGCCTAAACTCCTACTGTCTCATTTAACTCCCTACGACTGATCTACTTGCTTCTGTCATGTCGTGCAACTATCCCTAAGGTTTCAAATTCTACCTAGCTTTACCCCAGACTCAGTACATGCTTCTAGTTTTTACTTTTGAGCTACCTAGGATTCCTTAGAGTCATGCTAGTCTTAGTATTAACAGTGACAGTAGTACATTTAGAGAACAACCTAAACCCTGGCATCACTACATTGGACATACATTCAGCTCCCTAAACAACCCTACAAGCTACAACTTTGTGCTCAGCTAATTGAGGATCAGAGTTCTTTTTATTCAGGACATCTAAGCCACAAAGTTGCAACTCCTAGGTATACATTCTTCTTCCCTACTTCTTCCTTTTTTTCTTTCTTACTTTGGTGGAGCCTCTCCTTTGGTTGCCTTTTGATGCAATGCCACTTGTGGGTTACACACTTGGCACTGATTACTCAGCAACTTTGAGAGAGACACCCCTCTTTATTCTATTTTTCATTTTTTTTTTCTTCAGCTCATCATTTTTTGTAAAGGAGAAGAAGACTGCTTATGCTTTAAGGGAGAGAGGAATGTTCCTAGGCCTATGGTGGCCTCCCCCAAACTTAAACTACTCATTGTCCCCAATGAGTGTCTGAGGTGGCACACCCCCAAACTTGTCCTAGAAGCATCTAGTCTAGGGTAAAACAAAGAGAATCGAAAAGCCCTAGGGATAGACAGAACATTCTAAAAGCAAACATCACAGTAGCAGAAATTTATAAAAACAGGCAGGGAAGGACTTAAAGCTACGCATGCTGAGCACTTTTTAAGAGGCTAATTTAAACTATCAAAGGTGTCTTATGACACTCATCCAGCATGCATTTAGATAAGCTATATAAGGTAGTCAAGATAGCAGCAAAAGACAAAATTTAAACAGAACCAGCCTAGCTAAACAGTCAGTCAAAAACATGCATTTACTAATAAAAATTGCGGATTCCGCAATTATTTCGCAATGGATATAGGGCAGATATATCAGTGATCAAGGCCCCTATGCATGCTCTTTCCAGTCATTTAAGCTATACAAAAAGAAAACTAAACTAATCTACCTATTCAGCTACCATCAGACTACACTAAACAGATTTAAACAATAAAAATAAAGAACTAAAAACAGACCAAATATTAACTCAAAACAGCAGAATTCACATGGTTCAACGAAAAGCAGTTTGATTTTTTTTTCTTTTAGGGAACAGAAATACTCCCTGGAGTGCTAATCAGCCTAGCACTCAGTTGTCCTCATCATCATCATCATTCCTTCGTGGCCTTGGAGGCGCCCATGGTGTCAGTAGGTCCGTGGGGAATTCAGGAAAGATGCAGCCCAATTGGTCTGCTACATCTTTATCCCTTGCCTGCGCATATGTGGCCCACTGAGCCATCTTCTTCTGCAGGTCCATCAGACAGGCCATTGACAGAGACTGAGCAGCAGCCAGGCCATCTAGCTCGAACTCCATGTTCCCCTTCCTTCGCATCCTCAAGGCAGTAGGCAACTCCAGGTGCCCCGTGTAGGCCAGCTGCCTTTCCATCCGCTCGATTCGTACCCCTGCACGTAAGCAAAGCTTCGTGATTGTATTGGGAAAGAAAAGTGGACCTTTACCCTTTTTGGCGCAGTCAGCGATTGAGGCTGCAATGACCTCGCCAACGTTGATTGTGAGGCCTCGCATGATCGCATAGACCAGCAGCGATCTGCCTTGGTTGATGGTGGTCTCGTTTGTCACTGGGGACAGCTTCCTCCGCACGAAGGAAAACCAGACAGCTGCCTTGGCTGTGAGGGTAACACTCATCAGGGTGTGCTTCCCATTGCGTGAAACTGTCCACGCTGCCTCAGGCTGGCCAATGATCCGAATTGCTTCCTCCAGGACAGCTTCTGTTGGCTCATCAACGATCCTGGCATAGTCAGTGTGTTTTTGACCCTTGAGGCCATAGGCTTCATTGATTGCCTTCGCTGAGAAGTCCACCTCGACTCCTCTGACCACAGATAGGCCATCCTCAGGGTTCATCAAATTGGCGTAAAAGTCATACACCATGCTGGAGTAGGCGGGGATGGGCGGTCTGCACAGCTCTTCCCAGCCATGATTGGTAATCCCTGCGCGCAAGAATTGCGGCAGGTCTGCTAGCGCGTCGAGGAACCCTTTCTCGTGCAGCAAGTCCCTCTTCCTTAACTCAGTGCCTCTGGACTCAGCATCAGAGGACACATACCTCACAGATTGAGGCTCATCTTTAGGGTACAGCTTGGCTTTCCCTTTGTCTTTTGCTTTGGCTGATTCCACAGCCTCGATCTTGAGCTTCTTTGGGGATGGCTCACCACTATCCTTCTGTGATGAAGGCTTACCCCTGGCTTTCTTTTTCTTGCGAAGTCTTTGGTCGTTTGGCCTTGACAAACTTGGTGGCTTTCTTTCTTAGTCTCGCCTTGGTGGTGATCTGTTGGAGGCAATCCCCCAACGTCTCGTCCATCGAATCATCCCTCTCTGCAAGGCTGTCGGGGCTGACTTCCCTCAAAGGAGAGAAGACCTCTTCTTCTTCAGCTTCTTCACCGCCCAGCGCCGATTCTTGATGCTCTTCCTCTGGGATTTCAGGTTCAGGCGTCTGGGAGATGGGTTAGGCTCCAGGGCTCTGCGGTGGTGGAGTCTTTTCAGAGCTCTGTGGCGACGGAGATGGTTCAGGGCTTCGCGCCGGTGGAGATGGCGAATGGCTTTGCCTGGCCGTCTCGTAGGATGGACGGCCACTCTCTCGACTCCCCACAGAGGGAGTCTTCTTCTTGATCGATGCTTCAGCCACAGCCATACTCCACTTCCTCTTCTTGGGCGGTCCTGCTGGTTCAGATGGCCCAGCAGGAATCTCCGTCACTACCTTCCACTTCTTCTTGCGAACAGGAAGCTTGGGAAGGCGTTCAACTCGCGCGGCCTCAGCGTCTGCCAAGGCAAGGAGTGCCTCTCTCGCAGCGATTTCAGCGTCTTCAGCCTTCTTTTTGGATGCAGATCTCTCAGCTCTCGTTAGCATCATGGTGGAGTCGTAAGAATCTGGGAAGAGGGATTGCAGAGGAAGAAGGAGAGAGTTTTCTTGGAGTTCAGGGAATGAGGGAAACGTACGGATCAGAACGCTTCTAACGGCTATAAGTAATGATGGAAATCCCAACGGCTATTTCTGTTGCGGATTTCGCAAATCTACCGCAATTAAATGGCCGTTGGAGATTTCCTTCGTTTCAACTGCCCATATTCCCTCAACTCTATCTTTGATTTGGCCCAATATCTTCCCCGATTTTTTATCCTAGATCCATCTCCTTGATTCCCTCTATCGATCCCCTATCAAAAGAAATAAAATCAACATCAAATTCGTAATTAAAATCACACAAAAATCTATACAAACAGTAACCGAAAGAATAGCAAAAAATAAACTAAGGCATTAGCCTCGCATGGACGAGCACAGTAATCACTCGTCCTCTCTCGTTCTTATTTTCACGTTTCAGTCAAGAGGAAGGCCGAGAGAGTTTTCACATCTCCTTCCTCATAATAATGCTTCAATCTTGCACCATTAACCATGAACGGTTGCCCTTGCTGCAGGTTCCTAATCTCGATTGCACCATGAACAAACACGTTAGTTATCACAAAAGGACCTGACCATCTGGACTTAAGTTTGCCTGGAAATAATCTCAACCGTGAGTTAAATAACAAGACAAGCTGGCCTTTCTTAAAGTCCTTAATCCTAAGTCTACTATCATGCCAAATCTTAGTCTTTTCCTTATACATTTTAGCATTTTCATAGGACATATGTCTAAGCTCATCAAGCTCATGTAATTACAAAGACCGCAATGTTCCCGCATCGGTCACGCAATAATTCAGTTCTTTTAAGGCCCAAAATGCTTTAATTTTCAATTCTAATGGTAAGTGACATGCTTTGCCATACACAAGTCTATAAGGAGACATACCTAGGGGTGTCTTATATGCAGTTCTATATGCCCAAAGTGCATCCTCGAGTTTAAACGACCAATCTTTTCTATTGGGTTTGACCACTTTTTCGAGTATGTTTTTAATCTCCCTATTTGAAATTTCAGCTTGTCCATTCGAATGTGGGTGATAAGGGGTGGCTACTCTATGTCTAACATTGTATTTAGCCAACACTTTTTCCATAGCTTTATTAATGAAGTGTGTCCCTTCATCACTAATTATAGCACGAGGTGTTCCAAACCTAGTAAAGATATGTCTATGAAGGAACCTAACGACTGTTTTGGCATCATTGTTTGGACATGCTATGGCTTCTACCCATTTAGATACATAGTCTACAGTTACAAGTATGTAAAGGTTACCTGCTGATGGGGGAAATGGTCCCATGAAATCAATGCCCCACACATCAAAGAGCTCCAACTCTAAGATGTAAGTGAGAGGCATCTCATCCTTTCGACTTAGGTTACCTGTTCTCTGGCATTCATCACAGCTGTGTGCGTACTCGTGGGCATCTTTGAAGATTGTGGGCCAATAGTAGCCACTCTAGAACACCTTTGCAGCTGTTCTTTGGCCACCAAAGTGTCCGCCATAGGGGGCTGTATGGCAGTGCTGCAGCACAGACTTCGCTTCAGCAGCTGACACACACTTCCTCAGCAAACCATCTGCACATGTCTTGTAAAGTGTAGGATAATCCCATATGAACTTCCTAGCTTCATGCAGGAACCTCTTCTTCTCTTGGCTTCCCTTGAAAGTTGGTAATACCTGCGAGGCAAGGAAGTTAGCAATGTCAGCAAACCAGGGTTCCTCATCGTTATCACGATGTGCTAATACAAAGACATGCTCATCGATAAAAGCATCAGAAATTGCGGTTTCCGCAATGTTATCGCAATTATGTTGCAATCTGGAAAGATGATCCGCAACCACATTTTCACAGCCTTTCTTATCTCTAATGTCTAGATCAAATTCCTGCAGCAACAACACCCATCTAATCAACCTAGGCTTAGCATCAGCCTTCCTTATGAGGTACTTTAAGGCAGAATGGTCAGTGTACACGATTTTCCTAGTGCCTACAATGTAATTCCTAAACTTCTCGCAGGCAAACACTACAGCTAGCATCTCCTTCTCCGTGGTTGTGTAATTACATTGTGCCTCATTAAGTGTCTTACTAGCATAGTATACAGGGTGTGTTAGTTTGTCAATCTTTTGTCCTAGCATAACCCCTACAGCATAGTCACTTGCATCACATAACATCTCAAAGGGAAGGTCCCAATTTGGCCCCACTATAATAGGTGCTTTGACTAGTGCTTCCTTAAGGGTTTTCCAGGCTATTAAACATTCCTTAGAGAAGATGAATGGCTTATTCAGCTCTAGAAGCTCACACAGAGGTTTGAAGATCTTAGAAAAGTTCTTAATGAACCTCCTATAGAAACCTGCGTGTCCTAAGAAACTTCTAATGGCTTTTATATTCTGAGGTTCCACTAGCTTCTCTATTATTTCAATTTTGGCCCTATCGACCTCTACTCCTGCTCTAGACACTCTATGACCTAGGACTATCCCTTCTTCCACCATGAAGTGGCATTTTTCCCAATTAAGGACTAGGTTAGTCTCCTCACACCTAGCCAGGACTTGTCCTAAGTTCTCTAAAAAGTTTGTAAATGAATCACCAAAGACTGAGAAGTCATCCATAAATATCTCTATCATGGATTCATCTAAGTCAGAGAAGATTGCCAACATGCACCTTTGGAACGTTGCTGGTGCATTGCATAAGCCAAAAGGCATTCTGCGAAAGGCAAATGTTCCAAAAGGGCAAGTGAAGGTTGTCTTCTCTTGGTCCTTAGGGTCTATAGTGATCTGGTTATATCCTGAATAACCGTCTAGAAAGCAGTAACAAGCTCTACCAGCTATCCTATCTAACATTTGGTCAATAAATGGTAGAGGGAAGTGATCCTTTTTTGTTTCCTTATTCAATTTCCTATAATCCATACAAACTCTCCATCCTGTAATAGTCCTAGTTGGAATCAGTTCATTGCTCTCATTTACTACTACAGTCATCCCCCCCTTCTTAGGCACACATTGTATAGGGCTCACCCACTGACTACTAGCTATAGGGAAGATTACACCTGCATCTAACCACTTTATGATTTCTTTCTTTACTACCTCTTTCATAGAGGGATTCAACCTACGTTGGTGATCTACTCGGGGTGTATGTTCTTCCTCTAAGATTATCTTATGCATGCAGTAAGAAGGGCTAATGCCTCTAATGTCAGCAATAGTCCATGCAATAGCCTTTTTATGCTGCTTAAGTAATAATATCAGTTCAACCTCATGCTTTTCACTCAATTTAGAAGAAATAATCACAGGCAGAGTATCATTACTTCCTAGGTATGCATACTTGAGGTGAGTGGGTAAAGGTTTCAATTCTAAGACAGGTGGATGCTCAATGGATGGTTTTAATGGATTCATGGATCTGTTAGTCAAGTCTTTATTTATACATACATGCTGTGTCTTATCTACAGGTATATCCATTATCTCAGAAACATTCAAATCAGTTAAATCTAATTGTACATATTCATTAGCATGCTTAGTTAATAATTCATGCTCCAGCTGTTCTTCCATTAGTGAATCTACAATGTCCATGCTAGCACAAGATTCAGAGTCAGAGGGGTACCTCAAGGCTTTATAAACACTAAATTTAACCTCCTCATCATGAACCCTCATAGTGAGCTATCCTATCTAACATTTGGTCAATAAATGGTAGAGGGAAGTGATCCTTTTTTGTTTCCTTATTCAATTTCCTATAATCCATACAAACTCTCCATCCTGTAATAGTCCTAGTTGGAATCAGTTCATTGCTCTCATTTACTACTACAGTCATCCCCCCCTTCTTAGGCACACATTGTATAGGGCTCACCCACTGACTACTAGCTATAGGGAAGATTACACCTGCATCTAACCACTTTATGATTTCTTTCTTTACTACCTCTTTCATAGAGGGATTCAACCTACGTTGGTGATCTACTCGGGGTGTATGTTCTTCCTCTAAGATTATCTTATGCATGCAGTAAGAAGGGCTAATGCCTCTAATGTCAGCAATAGTCCATGCAATAGCCTTTTTATGCTGCTTAAGTAATAATATCAGTTCAACCTCATGCTTTTCACTCAATTTAGAAGAAATAATCACAGGCAGAGTATCATTACTTCCTAGGTATGCATACTTGAGGTGAGTGGGTAAAGGTTTCAATTCTAAGACAGGTGGATGCTCAATGGATGGTTTTAATGGATTCATGGATCTGTTAGTCAAGTCTTTATTTATACATACATGCTGTGCCTTATCTACAGGTATATCCATTATCTCAGAAACATTCAAATCAGTTAAATCTAATTGTACATATTCATTAGCATGCTTAGTTAATAATTCATGCTCCAGCTGTTCTTCCATTAGTGAATCTACAATGTCCATGCTAGCACAAGATTCAGAGTCAGAGGGGTACCTCAAGGCTTTATAAACACTAAATTTAACCTCCTCATCATGAACCCTCATAGTGAGCTCACCTTTCTGGACATCTATCAGGGCCCTACCTGTGGCTAGAAATGGTCTGCCTAATAGGATGGGGACCTCCTTGTCTTCTTCATAATCCAGGATGATGAAATCTGCAAGGAAAATAAACTTGTCAACCTTTACAAGAATATCCTCAATCTTACCCTCAGGGTATGCTATGGATCTGTCTGCAAGTTGTAAGGTGACAGTGGTGGGGCGTGCTTCTCCTATTCCTAGCTGGCGGAATAGTGATAGGGGCATGAGGTTTATGCTGGCTCCCAGGTCATAAAGAGCTCTGCCCACGTGCTTGCCTCCTAGCTCTACTGGAAAGGTGAAGGAACCAGGATCCTTCTCCTTCTTGGGTAGTGTTAAGTCGCTGGAAGTGACTTATTTAGGACCCATTTAGCTTAAGAAGATGTACAATTTGAGGTGTTCTTGATAGCATTTAGCCTAAACCTATGCTTAAATATGAGAATGAGAAGAAGGTAGCTAGATTAGGACTTATGCACAATAGGAAAGAAAAGGGTTGAAAACCGAAGGAAAAGAATGAAAAAAGCTGCATTGCGACAGCATTGCGAAAACATTGCTGAAGCCGCAATTATTCAAGTGAAAACCGTAAGTTGACTGATCCTTTTCTGTTAATTTCCTTAATTTCAGGGATTCGTTCTTTCTCCTCCATCCATTCTGATATATGACGTTGAAGATTGATGGTTCTCCTTGGCCCAAACGCACCTGCAAACTACTATAAAAAGGGGTCAAAGTCGGAGGTTCAAGCATCATCCGAAAGCGTAGAGTCTTCTCGCAGTCCATCTTTTCTCCCTGTTTCCTTTGCCGTCTGTTGGAGTGAGAGTCTCAGCTGTTGGAATCGATAATCTAATAGGAAGGAGAGGAGATTCTTCTTCTCTCTCGATTGGATTCATCCAAGCTAGGCTGCCCTTTCATCCCCTTCATTCGAGGCGACTGCAACGAGGCTTTCAAGCACTCTTTACTGTTTTCTGTCTTATTCTTCTAATTTCCAGCTTTGATCAGTTGTTGTTTCTAGTTTAGTGTTTTATCTACTGCATTTCGTTGTTGTCTGTCTTTGAATTATTTACTTTAAGTTTCCTTTTGTTCGTTCTAACATTCAAAGTAATCAAATTACAAGTTGTCATTTCACAGTTTCCATCTTCTGCTACGGTTTTGTCTTACTGTTTTGAGTTCATTTCCCTTCTAAGCATGTCTGTTTTATCTTGTATTTCTGTTCTTTATATATCCATGAGTAGCTAAGTCACTTAGGGGCATGCTAATGACAGAACTATAGGCTTAAAAACGTGAGCCAAGTATGTAGGATAGCTCTCGAACCATTGATTGTATGTAAGCTTCATCCCAAGGGCAATTTCGATTGGCCATCCATTTTGTCCAAAGAACTCCTAACCTCTGGAAGGAGTAAGAGTTCAGAGTCGTATAATCATGCTAGCCTTTCATGGTAAACAGGAAACGGCCTAGGAATAGGCGTTTCCCTAGTACAAACTAAACACTTCTGCTTTAACAAGATGCTTAAGACCTTACTTTGAGTCGAGTAAACTAAAGAATCTAATGCATGGAATCGGACGATACATGAGATAGAGTGAGTTTGATGCATAGAGAGTAGATCCAGTGCTTGAGAATCGTATACAAATGCCTATAGGATAGTCATTAGTAGCCCTTAATTCGCCCATTTACACACTTTCGCTGTTCTTCAATTGCGGTAAAATTGCGGTGTCCGCAATTCTGCTAAGTACCATTCTGTTTAGCTGTTTTCTTCTTCGTTTATTAAGTCCATCTCTTGTCTTTTGAGTCTAACTTCAACTTGCATTTGTTTATGTTACATTCCTTTACACATTCAGCAAAACTTAGTTAATTAAAAACCAAATTTACCCCATCAAATCCACCCCTTCTTTCTTAACAAATACACTTCATGAATAGCTAAAAATGAGTCTCTGTGGAAAAAACGAATGAAATATACTTACTACTTGCTGTGAGACCATGTATGCTTGCATGTTCTGAGTGCTCTCTCTCTACCTTCTTGCTTATTTATCTTTAACACATTGAGCACGCAACAAGTTTTTGGCGCCGCTGCCGGGGACTTATTCTAAGTGAAAACGAAGTTTGTTAAGTCTGAAACACCAAGTTATTTTCCATTGAATTTGATCCATCTTCATTTCTTCTTCAGGTACCATTTAGGGTAGTTTATGAATGAGACTCCAAGTAGTGATCTAGAGTTCAACCCTGAGCCTGAGAGATTATTTAAAGCTAGAAATAGAGCCAAGAAACGTCTCTTTAAACAACCCCTTTTACCTCAAATAATTGCTGAAACCGCAGAGTCTCCGCAATCCACTCAAGAAGAAATGGCTGGAATAGATCAAAACCTGGTGCCTGTCACTCGCAATCCCATTGAAATAGCGAATGACAAGGATAGCGCCATCCTTTCGTACCTAGTACCTATGCCTGGGGAGCTGAACCCCAGCATAATCCGTCCTGAAATCACTGCCAACTCATTCGAGTTAAAGCCAGTGATGTTCCAAATGTTGTCCACTGTGGGACAATTCTTTGGAATAGAAAATGAGGACCCCCACAACCATCTTAGGAACTTCTTAGGAGTTAGTGATACCTTCATCATCCCTGGAGTGTCCCAAGAAGCCCTGAGGCTATATCTGTTCCCTTACTCTTTGAGGGACAAAGCCAAGACGTGGTTAAATTCATTACCCTCAGGATCTGTCCTTAATTGGACAGACTTGGCAGAAAAATTCCTAGTCAAATATTTCCCACCAGATAGGAATTCGACCTTTCGTGATGATATCATCAAATTCAAACAAGCTCCGAGTGAGTCTCTTCACGAAGCTTGGACAAGATTCAAAGACCTTCTCATTAAGTGTCCGCACCATGGTATTCCATGGTGTATCCAAATAGAAGTCTTCTTTAAAGGATGCAACCCCAGCACCAGACAAGTTCTAAACTCATCTGCTGGAGGTTCTATGTTGTCCAAGAGTTACAACGAAGCTTATGAGATCTTGGAGAAGATCTCAACATCTCACTGTAGGTGGTCAGATGATCCAGTAGAGCCAACTAGAGCTCAAGACAAGGATGCTCTAAGCGCCATGAGCACCCAAATAAACGCCCTGACCAACTTAGTTAAGCAAATGGCTCAGGCCAATCTCCAAACCAGTGCCAATACCGCCACAGCCATGTCAATGGGCACCCAACCAAGTCAAGGCGAGGCACTTATCTGTGGATTATGTGGGGAAGGGCACCCATACGAATACTGCCCTGGGAATCCATCCTCAGTCTGCTATGTTGGGAGCCAGCAGCAGCCTAGGAATAACCCCTACTCCAACACTTATAACCCTGGTTGGAGAAACCACCCAAACCTGTCATGGGGTGGCCAACAGAACACTAACCAAAATCCTAACCAACCTAGACCGAGTGGAACACCTGGTTTCACTCCCCAACATAATCAGTCAATGTACTCAAGGAATATATAGCTAAGAATGATGCGACGCTTCAAAGCCAGCAAGCTACTCTTAGGAGCCTAGAAAACCAAATAGGCCAATTAGCCAATGAACTCAAGAGTAGGCCCCAAGGTAGACTCCCTGCTGACACCGAGGTGCCAAGGAGAGATGGTAAAGAGCAAGTTCAAGCAATTGAACTTAGAAGTGGTAGACCCTTAGTAAGCAACACAAAGGACACACCAAAGAGAGTAGAGAACACTGAGTCTAGTGCTCCACTGGAGTCTCTGCCAAACCAAGGTCCACCACCAACTAGCACATCAGGAGCTAGGCTAGAGCCAATTATTGAGGAGATAGAAGAAATTCCAAGGCCTCCACCTATCCTAAAGCGCCCTGACGTGCCTGCATATGTGCCACCACCTCCATACCCTCGAAGGCTTAAGAAGAAGCAGGAACAGGAAGTTCATTTTAATAAATTCTTAGAAATTCTTAAGCAAGTGCATGTTAACATTCCTTTTGTAGAAGTTTTGCAGTCTATGCCTTCTTATGTAAAGTTTTTGAAAGATATTATTACTAACAAAAAAATAATTGGTGAGTTTGAAACAGTAAACCTCACTGAGGAGTGTAGTGCCATCCTCCAGAACAAGCTGCCCAAGAAGGAGAAGGATCCTGGTTCCTTCACCTTACCTGTAGAACTTGGAGGCAAGCACGTGGGCAGAGCGCTTTGTGACCTGGGCGCCAGCATAAATCTCATGCCCCTGTCCCTATTCCGCCAGTTGGGAATAGGAGAAGCACGTCCAACCACTGTCACTTTACAACTAGCAGACAGATCCATTGCATACCCTGAAGGTAAGATTGAGGATATTCTAGTGAAAGTTGACAAATTTATTTTCCTTGCAGATTTCATTGTCCTGGACTATGAGGCAGACAAGGAGGTCCCCATCCTGCTAGGCAGACCATTTCTAGCCACAGGTAGGGCACTTATAGACGTCCAAAAAGGTGAGCTTACTATGAGGGTTAATGATGAAGAGGTGAAGTTTAGTGTATATAAAGCTTTAAGGTACCCCTCTGACCTTGAATCCTGTGCTAGCATGGACGTAGTAAACTCCTTGATGGAGGAACAATTGGAGCATGTATTATTAACTAAGCATGCTAATGAATATGTACAATTAGATGTAGCTGACTTGAATGTATCTGACATAATGGATATGCCTGTAGATAAACCACAACATGTATGTATGAATATAGATTTAACTGATAGATCTGTGAATCCTTTAAAACCCTCCATTGAGCATCCACCTGTTTTAGAACTAAAACCACTACCTACTCACCTCAAGTATGCATATATAGGAAGTAATGAAACTCTGCCTGTTATCATTTCTTCTAAATTAAGTGAAGAGCATGAGGTTGAATTAATTTTACTACTTAAGCAACATAGGAAGGCTATAGCATGGACTATTGCTGATATTCGAGGCATTAGCCCTTGTTATTGCATGCACAAAATTATACTAGAGGAAGAGCACACACCTAGGGTAGATCACCAGCGTAGGCTGAACCCCTCTATGAAAGAGGTAGTAAAGAAGGAAATAATAAAATGGTTAGATGCAGGCGTGATCTTCCCAATAGCTAGTAGCCAGTGGGTGAGCCCCATCCAATGTGTACCTAAAAAGGGGGGAATAACTGTGATAGTCAATGAGAACAACGAACTGATTCCAACAAGGACTGTCACAGGGTGGAGAGTGTGTATGGATTACAGGAAATTAAATAAAGAAACTAAAAAAGATCACTTCCCTCTACCGTTCATTGACCAGATGCTAGACAGAATAGCTGGTAGAGCCTACTATTGTTTCTTAGACGGGTATTCAGGCTATAATCAAATAACTATAGACCCTAAGGATCAAGAGAAGACCACCTTCACTTGCCCTTTTGGAACTTTTGCCTTTCGCAGAATGCCTTTTGGCTTATGCAATGCACCGGCAACTTTCCAAAGGTGCATGATGGCAATCTTCTCTGAGTTGGATGAGTCTATGATAGAAATATTCATGGATGACTTCTCAGTCTTTGGGGACTCATTTTCAAACTGTCTAGAGAACCTAGGACAAGTCCTGGCTAGGTGTGAGGAGACCAACCTAGTCCTAAATTGGGAAAAATGCCATTTTATGGTGGATGAGGGGATTGTCTTAGGACATAGAGTGTCGAGGGCAGGAGTCGAAGTTGACCGAGCCAAAATTGAGATCATAGAGAAGTTGGTGGAGCCTCAGAATGTCAAGGCCATTAGAAGTTTCTTAGGGCATGTTGGCTTCTACAGAAGGTTCATTAAGGACTTTTCTAAGATAGCCAAGCCTCTGTGTGAGCTTCTAGAACTAAATAGGCCATTCATCTTCTCTAAGGAATGTGTAGTAGCTTGGACCACCCTTAAGAAAGCACTAGTCACAGCCCCTATCATAGTAGGACCAAATTGGGATCTGCCCTTTGAGATGTTATGTGATGCCAGTGACTATGCTGTAGTGTTTGCTTGCGAAAAATTTAGAAACTATATTGTAGGCACTAGGACAATTGTATACACTGACCATTCTGCCTTGAAATATCTTATGAGGAAGGCTGATGCCAAGCCTAGGTTGATTAGGTGGGTGTTATTGCTGCAGGAATTTGATCTGGATATTCGAGACAAGAAAGGTTGTGAAAATGTAGTTGCAGATCACCTGTCTCGATTGCAGCACAATTGGGAAAAAATTGCGGACCCCGCAATTTCTGATGCTTTTATTGATGAACATGTCTTTGCTTTGACTCATCGTGATAACGATGAAGAACCTTGGTTTGCTGACATTGCTAACTTCCGTGCATCACAGGTATTACCAGTTTTCAAGGGAGGACAAGAGAAGAAGAGGTTCCTTCATGAAGCAAGGAAATTCATCTGGGATGACCCCACACTTTACAGAACCTGTGCTGATGGCCTGCTGAGGAAGTGTGTTTCAGCTGCTGAAGCGAAGTCTGTGCTGCAGCACTGCCACACATCTCCTTATGGGGGACACTTTGGTGGCCAAAGAACAGCTGCAAAGGTATTTCAGAGTGGCTATTATTGGCCAACGATCTTCAAAGATGCCCACAACTATGCCCACAGCTGTGATGAATGTCAAAGAACAGGTAACCTCAGTCGAAAGGATGAGATGCCCCTCACCTACATCTTAGAGTTGGAGCTCTTTGATGTGTGGGGCATTGACTTCATGGGGCCATTCCCTCCATCATCAGGTAACCTCTACATATTAGTAGCAGTAGACTATGTGTCCAAGTGGGTACAGGCCAAAGCATGTCCTAATAATGATGCTAAAACAGTCACCAACTTCTTGCATAGGCACATTTTTACTAGGTTTGGGACACCTCGTGCCATCATTAGTGATGAGGGGTCACATTTCATTAACAAGGCTATGGAGAGAGTGTTGGCTAAATATAACATTAGACATAGAGTAGCCACTCCCTATCACCCACACTCAAATGGCCAAGCTGAAATCTCAAATAGGGAAATTAAGAACATCCTAGAAAAAGTGGTCAAACCTAATAGGAAAGACTGGTCCTTCAAGCTTGAGGATGCACTTTGGGCTTATAGGACAGCATATAAGACACCCCTCGGGATGTCCCCTTATAGGCTGGTATATGGCAAGGCTTGTCACTTACCACTTGAGTTAGAAAACAAAGCATTTTGGGCCATGAAGGAATTGAATTTTTGTGTAAAGGATGCAGGGACACTGAGGTCTTTGCAATTACATGAGCTTGATGAGCTTAGGCATATGGCCTATGAAAATGCTAAGATGTACAAGGAAAAAACCAAGATTTGGCACGATAGTAGACTTAGAGTTAAGGACTTTAAGAAGGGTCAACTTGTTTTGTTGTTTAACTCACGGTTGAAACTATTTCCAGGGAAACTTAAGTCTAGATGGTCGGGTCCATTTGTCATTACTAATGTGTTTGTTCATGGTGCAATAGAGATAAAGAACTTGCAGCAAGGTCAGCCATTTATGGTCAATGGGGCGAGGTTGAAGCACTACTATGAGGAAGGAGATGTGAAGACTCTCTCGGCCTTCCTCTTGAATGAAGCATGAAACTAAAAACGAGAGAGAACGAGTGGTCACTGTGCTCGTTTAGTCAAGGCTAATGCCTTAGTTTATTTATTTTTTTTTTTATTTTTTTTTTTTCACTTTTTCCGGTTATCGTTTGTATGTTTTGTGGTGTGATTTTAATTAAGTATTTAATGTTTGTTTTATTTGTTTTTATAGGGAATCGAAAGAGGGGATCAAGGAGAGTAATCTCAGCTTTAAAAATCAAGAAACGATCGAACCAAATAAAAGATACGGACGAGCAAAGTTTGCCATTTAGATAAAAAAAAATCCCTAAAATTGCGCTGGAATTGCAGGATCCGCAAAATAGAGCCGTTGGGATTTAGCCGTTGCTTTTATATCCGTTAGAAGGCGCTCGATCGATACGATTCTCTCATTCTCTGATTTCCAAGAAAACTAAGATTCTCTTCATCTTTGATCCCTCTCTCCAAACCTCCAAGATTCGACAATGGTGTCCACAAGGGCTGAAAGATCCGCAGCCAAGAAGAAGGCTGATGACGCAGCTGAAGCGGCTGCGAGGGAAGCCCTTCTGACCCTTGCAGATGCTGGGGCTGTACGCACCGGACCTCTTCCCAAGCTTCCAATCCGTAGGAAGAAGTGGAGGGTTGTCACTGAGATCCCTGCAGGACCTTCTGAACCAGCGGGCACGCCCAAGAAACGTCGGTGGAGTGTCGAGACGGCCGCCGAACCAAGCAAAGCCAAGACTCTCTCTGTGGAGAGTCAAGAAACCGATCGTGCGTCCCACGAGTCGACCAAGAAGAGTTCGTCGCCATCTGCCTCACCTGCGCACAACCCTTCATCATCAGAACCAGTGCACAGCCCAGAGCTTTCATCGTCACCGCCTGCACAGAGCCCTGAAACGCCGTCTTCATCACTGAATTCCGTGCAGACGCCCACAGCAGAGCAGAGTGCCACACCTTCGCACACGCCGCCACGGCCTGACCCTGAATTCCCCTATGGGGAGTACCAGGAATCCACTCAGGGCAGTGGGGAAGGTGGTGAAGATGAGGTCTTCTCACCTGCAAGAGAAGCTAGCCCAGAGAGTCCTGCACAGCAGGATGATTCCATGGAAGAGACGCTGGGGGCATGCCTGCAGCAGATCAACATTGAGGCACAACTCAAGAAGAAGAAGGCCAAGATTGTCAAGGCCAAGCGATCCAAGAGGCTGAAGAGGAAGAAGGCTAAAAGGGCACCTTCAGCAGACAAAGAGAGCACTGAGCCTTCGCTCAAACGACTCAAGGTTGAGGCTGCCGAGTCAGCCAAGCCATCAGATAAGGGGAAGGCCAAGCTCTACCCTGAAGATGAGCCTCAGTCAGTGAGGTATGTTTCATCTGATGCTGAGTCCAGGGGTGCTGAGCTGAGGAAGAGGGAGTTGCTGCACGAGAAAGGCTTCCTCGACCAACCTGCTGACCTGCCGCAGTTCTTGCGCGCAGGAGTAATCAACCACGGCTGGGAGGAATTTTGCAGACCGCCCAATCCAGCCTACACGAGCATGGTGTATGATTTCTACGCCAATGTGCTCAGCCCTGAGGATGGCCTGTCTGTGGTCAGAGGGGTAGAGGTGGATTTCTCAGCCAAGGCCATCAACGAAGCCTACGGTCTCAAGGGCCAAACACATACAGATTATGCACGGATTGTTGATGAGCCTACTGAGGCTGTCCTGGAAGAGGCCATTCGGACCATTGGCCAGCCTGAAGCTTCCTGGACCGTGTCACGCAATGGGAGGCACACTCTCATGAGTGCCAACCTCACGGCTAAGGCGGCTGTTTGGTTTGCGTTCGTGAGAAGGAGATTGTCCCCAGTGACTCACGAGACTACAATCAACCAGAGCCGATCGCTGCTGGTGTATGCGATAATGAGAGGTCTCACGGTCAACGTGGGAGAAGTCATCACTGCTGCTATTGCTGAGTGCGCCAAGAAAGGTAAGGGACCACTGTTTTCCCTAACACCATAACCAAGCTATGTTTGCTTGCAGGAGTCCCCACCGAGCGCATGGAGCAGCAAATGGCTTACACAGGCCACTTGGAGCTGCCTGCTAGCCTGAGGCTGAGGAGGAAGGGGAATATGGAGTTTGAACTGGATAGGCTGGCTGCTGAACAGTCCCTATCCATGGCCTGCCTGATGGATATGCAAAGGAGAATGGCTCAATGGACCACTTATGCGCAGGCGAGGGACAAGGAAGTTGCAGACCAACTTGGGTGCATCTTCCCGGACTTCCCCACAAATCTCCTGACTCCATGGGTGCCCCCACGACCACGGCAACCTGATGACGATGACGACGTTTGAGTGCTGGTTTGAAGTGCACTGAAGGGAGTATTGCTGTTCCCTTAGAAAAAAAAACAATTTTCTGCTTTCTGCTAGCTTATGTGAATTATGCTGTTTTTAGTACACTTTTTGATCTGTCTTAGATGCTTAGTTTTATGTTTTTAATTTTGTTTAGTATAGTCTGATGTTAGCTGACTAGGTAGGATAGTTTAGTTTTATTTTTAGGAAGCTTGAGTGACTGGAAAGAGCATGCTTAGGGGCCTTAATCAATGTTATATCTGCCCTGAATTGATTGCGAAATAATTGCGGTACCCGCAATTTTTATGACTGAAAGCATGTTTTGGACTGTCTGTTTAGCTAGGCTGTGATCTGTTTAAAGTCAATCTTTTGCTGCTAACATGACTACCTTATATAGCTTATCTAAATGCATGCTGGATGAGTGTCATAGGACACCCTTTGATAGTTTAAATCAACCTCTAAAAAGCTCAGCATGCCCAGCTTTAAGCCCTTATCTGTCTGTTTTTTTTGTAACTTACTGCTGCTGTGAGATTTCCTTTTAAATGTTCTGTCTATGCCTAGGGCTTTAGATTCTCTTTGTTTTCCCTTAGACTAGATGCTTCTAGGATAGTTTGGGGGTGTGCCACCTCAGACACTCATTGGGGACAATGAGTAGTTGAAGTTTGGGGGAGGCCACCCTAGGCCTAGGAACATTCCTCTCTCCCTTAGAAACATAAGCATTCTTCTTCTCCTTTACAAAAAAATGATGAACTGAAAAAAATGAAAAATAGAATAAAGAGGGGGGTCTCTCTTAGGTTGCTAAGTAATCAGTGCCAAGTGTGTGACCCACAAGTGGCATTGCATCAAAAGGCAACCAAAGGAGAGGCCCCACCTAAGTAAGAAAAAAGGGAAAAGAATAGGGAAGAAGAATGTATACCTAGGAGTTATAACTTTGTGGCTTAGGTGTCCTATTTAAAAAGAACTCTGATCCTCAATTAGCTAAGCACAAAGTTGTAACTTGTAGGTTTGTTTAGGGAGATGAGTGTTTTTCCAATGTAGTGATGCCAGGGTTTAGGTTGTTCTTTAAAGTACTACTGTCACCGTTAATACTAAGACTGGCATGACTCTAAGGAATCCTAGACACATTAAAAATAGAGCTACAAGCATGTACTGAGTCTGAGGTAAAGCTAGGCAGAATTTGAAACCTTAGGGATAGTGGCATGATATGACAAAAGCAAATAGAGCAGCTGTAGGAAGTTAATAAAAGCAGGTGAGTGTTAGGCAGGCGAAGTCAGAAGAAGCTAGATAAGAGGGTAGTTCTAAACTGAGAAGTGTGTCACAGGACAGCAGTGCTATAGATGGGGATATAAGGGAGTCAGTAAAGTGGTTAAAGAAGAAGAAACAGCACCCTAGGTAAGTCTTTAGTGTGCTTGAGGACAAGCAAAACCTTAAGTTTGGGGGTGTGTTAAGTCGCTGGAAGTGACTTATTTAGGACCCATTTAGCTTAAGAAGATGTACAATTTGAGGTGTTCTTGATAGCATTTAGCCTAAACCTATGCTTAAATATGAGAATGAGAAGAAGGTAGCTAGATTAGGACTTATGCACAATAGGAAAGAAAAGGGTTGAAAACCGAAGGAAAAGAATGAAAAAAGCTGCATTGCGACAGCATTGCGAAAACATTGCTGAAGCCGCAATTATTCAAGTGAAAACCGTAAGTTGACTGATCCTTTTCTGTTAATTTCCTTAATTTCAGGGATTCGTTCTTTCTCCTCCATCCATTCTGATATATGACGTTGAAGATTGATGGTTCTCCTTGGCCCAAACGCGCCTGCAAACTACTATAAAAAGGGGTCAAAGTCGGAGGTTCAAGCATCATCCGAAAGCGTAGAGTCTTCTCGCAGTCCATCTTTTCTCCCTGTTTCCTTTGCCGTCTGTTGGAGTGAGAGTCTCAGCTGTTGGAATCGATAATCTAATAGGAAGGAGAGGAGATTCTTCTTCTCTCTCGATTGGATTCATCCAAGCTAGGCTGCCCTTTCATCCCCTTCATTCGAGGCGACTGCAACGAGGCTTTCAAGCACTCTTTACTGTTTTCTGTCTTATTCTTCTAATTTCCAGCTTTGATCAGTTGTTGTTTCTAGTTTAGTGTTTTATCTACTGCATTTCGTTGTTGTCTGTCTTTGAATTATTTACTTTAAGTTTCCTTTTGTTCGTTCAAACATTCAAAGTAATCAAATTACAAGTTGTCATTTCACAGTTTCCATCTTCTGCTACGGTTTTGTCTTACTGTTTTGAGTTCATTTCCCTTCTAAGCATGTCTGTTTTATCTTGTATTTCTGTTCTTTATATATCCATGAGTAGCTAAGTCACTTAGGGGCATGCTAATGACAGAACTATAGGCTTAAAAACGTGAGCCAAGTATGTAGGATAGCTCTCGAACCATTGATTGTATGTAAGCTTCATCCCACGGGCAATTTCGATTGGCCATCCATTTTGTCCAAAGAACTCCTAACCTCTGGAAGGAGTAAGAGTTCAGAGTCGTATAATCATGCTAGCCTTTCATGGTAAACAGGAAACGGCCTAGGAATAGGCGTTTCCCTAGTACAAACTAAACACTTCTGCTTTAACAAGATGCTTAAGACCTTACTTTGAGTCGAGTAAACTAAAGAATCTAATGCATGGAATCGGACGATACATGAGATAGAGTGAGTTTGATGCATAGAGAGTAGATCCAGTGCTTGAGAATCGTATACAAATGCCTATAGGATAGTCATTAGTAGCCCTTAATTCGCCCATTTACACACTTTCGCTGTTCTTCAATTGCGGTAAAATTGCGGTGTCCGCAATTCTGCTAAGTACCATTCTGTTTAGCTGTTTTCTTCTTCGTTTATTAAGTCCATCTCTTGTCTTTTGAGTCTAACTTCAACTTGCATTTGTTTATGTTACATTCCTTTACACATTCAGCAAAACTTAGTTAATTAAAAACCAATTTTACCCCATCAAATCCACCCCTTCTTTCTTAACAAATACACTTCATGAATAGCTAAAAATGAGTCTCTGTGGAAAAAACGAATGAAATATACTTACTACTTGCTGTGAGACCATGTATGCTTGCATGTTCTGAGTGCTCTCTCTCTACCTTCTTGCTTATTTATCTTTAACACATTGAGCACGCAACAGGTAGCTTGTTCTGGAGTATGGCACTGCACTCCTCAGTGAGATTCACTGTTTCAAATTCGCCAATTATTTTTTTGTTAGTGATTATATCCTTTAAAAACTTTACATAAGAGGGCATAGACTGTAAAACTTCTACAAAAGGAATATTAACATGCACTTGCTTAAGAATTTCTAGAAATTTGTTAAAGTGCACTTCCTGTTCTTGTTTTTTCTTTAGCCTTCGAGGAAATGGAGGTGGTGGCACATATGCAGGCACTTCAGGTCGCCTCCGGATAGGTGGAGGCCTTGGAATTTCTTCTATCTCTTCTATGATTGGCTCCAGCCTTGCTCCTGGTGTGCTTGTTGATGGTTGACCTTGGTTTGGCAGAGACTCCAGTGGAGCACTAGACTCGTTGTTCTCTACTCTCTTTGGGGTGTCTTTAGTGTTGCTCACCAATGGTCTCCCACTTCTGAGTTCAATTGCTTGAACTTGTTCTTTACCATCTCTCCTTGGCACCTCAGTGTCAGCAGGGAGTTTACCTTGGGGCCTACTTTTGAGTTCATTGGCTAGTTGCCCTATTTGGTTCTCTAGGCTCCTAAGGGTAGCTTGTTGACTTTGCAGGGTGGCATCATTCTTGGCTATGTATTCCTTGAGTAAGTTTTCTACAGATGACCCTACTAGTTGGTTGTATGGTTTTTGATACATGGATTGGTTATGTTGGGGAGTGAAACCAGGTGTTCCACTCGGTCTTGGTTGGTTAGGAGCTTGGTTAGCATTCTGTTGGCCACCCCATGAAATGTTTGGGTGGTTCTACCAACCAGGATTGTAAGTATTGGAATAGGGGTTGTTCCTAGGCTGCTGCTGGCTTCCAACATAGCAGACTGAGGCTGGATTCCCAGGGCAGTATTCATACAGGTGCCCTTCCCCACAGAATCCACAGATAAGTGTCTCACCTTGACTTGGTTGTGTGCCCATTGACATGGCTGTGGCGGTGTTGACACTAGTTTGGAGATTGGCTTGAGCCATTTGTTTTACTAGGTTGGTCAGGGCGCTTATTTGGCTACTCATGGCATTGAGTGCGTCCTTATCTTGAGCTCTACTTGGCTCTATTGGATCATCTGACCACCTACAGTGAGATGCTGAGATCTTCTCCAAGATCTCATAGGCTTCATTATAACTCTTGGACAACATGGAACCACCAGCAGATGAATTTAGAACTTGTCTAGTGCTGGGGTTGCATCCTTTGAAAAAGACCTCTATTTGGATACACCATGGAATGCCATGGTGTGGACATTTAAGCAGAAGGTCCTTGAACCTTGTCCAAGCTTCGTGAAGAGACTCATTCTCAGCTTGTTTGAACTTGATTATATCATCACGAAAGGTAGAATTCCTATCAGGTGGGAAGTATTTGACTAGGAATTTCTCCGCCAAGTCTGTCCAATTGAGGACTGATCCAGAGGGTAATGAGTTTAACCACGTCTTTGCTTTATCCCTCAATGAGTAAGGGAAGAGGTAGAGCCTCAAGGCTTCTTGGGAAACTCCAGGGATGAGAATGGTATCACTAACTCCTAGGAAGTTTCTAAGATGGTTGTGGGGGTCCTCATTTTCCACTCCAAAGAATTGTCCCACAGTGGACAACATTTGGAACATCACTGGCTTTAACTCGAATGAGTTGGCAGTAATTTCAGGGCGGATTATGCTTGGGTTTAGTTCCCCAGGCATAGGTACTAGGTAAGAAAGAATGGCACTATCCTTGTCATTCGCTATTTCGATGGGATTGCGAGTGGTAGGTACCGGATTTGGGATTGGTCTTTCCATTTCTATGTGGAGGGATTGCGAAAACTCTGCAGAATCAACAATTAATTGAGGTATAGAAGGTTGATTAAAGAGACGTTTCTTAGCTTTGTTTCTGGCCCTAAGTAATCACTCAGGCTCAGGATTGAACTCTAGATCGCTACTTGAATGCTCATTCATAAACTAACCCAATAGTACCTGCACAAGAAATGAGAAAAAGATTAGTTCCAATAGATTTTAAATTTTGTGTTTCAAATTTAACAAACTTCGTTTTCACTAAACTAAGTCCCCGGCAGCGGCGCCAAAAACTTGTTGCGTGCTCAATGTTAAAATAAATATGCAATGAGAGAGCACTTAGAACATGCAAGCATACATGATCTTGTAGCAAGTAGTAAATATTGTTTCATTCGTTTTCCCACAGAGACTTATTATTAGTTACTCGCGAAGTGTGTTGTTAAGCAAGAATGGATGGATTTGATGGGGTAAATTTGGTTTTTAATTGCCTAATTACTAATGAATATATAAAGGATAGCAACATGAACAAGTGCAAGTCAATGATAAACTTAAATGTAAAGAGAAGAGAATAATAAACGAAGAGGAAAATGGCTAAGCAGAATTTTGAACTTAATAGAATTGCGAGAACAGCAATTCTACCGCAATGTTACTAACAGCGAAAGTGTATAAAATGGAGGAACAAGGGCTACTAACGACTCCTCTATAGGCATTTTCACACGATTCTCAAGCATTGGATCAACTCACTATGCATCAAACTAACTCATTCTCATGTATCTTCCGATTTCATGCATTAGATTCTTTAGTTTACTCATGTCCAAGTAAGGTCTTAAGCATCTTGTTAAAGCAGTAAGTTAAGATTTGTACTAGGAAAACGCCTATTCCTAGGTCGTTTTCTGGCTACCTTGAGAGGCTAGCATGAGTGTATGACTCTGAACTCTTACTCCTTCCAGAGGTTAGGAGTTCTTTGGACAAAATGGATGGCCAATCGAAATTGCCCGTGGGATGAAGCTTACATACAATCGGGTTGTCGAGACCCGCCAAAATGAATTTATAAGTGCCCGAAATCACTAAACTATTTGTAGAATAGTAGTAACGGGGTCGATCCACAGGGAATTAAGGTATTTTGACTTAATCTTAATTAAATTTGCAAACAATTAATATAGGTGAAATAAGGGGTAATTGTTGGTTTTACGTGACTAAATTGGAACAAAGCAAATAGAGAATTTAGCTAACGGAGTTTCCGACTCGGGACGATCGGAAGTAAATCTAGCAAACCTCCTGGATCATAGATTGACGCGTGTAATGGCTAAGTAATTTTAACGAATGCACGGCTCGTCCAAAATTAATAAATAACCCGGACATGCTCCATGGATTTAATTAAACATAATTAATTATGCTAATCAAGCATACCGTTCGGACATTGGCGGCCAACGCTCTCCCAAGACCGAACGGTAGCAACAAGCTAACCGTGACGACTATCTAATTTGGACGCGAAATTAGTATGTCGATTTGGAATTCTAATTCGGGAAGAATGAACATCAAGAGCGTAAGGACGCCAATACGCTCAAGGAGCCACAATTCCTTGTTACTTGGCGGAAACGAGAGGCACGGCATCAAATCCTTTAACTAATGAACATGCTCAAAATCAAGGGTGCCTAGTCCTAAATCATTCAAACATGCTCATAGATTAAGCAAAGAAATAGAATTCAATTCAATAAAAATCCAACCAATTCAGAATTTTAATCTTACAACCTCACCAAGAGTCCTTACTACATTTATCCCTACAATCCCGAGCCAAAAACTGTAAATCTACTCACTCATGACTTGTGTGGTGTGGGACGGCTTCAAATCGAGCTTCATAGCCCCTCCCATGGTGAAAAATGGCTGCTGGACGTCAAATCAGGTGCGGAGCTCGAGGTGGAAGATGATAATGGCGGCTAAAATCGGACAAAAATGTTAAGTAGTCCGTCGTAGCGTCGAGACGCTAGGGCAGCGTCTCGACGCTGCGCCCTAAATAATCCGCGCGCGCGCTCGGGGTGGCGTCGAGACGCTCGCACGGCGTCGAGACGCTTGTGCGGCGTCGAGCTAGCGTCGAGACGCTATCACTCGACGCTTGCTCTCGGGTTTTTTTCTTCAATTCAGCGCTTCAGACTTCGGAGCGTCGAGACGCTAAGGCAGCGTCTCGACGCTGGGCAGCGTCGAGCTAGCGTCGCGACGCTGTCGCTCGACGCTAGCTCTCGGGTTTTTGCATGGAATTTCGCCTTCAATTTCCCCAAAGCGCCCAAACTTCATCTCAATGCATGGATCTTCCCGGGAAGCGTTCTTATGCCTTTAAATCGCGATATTAAGCTCCGAAACGCGCCGAAACGCTCTCGAGAGCGAAACACCGAGAACACCTACAATAATTACATAAAAGCAAGATTAAGCCAATAATAAACGTGAATTAGGGACATAAATATAGCTCCAAAATGGAGCTATCAAACACCCCCAACTTAAATCTTGCTAGTCCTCGAGCAAGGTGGAATTCTGATTAATTAAATGGAACGAGAATGCATGCTAGGGACTCGATTCTCAATACTGGAAAAGACAAGGCAATTGCATTTGAAGGAAACAACCGCATGCATGCATTGGTTAAGAACAATTCGAAAAATTTAAAGATGCTTCCCTATTTATGCTTCGGACACAGCTCCTCGATCTTAGATTTCAATAGGCTTAGGACAGCTCTATCTATCCTAAAACTTCGCTTTCCCCCTACTTATGGCTTAACAAAACAGTCTAAGGGCAGATCATCGTTTATGCAAGTAATGTATCGCGAGGCATCTTTTCTCTCTTTTTCCTTGATCTCCATGAGCGCCTAACATGTCAATTTTACTTTCGTTTCAGCTTGCCTGCAATTTCATTGCACAGTGCATCTGACTACGGGCAAAATTCACATTTTTAAGGACTAGCGTTCACTTCTTTATGCTTCCTTTTCATGCAGTGGCGACCGTGGGTTACACGACCGCCCCTGGCTACTAAGGCAACTCAAGAAGGAGGAACGCCTCATGAGATTATTTTCTTTTTATAAACTTGCATTCATTCATTTTTTTTTTTTTTTTTTTTTTTTTTTTAGCCTAAAAATCATATTAAAACTTTAAGTGCACGGATTACAAACAAAAAACGAATCCTAGCCCATCCTAAGGTTGCCTTTCGAGGTGACAACGAATTTCAAAACAAACAGAGCTACACTAAACCTACAGATCCAAGATAGAGTGCTAACATGCGAAGCTTAAACAGGGAAATATTTTTGAAAAATTTTCAAAATGGCCTTAACATATGCAATTGTGCTGGATTTCATGACAAATACAAATACGAAGACCTCAGCAGTACATCACTGAATTTCATAGTCAGACTAGCATGCTTTCACCGTAACTCAACAAGTAAATCAGGATTCCACAACTAAACTCGACAATCACTATAAGGCACAACCCACCACCCCCAACTTAGAAATTGACAATGTCCTCATTGGACCAAATATGCACAGTCAAAACAAAAGGAAAGAAAACCTTCCCTGAGTTGTGACTTAGAGGGTTGTAGGGCGCGCTTAAACCTTAGCCAATAAACCGCAAGGATGAGCCATTGTTTCACCTGAAAATTCACAACATCAGAATAGAAATCTAAACTAATCCTAAAGACGGTAAGTAAACAAAAAGCATGTACAGTTCAAGCTCGGGTGCCTCCGAGTAGCGCAAATTTTTAGAGTCGATTGCTCGACTTTACCAAGACTCAATTTATCCTTTCTCATAATCAGGCTCTTTCAAGTAAGCATGATCATCAAAGTCCTCTGACATTCCCTCATGAAAGATCTTTAATCGCTGGCCATTCACCGTGTATTCTTTTTCTGTATCCAGGCTCTGAATCTTGACTGCACCATAGTGATGAACATCAGTGATAATGAAAGGACCAAGCCACCTGGAACGAAGTTTACCTGGCATGAACTTCAGGCGGGAGTTGAACAAGAGGACCTTCTGACCAACGTCGAAGTGTTTCCTGACGACTCGCCTGTCGTGGAACATTTTGGTCTTTTCCTTGTAGGTCTTTGGTGGGACGGATTTTTGAATATCCGCTTAATCTCAAGCTGTCGAGGCTTGCCAAAATACGATTTATAATGCCTATTGCCAAGGCTTTGCAGCCAGTGGTAACAGGGTCGATCCAAGGAATAGGAGAATGAATTTACTAGTGAAATTGGGATTTAATTGATTGATTGGTAACGGGGGGGTTTTAATCATGCAGAGGTAAAACAATAAGAAAGCTAACGGAAGAAAGGAATAATATGTAGAGAACGTGTGCACGGTTTGGGGAGTCTCGGGATCAATTGTTAGACTAATTCGGTTTATCCTTTAATGCTAAAATCATGGTATTCAGTTCATTATACACGCGGACGACTACCAGAGATGCCCCAAAGTAGCCGACTCCATGGATTTTAATTAGACCACACAGTTCTAATTACACGTTATCTAAGCTTACATCAAGGTGATCAGCCCTAAGGTAAATCTAGACAGTCACTAGCTAACCGCGACGAACATTTAAGCGTGAATTCAAATTGCTAGTAGATTGCCCGCAAACGCTGTATGCAATCAACAACTATCCTACACGGCTTAATACTTCGATTTAATTTCATCTACCTGTGTTACTTAGTCGAGCAGTGAGAGGCACGGCATCGCTACTCTTTAACATACACAACATGCATAATTACTCGAGTGTCAATCGTCGAAATTAAACATGCGCGTTGGATTAAGCAAAGTAGACAAATGCAAATAAACAGAACCCAATATGCATAAATCAAAACTCAGATTATCAAAACCAGATCGTCTAACAAAATCCTCCTAAACCATTCCCAAACCGTTCACCCTTACCTTAGCCGCTCATGGCGCGGTTTGTCAATCCCGCTCCAACAACGCCCATGGAAGGATTCATCTACTATTACAAAAGAGGAGTGGAGCTCGCTCGCATGCCAACAATGGCGGAGCTCCACGGAAAGTAGAGAGAAAATGGGGAAGAAGGGAAGAAGAATCGCCGGATTCCGTTGAGAGATGAAGAAGATAGAGCTTGGAGAAGATATGAAAAATGTGCAGAAAAATCGTCCTTAAGCTACTGCCTTCGTCGTAGCGTCGAGACGCTAGGCCAGCGTCTCGACGCTGTGCCCTAAGTGATCCGCGCGCGCGCGCGCTGGCGTCGCGACGCAAGGCCAGCGTCGCGACGCTGCCCCGATGAAATTCCTGCGCGCGCCTCCTCCGGAGCGTCTCGACGCCAAGCAGGGTCTCGACGCCAGGGCAGCGTCGAGCTAGCGTCTCGACGCTATCACTCGACGCTTGCTCTCGGGTTTTTCCAGCGTCGAGCCAGCGTCTCGACGCTATAGCTCGACGCTGGCTCTCGGGTTTGGGGCTGATGCAATGCCTCTTCAAGGCTGTTTTGGCCCGTTTCTTCACGAGACAAATTCCCCTCTTCCCGATGCATTCCCGGGGCGCTAAAACTCTGCTTTAAGCTCTCGAACATGCCCAATGGACGCACGAGCTCTTTGCCGCTTTTCTCCTACAAAAGAGATATATTTAATCAATTGAAAGCGGATTTTAGCTATGATTAGGACGTATTTAATAGCTCCAAAATGGAGTTATCAAACACCCCCAACTTAAACATTGCTAGTCCTCGAGCAAGCACTACAAAGACATTGACTCTAAGGACGCTATTACATGCATTCTAACTCAAACCTCCATGCATATTGAAATTTCAAACACGAATATAATCATGGAAGCACTTTGTTCATGTATCAATTAGGCCATATCAAAAATTAACTATTGCCCCCTAACGTGCGTGTGTGCTAGACAACCACTCCTAAACTCACGTAAACCCGGAAAACCAACATGCAACGCACATCCCATTTTCCCCCTACTTCTAGCGTTTAAGAACAGCTACACTTGACTTACACGAGAGAAAGAAGCAAATTAAGAGACCTAATCATTTTCTCATTCCTTTTTTTTTCTTTTTCAAAAGTACTTTGTACTCTTTTATTTTGGGTTCTTTGAACCAACCTTTCATTTCTTTTTCTTTCCAACTCGAGTTGCCTAACACGTCAAATTCATGCATAAAACTTCACGTTTTTAAGGACTAACGCTCACTTCTTTTAAGCGCAAATAAGAAGGAGGAACGCCTCGAGAGGAACTTTTCTACTAAACATGCTTTTCTATTTTTTTTTACATTAGGCTAAGCACATGCTTTCTCAATTAATTAGCTACTAACTCTCATGCAACAAGCTACCTAAGGGTGCCTTTCGGGGTGACAACGAGAATTAGCTAAGCATGCGATAAACTAAGCTTACGGAATCTAGGGAGAGGTTGCTAAGTGCGCGATGAGTGCAAGGGAGCAACAGAAAAAAATTTTAAAATTTTTGACATGAACCTAATAAACACAAAACTCATGCAAAAACTCGATTATGAACATGCTCAGATTTCCAACATGCATTTCCTAGGCTATCACAGTCAGAAAACAGTAAACAGAGTCCCAAGCACTTCAATATCTTTATAGCACTTCTCAACAAACTACACATGCACGTCCATCGGACTTACTCCACCCCCAACTTCAAAATTTGGCATTGTCCTCAATGCCAACCAGTCAGATACATCAAAGTAAAAGGGAAGAAGAAGTACACTTCCCTGACTCTTGTGAAGCTGGCGAGGGCGAGGAAGCGGTGCACGAACGCATCAGAGCCCAAAATTGTCTTCTCTTCCTCGATTCCCCTTAAAAAAAAAAAAAAAAAACAGCAAGCTAAATTAATTCTAAAAAGCAAGAAAACTAAACTAAAGCATAAAAACAGTTCAACACTCGGGTGCCTCCGAGAAGCGCAGAATTTTTAAAGTCGGTTGCTCGACTGTATTCTCTCAACAGACTCATCCATAGTCTGTAGGTGCGGGGGACGATCCATACTTGTCCAAGGCCACACCTTTTCCACCATCATCCACCTGAAAAATGTTTTGCACTCTTCGTGCCTCGGGCACGTGAATATTAGACATGTTAGTGCAAAAACCAGCAGTATCATCCATCAAATTTAAATCAGAAATTTTAACGGAGACATGGGAACCATCCCTCAAGCGCGAGGGTAGACTCCCATTCTCATCATTCTCACAAACAACAGAAACATTCGCAACAGATTTCCCATCAAATAAAGAAAACTCATGCAAAGTATCATCAAACTCTAACGACACGACGCCCTTATACACATCGATTTTGACCCTAGCGGTCTTAAGAAAAGGGCGTCCTAACAGCATAGAGGACGAAGCATGCAATGAACTTTCTTTCATATCTAAAACAAGGAAATCGGCGGGAAACGTCATATTCCCAACTCTAACTAAAACATCCTCTACCTTCCCCCTAGGACAGATGCTCGACCCATTAGCCAACTGAACAGAAACATTACATTCATGCATTTCATTTAAATTCAACTCACGATACAATGCATAAGACATAACATTTACAGAGGCTCCTAGGTCTAACATGGCATTATGAACAACTTTACTACCTATGGTGCAAGGGATAGTAAAGGTACCTGGATCGTTGCACTTTGCAGGCAACGTACCTGGGAGTATGGCAGAGACGTTCTCCTTCTTTTTCTCAGTCCCTCTGGACTTCCTTTTCGTAGTGCACCAGCTCCTTAAGAATTTTGCATATTTGGGCACTTGACTGACTGCCTCTAGGAGCGGGATATTCACCATCACCTTCTGGAAGGTTCGAAGGACCTCCTCGTCATCGGATTCCAAAGTAGGCTTCGCAAGCCTACTCGGGAATGGTGCTTTGGCAACATCCACAGGTACACTGACCTTCTCATTTCTTTTCTCATTCTGAATCTCAAGAGCAATCGGGGCGGACTCGTTCAGGCTGTCCGTGGCTTCCTTCGCAGCTCTGTTGGAAAGTGACTTCCCACTGCGCAGCTGAATGGCACTCACATTTTCACATGAGTTAACTGTAGTTTGGGAAGGAAGCTTCCCCGAGCTCTTGCTCTCGATCTTACTAATAGACACCGCCATTTGTGTCAGCTGCTTGTTCAAATTCTGCAGCTCTGCCTTATGAGAATTAAGCTCCTCGCGAGCCTCTTTCTGGAACTGGCTGGTGCTAGTCACGATGGTCCTTACCATCTCTTCAAGTGAGCTGGAGGAGCTCGAAGCTTGAGCCTGGGTGGAAGAATTAGGCCTATCCTGGGACTGGCCTTGGAAGCGATTTTGTCCTTCCCTGTTCCCATAGCTGAAGTTAGGATGGTCACGCCAACCGGGGTTATAAGTGCTAGCATATGGATCATACTTCCTTGGGTTGGAAGCATATCCCCCGATTGCATTGACCTCCGCCTCTTCGCGGTGTCCTCCAACAAATTTTTTCAACATACTCCCTATCTCGGCCACCTGGGCCCTCATTTCAGACATTTCATGGCTCTGAGCCACGCTGTGCACTTGTCCTTGCCCCCTGATCCCAAACTACTGCGAGTTTGTAGCCATATTTGCAATGAGCTGCTTGGCCTCAACTGGGGTCTTGTCAATCAGTGCCCCTCCACTCGCTGCATCGATCATCTGCCTGTCGTGGGGCGTCATCCCCTCATAAAAATACTGTATGAGCAGCTGATCGGCGATCTGGTGGTGTGGGAAACTCGCGCACAAGCGCCCAAAGCGTTCCCAATACTCATGCAGGGACTCACCTACATCCTGGGTGATCCCATAAATTCTCTTCCGCAGTGTAGTGGCCAAGGATGCGGGAAAGTATTTCTCCAAAAATACCCGCTTCATATCCTGCCACGTGTTGATCGATCCGGAGGGCAAGTAATACAGCCAGTCTCTGGCTTTGTCCTTGAGCGTGAAGGGGAATGCCCTCATATTCAGTTGCTCCTCCGTGACCCCTGCGGGCTTCATTCCCGCGCAGACGCAATGGAATTCCATCAAATGCTTGTTGGCGTCCTCACCTGCGTTTCCATGGAAAGAAGGTAACTGGTGAATTAAACCAGATTTCAACTCGAAGTTACCTGCTACCACGGGGTAGTTAATGCACAAAGGCTGCAGGTTCAGGTCTGGCGCTGCCAGTTGCTTCAGCGTCCGTGGCGCATCGCCTTGCGCCATCTCGTCAAATAAGAAGGGATTGCCTTCTTCTCTTTCAAACGTTCCTAGCCCCTCCCGGGCTTCTCTACGTAACCTCCGCTCCTCTCTGTCAATCTCAGGAATATACTGCAAACTACCCTCAGAGGAACGGGTCATACACAAACAAAAATCTAAACATACAACATACAAACAGAAAAAATTTTCAGTCAACCATCAATAAATCAAATTCAAACTTCAATCATAAATTCAAACAATTGCCTACTCCACGCTCGTCGGCGCCAACCAGCGTCTCGACGCTGTGCCCTAAGTGATCCGCGCGCGCGCGCGCTGGCGTCGCGACGCAAGGCCAGCGTCGCGACGCTGCCCCGATGAAATTCCTGCGCGCGCCTCCTCCGGAGCGTCTCGACGCCAAGCAGGGTCTCGACGCCAGGGCAGCGTCGAGCTAGCGTCTCGACGCTATCACTCGACGCTTGCTCTCGGGTTTTTCCAGCGTCGAGCCAGCGTCTCGACGCTATAGCTCGACGCTGGCTCTCGGGTTTGGGGCTGATGCAATGCCTCTTCAAGGCTGTTTTGGCCCGTTTCTTCACGAGACAAATTCCCCTCTTCCCGATGCATTCCCGGGGCGCTAAAACTCTGCTTTAAGCTCTCGAACATGCCCAATGGACGCACGAGCTCTTTGCCGCTTTTCTCCTACAAAAGAGATATATTTAATCAATTGAAAGCGGATTTTAGCTATGATTAGGACGTATTTAATAGCTCCAAAATGGAGTTATCAGTCTTCGAGTTCTCATATGCATCCAGGCGAAGCTCCTCTAGTTCTTGCAATTTGAGAAGTCTTTCCTCGCCCGCCAAGTCAAAATCCATGTTGCACTTCTTCACGGCCCAGTAAGCTTTGTGTTCGATCTCCACGGGGAGATGACAGGCTTTACCATAAACCATCCGGTAGGGAGACATCCCGATGGGGGTTTTGTAAGCCGTACGGTAAGCCCACAATGCGTCGTCCAGCCTGAGGCTCCAATCCTTCCTTCCTGGACTTACTGTTTTCTCGAGGATGCTCTTCACCTCTCGATTGGAAACCTCTGCTTGACCATTGGTCTGAGGATGATACGGGGTAGAGATTTTATGATTGACCCCATATTTCCTCATCAAGGCCTGGATCGTTTTGTTGCAGAAGTGGCTCCCTTGGTCACTTATGATGGCTCGTGGAACTCCATACCTGCTAAAAATGTTAGATTTGACAAAACTGGAAACAACATTAGCGGTATCAACTTTGGTGGCTTTGGCTTCCACCCATTTAGACACGTAGTCCACAGCCAATAAGATATAGACAAAACCAAATGAAGGGGGGAAGGGTCCCATAAAGTCCATACCCCAAACCTCAAAAATTTCACAAGTTAAAATGGGGTTTTGGAGCATTTCATTCCTACTAGTGATGGTCCCTTTTCTCTGACACTGATCACAAGATTTACAAAAGTCATAACAGTCCTTAAACAGCGATGGCCAGAAGAACCCACAATCTAAAATTTTTCTCGCAGTTCTATTTTGCCCGAAGTGTCCCCCACATGCAAATTCATGGCAAAAGGTAAGGATGGACCTATGTTCAGACTTAGGGACGCACTTCCTAATTACCTGGTCAGCACAAAACTTCCATAAAATGGGCTCTTCCCAAACATAAGTTTTGGCTTCGCTTTTCAGCTTAGCTCTTTGATTATATGAAAAATCGAATGGGAACGTACCTGTGACCAAGTAATTGACAATGTCGGCGTACCATGGTGTCTCCACACTTACCTGGAAAAGGACTTCGTCAGGGAACTCGTCATTCAGAGGCAGATCGTCCTCATTACGCACAATACGGCTCAAGTGGTCAGCAACAGTGTTTTCTGATCCTTTTCTGTCCTGAACAGAGACGTCGAACTCCTGGAGTAATAATACCCATCTGAGCAGTCTAGGCTTCGAGTCTTTCTTGTTCATCAAGTATCGAACCGCTGCATGATCAGAAAAAACAATTACTTTAGATCCAAGAATATATGGCCGAAACTTATCAAGAGCGAAAACTATGGAAAGCAGCTCCTTCTCTGTTGTTGTGTAACCGATCTGCGCGGAATTGAGCGTCCGAGAGGCATAATAAATCACGTGGCTCTTCTTGTCAATCCTCTGGCCCAACACAGCGCCTACGGCATAATTGCTTGCTGTTAAGTCTCTGAAAGTGACTTATTTAGGACCCATTTAGCTTAAGAAGATGTACACATTTAGGTGTTTTTGTTAGCAATTAGCTTAAACCTATGCTTTAATATGAGAATTAGAAGAAGGTAGCTAATATAGGACTTGTGTACAATAGGTAGAAAAAGGGTTGAAAACCGAAGAAAAGAATGAAAAAATAACCATTGCAAATGAATTGCGGAATAATTGCGGTGACCGCAATTATTCAAGTTAAAACCGTAAGTTGGCTGATCATTTTCTGTTTAGATCCGACTTTTCAGGGATTCGTTCTTTCTCCTCCATCCATTCTGATATATGACGTTGAAGGTTGATGGTTCTCCTTGGCCCAAACGCACCTGCAAACTACTATAAAAGGGGGTCAAAGTCGGAGGTTCAGTAAGCAATTCGAAGCGCAGAAGTCTTCGTGCAGTCCACCATTTCTCTCTAAATTCCTTTGCCGTCTGTTGGAGTGAGGTTCTAAGCTTTTGGAATCGATAATCTGATAGGAAGGAGAGAAGATTCTTCTTCTCTCTCGATTGGATTCATCCAAGCACAGCTGAATTCTCATCACCATCATTCGAGGCGACTGCCACGAAGTGTTCAGCAAGCCTTTACTGTTTTCTGTTCTTTTCTTCTCAATTCCATTTCTGTTCACTGTTGTTCTTAGTTTAACATTTCAAGTACTGCATTTCGTTGTTGTCTGTCCTGAATTCAGTTCTTTTAAAGCTTCCCTTTGTCATTCAAACACTTAAAGTAATCGAAGTTCAATTCTGCAACTTACAGTTCCCATCTTGTTCTGCTACGGTTTTGGCTTACTATTTTATACACATTTCTCTTCTAAGCATGTCTATCTTATCTACCATTTCTGCTCTTTACATAACCATGAGTAACTAAAATCATTTAGGGGCATGCTAATGACAGAACTATAGGCTAAAAAACGTGAGTCAAGTAGGCAGATCAACACTCGAACATTGATTGTATGTAAGCTTCATCCCACGGGCAATTTCGATTGGCCATCCATTTTGTCCAAAGAACTCCTAACCTCTGGAAGGAGTAAGAGTTCAGAGTCATATAATCATGCTAGCCTTTCATGGTAATCAGGAAACGGCCTAGGAATAGGCGTTTCCCTAGTACAAACTGAACACTCCTGTTTTAACAAGATGCTTAAGACCTTACTTTGAAGTCGAGTAAACTTGAGTCTCTCATGCATGGAATCGGACGATACTTGAGATAGAGTGAGTTTGATGTATAGAGAGTTGATCCAAAGCTTGATAATCGTAATAAAATGCCTATAGGATAGTCATTAGTAGCCCTTAATTCCTCATTTTAATCAGATTCGCTGCCATTTAATTGCGGAAACATTGCGGTCCTCGCAATTCTGCCTGTTTATCATTCTGTTTAGCTGTTTTCTTCCTCGATTATTAATTCCATCTCTTGTCCTTTAGGTCTAGTTTTAACTTTAATTTGTTTATGTTATATCCCTCTACACATTCAGCAAAAAGTAGTTAATTAAAAACCAATTTTACCCCATCAAATTCATCCCATCTTTCTTAACATTCACACTTCGCGAATAGCTAAAAATGAGTCTCTGTGGAAAAAACGAATGAAATATACTTACTACTTGCTGTGAGACCATGTATGCTTGCATGTTCTAAGTGCTCTCTCTACCCTTTTGCATATTTATCTTTACACATTGAGCACGCAACAAGTTTTTGGCGCCGCTGCCGGGGACTTATTTTAAGTGAAAACGAAGTTGTTAAGTTTGAAAAATCAAGTTTATCATTGAGTGTAACTAATCTGTTTCATTTCTTTTGCAGGTGCCATTAAGGTAGTTTATGAGTGAGCGTTCACATAGTAATTTAGAGTTCGATCCTGAACCTGAAAGATCACTTCGAGCTAGGAATAAGGCAAAGAAACGTCTCTTTAAACAACCTCCTATACCTCAAACCACACCTGAAACTAAAGAAATGGGCGATCTAGTTCCAAATCCGGCACAAGCCATTCGCAACCCCATCGAAATAGCGAATGACAAGAATAGTGCCATTCTGTCATATCTAGTACCTATGCCTGGGGAGCTGAACCCCAGCATAATCCGTCCTGAAATCACTGCCCACTCATTCGAGTTAAAACCAGTGATGTTCCAAATGTTGTCCACTGTGGGACAATTCTTTGGAATAGAAAATGAGGACCCCCATAACCACCTTAGGAACTTCCTAGGAGTTAGTGACACATTCCTAATCCCTGGAGTTTCCCAAGAAGCCCTGAGGCTATATCTTTTCCCTTACTCTTTGAGGGACAAAGCTAAAACATGGCTAAATTCTTTACCCTCAGGATCTATCCGCAATTGGACAGAGTTAGCAGAAAAATTCCTAGTCAAATACTTCCCACCTGATAGGAATTCAACCTTTCGTGATGATATCATAAAGTTTAAACAAGCTGATAATGAGTCTCTTCACGAAGCTTGGACTAGATTCAAAGACCTTCTCATTAAATGTCCACACCATGGCATTCCATGGTGTATCCAAATAGAAGTTTTCTTTAAAGGATGCAACCCCAGCACCAGACAAGTCTTAAATTCATCTGCTGGAGGTTCCATGTTGTCCAAGAGTTACAACGAAGCTTATGAGATCTTGGAGAAGATCTCAGCATCTCACTGTAGATGGTCAGACGATCCAGTAGAGCCAACTAGGGCTCAAGACAAGGATGCTCTAAGCGCCATGAGCACCCAAATAAATGCCCTGACCAACTTAGTCAAGCAAATGGCTCAGGCCAATCTCCAAACCAGTGCCAATACCGCCACAGCCATGTCAATGGGCACCCAACCAAGTCAAGGCGAGGCACCAATCTGTGGATTCTGTGGGGAAGGGCACCCTTATGAATACTGCCCTGGGAATCCATCCTCAGTCTGCTATGTAGGTAGTCAGCAGCAGCCTAGGAATAACCCCTACTCCAACACCTATAACCCTGGTTGGAGAAACCACCCTAACCTGTCATGGGGTGGCCAACAAAACACTAACCAAAATTCTAACCAACCAAGGCCGAGTGGAACACCTGGTTTCACTCCCCAACATAACCAGTCAATGTACCAAAAACCTTATAATCAACCTGTAGGATCTTCTGTAGAAAACCTACTCAAGGAGTATATCGCTAAGAATGATGCTACTCTTCAGAGCCAGCAAGCTACGCTTAGGAGCCTGGAAAACCAAATAGGCCAATTAGCCAATGAAATTAAAAGTAGGCCCCAAGGTAGACTCCCTGCTGACACCGAGGTACCAAGGAGAGATGGCAAAGAGCAAGTTCAAGCAATTGAACTTAGGAGTGGAAGACCATTGGTGAGCATTACAAAGGACACACCAAAGAGAGTAGAGAACACTGAGTCTAGTGCTCCACTGGAACCTCTGCCAAGCCAAGGTCCACCACCAACCAGCACATCAGGAGCCAGGCTAGAGCCAATTGTAGAGGACGTAGAAGAAATTCCAAGGCCCCCACCTATCTTAAGGCGTCCTGACGTGCCTGCATATGTGCCACCACCTCCATACCCTCGAAGGCTTAAGAAGAAACAGGAACAGGAAGTTCATTTTAATAAATTTCTAGAAATACTTAAGCAAGTGCATGTGAATATTCCTTTTGTAGAAGTTTTACAGTCTATGCCTTCATATGTAAAGTTTTTGAAGGACATTATTACTAACAAAAGAATAATTGGTGAGTTTGAAACAGTAAACCTCACCGAGGAGTGCAGTGCCATCCTCCAAAACAAGCTGCCCAAGAAGGAGAAGGATCCTGGTTCCTTCACCCTACCTGTAGAACTTGGAGGCAAGCATGTGGGCAGAGCGCTTTGTGACCTGGGCGCCAGCATAAATCTCATGCCCCTATCCCTATTCCGCCAGTTGGGAATGGGAGAAGCACGTCCAACTACTGTCACTTTACAACTAGCAGACAGATCCATCGCATATCCGGAAGGTAAGATTGAGGATATTCTAGTTAAAGTTGACAAATTTATTTTCCTTGCAGATTTCATTGTCCTGGACTATGAGGCAGACAAGGAGGTTCCCATCCTGCTAGGTAGACCATTTCTAGCCACAGGTAGGGCACTAATAGACGTGCAAAAAGGTGAGTTAACTATGAGGGTTCATGATGAAGAGGTAAAATTTAGTGTTTACAAAGCTTTAAGGTATCCCTCTGATTCTGAGTCTTGTGCTAGCATTGATGTTGTTGACTCACTAATGGAAGAACAATTAGAGCATGTATTATTAACCAAGCATGCTAACGAATATGTAGGATTAGATGTAGATGATCTGAATGTATCTGACATAATGAATATGCCTGTAGATAGACCTCAACATGTATGTATGACTATGGACTTAACTGATAGAACTGTAAATCCGTTGAAGCCCTCCATTGAGCATCCACCTGTTTTAGAACTAAAACCACTACCAACTCACCTCAAATATGCATATCTAGGAGATAATGATACGCTGCCTGTAATTATTTCTTCTAAGCTAAGTGAACAGCATGAGGTTGATTTAATTTTACTGCTTAAGCAACATAGGAAGGCTATAGCATGGACTATTGCTGATATTCGAGGCATTAGCCCTTCTTATTGCATGCATAAAATCATACTAGAGGAAGAGCACACACCTAAGGTAGATCACCAGCGTAGGTTAAACCCCTCTATGAAAGAGGTAGTGAAGAAGGAAATAATAAAGTGGTTAGATGCAGGAGTAATTTTCCCCATAGCTAGTAGCCAGTGGGTTAGCCCCATCCAATGTGTACCTAAAAAGGGGGGAATAACTGTAGTAGTCAACGAGAACAACGAACTGATTCCAACTAGGACTGTCACAGGGTGGAGAGTATGTATGGATTACAGAAAACTGAATAAAGAAACTAAAAAAGACCATTTCCCCCTACCATTTATTGACCAGATGCTAGACAGAATAGCTGGTAGAGCCTACTATTGTTTTTTAGATGGGTACTCTGGCTATAATCAAATCACTATAGACCCTAAGGATCAAGAGAAGACTACCTTCACTTGCCCTTTTGGAACGTTTGCCTTCCGCAGAATGCCTTTTGGCTTATGCAATGCACCGGCAACTTTCCAAAGGTGCATGATGGCGATCTTCTCTGAGTTGGATGAGTCCATAATAGAAATATTCATGGATGACTTCTCAGTCTTTGGGGACTCATTTAAAACGTGTCTAGAGAACCTAGGACAAGTCCTGGCTAGGTGTGAAGAGACCAACCTAGTCCTAAATTGGGAAAAATGCCATTTCATGGTAGATGAAGGGATTGTCTTAGGATATCGAGTGTCAAGGGCAGGTGTAGAAGTGGATAGGGCAAAAATCGAGGTCATAGAGAAGTTGGTAGAGCCCCAGAATGTCAAAGCTATTAGGAGTTTTCTAGGACATGCTGGCTTCTATAGAAGGTTCATCAAGGACTTTTCTAAGATAGCCAAGCCTCTATGTGAGCTTCTAGAGCTAGGTAGGCCATTCATCTTTTCTAAAGAATGTGTAGTAGCTTGGAAAGCCCTTAAAGAAGCATTGGTCACAGCACCAATCATAGTAGGACCAAATTGGGATCTCCCATTTGAGATGCTATGTGATGCTAGTGACTATGCTGTAGGAGTCATGTTAGGACAGAAGATTGACAAGCTCACACATCCTGTATATTATGCTAGTAAGACCTTGAATGAGGCTCAATGTAACTATACAACTACAGAGAAGGAGATGCTTGCTGTAGTATTTGCTTGTGAAAAATTTAGGAACTATATTGTAGGAACTAGGACCATTGTATATACTGACCATTCTGCTTTAAAATATCTTATGAGGAAGGCTGATGCTAAGCCTAGATTGATTAGATGGGTGTTATTGCTGCAGGAATTCGATTTGGACATTCGGGACAAGAAGGGATGTGAAAACGTGGTTGCAGATCACCTGTCTCGATTGCAGCACAATTGCGAAAAAATTGCGGACCCCGCAATTTCTGATGCTTTTATAGATGAACATATCTTTGCTTTAACTCATCGTGAAGACGATGAGGAACCTTGGTTCGCTGACATTGCTAACTTCCGTGCAGCACAGGTCTTACCAGTGTTCAAAGGAGGACAAGAGAAGAAGAGGTTCCTCCATGAAGCAAGGAAATTCATCTGGGATGACCCCATACTTTACAGGACCTGTGCTGATGGGTTGTTGAGGAAGTGTGTTACAGCTGCTGAAGCGAAGTCTGTGCTGCAGCACTGTCACTCATCTCCTTACGGTGGGCACTTTGGTGGTCAAAGGACAGCTGCTAAGGTATTTCAGAGTGGCTACTACTGGCCAACAATCTTCAAGGACGCCCACAATTATGCCCACAACTGTGACGAATGCCAAAGGACAGGTAACCTCAGTCGTAAGGATGAGATGCCCCTCACCTACATCTTAGAGTTGGAGCTCTTTGATGTATGGGGCATTGATTTCATGGGACCCTTCCCTCCATCATCAGGTAACCTGTACATTTTAGTAGCAGTAGACTACGTGTCAAAGTGGGTAGAAGCTAAGGCATGTCCTAATAATGATGCTAAAACAGTCACTAGCTTCTTGCATAGACACATTTTCACTAGATTTGGGACTCCTCGTGCTATCATTAGTGATGAGGGGTCACATTTCATTAATAAGGCTATGGAGAAGATATTGGCTAAATATAACATTAGACATAGGGTAGCTACTCCCTACCACCCACACTCAAATGGCCAAGCTGAGATTTCCAATAGGGAGATAAAGAACATCCTAGAGAAGGTAGTCAAACCTAATAGGAAAGACTGGTCTTTCAAGCTTGAGGATGCACTTTGGGCTTATAGAACAGCATATAAGACACCTCTAGGAATGTCTCCCTATAGGTTGGTGTATGGCAAGGCTTGCCACTTGCCACTTGAGTTGGAGAACAAGGCATTCTGGGCCATGAAAGAATTAAATTTTTGTGTGAAGGATGCAGGGACATTAAGATCTTTACAGCTACATGAACTTGATGAGCTTAGGCACATGGCCTATGAGAATGCCAAGATGTACAAAGAAAAGACAAAAATATGGCATGACAGTAGACTCAGGATCAAAGACTTTAAAAAGGGCCAACTTGTATTATTATTTAACTCACGATTAAAGCTATTTCCAGGCAAATTAAAGTCTAGATGGTCAGGTCCATTTATTATTACTAATGTCTTTGTTCATGGTGCCATAGAGATTAAAAACTTGCAGCAAGGACAGCCATTTATGGTCAATGGTGCTAGGTTGAAGCACTACTATGAGGAGGGGGATGTGAAGACTCTCTCGGCCTTCCTCCTACGTGAAGCATGAAGTTAGAAACGAGAGAGAACGAGTGGTTACTGTGCTCGTTTAGTCAAGGCCAATGCCTTAGTTTATTTTTTCTGTTTTTTCGATGATCGTTTGTATGTTTTGTGAGGTATTTTTAATTGCGTAGTTAATGTTTGTTTTATTTGTTTTTGTAGGGAATCGAAAGAGGGGATCAAGGGGAGTAAATCCCACTTTAAAAATCAAGAAACGGTTGAGCCAAATGAAAGATACGGGCGATCAAAGTTTGGATTTGTTATGAAATATTGTCCCTAGAATTGCGCAAAAATTGCTGGATCCGCAAAAAGAGCCGTTGGGATTTTTCCGTTGCTTTTATAGCCGTTAGAAGGCGCCCGATTGATACGATCCTCTCATTCTTTGCTCTCCAAGATTTCTGCGATTCTCTCCACCTTTGATCTCTCTCTCCAAACCTCCAAGATTTGACAATGGTTTCCACTAGGGCTGAAAGATCCGCCGCCAAGAAGAAGGCCGACGACGCAGCTGAAGCGGCTGCAAGGGAAGCGCTTCTCGCCCTTGCTGATGAGGGTGCTGTACGCACTGGCCGTCTCTCCAAGCTTCCTATTCGTAGGAAGAAGTGGAGGGTGGTCACTGAGATCCCTGCTGGGCCATCTGAGCCAGTGGGCACGCCAAAGAAGCGCCGGTGGACTGTCAAGTCTGCCGCCGAACGAACCATCGCCAAGACTCCCTCTGTGGAGAGTCAAGAACCTGATCGTGCATCTCACGAGTCAGCAGAGGAAGGTTCGTCGCCGTCTGTGTCACCTGTGCGCAGCCCTCTCCCATCTGAACCGGTGCAAAGCACAGAATCATCACCGCCTGCGCAGCGCGCCGAGTCATCTCCAGCGCTTCAGAGTTCTGATCTACCACCTGCGGCTGTGCAGAGTCCTGAACTGCCGTCTTCGCCATGGAGTTCTGCACATACACCATCAGCAGAGCACAACTCTCCACGGCCTGATCCTGAATTCCCTTATGGGGATTATCAGGAGTCCACGCAAGGCAGTGGAGATGCTGGGGAAGAAGAAGTCTTCTCTCCTATGAGGGAAGACAGCCCTGATGTTCCTGCACAGCAGGACGATTCTATGGAAGAAACGTTGGGGGCTTGCCTCCAACAGATCAACATGGAGAAAGAGAAGAAGAAGGCCAAGAAGGAGGCCAAGAAAGCCAAGAAACTGAAGAAGAAGAAGGCCAAGCGAGTGCCTTCAGCAGACAAAGACAGTACTGAGCCTTCGCTCAAACGCCTCAAGGTGGAGGCTGCTGAATCTTCCAAGCCAGCCGATAAGGGGAAGGCTAAACTCTACCCTGAAGATGAACCTCCGTCAGTGAGGTATGTCTCGTCTGATGCTGAATCCAGGGGCGTGGAGCTGAGGAAAAGGGACCTGTTGCACGAGAAGGGGTTCCTTGATCGACTTGCTGACCTGCCGCAGTTCTTGCGCGCAGGGGTGATCAACCATGGCTGGGAGGAATTCTGCCGACCTCCCAATCCAGCATACACGAGCATGGTGTATGACTTTTATGCTAACGTGCTCAGCCCTGAGGATGGCCTATCTGTGGTCAGAGGGGTGGAGGTTGATTTCTCAGCCAAAGCCATCAATGAAGCATTTGGTCTAAGGGGCCAGCCTCACACAGATTATGCACGGATAGTTGATGAGCCGACCGAGGCTGTGCTGGAAGAAGCCATCCGGACCATTGGCCAGCCTGAGGCCTCCTGGACAGTCTCACGCAATGGGCGGCACACGCTCATGAGTGCCAACCTCACGGCTAAGGCAGCTGTGTGGTTTTCATTCGTAAGAAGAAGACTCTCCCCAGTGACTCATGAGACTACAATTAACCAGAGCCGTTCGCTGCTGGTTTATGCTATAATGAGAGGTCTCACGATCAACGTGGGAGAAGTCATCACTGCTGCCATAGCTGAGTGTGCAAAAAAGGGTAAGGGGCCGTTATTTTTCCCCAACATCATAACAAAGTTATGCTTGCTTGCAGGAGTTCCCACCGAGCGCTTGGAGCAGCAGCTGCCCTACACAGGCCATCTGGAGTTGCCTGCACATCTAAGGCTGAGAAGAAAGGGCAACATGGAATTTGAGTTGGATAGGCTGGCGGCTGAACAGTCCCTATCCATGGCCTGCTTGATGGACATGCAGAGGAGAATGGCTCAATGGGCCAACTATGCGCAGGCGAGGGACAGAGAAGTTGCAGACCAGTTGGGGTGCATCTTCCCAGACTTCCCCACCAACCTCCTAACTCCATGGGTGCCCCCACGACCAAGGCGACCAGATGAGGATGATGAGAATTGAGTGCTGGTTTGAAGAGCACTAGAGGGAGTATTACTGATCCCTTCAGAAACAAAAGACAATTTTCCTGCTTTTTGATAGAATAATGTATAATATGCTGTTTTGGATTCAGTTTTTGATCTGTTTTAATGTTTAGTTTTATGCTTTTTCTTTTGCTTAGTCTAGTTTGATGTTAGCTGAATAGGTAGGATAGTTTAGTTTTATTTTTAGGATGCATGAGTAACGGGAAAAAGCATGCTAGGGGCCTGAGTTAATGTTATATCTGCCCGGATTGGATTGCGAAATAATTGCGGTTCCCGCAATTTTTGTGACTGATAGCATGTTTTGGACTGTCTGTTTAGTTAGGCTGTGATCTGTTAAATTCTATCTTTTGCTGCTAGCATGACTACCTTATATAGCTGATCTTGAAGCATGCTGGATGAGTGTCATAGAACACCTTTTGATAGTTTAAATTTGCCTCTGAATAGTGCTCAGCATGCATAAACCATAAGTCCTGAAACCTGTCTGTTATGTTCAAATTTTCTGCTGCTGGGATAGTTGCTTCTAGAATGTTTTGCCTATGCCTAGGATGTTTAGATTCTCTTTGTTTTACTTTAGACTAGATGCTTCTAGGATAAGTTTGGGGGTGTGCCACCTCAAACACTCATTGGGGACAATGAGTAGTTGAAGTTTGGGGGAGGCCACCCTAGGCCTAGGAACATTCCTCTCTTCCTTAGGACATAAGCATTCTTCTTCTCCTAAAAAAATTTTGTGATAAATAGAAAAAGTGAAAAATAGAATAAAGAGGGGAGTCTTTCTCAAGTTGCTGAGTAATCAGTGCCAAGTGTGTAAACCATAAGTGGCATTGCATCAAAAGGCAAACCAAGGGGAGACTCCACCTAAGAAAAAAAAAGAAAGAGAAAGGAGAAATAGGGGAAGAAGAATGTATGCTTGGGAGTTATAATCTTGTGGCTTAGATGTCCTATGAAAAAAGAACTCTGATCCTTAAAGAGCTAAGCACAAGGTTGTAGCTTTTAGGTTTGTCTAGGGAGATGAATGTATATCCAATGTAGTGATGCCAGGGTTTAGGTTGTTCTCTAAAAGTACCACTGTCACCGTTTAAACTAAGACTGGCATGACTCTAAGGAATCCTAGACACATTAAAAATAAGCTAGAAGCATGTACTGAGTCTAGAGTAAAGCTTGGTAGAATTTGAAACCTTAGGGATAATAGCATGATATCATACAAGTAGTTAGATCAGTAGTAGGGGGTTAACAAAAGCAGTGGGTATAGTAGGCAGGTGAAGTCAGAAGAAGCTAGACAAGAGGTTAGTTCTAAACTTGGAAGTGTGTCACAGGACAGCATTGCTATAGACAAGAATATAAGGGAGTTAGTGAGTAGTTAAAGAAGAAGAAACAGCAGCCTAGGTAAGTCCTTAGTATGCTTGAGGACAAGCAAAGCCTTAAGTTTGGGGGTGTGTTAAGTCTCTGAAAGTGACTTATTTAGGACCCATTTAGCTTAAGAAGATGTACACATTTAGGTGTTTTTGTTAGCAATTAGCTTAAACCTATGCTTTAATATGAGAATTAGAAGAAGGTAGCTAATATAGGACTTGTGTACAATAGGTAGAAAAAGGGTTGAAAACCGAAGAAAAGAATGAAAAAATAACCATTGCAAATGAATTGCGGAATAATTGCGGTGACCGCAATTATTCAAGTTAAAACCGTAAGTTGGCTGATCATTTTCTGTTTAGATCCGACTTTTCAGGGATTCGTTCTTTCTCCTCCATCCATTCTGATATATGACGTTGAAGGTTGATGGTTCTCCTTGGCCCAAACGCACCTGCAAACTACTATAAAAGGGGGTCAAAGTCGGAGGTTCAGTAAGCAATTCGAAGCGCAGAAGTCTTCGTGCAGTCCACCATTTCTCTCTAAATTCCTTTGCCGTCTGTTGGAGTGAGGTTCTAAGCTTTTGGAATCGATAATCTGATAGGAAGGAGAGAAGATTCTTCTTCTCTCTCGATTGGATTCATCCAAGCACAGCTGAATTCTCATCACCATCATTCGAGGCGACTGCCACGAAGTGTTCAGCAAGCCTTTACTGTTTTCTGTTCTTTTCTTCTCAATTCCATTTCTGTTCACTGTTGTTCTTAGTTTAACATTTCAAGTACTGCATTTCGTTGTTGTCTGTCCTGAATTCAGTTCTTTTAAAGCTTCCCTTTGTCATTCAAACACTTAAAGTAATCGAAGTTCAATTCTGCAACTTACAGTTCCCATCTTGTTCTGCTACGGTTTTGGCTTACTATTTTATACACATTTCTCTTCTAAGCATGTCTATCTTATCTACCATTTCTGCTCTTTACATAACCATGAGTAACTAAAATCATTTAGGGGCATGCTAATGACAGAACTATAGGCTAAAAAACGTGAGTCAAGTAGGCAGATCAACACTCGAACATTGATTGTATGTAAGCTTCATCCCACGGGCAATTTCGATTGGCCATCCATTTTGTCCAAAGAACTCCTAACCTCTGGAAGGAGTAAGAGTTCAGAGTCATATAATCATGCTAGCCTTTCATGGTAATCAGGAAACGGCCTAGGAATAGGCGTTTCCCTAGTACAAACTGAACACTCCTGTTTTAACAAGATGCTTAAGACCTTACTTTGAAGTCGAGTAAACTTGAGTCTCTCATGCATGGAATCGGACGATACTTGAGATAGAGTGAGTTTGATGTATAGAGAGTTGATCCAAAGCTTGATAATCGTAATAAAATGCCTATAGGATAGTCATTAGTAGCCCTTAATTCCTCATTTTAATCAGATTCGCTGCCATTTAATTGCGGAAACATTGCGGTCCTCGCAATTCTGCCTGTTTATCATTCTGTTTAGCTGTTTTCTTCCTCGATTATTAATTCCATCTCTTGTCCTTTAGGTCTAGTTTTAACTTTAATTTGTTTATGTTATATCCCTCTACACATTCAGCAAAAAGTAGTTAATTAAAAACCAATTTTACCCCATCAAATTCATCCCATCTTTCTTAACATTCACACTTCGCGAATAGCTAAAAATGAGTCTCTGTGGAAAAAACGAATGAAATATACTTACTACTTGCTGTGAGACCATGTATGCTTGCATGTTCTAAGTGCTCTCTCTACCCTTTTGCATATTTATCTTTACACATTGAGCACGCAACACTTGCGTCGCACATGATCTCGAAAGGAGTCCCCCACTGCGGTGGATGAATGATGGGTGCGTTGGTCAAGCACTTTTTCAGAACATCAAAGGCAAGCTTGCACTGTTTGTCAAAACAGAATGGAACATCCTTTTTCAGCAAGCTTGTCATCGGAGTCACTATCTTCGAGAAGTCTTTAATGAACCTGCGGTAAAAACCTGCGTGACCAAGAAAAGAACGTACTTCCCGAAGATTTGTGGGGTAAGGTAAATCAGATATGACATCAATCTTAACTTTATCAACCTCTATCCCCTTAGCAGACACAACATGACCCAATACTATGCCTTGACTGGCCATGAAATGACACTTCTCAAAATTTAAAACAAGATTAGTTTCGATGCATCTTTCCATGACTCTAGACAAGTTAAACAGGCAATCTTTAAATGAACTTCCATATACAGTAAAATCATCCATAAAGACTTCGATGCATTTTTCTACAAATTCAGAAAATATGCTCATCATGCATCGCTGAAAAGTCCCTGGAGCATTACAAAGCCCAAAGGGCATTCTCCTATATGCGTAAGTTCCGAATGGACAAGTAAAAGTAGTCTTTTCTTGGTCTTCCTGGGCTATGGGAATTTGATAAAACCCAGAAAAACCATCAAGAAAACAGAAGAATGGTTTCCCAGCTAAACGCTCCACCATTTGATCTATGAAGGGAATAGGAAAGTGGTCCTTCTTAGTCACGTCATTCAGTTTTCTAAAATCAATACACATTCTCCACCCATTTTGTACTCTCTTAGGTACTAACTCCCCCTTATCATTTCTAATAACAGTTATGCCCGTCTTTTTAGGTACAACATGAATAGGGCTAACCCATTGGCTATCAGAAATGGGAAAGATAATACCTGCATCCAGGAGTTTGTGTATCTCAGACAACACTACCTCTTTCATTGCAGGGTTCAGTCTCCGCTGAGGCTCTCGGGATGGCTTTGCTCCCTCATCCAGCCGAATCTTGTGCATGCACAGTACTGGACTCAACCCGTGCAAGTCTGCCAATGTCCATCCCATGGCTCTTTTGTTCTTTTTCAAAACCTCGACCAACTCGCCTTCTTGCTCCGATGTGAGCTCCTTGGAGATAATTACCGGAAGTGTCTCCACCTCACCCAAGTACACGTACTTGAGATGACCCGGCAACTCCTTCAATTCCAACTTGGGAGCCTGCAAAAGAGATGGTAATAATTTAGTTGGCTTTTCACATGTCTCTAAAGCAAAAGTAGGTTGTTCAGAAAAATCAGTCAATATGGGAACACTACTTTCAACTTCGCCAACAATTTCAGTAAAAACGAGTGGGTCATCCCCATCAACAACAGTCATGCATTCTTCTTGTTCTAAAGTATCTATCAGATCAATTTTACAGACAGAATGCACATCAGCACGTTGTTTCATGGCATCAAATACATTAAATTCGAACACATCCCCTTCATACTCAACAGACAAAGTTCCATCATGCACATTAATTTTCGTTTTAGCGGTTTTCATGAATGGTCTACCAAGTAAAACAGATGTGGTGGATGTGTTTTCTTCCAAATTTATCACATAAAAATCAGCAGGGAAGATTAAATCCTTAACCTTAACTAACACGTCCTCAATCAACCCTAGAGGATGAATAGAAGACCTATTAGCTAACTGGATAACTATACTAGTTTCCTGCATACCTTCTAAACCGAGGCTCTTGTAGACTGAGTATGGCATAACATTGATTGAAGCTCCTAAGTCTAGCATAGCGTGCTCGATTTCTCTATCCCCTATAGTACATGGCAAGAGGAACATACCTGGGTCCTGGCATTTGCTTGGAATACCTTGGGTTAGCAGGGCAGAAACATTCTTGCTTACCACGACTCTCTCAGCGCTTTTAGTCTTCCTCTTCATAGTGCACATTTCCTTAAGGAATTTAGCGTACCTTGGGATTTGCTGAATTGCATCAAGTAGCGGTATATTGATCCCAACTTTCCTCAACGTCTCAAGTACGTCCGCGTTGTTGGCCTCCTTAGACGGCCTTGCAAGCCTACTAGGAAAAGGAGCAACGGGAGTGTAAGACTTCATAGAAATAATAGGAGGAGGCGTTACAACAGTTTCAGAGGGTGCTTGAGAACACTTATCTGGAGATATCTCTGAGGTAAATGGAGGACTCACGGGAGTGGTTTGAGATGGCACTTCTTTACCACTTCTGAGGTTTATCGCACTAACCCCTTCCGCTTTGGATTCAATTCTACTCATTCTTTCCTTTACCTCTGAGAATTCATCTCTTAGAGACTTAATCTGCGATCTTGTCTCATCGCTAGATTCCATGAGCGATTTGAACATGCTTTCAATGGCTTTACCTGAAATAGAAGAAACATCCTGAGATGATTTTTCTTTCATCGTATGAACTAAACCAAATACCTGAGAAACTTGTTCTTTGAGCACTTCTATGTCGGAAGACATCTTAGAATGTTCGTTTCTTCCCCCGTACTGGCGACGGTTCTCAGCTATGTTGGAGATCAACTGACGAGCTTCCGCAGGCGTTTTCTCCCAAAGGACTCCTCCACTTGCCGCATCAAGCATCTGGCGGTCATGCGTGAGCAACCCATCATAGAAGCATTCGATAAGCGAGACTTCCGCTATCAAGTGGTTCGGACATTTTTCACAGAGTTTAATGAACCTCTCCCAGCACTCGTAAAATGCCTCGTCCTTTCCTTGCTCAAATTGTCGTATATCTTTTTTCACGGCTCTGGCTTTTGAAGCAGGGAAATACCTTTCCAAGAAGAGACTCTGCAACTTCTCCCAAGTAAAGATGGTCCCCGATGGCAAGTAATGCAGCCAATCTCGAGCTTCACCTTTCAGGGTGAATGGAAAAGCTCTCAGGTAGAGCTGATCTTTTGTTATGTCGCCAGGCTTCATCGCGGAGCTTACCATTTGAAACTCCTTGAGATGTTTGTAAGGATCTTCTTCTGCTTCACCACAAAAAGAGGGTAAAAGGTTAATCACACCAGATTTAAGCACAAACTCACCTGAAATTTCCGGGTAGGAAATACAAGAAGGTTGGTGGCCCATAGCAAATGATGTCCATTGTCTGAGCGTTTTTGGGACTCCAATCTCATCATCAATCTCCATTTTCTCAATAAAAATTTGGCACTTCTAGCACACTTAAACAAACAGATCAAAATTGCAAATAATAAAAGAATAAACAGAATTTTTAAAGTAAAAATTAAAAGTTTACAAATCAAATTTAAATCAGGCCGAATTACACTTAGTTCCCCGGCAACGGCGCCAATTTTGGTAGCAATATTATTGAACTATCGCCAATCATCGGGTTGTCGAGACCCGCCAAAATGAATTTATAAGTGCCCGAAATCACTAAACTATTTGTAGAATAGTAGTAACGGGGTCGATCCACAGGGAATTAAGGTATTTTGACTTAATCTTAATTAAATTTGCAAACAATTAATATAGGTGAAATAAGGGGTAATTGTTGGTTTTACGTGACTAAATTGGAACAAAGCAAATAGAGAATTTAGCTAACGGAGTTTCCGACTCGGGACGATCGGAAGTAAATCTAGCAAACCTCCTGGATCATAGATTGACGCGTGTAATGGCTAAGTAATTTTAACGAATGCACGGCTCGTCCAAAATTAATAAATAACCCGGACATGCTCCATGGATTTAATTAAACATAATTAATTATGCTAATCAAGCATACCGTTCGGACATTGGCGGCCAACGCTCTCCCAAGACCGAACGGTAGCAACAAGCTAACCGTGACGACTATCTAATTTGGACGCGAAATAAGTATGTCGATTTGGAATTCTAATTCGGGAAGAATGAACATCAAGAGCGTAAGGACGCCAATACGCTCAAGGAGCCACAATTCCTTGTTACTTGGCGGAAACGAGAGGCACGGCATCAAATCCTTTAACTAATGAACATGCTCAAAATCAAGGGTGCCTAGTCCTAAATCATTCAAACATGCTCATAGATTAAGCAAAGAAATAGAATTCAATTCAATAAAAATCCAACCAATTCAGAATTTTAATCCTACAACCTCACCAAGAGTCCTTACTACATTTATCCCTACAATCCCGAGCCAAAAACGGTAAATCTACTCACTCATGACTTGTGTGGTGTGGGACGGCTTCAAATCGAGCTTCATAGCCCCTCCCATGGTGAAAAATGGCTGCTGGACGTCAAATCAGGTGCGGAGCTCGAGGTGGAAGATGATAATGGCGGCTAAAATCGGACAAAAATGTTAAGTAGTCCGTCGTAGCGTCGAGACGCTAGGGCAGCGTCTCGACGCTGCGCCCTAAATAATCCGCGCGCGCGCTCAGGGTGGCGTCGAGACGCTCGCACGGCGTCGAGACGCTTGTGCGGCGTCGAGCTAGCGTCGAGACGCTATCACTCGACGCTTGCTCTCGGGTTTTTTTCTTCAATTCAGCGCTTCAGACTTCGGAGCGTCGAGACGCTAAGGCAGCGTCTCGACGCTGGGCAGCGTCGAGCTAGCGTCGCGACGCTGTCGCTCGACGCTAGCTCTCGGGTTTTTGCATGGAATTTCGCCTTCAATTTCCCCAAAGCGCCCAAACTTCATCTCAATGCATGGATCTTCCCGGGAAGCGTTCTTATGCCTTTAAATCGCGATATTAAGCTCCGAAACGCGCCGAAACGCTCTCGAGAGCGAAACACCGAGAACACCTACAATAATTACATAAAAGCAAGATTAAGCCAATAATAAACGTGAATTAGGGACATAAATATAGCTCCAAAATGGAGCTATCAAAGTCCTAATTTAGCTTCCCTCTTCTAATTCATATATATAAGCATAGATTCAAGCTAAATCCTATCACAAATACTTACACATGCACGTTTTTCTATCACAAATAAGTCCTAAAATAAGCACTTTTGGAGACGTAACACTAGGCCTATCATAGGAGTGGCCTTGGAAGCGTTGTTGTCCTTCTCTATTCCCGTAACTCAAATTGGGATGGTCACGCCAACCGAAGTTGTATGTGCTCGAGTAAGGATCATACTTCCTGGGGTTGGAAGCATATCCCCCGATTGCGTTGACCTCCTCCTCTCGATTACCTCCTACAAACCTTTTCAGTAAATTCCCAATCTCGGCCACCTGGGCCTTCATTTCAGCCATCTCATGATTCTGAGTCACACTGTGAACTTGGCCCGCTCCACGAATACAGAATTGCTGCGAGTTGGCCGCCATGTTTGCAATTAACTGCTTGGCCTCAACTGGGGTCTTGTCAATCAACGCCCCACCACTCGCGGCATCGATCATCTGCCGATCATGAGGCGTCATACCCTAATAAAAGTACTGGATCAGGAGCTGATCGACTATTTGATGATGCGGAAAGCTTGCGCACAGGCGCCCAAAGTGTTCCCAATATTCATGAAGGGACTCACCCACATCCTGGGTGATCCCATAGATTCTTTTCCTCAGAGTTGTGGCAAGGGACGCAGGGAAATATTTCTCCAAGAAAACCCTCTTCATGTCCTGCCACATTGTTATCGATCCAGAAGGCAGATAATAAAGCCAGTCCTTGGCTTTATCCTTAAGCGTGAAGGGGAATGCCCTTAAGTTCAGCTGCTCTTCTGTCACACCTGGGGGCTTCATCCCCGAACAGACACAATGAAACTCCATCAAATGCTTATTTGCATCCTCACCTGCATTGCCATGAAAGGAAGGTAATTGGTGAATTAGTCCAGATTTCAGCTCAAAATTACCTGCTACCACGGGGTAGTTAATGCAAAGGGGCTGCAAGTTCAGATCTGGCGCTGCCAGTTGCTTCAAAGTCCTTGGCACTTCTCCTTGTGCCATCTCGTCACCAAAGAAGGGATCGCCTTCTTCCTCAAACAGTCTTTGCCCCTCCTGGGCCTCTCTTCTCAACCTCCGCTCTTCTCTATCAATTTCAGGGATGTACTGCAGTCCACTAAACTCAGAAGAACAGATCATACAACAAAAAAAATTAAAACATGCAAAAATTTTCAGCACACAACAAATCAACCAAAATCAAAATCAAACATAATTTCAATCAATTTATGCCTTCCCAGGCAGCAACGCCAATTTTGGTAACGATATTTTTGAACTATCGCTATAAATCTCGGGTTGTCGAGACCCGCCAAAATAAATTTATAAGCCTATTAACCTTAGCTTTGCAGCTAGCGGCAACAGGGTCGATCCACAAAGAAGGACTTAACTTCATCGAAATTAAAGTTTGAAATTCAAGATGGTTGATTAATTGTGTTTTGGTAACTTGGGGGGTTTTTTGTCATGCAACGAGAAAATTAAAGTGCTAATGGAAAGATTAAAAAGAGAGAGATTAATAAGTGCTTGATTCGGGGAGTTTTAGGATTTTTGCTAGACATTCTATCATTCATCATTTAATACGAAACAAAGGTTGTCCAATTGTCATGCACACGGTCGGTTACCTAGGAACCCCTTTTGTAACCGGCTCCATATTAATTAACTAAATCAGAGAGATCTAATTAAACATTGTTTAAAGTCTCTTAAGAGTGATCAACCCCAAATTGACTCTAAACAGTCACTAGCTAACCGCGACGAACAGTCGAGCATGCATTTCTATTGCTAATTGGTTACCCGCCAACACTAAAGTACCCAACAATAATTATACATGACTCGATACTCCGATTTGTTTACTGTTATGTGTTACTAGGCGATAAGGAGGAGCAAGGCATCGCTACTCTTTAACTCTAACACATGCTAGAAAACTCGATTGTCCGTCGGCGAAATCTAACACATGCATGGGATTAAGAAAGAACAATAATGCTAACAAAAATCGAAACCAAATCATAATTTATAGCATGGATTATCAAAATGAAGAAGTATAACAAATTTCCCTTAAACTATCTCGAATCGCACATCGTACCTTAACCGACCATGGAGAGAGTCGTCACAAACGCCCCCATGGAAGTCTTGGCCATAATCTCCAACTTACATACAAAAGAAAGCTCCAAAAATGGGCCAACAATGGCGGAGCAAGAAGAAATTAGAAGAGAAACCCGAGAGGAAGAAGGCAAAACGGATGATGGTTGCAAAATATCGTCCTCAGCCATTTTAAATCTGTCGGAGCGTCGAGACGCTGGGACAGCGTCGCGACGCTGCGACCTAAATAATAAGCGCGCGCCTCGCGATGGCGTCTCGACGCTGGGCGAGCGTCTCGACGCTGCCCCGATAATTTCCAGCGCGCGCACCCCTCGGAGCGTCTCGACGCCGCGGCAGGGTCTCGACGCCAGGCAGCGTTGAGCAAGCGTCTCGACGCTTGCTCTCGGGTCTGGGCTGGAAAATTGCCTTTCCTAGGCGATTTTGGTCCGGTTCTTCTTGGATTAGCTTGCCCTTTTCCCGATGCACTCCCGGGGCGTTAAAACACCACTCTTAGCTACGAAACGAGTCCAATGGACGTCATAAGCTCTTCGCCGCAATTCTCCTATAAATGAGACATATTAAACAATTAAACACGACATTTAGCTAGAATTAGAAAGTGAATATTAGCTCCAAAATGGAGTTATCAGTAGGGCTCTAATTGATGTCCAAAAAGGTGAGCTTACCATGCGAGTCCATGATGAAGAGGTTAAGTTCAGTGTGTTTAAAGCTTTGAGGTACCCCTCTGATCTTGAACACTGTGCTACTGTAGATATAGTAGACTCATTAATTGAAGAGGAATTTGAGCATGAATTGTTAGTCAAGCATGCTACTGATTATGCACAAATAGATTTGAATGATTTGAATATTTCTGAATTGATGGATGTATCTGTGGATAACCCTCAGCATGTATGCATGACCAATGAATTGTCTGAAAGAACCACAACTCCTATGATGCCATCAATTGAACAACCACCTTTACTAGAACTGAAACCATTGCCTGAACACCTTAAATATCCATATCTAGGAGAGAAAGATACCTTGCCTGTCATTATTTCGTCTAAACTAAATAAACAACATGAAATTGCGTTAATACTGCTGCTTAAGCAACATAGAAAGGAAATTGGTTGGACGATTGCTGGCATTAGGGGTATAAGTCCTTCTTATTGTATGCATAAGATATTTTTAGAGGAAGAACATACACTTAGAGTAGATCATCAACGTAGGTTGAACCCCTCCATGAAGGAGGTAGTTAAAAAAGAAATCATTAAATGGTTAGATGCAGGTGTGATCTTTCCAATAGCCAATAGTCAGTGGGTCAGTCCTATCCAATGTGTACCAAAGAAGGGTGGTATGATTGTAGTAGTTAATGAAAACAATGAACTAATACCAACTCGAACTGTTACAGAATGGAGAGTATGTATGGATTATAGAAAACATAATAAAGAAACTAAAAAAGACCATTTTCCTTTACCCTTTATAGACCAAATGTTAGATAGATTAGCTGGCCAAGTCTTTTACTGCTTTTTAGATGGTTACTCAGGGTATAACCAAATCACCATAGACCCTGAGGATCAAGAGAAAACAACATTTACATGTCCCGCGCTCAAATTCACGTTTTTTTTTTTCGAAAATAAAACATACAAGGGGGGTTCTGAACCGCCCTTATAGGTTTTGTTTTAATGGCGGTTTTACACCGTCATCTAATCCAGGAAAACGACAAACCGAGGATTCCAAAACGACGTCGTTTCATTAATTCATCAAAACGACGTCGTGTTTGTTTGAACCGCCATCGTAAGTCTACATCAAAACGACGTCGTTTTGATTCAAACCGCCATCTTAAGTCGAAATCAAGACGACGTCGTTTCGTTCCGGCCCTAAATACCAAATCTGGGACTTTAAAACGACGTCGTTTTGAATTTAAACTCTAAACGACGTCGTTTTCACGTTTAACCGCCATCTTAAGTTAGGTTCAAAACGAAGTCGTTTTGATGTAAACCGCCATCTTTAGTTTAAATCAAAACGACGCCGTTTTGATTCAAACCTAAAAGTCCAAACGGTGACTTCAAAACGACGGCGTTTTGATAAAGTAATTAACACGACGTCGTTTTCTCTTAGAACCGCCATCGTAAGTACTTATCAAAACAACGTCGTTTTGATGCCAACCGCCATCTTAAGTCTGAATCAAAATGACGTCGTTTTGATTTAGCCCTAAAATTAACCTCAGCCCCGATTTTACATCACTTTCGTCTCCTCTGCTCAGCAACTTCGATAAAGAGAGGTTGAGGTTGACGACGGCGGCTTCGACGACGGTGGTTGACGACGGCGGACGGTGACGACTGTGTTGACGGTGCTTGTTGACGGACCTGACAGTGACGACGTTGTTGACAGAGCTGACGGTGACGACGGCGTGAGGAAGTTGACGGTGACGACGACATTGACGAAGCTGACGGTGACGACGGTGGTTCTTGAAACGGCGGTTGTCGTTTGTGGTCCCTACATGTTGCGTGCTCAATGGTTAAAAGGATTATGCAATAAGAGAGCACTCAGAACATGCAAGCATACATGATCCTGTAGCAAGTAATAAGTATTTTTTCATTCGTTTTCCCACAGAGATTTATTCTTAGTTACTCGCGAAGTGTATTGTTAAGTAAGAATGGGTGGATTTGATGGGGTAAATTTGGTTTTAAATTGCCTAATTACTAAGGAATATGTAAAGGATAGATGCATAAACAAGTGCAAGTCAATGATAAACTCAAATGTAAAGAGAAGAGATTAATAAACGAAGAGAAAAATGGCTAAGGCAGAATTTCAATTTAAAGGAATTGCGAGAACAACAATTTTACCGCAATGTTACTAACAGCGAAAGTGTGTAAAATGTGGAAACAAGGGCTACTAACGACTCCTCTATAGGCATTTTCACACGATTCTCAAGCATTGGATCAACTCACTATGCATCAAACTAACTCATTCTCATGTATCTTCCGATTTCATGCATTAGATTCTTTAGTTTACTCATGTCCAAGTAAGGTCTTAAGCATCTTGTTAAAGTAGTAAGTTGTGATTTGTACTAGGAAAACGCCTATTCCTAGGTCGTTTTCTGGCTACCTTGAGAGGCTAGCATGAGTGTATGACTCTGAACTCTTACTCCTTCCAGAGGTTAGGAGTTCTTTGGACAAAATGGATGGCCAATCGAAATTGCCCGTGGGATGAAGCTTACATACAATCAATGCATTCGAAAGCTATCCTACATGCTTGGTTCACGTGTTTAATCCTATAGCCTTGTCATTAGCATGCCCCTATGTGACTTAGTTACTCATGGATGTAGATAGAACAGAAAGTGTAGATGAAGAAGGCATGCTTAGAAGAAGATTAAAGTTAAAACAGAAGCTAAAAGCAGTAACAGAGATAAATAGAGAAATTGCGAAATGATGAATTGCACGTTGATTAACCAATTGTTTGAATGAACAAATGAAGACTTAGAGTTACTAACATAAAGACAGGAAGCAACGAAATGGAATGGATTAACTAATGGAAAAGAAATAACAACAAACGGTGCTGGAAATAAGAAATTAAAGATAGGAAGCAGTAAAGGTGTGCTTGATCGCCTCGTCGCAGATGCCTCGGCTGAAGGGAGAGAAAGGTAAGCCTTGCTTGGATGAATCCAATCAGAAGAGAAGATGAATCTTCTCTCCTTCCTATCAGATTGTCGACTCCAACAGCTGAACCTCTCAAACCAACAGACGGAGAAGAGAAAGAATGGAAAAGACTGTGCTTCGAAGAGACTTCTACGCTTTTCGGATGTGTTTCAACCCTCCTCTTTGACCTCCTTTTATAGTATTCTGCAGGTGCGATTGGGCCAAGGAGAACCATCCATCCTCAACGTCGTACTTCTACGTGGCTGGAGGAGAAAGAACGAATCCCTGAAATATCGGATCACAACAGAAAAAGGTTAGCCAACTTACGGATTTCACTTAAAACATTGCGGTTTTAGCAATGTTTCCGCAATGCCTCCGCAATGCACAGTTTTCATTCTTCTAACTTCGTTTTTCATTCCTTTTCTTTCCTTTTGCATACAATTCCTAATTTAGCTTCATTCTTCTAATTCTCATATATAAGCATAGGTTCAAGCTAAATCCTATCAAAAATACTTACAAATGCACAACTTCCTAACACAAATAAGTCCTAAAATAGTCACATTTGGAGACGTAACACACCCCCAAACTTAAGGTTTTGCTCGTCCTCGAGCAATCTAAGGACTTACTTAGGCTGTTGTTTTATCCTCTCTAACCACTTGCTGACTCCCCTAAATTCCCATCTATGGCAGTGCTGTCCTGTGACACACTTCTAAGTTTACAACTACCCTCTTATTTTGCTTTTTCTGACTTCGCACGCCTAATGCTCCTACTGCTTCATTAATCTCCCCACGACTGATCTACTTGCTTCTGTCATATCGTGCAACTATCCCTAAGGTTTCAAATTCTACCTAGTTTTACCCCAGACTCAGTACATGCTTCTAATTTTTACTTTTGAGCTACCTAGGATTCCTTAGAGTCATGCCAGTCTTAGTATTAACAGTGACAGTAGTACATTTAAAGAACAACCTAAACCCTGGCATCACTACATTGGACATACATTCATCTCCCTAAACAACCCTACAAGCTACAACTTTGTGCTTAGCTAATTGAGGATCAGAGTTCTTTTTATTCAGGACATCTAAGCCACAAAGTTGCAACTCATAGGTATACATTCTTCTTCCCTGTTTCTTACTTTTTTCTTTCTTACTTTGGTGGAGCCTCTCCTTTGGTTGCCTTTTGATGCAATGTCACTTGTGGGTTACACAGTTGGCACTGATTACTCAGCAACTTTAAGAGAGACACCCCTCTTTATTCTATTTTTCATTTTTTTTTTCAGTTCATCATTTTTTTTGCAAAGGAGAAGAAGAATGCTTATGCTTAAAGGGAGAGAGGAATGTTCCTAGGCCTAGGGTGGCCTCCCCCAAACTTAAACTACTCATTGTTCCCAATGAGTGTCTGAGGTGGCACACCCCCAAACTTGTCCTAGAAGCATCTAGTCTATGGTAAAACAAAGAGAATCTAAAAGCCCTAGGGATAGACAGAACATTCTAAAAACAAACATTTCAGCAGCAGAAATTTATAAAAACAGGCAGGGAAGGACTTAAAGCTACGCATGCTGAGCACTTTTAAGAGGCTAATTTAAACTATCAAAGGTGCCTTAAGACACTCATCCAACATGGTTATAGATAGGCTATATAAGGTAGTCAAGATAGCAGCAAAAGAACAAAATTAAAACAGAACCAGCCTAGCTAAACAGTCAGTCAAAAACATGCAATTACTAACAAAAATTGCGGATTCCGCAATAATTTCGCAATGGATAACAGGGCAGATATATCAGTGATCAAGACCCCTATGCATGCTCTTTCCAGTCACTTCAGCTATACAAAAAGGAAACTAAAATAATCTACCTATTCAGATACCATCAGGCTATACTAAACAATCCTAAACAACAAAGATAAAGAACTAAAGAAAGACCAAAATTTAATCCAAAATAGCAGCATTCACACAGTTTAACGAAAAGCAGTTTCATGTTTTTTTTTTTTTTTTTTGTAGGGAACAAAAATACTCCCTTTGAGTGCTAGTCAGCCTAGCACTCAGATGTCCTCCTCATCATCCCTCCGTGCACGTGGAGGTGCCCATGGTGTCAGCAAGTTCGTGGGGAACTCAGGAAAGATGCAGCCCAATTGGTCAGCAACATCCTTATCCCTTGCTTGATCATACTCAGCCCATTGCGCCATCTTCTTCTGCAGGTCCATCAGGCAGGCCATCGATAGAGACTGAGCAGCAGCCAGGCCATCTAGCTCAAACTCCATGTTCCCCTTCCTGCGCATCCTCAGGCCTGTAGGCAGCTCCAGGTGCCCCGTGTAGGCCAGCTGCCTTTCCATCCTCTCGATTGGAACCCCTACACGTAAGCAAAGCTTAGTGATTGTATTGGGAAAGAAAAGTGGACCCTTACCCTTTTTGGCGCAGTCTGCGATTGAGGCTGCAATGACCTCACCAACATTGATTGTGAGGCCCCTCATGATCGCATAAACCAGCAGCGATCTGCCTTGGTTGATGGTGGTCTCGTGGGTCACTGGGGATAACCTCCTTCGCACGAAGGAAAACCAGACAGCTGCCTTGGCTGTGAGGGTAGCACTCATCAGAGTGTGCTTCCCATTGCGCGAAATCGTCCACGCTGCCTCAGGTTGGCCAATGATCCGCAGCGCTTCCTCCAGGACCGCCTCAGTTGGCGCATCAATGATCCTTGAATAATCAGTGTGTTTTTGCCCCTTGAGGCCATAGGCTTCATTGATTGCCTTAGCTGAGAAATCCACCTCGATTCCTCTGACCACAGATAGGCCATCCTCAGGGTGCATCAGGTTGGCGTAGAAATCATACACCATGCTGGAGTACGCGGGGATGGGCGGTCTGCACAGCTCTTCCCAGCCGTGATTGGTGATCCCTGTGCGCAAGAATTGTGGCAGGTCTGCTAGCGCGTCAAGGAACCCCTTCTCATGGAGCAGGTCCCTCTTCCTTAACTCCGTGCCCCTCGACTCTGCATCAGAGGACACATACCTCACAGTTTGAGGCTCATCTTCGGGGTATAGCTTGGCCTTCCCCTTTTCTTTTGCTTTGGCTGATTCAGCAGCCTCGATCTCGAGCTTCTTCAGAGAGGGCTCACTACTAACCTTCTTCGAAGATGGCTCACCTCTGGCCCTCCTTTTCTTGGACTTCTTCGACGCCTTTGGCCGTTTGGCCTTGATGACCTTGGTGGCTTTCTTTCTCAATCTTGCCGTGGTTGTGATCTGTTGGAGGCAGTCCCCCAACGTTTCATCCATCGAGTCATCCCCTTGTGCTGGGCTCTCGGGGCTGACTTCCCTCAAAGGAGAGAAGACCTCTTCTTCCTCAGCTGCTTCATCGCCCTGTGCCGATTCTTGATGCTCTTCATCTGGAATTTCAGGTTCAGGCGTCTGGGAGATGGGTGATGCTTCAGGGCTCTGCGGCGGTGGAGTTTGTTCAGAGCTCTGTGGAGACGGAGACGGCTCGGGGCTTCGCGCTGGTGGGGATGGAGAATGGCTCTGTCTGGCCGTCTCGTAGGATGGACGGCCACTCTCTTGACTCTCCATAGAGGGAGTCTTCTTCTTGATCACCGCGTCGTCAACGGCCATCTTCCACTTCCTCTTCTTGGGCGTTCCTGCTGGTTCAGATGGTTCAGCAGGGATCTCCGTCACTACCTTCCACTTCTTCTTGCGGACAGGGATCTTTAGAAGGCGTTCTGTTCGCGCGGCTTCAGCATCTGCCAAGGCAAGGAGTGCCTCTCTCGCAGCTACCTCAGCGTCGGCGGCCTTCTTCTTGGACGCAGATCTCTCAGCTCTTGTTAGCACCATGGTGGAATCGTAGGAATCTGGAAAGAGGGATTGCAGAGGAATAAGGAGAGAGATTTCTTGAAGTTCAGTGAGTGAGGGAAGCGTACTGGCCACGACGGTTCTAACGGCTATTTGTAATGATGGAAATCCCAACGGCTATTTCTGTTGCGGATTCAGCAAATCCTTCGCAATTAAATGGCCGTTGGAGATTTCTTCGTTTCAAATGCCAATATTTCCTCAACTCAATCTTTGATTTGGCCCAATATCTTCCCCGATTTTTAATCCTGGATTCATCTCCTTGATTTCCTCTTTCGATCCCCTATTAAAAGAAATAAAATCAACATCAAATTCGTAATAAAAATCATACAAAAACATACACAAATAGTAACCGAAAGAATAGCAAAAAATAAACTAAGGCATAGCCTCGCATGGACGAGCACAGTGATCACTCGTCCTCTCTCGGTTTTATTTTCACGTTTCAGTCAAGAGGAAGGCCGAGAGAGTCTTCACATCTCCTTCCTCATAATAATGCTTCAATCGTGCACCATTAACCATGAACGGTTGCCCGTGCTGCAGGTTCCTAATCTCGATTGCACCATGAACAAACACGTTAGTTATCACAAACAGACCTGACCATCTGGACTTAAGTTTGCCTGGAAATAATCTCAACCGTGAGTTAAATAATAAGACAAGCTGGCCTTTCTTAAATTCCTTAATCCTAAGTCTACAATCATGCCAAATCTTAGTCTTTTCCTTATACATTTTAGCATTTTCATAGGACATATGTCTAAGCTCATCAAGCTCATGTAATTGCAGAGACCGCAATGTTCCCGCATCGGTCACGCAATAATTCAGTTCTTTCAAGGCCCAAAATGCTTTAATTTCCAATTCGAATGGTAAGTGACATGCTTTGCCATACACAAGTCTATAAGGAGACATACCTAGGGGTGTCTTATATGCAGTTCTATATGCCCAAAGTGCATCCTCGAGTTTAAACGACCAATCTTTTCTATTGGGTTTGACCACTTTTTCGAGTATGTTTTTAATCTCCCTATTTGATATTTCAGCTTGTCCATTCGAATGTGGGTGATAAGGGGTGGCTACCCTATGTCTAACATTGTATTTAGCCAACACTTTTTCCATAGCTTTATTAATAAAGTGTGTCCCTTCATCACTAATTATAGCACGGGGTGTTCCAAACCTAGTAAAGATATGTCTATTAAGGAACTTAATGACTGTTTTGGCATCATTGTTTGGACATGCTATGGCTTCTACCCATTTAGATACATAGTCTACAGCTACAAGTATGTAAAGGTTACCTGCTGATGGGGGAAATGGTCCCATGAAGTCAATGCCCCACACATCAAAGAGCTCCAACTCTAGGATGTAAGTGAGAGGCATCTCATCCTTCCGACTAAGGTTACCTGTTCTCTGGCATTCATCACAGCTGTGTGCGTATTCGTGGGCGTCTTTGAAGATCGTGGGCCAGTAGTAGCCACTCTGGAACACCTTTGCAGCTGTCCTTTGGCCACCAAAGTGTCCACCATAGGGGGCTGTATGGCAGTGCTGCAGCACAGACTTCGCCTCAGCAGCTGACACACACTTCCTCAGTAAACCATCAGCACATGTCTTGTAGAGTGTAGGATCGTCCCATATGAACTTCCTAGCTTCATGCAGGAACCTCTTCTTTTCTTGTCCTCCCTTGAAAGTTGGTAGTACCTGCGAGGCAAGGAAGTTAGCAATATCAGCAAACCAAGGTTCCTCATCGTTATCACGATGTGCTAACACAAAGACCTGCTCATCGATAAAAGCATCAGAAATTGCGGTTTCCGCAATGTTATCGCAATTATGTTGCAATCTGGAAAGATGATCCGCAACCACATTTTCAGAGCCTTTCTTATCTCTAATGTCTAGATCAAATTCCTGCAGCAACAACACCCATCTAATCAACCTAGGCTTAGCATCAGCCTTCCTCATAAGGTATTTTAAGGCAGAATGGTCAGTGTACACGATTGTCCTAGTGCCTACAATGTAATACCTAAACTTCTCACAGGCAAATACTACAGCTAGCATCTCCTTTTCCGTAGTTGTGTAATTACATTGTGCCTCATTAAGTGTCTTACTAGCATAGTATACAGGGTGTGTTAGTTTGTCAATTTTCTGTCCTAGCATAACCCCTACTGCATAGTCACTAGCATCACATAACATCTCAAATGGAAGGTCCCAATTTGGCCCCACTATAATAAGTGCTTTGACTAATGCTTCCTTAAGGGTTGTCCAGGCTAATGAACATTCTTTAGAGAAGATGAATGGCTTATTCAGCTCTAGAAGCTCACACAACGGTTTGGAGATCTTAGAAAAGTTCTTAATGAACCTTCTATAGAAACCTGCGTGTCCTAAGAAACTTCTAATGGCCTTTACATTCTGAGGTTCAACTAACTTCTCTATTATTTCAATCTTGGCCCTATCGACCTCTACTCCTGCTCTAGACACTCTATGACCTAGTACTATCCCTTCGTCCACCATGAAGTGGCACTTTTCCCAATTAAGGACTAGGTTAGTCTCCTCACACCTAGCCAGGACTTGTCCTAAGTTCTCTAAACAGTTTGTGAATGAATCACCAAAGACTGAGAAGTCATCCATAAATATCTCTATCATGGATTCATCTAAGTCAGAGAAGATTGCCAACATGCACCTTTGGAACGTTGCTGGTGCATTGCATAAGCCAAAAGGCATTCTGCGAAAGGCAAATGTTCCAAAAGGGCAAGTGAAGGTGGTCTTCTCCTGGTCCTTAGGGTCTATAGTGATCTGGTTATATCCTGAATAACCGTCTAGAAAGCAGTAATAAGCTCTACCAGCTATCCTATCTAACATCTGGTCAATAAATGGTAAAGGGAAGTGATCCTTTTTTGTTTCCTTATTCAATTTTCTATAGTCCATACAGACTCTCCATCCTGTAATAGTTCTAGTTGGAATCAGTTCATTGCTCTCATTCACTACTACAGTCATCCCCCTCTTCTTAGGTACACATTGTATAGGGCTCACCCACTGACTACTAGCTATAGGGAAGATTACACCTGCATCTAACCATTTTATAATCTCTTTCTTAACTACCTCTTTCATAGAGGGGTTCAACCTACGTTGGTGATCTACTCGGGGTGTATGCTCTTCCTCTAATATTATTTTATGCATGCAGTAAGAAGGGCTAATGCCTCTAATGTCAGCAATTGTCCATGCAATAGCCTTTTTATGCTGCCTAAGTAATAATATCAGCTCAACCTCATGCTTCTCACTCAATTTAGATGAAATAATCACAGGCAGAGTATCATTACTTCCTAAATATGCATACTTAAGATGAGTGGGTAAGGGTTTCAGTTCTAAGATAGGTGGATGCTCAATGGATGGCTTTAATGGATTCATGGATTTGTCAGTCAAGTCTTTATTCATACAAACATGCTGTATTTTATCTATAGGTATATCCATTATTTCAGAAACATTTAAATCAGTTAAATCTAATTTTACATAATTATTAGCATGCTTAATCAATAATTCATGCTCCAGCTGTTCTTCCATTAGTGAATCTACAATGTCCATGCTCGCACAAGATTCAGAGTCAGAAGGGTACCTTAAGGCTTTAAAAACACTAAATTTAACCTCCTCATCATGAACCCTCATGGTGAGCTCACCTTTTTGGACATCAATCAGGGCCCTACCTGTGGCTAGAAATGGTCTGCCTAATAGGATGGGGACCTCCTTGTCTGCTTCATAATCCAGGATGATGAAATCTGCAAGGAAAATAAACTTGTCAACCTTTATAAGAATATCCTCAATCTTACCCTCAAGGTATGTTATGGATCTGTCTGCAAGTTGTAAGGTGACAGTGGTGGGACGTGCTTCTCCTATTCCTAGCTGGCGGAATAGTGATAGGGGCATGAGGTTTATGCTGGCTCCCAGGTCACAAAGAGCTCTGCTCACGTGCTTGCCTCCTAACTCCACTGGTAAGGTGAAGGAACCAGGATCCTTCTCCTTCTTTGGTAGCTTGTTCTGGAGTATGGCACTGCACTCCTCAGTGAGATTCACTGTTTCAAATTCACCAATAATTTTTTTGTTAGTGATTATATCCTTTAAAAACTTAACATAAGAGGGCATAGACTGTAAAACTTCTACAAAAGGAATATTAACATGCACTTGTTTAAGAATTTCTAAGAATTTATTAAAGTGCACTTCCTGTTCTTGTTTTTTCTTTAGCCTTCGAGGGAATGGAAGTGGTGGCACATATGCAGGCACTTCAGGTCGCCTCAGGATAGGTGGAGGCCTTGGAATTTCTTATATCTCTTCTATGCTTGGCTCCAGTCTTGCTCCTGATGTGCTTGTTGATGGTTGACCTTGGTTTGGCAGAGACTCCAGTGGAGCACTAGACTCATTGTTCTCTACTCTCTTTGGGGTTTCTTTAGTGTTGCTCACCAATGGTCTCCCACTTCTAAGTTCAATTGCTTGAACTTGTTCTTTTCCATCTTTCCTTGGCACCTCAGTGTCAGCAGGTAATCTACCTTGGGGCCTACTTTTGAGTTCATTGGCTAGTTGCCCTATTTGGTTCTCTAGGCTCCTGAGGGTAGCTTGCTGACTTTGTAGAGTAGCATCATTCTTGGCGATGTACTCTTTGAGTAGATTTTCTACAGATGACCCTACTGGTTGGTTGTATGGTTTTTGATACATGGATTGGTTATGTTGGGGAGTGAAACCAGGTGTTCCACTCGGTCTTGGTTGGTTAGAAGCTTGGTTAGTATTTTGTTGGCCACCCCAGGAGGGGTTTGGGTGGTTCCTCCAACCAGGATTGTAAGTGTTGGAATAGGGGTTGTTCCTAGGTTGTTGTTGGCTTCCAACATAGCAGACTGAGGCTGGATTCCCAGGGCAGTATTCATACAGGTGCCCTTCCCCACAGAATCCACAGATAAGTGTCTCACCTTGACTTGGTTGTGTGCCCATTGACATGGTTGTGGCGGTGTTGACACTAGTTTGGAGATTGGCTTGAGCCATTTGCTTAACTAGGTTGGTCAAGGCGCTTATTTGACTACTCATGGCATTGAGTGCATCCTTATCTTGAGCTCTACTTGGCTCTATTGGATCATCTGACCACCTACAGTGAGATGCTGAGATCTTCTCCAGGATCTCATAGGCTTCGTTATAACTTTTGGAAAGCATGGAACCACCAGCAGATGAATTTAGCACTTGTCTGGTGCTGGGGTTGCATCCTTTGAAAAAGACCTCTATTTGGATACACCATGGAATGCCATGGTGTGGACATTTAAGCAGAAGGTCCTTGAACCTTGTCCAAGCTTCATGAAAGGACTCATTTTCAGCTTGTTTGAACTTGATTATGTCATCACGAAAGGTAGAATTCCTATCAGGTGGGAAATATTTTACTAGGAATTTCTCCGCCAAGTCTGTCCAATTGAGAACTGATCCGGAGGGTAATGAGTTTAACCATGTTTTTGCTTTGTCCCTTAATGAGTAAGGGAAGAGGTAGAGCCTCAAGGCTTCTTGAGAAACTCCAGGGATAAGGAATGTATCACTGACTCCTAGGAAGTTTCTAAGATGGTTGTGGGGGTCCTCATTTTCCACTCCAAAGAATTGTCCCACAGTGGACAACATTTGGAACATTACTGGCTTTAACTCGAATGAGTTGGCAGTAATTTCAGGGCGGATTATGCTTGGGTTTAGTTCCCCAGGCATAGGTACTAGGTAGGAGAGGATGGCACTATCCTTATCATTCGCTATTTCGATGGGATTGCGAGTGGTAGGTACCGGATTTGGGACTGGTAGAATTGCGGAGACTCCGCGGTTTCAGCAATTATTTGAGGTATAGAGGGTTGGTTAAAGAGACGTTTCTTAGCTTTGTTTCTGGCCCTAAGTAATCTCTCAGGCTCAGGATTGAACTCTAGATCGCTACTTGAATGCTCATTCATAAACTAACCCAATGGTACCTGCAAAAGAAATGAGAAAAGATTAGCTCGAATAGATATCAAGATTCGTGTTTCTAACTTAACAAACTTCGTTTTCACTAAACTAAATCCCCGGCAGCGGCGCCAAAAACATGTTGCTTGCTCAATGGTTAAAAGGATTATGCAATAAGAGAGCACTCAGAACATGCAAGCATACATGATCTTGTAGCAAGTAATAAGTATTTTTTCATTCGTTTTCCCACAGAGATTTATTCTTAGTTACTCGCGAAGTGTATTGTTAAGTAAGAATGGGTGGATTTGATGGGGTAGATTTGGTTTTAAATTGCCTAATTACTAAGGAATATGTAAAGGATAGATGCATAAACAAGTGCAAGTCAATGATAAACTCAAATGTAAAGAGAAGAGATTAATAAACGAAGAGAAAAATGGCTAAGGCAGAATTTCAACTTAAAGGAATTGCGAGAACAGCAATTTTACCGCAATGTTACTAACAGCGAAAGTGTGTAAAATGTGGGAACAAGGGCTACTAACGACTCCTCTATAGGCATTTTCACACGGTTCTCAAGCATTGGATCAACTCACTATGCATCAAACTAACTCATTCTCATGTATCTTCCGATTTCATGCATTAGATTCTTTAGTTTACTCATGTCCAAGTAAGGTCTTAAGCATCTTGTTAAAGCAGTAAGTTGTGATTTGTACTAGGAAAACGCCTATTCCTAGGTCGTTTTCTGGCTACCTTGAGAGGCTAGCATGAGTGTATGACTCTGAACTCTTACTCCTTCCAGAGGTTAGGAGTTCTTTGGACAAAATGGATGGCCAATCGAAATTGCCCGTGGGATGAAGCTTACATACAATCAATGCATTCGAAAGCTATCCTACATGCTTGGTTCACGTGTTTTATCCTATAGCCTTGTCATTAGCATGCCCCTATGTGACTTAGTTACTCATGGATGTAGATAGAACAGAAAGTGTAGATGAAGAAGGCATGCTTAGAAGAAGATTAAAGTTAAAACAGAAGCTAAAAGCAGTAACAGAGATAAATAGAGAAATTGCGAAATGATGAATTGCACGTTGATTAACCAATTGTTTGAATGAACAAATGAAGACTTAGAGTTACTAACATAAAGACAGAAAGCAACGAAATGGAATGGATTAACTAATGGAAAAGAAATAACAACAAACGGTGCTGGAAATAAGAAATTAAAGATAGGAAGCAGTAAAGGTGTGCTTGATCGCCTCGTCGCAGATGCCTCGGCTGAAGGGAGAGAAAGGTAAGCCTTGCTTGGATGAATCCAATCAGAAGAGAAGATGAATCTTCTCTCCTTCCTATCAGATTGTCGACTCCAACAGCTGAACCTCTCAAACCAACAGACGGAGAAGAGAAAGAATGGAAAAGACTGCGCTGCGAAGAGACTTCTACGCTTTTCGGATGTGTTTCAACCCTCCTCTTTGACCTCCTTTTATAGTATTCTGCAGGTGCGATTGGGCCAAGGAGAACCATCCATCCTCAACGTCGTACTTCTACGTGGCTGAAGGAGAAAGAACGAATCCCTGAAATATCGGATCACAACAGAAAAAGGTTAGCCAACTTACGGATTTCACTTAAAACATTGCGGTTTTAGCAATGTTTCCGCAATGCCTCCGCAATGCACAGTTTTCATTCTTCTAACTTCGTTTTTCATTCATTTTCTTTCCTTTTGCATACAAGTCCTAATTTAGCTTCATTCTTCTAATTCTCATATATAAGCATAGGTTCAAGCTAAATCCTATCAAAAATACTTACAAATGCACAACTTCCTAACACAAATAAGTCCTCAAATAGTCACATTTGGAGACGTAACACTACGCAAACGAAAAAAATTGTTTGCTGGTCCCGGCTTAAACGAAAAAAAAATTTGGTGGTCCCGGCGCAAACGACAAGGTTAGCCTTATGGTTGAATTTTTATTGAATAAGCATTTTGGTTGTATTTTGGTTGAGATTGATGAAGATAATTTAGTTGGATTTTTTATTTTTTTGTTCTTTAAATCTCAATTTTTTTTGTTCTTTCGAATGTGATTATATTTCTAAGATTTTTTACCTAAAATTAATGGTACACGAAATTAATAAAATTTATATATGAACTAAGTGCATTATTAATCTCAATTTTTTTTTGTTCTTTAAAAATTTATATTTCTAAGATTTAAGCCATAATTGGCTTTTTTTTCTCTCTTTTTTTTTTCTTCTTTACCTTTTGACTAAGTGCATTATTCACGTTAATGGTGTAATAAACAAAACAAAAAAGCCAATTATGTTTCATATTTTCGTCGATTCATAGTTCACATCTAAAAAATGTACCTTATTAAAAAAGTCGTAAGCATAAATTATTTTTTTTAACTTTTAAGAACCCAATTGAAAATAGGGATATCTTTGAACACCAAAAGCATATTTTATCGAGAAAGAGAGAATCCAAATCAAAAATAATGGTCAACTTTAGAAACTAAATATATAATCTAGAGAGACACATAATAACCCTAATTAGAAATAACTATAAATTCTAGAGACTCAAAAGTATTAGGAAAAGAGGTAAACTTTAGAGACGAAAACATATTTTAAACAATGAGGATCTAAAATGGAGATAAACTTTAGAGAAGAAAGCATATTTTAGTTAGACCCAACCTAAACTAGAAATATAGATAAATGTTATACACGAAAACATATATTCTTTATGAAGAGAAAATTCAAATTGATGTTTAAGAGATGAGTATGGTTGATGTCCAAATTTCTCATATTTGGAACTTTAATAAAGTTGGTACTTTCATTAAATTAAAGTAGAGCACTAACTTAACTAATCAACTTATCCAAACTTATAAACATAATCACTAAAGTAAACTATATTTTCAAAACTAAACTAAAGATTGACGGAAAAACATGAACTTACAAATTAAATTTAGAGAGAAATTATAAACATAATAACTAAACTAACTATTCAAAATTAATGAACTAATTAACAAGTTTAGAGGTTGGTGTGGGTCAAACAAACAAGATTATAAACTCATAAACCAAACTCATAAACCAATATCATGATGTTTGGTCTTGTTTTAGTAAGTGGGGATTTTGTTTTTGTTTTGAAGGACATTCGTGAAAATTTGTCAATATTAAAATTGAATAAAAAAATAAAAAATTTCTATTATTAATATTATGTTCATATTAGTGATATTTTGTTCATATTTTTTATTGAAGAAAGAATGGAAGTAGTAGATTGACTAAATAATATACTAAGTATTTTTTTTTTTTTTTTTTTTTTTTTGTAGATTATATCTTGTTATAAATTTTTCCATATGGATAAGTCATGGATGGACAATGATAGGTTGTCAAATGAGTACAACTTAGGTGTTGAAAACTTCATTGAAAATGGATTACGTCATTTCAAAGGGTCAAATTTCATGTGGTGTCCATGCTTAAAGTGTGCAAACGCACTTAAACAAGATGCTAACACAGTTAGAGACCATTTGTTTGTCCATGGCATTGATAAGAGTTATAAGACATGGTTTTTGCATGGTGAAGAAGTACCTATTAAGGATGAAGACGAAAGTGTTCATAATTTTGGTAAAGGAGCTTGTGATGAAAATGATATAAGAAACACATCTGACTTGTTTGAAGCTGCATAAGACTATTTTACAACTGAAGGTACAAAATTTGACAAATTATTGGGTGATGCACAAAAGCCATTGTACTTGGGTTGTAAATGTTTTACTAAGATTTCTGCATTATTGAAATTATATAACTTGAAAGCCAAATACGGATGGAGTGATAAAAGTTTCACAGAGTTATTAACATTAGTACATGACCTACTACCAAATCCGAATGAGATTCCAACCTCTTTATATGAAGCAAAAAAGACACTGTGTACTCTGGGAATGGATTATAAGAAGATTCATGGATGTGTCAATGATTGTGTTTTGTTTAGGAAGGAACTTTCAGATGCAAATTCATGCCCAATTTGTAACACATCTAGATGGAAGCTTCGTAAGAATTCAGATGAAGTTAAGAAAGGTGTTCCAGCAAAGGTTATGTGGTACTTTTCCCCAATCTCTCGATTCCAACGAATGTTTCGAAGTGCAGAGACATCAAAGTTGTTAACTTGGCATGTTGGAGGAAGGAAAAATGATGGGTTTTTGCGACATCCTGCAGACACGCCATCTTGGAAATTAATAGACAACCTGTGGCCAAATTTTGGTTCTGAGTCAAGAAATCTTCGTTTAGCTATCTCAACTGATGGAATTAACCCTCATGGTAACCTGAGTAGTAGATATAGTTGTTGGCCAGTTATAATAGTTATTCATAACCTTCCACCCTGGTTGTGCATGAAACGAAAGTTTATGATGCTGACTACATTAATATCTGGTCCGAAACAACCTCGAAATGACATTGATGTATACTTGGGTCCATTAACTGATGACTTGAAGAAACTGTGGAATGATGGGGTTGCTTGTTTTGATGCATTTCGAGATCAAACATTCATCTTTAAAGTTGTGTTATTGTGGACCATAAACGACTTTCCAGCATATGGAAATCTATGTGGTTGTACTGTAAAAGGTTATCGTGCATGTCCAATTTGTAGGGAACAGACGTCCTGCATTCGATTGGTAAACGGAAAAAAAATGGCATACCTTGGACATCGACGATATTTACCTCGTTATCATCCTTACCGAAGGGAGAAAAAGACTTTTAATGGACATCAAGAGTTTAAGTTAGCACCAAATCCATTGTCTGGAGATGAAATCTATGCTACAATCAGTAACATTCACACTATACTGGGTAAACAGACTGGAAAACAAAATTCAGATGAACTTTCAAGTAGTTACGGGAAGAAAAAGTCTATTTTTTTTTAGTTAGACCATTGGAAGAAGTTGCATGTAAGACATTGTCTGGATGTAATGCACATTGAAAAAAACGTGTGCACAAATATCATTGGTACCTTACTTGATATTCCTGAAAAAACAAGAGATGGAGTAGAGACCCGGGAGGATTTGGTTGATTTAGATATTAGGTTAGAATTGGCCCCGGTAAAAAAGGGAAACCGAACTTTCATACCTCCAGCATGTTATACACTGTCACGAAAGGAAAAAATAAGTCTATGTAAAACACTTGCAGAAATTAAGGTGCCTGATGGATATTCATCCAATATAAGAAGTCTTGTGTCACTCAAAGACCTAAAGCTTTATGGTCTTAAATCTCATGACAATCATGTTCTCATGCAACAGTTGCTACCAGTGGCAATTCGTGGAATTCTACCAAAGCATGTGAGGTATGCCATTATTAGGTTTTGTTTTTTTTTCAATTCACTATGTAAAAAAGTGGTGGATTCGGCGAAGCTTGATGAGTTGCAAAAGGAAATAGTCGTCACTCTATGTTTGTTGGAAAAATATTTTCCACCATCATTTTTCACCATTATGGTGCACCTTATCGTGCATTTAGTGAGAGAAGTAGAATTGTGTGGGCCGGTTTATTTAAGATGGATGTATCCTTTTGAGAGGTACATGAAAGTATTAAAAGGGTATGTTCGGAACAAAAATAGACCAGAAGGTTGTATTGGTGAATGTTACATTGTTGAAGAAGCTGTGGAATTTTGTTCTGAATTTCTCTCTTGCATGGATCCGATTGGGTTGGGATCAAGTTTAAAAGAAGAAAAGTTAGGTACTACTAGACCAATATCAACGGCTTCTTGTATCAGACCAGCTAAACAACAATTAGATCAAGCTCACCTTTATGTTCTTGAAAACACTGACGACGTGCTTCAATTCATAGAGTACGTATACACCCTACTTTTACAACTTTAGAGTTTTACATATGTAGTAGAGTAACATGTGTGAACAATCATTTGCAACAGGCAACACAAGAAATATTTGAAAGTAGTCAATCCGAAACAATCAAAAAATCCAAACTGGTTGCAGGATGAGCACAATCGTACCTTCATAAGTTGGTTATGGGAAAGGGTAACATTTCTTAATTAAAATATTTTGCAAAGTTTCTATTAAGATGATTTTCTAATTGTAGGATAAAATACAGGTTAAGCTTGCACTTGAGATCCCGAACAACCATATATCATCCACTTTGAGGTGGTTAGCTAATCGCCCTCGACCGAATGTATCGACATATGCTGGATATATGGTGAATGGTTGTCGATATCACACAAAAGAACGTGATCGTGTAAGAAGTGTACAAAACAGTGGTGTTAGCATCGTTGCAAACACTATGCAAGTTTCTAGTGCTAAAGACAAAAAACCAATTGTCACAGACATGATTTTCTATGGAGTAATTCAGGAGATATGGGAACTAGACTATTATAGTTTCACGTTTGTTTTATTCAAATGTGATTGGGTGGACAACAAGGGTGTTAAGATAGATGATCTTGGATTTACAACAGTGGATCTTAATCGATTGGGACATAAATCTGATCCATTCATTTTAGCAAATCAAGCAACTCAAGTGTTTTATGTAAATTACCCTATGAATCCTAGTTTGCATGTGGTTCTTTCCCCACCGGAACGAGACCACGAAGATGAGTCTAATGATGATGAATTGGGAGACACAGATCTTGATTGTTATGGGTTATTGAAATCCATGCCTAATATTGTTAAACTGAATGATATGAATGAAGACTCGTCTGTTTATACTAGAACCGATTGTGACGGTACATGGATTGACAACAAGTAACTCATTTTCAATGCTTGTATGTGGTCAAAACTATATAAGGTTTTATTTTTGTTTTTAATTTTTAATTATTCAGTTCATTTTCATACTACTAAACTCATTTCTTTTTTCTTATGTGCAGTTTGTTTATCATGGATGCACCTATTCGTAGTAGTAGTGGTGAAGATGAAGCATGTGAGAGACATATGAGAGTTAGGGGTATCACTACCATGAGCGACTTAGCGCGAATTAGGGATGTGGGGGATAAAGTGATTATTAGATATAATGATGAAGGGCATCCAGTTGGAGAGAATGCAATTAAATTGCAGAGTTATATTGGGGTTTGTGTGAGGACCCAAATCCCCATTACATACAACCACTGGAACCACGTGCCGCGTGACTTAAAGGAAAGAATTTTTGAATGTATTTAGGTATGTTTTTTATTACATCGTTTATAATGTATATTATATCGTTTTGATTTTTTGGTTTAATTCGTATATGGTTGTAGATGTCATTTGAGGTGGACCCTCGTTCGCAATACAATATCATTCAATCTGCTGGGAAAAAGTATAGATCATTTAAAAGCACGTTGACCCAGAAGTATGTCATCCCGTTCAAAGATCAACCATCTTGTCTGGCCCATCCTCCAAAAAAATATAGTTTCATTGAACAAGCTGATTGGGATGCATTTGTTCGAGCGAGATTATCTAAAGAATTTCAGGTAATTTATATAATTTTACATAACCTATAAGAAAAATGTATTTGTATATAGTGTAACTTTTGTAATATACATTTTTTGGATTCTTTCTAGAAACATAGTGATGAACAGAAAGATCAAAGAGCTAGGTTTAAATACAATCATCACATTTCGCGTAAGGGGTATGCGAATTTGGCCGAGGAGTTGGTAAGTCTTAATGTCGTTAGTGTCCAAGCGTTCTAGTACTTAGATGATGTACTTAATATCTTTTTAAATTTGGGTTCAGAAACATGCTGGGAAATCGACACATCGGTCGAGTCTATGGAAAAGTGCAAGATTGAATAAGAAAACAAATGATTACGATGATGATGACACACGTAAAGTGGCATACAAAATTGTAAGTTTAATTTTCAATGCTAGTGTATGTTATGTAATTATGTATATTCAATAAAATTTTATCACTTTGGGATAGGATGAGTTGGAGGAAGAATGTGGAGGAGAAGACATTCTATCACAAGCATTGGGTACACCCGAACATTCTGGACGGGTAAGAGGAGTTGGAAGTTTCGTGACGCCTTCTACATATTTTAACATTGTAAGGCCCAAGTCGGAGGAAGAAAATAAATCAGCTGACGTGGTTTATCCTTCAAAGACCCCAAAAACTAAATCTACCCAAGACGTGGTTGAAAGAAAATCAAAGAATAAAGGTGTTGATTTAGATAAAAATCTTGACGTTGAGACTGATCAACCTTTAAAGGTAAGCATATGATTCATATAATATTATTATGCATTAGTATATTATATTTTTTAAGTAATTGATGATTTTATTTCATTTGTTTGAAGAGTACACCATGCCACTTAGCAATAGGCTCAATTTCGAACATTGTTGCCGTTGGCACAATGTTTGAAGGGATGGAGAATGAGAGAGTTCATGACATACTTCTAGGAAAACAAAATGTGAAGGTCCTTGTGGAGATGATTTATGGACAAGAAGACATTCTTATTCCTATTCCGGTGAAGGGGAAGATGGAGACTCTTTTCGTTTGTCAGGATAACATAGTTGCTTGGCCTCGTAGCCTTGTTATTCCCATAGTCGAGAAGGTATGTTACTCGAGTAAAGTATTTAAATGTGAATGTTCTCATTGGCCTCGTAGTCTTTTGAATCCCACATTTATCGCATTTAACTTATATATTGTGTTTTTTTATAGGATCTTAAACCGATGACACGAATCACACATAGTTTTCCTAGTGAAGCGTTTGTTCCTCCATGCATCAAGATGTTGTATCGGTACGCTGAAACACTCGATAAGGATCGGTCCTTGCGGGTTCCTTTAAGTGAAGATGTCTTTGGAAAAGGGTTAACTCTCTACGTTATGCCAGAAGATGTCATGCAATTCTGTGCAATGGTAGAGATATCGAATACGTGCATTCTAGTATATATTGCGTAAGTACATATTCTTAATCATAGTATAATTAGTTACAACTATTACGTTATCTATAGTCTCATGCATATATCTGTGAAAAAATGTGATACAGGTTTCTTTGGAAATCATTAGAGAATCAAGGAATACTAGATATGATAACTGTAGTTTACTCAAATGAAATTGCACCCTTTTATGGGACAGTGGAGAGTCGAACCAAAAAGTTGGCATCTATTTTTTCACAACAACAACCGGGACAAAAAGTACTGATTCCATATAATCCTGGGTAAGAGTCTACAACTGCCTGTATTTTAGTATTTAATATGTTCATTACATTTATGCTTCTCATTATTGGTTTCTGAGTATTATGATAGTTCTGTGGATTTTAGGAATTTATTGTTGGATATGTGCAATAAGACATATTTTGTAGTATGATTTGAGAAACGATATGTTGGGAGTGTATGTATTCTTTTTTTCAGAAATGTGTTAGTCAATTTTCAAACGAAACTCTGCTCAAATTTTTATGAATCTATGGTTTCAATTGCCAGTTACTATATTAAAAATGTGTAGTTATGCTTCTCATTATTGGTTTATGAGTATTATGGTAGTTCTGTGGATTTTAGAAATTTATTGTTGGTTTATGTGCAATAAAACATATTTTGTAGTATGATTTGAGAAACGATATGTTGGGAGTGTATACATTCTTCTTTTCAAGAATGTGTTGGTCAATTTTCAAACGAAACTCTGCTCAAATTTTTATGAATCTATGGTTTCAATTGCCAGTTACTATATTAAAAATGTGTAGTTTTTTATAATGATAATTACATGGTTGTTTTGATAGTAATCATTGGATATTGTGCGTTGTGGAAGTATATGAGAATACAGCTTAAATCTATGGTTTCAATTGCCAGTTACTATATTAGAGGACTTGAAACGTATCGTAAATATGTAAGTTTGTTTAATATTAATTGAAGTTGATTTAGTATATGGTTATTAAGTTTGTTCAAAATTATGCATTTATTAATTTACATGTTTTTCAACTTTATTTAGGGCAATGCGAGTTTGTATGGCTCAAAGTACCGCCGTTCAAATACCACGAAAGTATACTACTAATTGGATGAGCATGAAGGTAAAATAAATGAATTATAATAAATTGTTATTATATGTTTGACCAATTTCAAATATTCTTATTTATTTCTATATTTTGTATAGTGTCCTCGCCAAGAAGGTAGCGTCGAATGTGGGTACTATGTGCTCAAGTTTATTAGAGAAATTTTATATAATTTACGGACTCCTTTGAACTCTCTTGTAAGTAATGCATCTTTACTATTATATTTTAAAATATACATTGTATTTTCTTCATTATCATAATATTTATCTTTTGTTTTCGTGTAGTTTGATAGTAAGAAGTCATTTACACGAGAAGAACTGGACGTAGTACGGACGGAATGGGCAAACTATATTGCAAGCATCGCATTTGGGTAAACTAGTGTAATGTAGTGAACTTTGTAGTTTTTGTGCAAATTTTGGATGTAAATATGAATTATGGCAACACACATGTCTGTACTTAGACTCTTTACAAGAACCAATATCTTTTGTAGTTTATTTGGATGTAAATGTTAAATATTTTGTTGTTTTGAATGAAATCACAAGAATTTAGTTTAATTTCACATCCAACATTGTATTCATTCAATTAGAAGAATTTAAGTTATAAAACGTTCACTGAAACAAAACAGGATTAAAACAAAACAGCAATAATCCGTATTAGGTAATGCTCAATAATCTGTATCTGAAACGAAACATGACCTTTTAAGCCCGTCATTAAAACTATTTACAATGACGGTTTTCCACCGTCATTAAAAATACCTTTAATGGCGGTTGGTAACCGCCATGTTAGGGTTAAGATTGCGGTTTTACAATCCAAAACCGCCATTGTAAGGTTTAGATGGCGGTTTTAAACCGCCATCTTATCCCTACGATGGCGGTTTCAAAACCGCCATCTTAGGCTTACGATGGCGGTCACCTTTAATGGCGGTTGTGAACCGCCCTTAAAAGGTAACCGCCCTTATACCCCTAAGATGGCACCACCTTAGAGGGCGGTCGTAAAACCGCCCTCATATACCTAAGATGGCAGTTCAGAACTGCCATCGTAGGTCTAATTTGTTGTAGCCCTTTGGTACATTTGCTTTTCGCAGAATACCATTCGGCCTCTGCAATGCACCAGTAACGTTCCAAAGGTGTATGTTGGCAATCTTCTCTGACCTAGATGAGTCCATAGTAGAAATATTTATGGACGACTTCTCAGTCTTTGGTGATTCCTTTAACCACTGTCTAGCCAATCTAGGACAAGTCCTCACTAGGTGTGAAGAAACAAACTTAGTTTTGAATTGGGAAAAATGTCACTTCATGGTGGAAGAAGGAATAGTATTAGGGCATAGAGTGTCTAAAGCAAGAATAGAGGTCGATAGGGCCAAGATAGAAGTTATTGAGAAGTTAGTGGAACCTAAGAATGTCAAAGCCATAAGAAGTTTCTTAGGACACGCAGGATTTTATAGGAGATTTACAAAAGACTTTTCAAAAATCTCTAAACCCCTTTGTGAGCTTTTAGAGCTGAATACAACTTTTATCTTTTCAAAATGAATGTGTAATAGCATGGACCAAACTTAAAGATGCCTTAGTCAAAGCACCAATCATAGTCGGGCCAAATTGGGAGATGCCTTTTGAACTAATGTGTGATGCTAGTGACTATGCAATTGGGGCTATGCTTGGCCAAAAGAGAGATAAATTAACACACCCTATATATTATGCAAGTAAAACCTTGAATGAAGCTCAATGCAACTACACTACCACAAAAAAAGAGATGTTAGCAGTAGTATTTGCATGTGAGAAGTTTATGGCATATATTGTAGGAAATAAAACAATTGTTTATACTGATCATTCTGCGATAAAGTACCTAATGAGGAAGGCTGATGCCAAGCCTCGTCTAATTAGATGGGTGCTGCTTTTGGAAGAGTTTGATCTAGAAATCAGAGACAAAAAAGGATGTGAAAATGTAGTTGCTGATCATTTATCAAGATTGCAGAGTCATTGCGAATCTATTGCGGAACCCGCAATGACAGATTCTTTTATTGATGAACATGTTTTTGTGTTAGTACATTGTGATAACAATGATGAACCATGGTTTGCTGATATTGCAAACTTTCTTGCCTTACATGTGTTACCAACCTTCAGAAGGGGGCAAGACAAGAAGAAGTTCTTAAACGAGGCTAGGAAGTACATTGGGGATGATCCAACCCTCTACAGAAGCTGTGCAGATGGACTGCTAAGAAAACGTGTGTCAGCTGCCGAATCAAGGTCAATCTTGCAGCATTGTCATACAGCTCCATATGGAGGGCACTTTGGTGGTCAGAGAACTGCTGCAAAGGTGTTCCAAAGTGGCTACTTCTGGCCTACAATTTTTAAGAATGCACATGAGTATGCACACAATTGTAGTGAATGCCAACGAACGGGTAATCTCAGTAGGAAGGATAAGATGCCTCTAACATACATCTTAGAGTTGGAACTCTTTGATGTATGGGGCATTGACTTCATGAGTCCATTCCCTCCATCTGCTGGTAATCTTTACATTCTAGTAGCTGTAGACTATGTCTCAAAATGGGTAGAGGTAATTGCATGTCCCTTAAATGATGCTAAAACAGTTGTTAGATTTCTAAATAGGCATATTTTCACACGATTTGGCACACCACGTGCCATCATAAGTGATGAAGGAACACATTTTATAAACAAAGCTATGGAGAAAGTGTTAGCTAAATATAATGTTAGGCATAGGGTAGCAACACCCTATCACCCCCACTCAAATGGTCAAGCTGAAATTTCTAATAGAGAGATCAAAAGTATACTTGAAAAAGTTGTAAAACCGAATAGAAATGATTGGTCTTTTAAGTCAGATGATGCACTATGGGCGTATAGGACTGCATATAAAACACCATTAGGAATGTCAACTTATAGGTTAGTTTATGGAAAATCATGCCACTTACCCCTTGAATTAGAAATCAAAGCCTTTTGGGCCTTAAAAGAGTTAAACTTTTGCGTAACCGATGCGGGAACATTGCGGTCTCTCCAATTGCATGAATTAGATGAACTAAGACATATGTCGTACGAGAATGCCAAAATGTATAAGGAAAAAACTAAAATTTGGATTTTAAAAAGGGCCAGCATGTTTTACTATTCAATTCATGATTGAGATTATTTCCTGGCAAGCTTATATCTCGTTGGTCAGGTCCTTTTGTGATTACTAATGTGTTTGTTCATGTTGCAATTGAAATTCGAAATCTGGAACAAGGTCAGTCGTTCATTGTGAATGGTGCTAGATTGAAGCACTACTATGAGGAAGGAGACGTGAAAACGCTCTTAGCATTCCTCCTATCTGAAGCCTAAGAGCCAAATAAGAGAGAATGAGCAAGGCCATTTAATGGAATTATCATTATGCTCAACCGTCAAAGGAATATGGAATAGTTATTTTTATTTACTGCTTTCATTTTTTTTTTTTTTAGTATTTTTAATTTCCTAGTACTAATTAAGTGTGTTTAGTGTTGATTAGAAGCGTGATGATGAGAGATCTTAACGACAATGCGGGTGATCAATCAAGAGGCCAGGAGAAGATGAAGGAAGAAATCTTGGAAAATCAAAGATTTAGTTTGTTAGGATCTTGCAGCAAACGACAATCACGGATAAAACTCTTAACGGTAACATTTTCAAAGATGTTATGAGATTCGAGGCGTTACAGAAACATTGCGGAGTCCGCAATGGTATAGCCGTTAGTGCGCAAACCATTATAAATAGGAAAGGTTGTAGCTCATTCCCACTCACAATTCTCAAACCCTCGAGCTTACAAACCAGATCTCTCCTTCTGTCTTCCTGAAAGACATCAGCAAATCTTGACCTTCAAGAAACAAACATGGTTTCAACACGAGCTAAAAGATCCACTCCCACAAAAACATCCCCAATCACAAAGGATGCTGCCTTGGTAAGATATGCGATACTCTCTTTAGCAACGACTGAGGCTGTAAAACCCTCTAGACCTCCGAAACTCCCTGTGAAGAGGAAGTGGAAGGTTGCAACAACTGAAGCTGCAGACACCTCTGATCTAACGCAGCCCCCTAAAAGAAAGTGGAAGGTTACACCGATAGACCCAAAAACCAAAACTCAGATATCCACGAGTGAGGAGAGCCTCACAAGCAGTAGGCCATCGGTTGAAATGGCCATGCAAAGCCTCAATTCCACTCAACAACAGTCAGAACCTGAGGTCTCCCCTGAAGAAACACCAATCGGTGATGCGGATGAAGGAGAGAAGGTAGTCTCTCCCTTTAGGGATGTCAATCTTGACAGCCCTGCGGGAAAAGAGAGAAGTGATTCGATGGATGAGACGCTGGATGAGTGCATCAAGTGAGCGGCTGCCAAGGCGGTGCCCAAGAAGAGGGCTCCTTTAATTGTGAAGGCAAAATGGCCAAAGGCCTCCAAGAAAGCTAAAAAGAAGAGGGCTGAATCTGAACCCTCTATCAAGAAGATGAAGACCGAGGCTGTTGAGACAGCCAAGGCACAGGCTAAGGGGAAGGGAAATATGTTTCACGAAGATGAGCCTCCAGCTGAGAGGTATGTATCCAAGGATGCAGAGGCTAGAGACTTGGAACTAATGAAAAGAGAACTCCTCCACGAGAGAGGATTTCTAGACTCTCCTTCGGACCTGCCGCAATTCTTGCGCGCAGGCATCACAAACCACTGCGGGGAGGAGTTGTGTAGACCTCCAATTCAAGCCTACTCTGATATGATTTATGACTTCTACGCCAACCTCACTCACCCCGAAGGCTGTTATTCGGTGGTCAGGGGCGTGAATGTCGACTTCTTTGCCGTGGCAATCAACGAGCTTTATGCTCTTAAGGAGCATAAGAATTCTGAATATTCAAAGATCGTGGCCTCACCATTAGAGGGAGTCTTGGAGGAAGCGCTGAACATGATAGGCAAACCAGAGGCAGCATGGGCAGTCTCGAAGCAAGGGAAGCACACACTAATGAGTGCATCCCTCAAAGACAAGGCGACCATTTGGTTCTCCCTGATTCGGAGAAGAATATCCCCTGTCACGCACGAGACGACCATCAATCAAGGGAGATCGCTGCTGGTTTATGCGATCATGAAGGGACTCACTATTGACATCGGCGAGATCATAGCAGCCTCGATCGTCGAATGCTCAAAGAAAGGGAAGGGAAGACTATTCTTCCCAGACACCATTACCAAATTGTGCTTGCGCGCAGGGGTGATTGTGACGAAAGAGGAGAAGCAATTGGCCTATGCTGGGCACCTTGAGCTGCCCAGTGATCTGAAGATGAGGAGGAAGGGAAATATGGAACTCGAGCTGGATGGACTTGCAGCTGCACAATCCATGTCCATGGCCTGCTTGATGGACATCCAAAGAAAACTAGCCCAATGGGCTGAGTACTTCCACGTGAGAGACCAGGAATTAGCTGAACACCTGCGGTGCCAGTTCCCTACCTTCCCTGTTGGATTGATGAGCCCCTGGATTCCTCCGAACGAGAGGAGTGATGAAGAAGAACGAGATGATTGAATGAATGCCATGGTTTGACGGCATTCGAGGGAGTAATTCTTATCTCCCTCAACCCTACTTTTTTGTAACCGTTTACCCCCCCCCCCCCTCCCCCAATATCAATTGCTGTTCTATTTTGATTTCCATAATTAGCTTAAAATTAGAGTAGCGGTTTAACTTCATATGGTTAATTAGTTTAGTGTTGGGTTTTATGTCCTAAAACTCGTGGTTTGTAAACGATAAACATATTTTATTACTAATAAAGTGTTATTGAGGTTTATTCAATAAAGTTATTATTGAATATGTGAATTGCTTATTTCATTTTAGAAAACCATAAATCCAATAAACTAAGATCCATGGCTATAACATGAATACTTGAACTTTATGTGGAGACATAAAAGTGGATCAAGTTCGAGTAAATAGCCAAAACGGTCTATAGTATACGGATAAGGCTGGATACCTTATCTTGGGGACACTATTGGATGCGGCCCATTTTGTATTTAGTACAAACGATGTGATCCTGAATCGTTCATGTGGAGACATGTGAATGGGGGCGTCCTATGCAAAGAGTTTGCATTAGATCGGACCGGGAAATAAGTCACTCTTACTTTATAACGCTGTTTACTGTTTTAAAGACTGACTATTTCAAAACGATGACCTAGGTAACTTGACCTTAATCCTGAGCTAACTATGAACTCCTGTTTATTCGGGATTATCCTTAGATCTGCATGGGTGAGAGTGGCTCAACAGCGCCGACTCAATATGCCTCCCATTTCAGGGGTAAGACCGGATAGATAGCTGGGGACATAGGGTGCAAGATGGAATTCACTCCTACCCGTCTCTAGGGATAGTAGATAGGTTGTTCCCTTAAGTGCTGACTCCAGGTCTTGAACAAGGGGCCCCACCTTCTCATTGGCCCGAGAGGGACTCGGTATAGTGATTAGATCACATACCAATTGGTTTAGTGATTGGATCACAAACCAATTGTTCATTAGAGGATCAGTGGGACTTAAGGAGCAAGATGTAATTACGGGGGTAAAACAGATATTTGACCCGACCGTAAATTACGAACAACCTGTGAAGGGTCAACTTACTAATCATGGTTATATCGAGTGGACATAAATATATCTACAGTGAGGAGAATGCAACTACTAGGCTATAGTGGAATGTCCTGATAGTTAACGAATGTTGATTAACTAGGTTAAAGAGTTTAATCAGTTAATCTCGGATCGTTGGAGCTCATGATCTGTAGGTCCATGAGGTCCCCCTACTAGCTCATATCGGACTAAACCTTAGAACAGTGTGACAAGTGAATTCGAAGTGTTCGAATTCGAATTAGGGAATTAACGTTAAATATATGTGATATATTTAACGACATAACGTTCAATTGCGAATTGAACAATAGAGAGAGATGGTGATATTTAAATAAGATTTAATTATCGAAAATATGAATATGGATTCATAATCATGTATATCGGGAATGATCGGGATTAGTGTTGGATTTATTGGATATTAAATTTGAATTAATTAAATTGTTTAATTAATTATTTAATATTAATTTAATTTGATTTAAAATTAATTATTTGAATTAATTTTTAAATTGAATTAATTTGATCAAAGTTAGTCAAAAGTCAAATTTAAGACAATTGACTACAACTTTGTAAGTCAAAAGTCAAATGTTGACTCCACTAAACCTTGAAAGTCAAGAGTCATTTTGATGACTAAAGTGAGTGGAAAAATCCAATTCTTAAGTTAGTGGAAAAATCCAATTCTTGAGTTAGTGGGAAAAACCATTTGTTGGTGGTTTTATGAGTCAAACTTTTTTGCTAAGTGTTCATCCCACATCAAGCCACTAATCCCACTAGATTGAGTGGATTCTACATGGCATCCTATTGTTAACTCAATTTTGCATGTTTTTGCATGTAGTCTTCTATATATACAAAGGGTTAATGAGATTGACTTCTTCTTGGAATTTTGATGAACTTTGAGAAATTGTAAAGACAATTTCTCTACCATTCTCTCCAATTCCATCTTCAATTCTCTTTTAAATTAGTCACTCAAAGGATCCCACAATCCCGTTCTAAGGCCGGAGAATAGTCGGGAAGACTCTCGTGGTGGTTCGTGACTGTTACGTTCGAAGATCGAGTTTGGAATCAAGAAGAATTTGAACTTCAAAGGTAACTTCTAAATTATTGTCTTTGATTTTCAAATTACATGCTTTTTCTTTTTAAATTAACAAAATAAGAGTACTTAGATCCAACGATGCTTCCGCTATGCATGCCGAAATTCTATCAAATGGTATCAGAGCATGCTTTAAGTACTCTTTTTTGGTTAATTTAGAGTTGGTGGGTAGTAATTCATGTGATGAATGTATGTGTGCTAAAATGGAAATTTTTGGTCTTTGGCATCCATTTCTTTTCCAATTTGTAATAATTATTGTAATTGCCTTGTAATGGGCTTTAATGTGTTACAAAGAGTATGTAATTTTTGTAGAGTCATTAGAGTCCATTTTAGGATGTAATTTATCAAAATTGGAAGAGGCGTCAAGTGGCGGTTCGGTTCGGTTCGGCGGCGGTTCGTGCAATTCCACAACTTACAAGCGGTTCGAGCCGATTCGAAGTGTTCGGGGGCGGTTCAAGACTTTTTCCTATTTTATTATTGTAATAATTTAGGTAAATGCTTGTTTAGGATGCCAAAACCAATCCATTTTTAGTGTGGTTTATTTATTTATGCATTGTGAATGTATAGTTTAAATAAACATAATCTTGTGTGCATATTGTATGCCATGTAGATTTAAAATCCCACCATAGGATAAGCATGAAACATGCATTGAAAGTATGTTATAAGTGTTATAATATAAGTATGCATGTTTAGGATTCCATGAGATTTTATATAAGTTGTTATATTTTTGCATGGAATGATTTTATATAATTGTTATATAAAAGCATGTTAGATGTATGTTATAAGTTTTTTTTATAAGTGTTATAAAATGAATTAGACATTAAAACTTATAACAAAGATAAATGCATGCTCATTTAGGGTTAACTACCAAGCAATCTCCTATTTTAATAGTTAAAATAGGTCGATATCTTGTAAAACTTCGGTTACAAGAAAAACTCACCCGGTAAGATGCTGTCTCAGCTTGGGGGTATTTAAGTTGACGGTTTACGGAACACCTCCTACCTGGGCATCGAACTGGCGTTTGAGTTTAGCTAACCCGGTTTTATGAGCATGCGTGAGTGATGTGAGGTTTTAAAAAGTTTTATCACCTAGACATCATAGGTTAAAATCCAGTATAAACGTTATACTCGGAAAGATTACCTAGACTTAGGATATGTTTTAGTTAGCCAAAATATATGCCTAAGTAAAATCATACCCAACCGTCTAGAACACTTCAGTGGGAGGAAAAATGTTTTCAGCTCCTACGTCCCTAAGAGTTCACACCGTGAGATTCATGCTCGGCTTCGAGTCGCCCTGGGAGCGACCTCCAGTAGGAAAGTATTTGCATGAGTCAATAACAAGGTGAATAGGGGAAGTCGTTCATAGTAAGTGGGCGAAGGTTGTGTGTCAACACATCCTACGGTCTCCTCCATTAGGTTGCACCGTGAGATTCTCATGATGCGCCTGCGAGTCTGCCCTGGGAGCGACCACCCCTTAGGAGGGCTGTATCATGGGATTCGGAACACCGCGAACTCCAGAAATGGATAGGGTCTCATAGGTCCGTTTTCAGCATTGTCTTTCCAACTTCGGGAGCTTGTTGATTCCGATCTCTGAGGTCTGAAAATGAAGGGTCACACTTACAAGAATTACTAAGTGTTAGTAACTTCTTGACCAAAGTAAACGATAGCTAAAAGATCTATTGGAATATGAGTTATTCTGGTAATAGTGATTAGCTGAGATTGTCTCAATTCAAAGGAGGAGTGATAGACTGCCCCTAGGTGGATGTTGCTTTAAACCTTTGTAGTATCGTTGCAATAAAGAATAAATGATGGGTACATTATTACTTTTGCTAAAACTTGATTGGATAATATAAAAGGGTAATAGCAATTTCACTAAATACGATATGTTTATATTTTTCAGCATGTCCAACTCAATAGTACAGTTACTAGCTTCTGAGAAACTTAACGGGGATAATTACGCAACGTGGAAATCAAATTTAAACACAATACTGGTAATTGATGATCTAAGGTTCGTTTTAACTGAGGAGTGTCCTCAAAACCCCGGCACAAATGCAAACCGAAATGTTCGGGATGCATATGACAGATGGACAAGGGCAAATGATAAAGCCCGCGTCTACATTCTGGCCAACATATCTGATGTATTGGCTAAGAAACACGATGGTATGGGTGCTGCCAAAGAGATTATGGAATCTCTGAAGGGGATGTTTGGACAACCGTCCTTCTCCCTTAGGCATGATGCCATCAAGTACGTTTATAACTGTCGCATGAGAGAAGGGACCTCTGTTAGAGAACATGTCCTGGACATGATGGTCCATTTCAATGTGGCAGAAGTAAATGGAGCTGTCATAGATGAGAAGAGTCAGGTCAGTTTTATTCTGGAGTCTCTTCCGAAGAGCTTCCTACAGTTCCGCACAAATGCGATGATGAACAAAATTGAATATAACTTGACTACTCTTCTGAATGAGCTTCAGACTTATCAGTCCCTCCTGAAAACTAAGGGACATGAAGTGGAGGCAAATGTTGCTACCACTAAAAAGTTCTATAGAGGATCGTCCTCTGGAACGAAGTCTGGCCCTTCTTCTTCTAAAAATAAGAGTATTTCGATGAAAAATAAAGGGAAGGGGAAAAGTAAAACTCCTAATGACCGCAAAAGCAAGGCTCAAGTTGCAGATAAAGGAAAATGTTTCCACTGCAACGAGAATGGGCATTGGAAAAGAAACTGCCCAAAGTACCTTGCTGAGAAGAAAGCTGAAAAGGCAAAACAAGGTAAATATGATTTACTAGTTGTTGAAACATGTTTAGTGGAGAGTGATGACTCTTCCTGGATACTGGATTCAGGGGCCACTAATCATATTTGCTCTTCTTTTCAGGAAACTAGTTCCTGGAGAACGCTTGCGGAAGGCGAGATAACTCTCAGGGTTGGAACAGGAGAGGTTGTCTCAGCAAAATCAGTGGGAGATTTAAAGTTGTTTTTTGGAGATAGATTCATTATATTAGATAATGTGTATCTTGTTCCTGGAATGAAAAGGAATCTTGTATCTATCTCTTGTTTGTTAGAACAATTGTATAAAGTATCTTTTGAAATTAATGAAGTGTTCATTACCAAAAGAGGTATTCCTATTTGTTCTGCAAAACTAGAAAACAACTTATATAAGTTAAAACCGACCAGAGCGAAAGCTATTTTAAATATCGAGATGTTTAAAACGGCTGAGACGCGAAACAAAAGGCAAAAAGTTTCTTCAAGTACATATCTTTGGCACTTAAGACTTGGCCACATTAATCTCAATAGGATTGAGAGATTGGTTAAGAATGGTCATCTAAGCCAGTTAGAAGACAACTCTTTACCAGCATGTGAGTCTTGTCTTGAGGGGAAAATGACGAAAAGATCTTTTACTGGAAAAGGTCTTAGAGCCAAAGAATCCTTAGAACTCGTGCATTCGGACCTTTGTGGACCAATGAATGTCAAAGCACGAGGAGGATATGAATATTTCATCAGTTTCATAGATGACTATTCAAGGTACGGTTATGTTTACCTAATACATCATAAGTCCGAAGCTCTTGAAAAGTTCAAGGAGTATAAGGCAGAAGTTGAAAACTTATTAGGTAAAACAATTAAGACACTTCGATCAGATCGAGGTGGAGAGTACATGGACCTAAGATTCCAGGACTATTTGATAGAACATGGAATCCAGTCACAACTCTCTGCACCTAGTACGCCACAGCAAAACGGTGTATCGGAGAGAAGAAACAGAACCTTGTTAGACATGGTTCGATCGATGATGAGCTATGCTCATTTGCCTGATTCGTTTTGGGGATATGCAGTAGAGACTGCTGCCTACATTTTGAACAATGTTCCCTCTAAAAGTGTTACTGGAACACCTTATGAGTTATGGAGAGGGCGTAAAACTAGTTTACGTCACTTCAGGATCTGGGGATGCCCGACACATGTGTTGGTGCAAAACCCTAAGAAATTGGAACGTCGTTCAAAAGTATGTTTATTCATAGGCTACCCAAAAGAATCGAAAGCTGGATACTTCTTTGATCCAGAAGAAAATAAAGTATTTGTATCGACAAATGCTACTTTTCTCGAAGAAGATCACATGAGAGATCATCAACCTCGCAGTAAACTAGTATTGCGTGAAATTTCTAAAGAAGCTACAGATAGATCAACAAGAGTTGTTGATGAGATTGGACCCTCAACAAGAGTTGTTGATGGAGCTAATACTTCTGATTACTCACATCCATCTCAAGAGTTGAGAATGCCTCGACGTAGTGGGAGAGTTGTGCAACAACCTGACCGTTACATGGGTTTAGTAGAAACTCAAATCATCATACCAGATGATGGAATAGAGGATCCATTGACCTATAAACAGGCAATGAATGATGTTGACAAAGATCAATAGATCAAAGCCATGGACCTCGAAATGGAGTCGATGTACTTCAATTCCGTCTGGGAACTTGTAGATCAACCAGATGGGGTAAAACCTATTGGTTGTAAATGGATCTACAAAAGGAAACGAGACCAAGCTGGTAAGGTACAGACCTTTAAAGCTCGATTAGTGACAAAGGGTTATACCCAGAGAGAGGGGGTAGACTATGATGAAACCTTCTCTCCTGTTGTCATGTTAAAATCAATTAGAATACTCTTGTCCATTGCCACATATTATGACTATGAGATTTGGCAAATGGATGTCAAGACAGCCTTTCTGAATGACAATCTTGAAGAGAGTATCTATATGTCTCAACCAGAGGGGTTTATAATACAACATCAAGAATAAAAAGTTTGTAAGCTTAAACGATCCATTTATGGGTTGAAATAAGCATCTAGATGCTGGAATATAAGGTTTGATACTGCGATCAAATCTTATGGTTTTGAACAAAACATTGACGAACCTTGTGTTTACAAGAAGATTGTCAAAACATCTGTAGCATTCCTCGTATTATATGTCGATGATATCTTACTCATTGGGAATGATGTAAGATGCCTGACTGACGTCAAGAAATGGCTAGCAACTCAATTCCAAATGAAAGATTTGGGAGAAGCTCAATATATTCTTGGGATCCAAATAGTTCGGAACCGCAAGAATAGAACATTAGCCATGTCTCAAGCATCTTATATTGACAAGATGTTGTCAAGATATAAAATGCAGAATTCCAAGAGGGGTTTGCTACCCTTCAGGCATGGAATTCACTTGTCGAAGGAACAATGTCCTAAGACACCTCAAGAAGTTGAGGATATGAGACGCATTCCCTATGCATCGGCAGTTGGAAGTCTGATGTATGCTATGTTGTGTACACGACCCGACATATGCTATGCAGTAGGTGTTGTCAGCAGGTTTCAGTCCAATCCTGGACTTATACATTGGACAACCGTTAAGAATATCCTCAAGTATCTTAGGAGAACGAGGGATTACATGCTCGTGTATAAAGGTAAGGATCTGATTCTTACAGGATACACTGATTCTGATTTCCAGTCGGATAAAGATTCGAGAAAATCAACATCGGGATCAGTGTTCACTCTGAATGGAGGAGCTGTAGTATGGCGGAGTATCAAGCAAAGTTGTGTTGCTGACTCCACTATGGAAGCAGAATACGTAGCTGCCTGTGAAGCAGCAAAAGAAGCTGTGTGGCTTAGAAAGTTTTTGAACGATTTGGAAGTTGTTCCAAATATGCATCTGCCTATCACTCTCTTTTGTGATAACAGTGGAGCAGTTGCAAATTCAAAAGAGCCAAGGAGCCATAAACGCGGGAAACATATTGAGCGAAAATATCATCTCATTCGAGAGATCGTCCAACGAGGAGACGTTATTGTGAAACAAATAGCCTCTGAGGACAACATTGCTGATCCATTTACAAAGGCTCTCACGGCTAAAGTGTTTGAGGGTCACCTAGTGAGACTAGGACTACAGGATGTATAATCTAGGGCAAGTGGGAGAAAACTATGGGTATGTGATGCCCTAGTTTATTGTATTTATTTCTCATTTTGAAAAACTCAACATTATGTATATATATGGATATATATTTATTACCACTGGAGTTTTAGTCCAAGTGGGAGTTTGTTGGGTTTTATGTCCTAAAACTCGTGGTTTGTAAACGATAAACATATTTTATTACTAATAAAGTGTTATTGAGGTTTATTCAATAAAGTTATTATTGAATATGTGAATTGCTTATTTCATTTTAGAAAACCATAAATCCAATAAACTAAGATCCATGGCTATAACATGAATACTTGAACTTTATGTGGAGACATAAAAGTGGATCAAGTTCGAGTAAATAGCCAAAACGGTCTATAGTATACGGATAAGGCTGGATACCTTATCTTGGGGACACTATTGGATGCGGCCCATTTTGTATTTAGTACAAACGATGTGATCCTGAATCGTTCATGTGGAGACATGTGAATGGGGGCGTCCTATGCAAAGAGTTTGCATTAGATCGGACCGGGAAATAAGTCACTCTTACTTTATAACGCTGTTTACTGTTTTAAAGACTGACTATTTCAAAACGATGACCTAGGTAACTTGACCTTAATCCTGAGCTAACTATGAACTCCTGTTTATTCGGGATTATCCTTAGATCTGCATGGGTGAGAGTGGCTCAACAGCGCCGACTCAATATGCCTCCCATTTCAGGGGTAAGACCGGATAGATAGCTGGGGACATAGGGTGCAAGATGGAATTCACTCCTACCCGTCTCTAGGGATAGTAGATAGGTTGTTCCCTTAAGTGCTGACTCCAGGTCTTGAACAAGGGGCCCCACCTTCTCATTGGCCCGAGAGGGACTCGGTATAGTGATTAGATCACATACCAATTGGTTTAGTGATTGGATCACAAACCAATTGTTCATTAGAGGATCAGTGGGACTTAAGGAGCAAGATGTAATTACGGGGGTAAAACAGATATTTGACCCGACCGTAAATTACGAACAACCTGTGAAGGGTCAACTTACTAATCATGGTTATATCGAGTGGACATAAATATATCTACAGTGAGGAGAATGCAACTACTAGGCTATAGTGGAATGTCCTGATAGTTAACGAATGTTGATTAACTAGGTTAAAGAGTTTAATCAGTTAATCTCGGATCGTTGGAGCTCATGATCTGTAGGTCCATGAGGTCCCCCTACTAGCTCATATCGGACTAAACCTTAGAACAGTGTGACAAGTGAATTCGAAGTGTTCGAATTCGAATTAGGGAATTAACGTTAAATATATGTGATATATTTAACGACATAACGTTCAATTGCGAATTGAACAATAGAGAGAGATGGTGATATTTAAATAAGATTTAATTATCGAAAATATGAATATGGATTCATAATCATGTATATCGGGAATGATCGGGATTAGTGTTGGATTTATTGGATATTAAATTTGAATTAATTAAATTGTTTAATTAATTATTTAATATTAATTTAATTTGATTTAAAATTAATTATTTGAATTAATTTTTAAATTGAATTAATTTGATCAAAGTTAGTCAAAAGTCAAATTTAAGACAATTGACTACAACTTTGTAAGTCAAAAGTCAAATGTTGACTCCACTAAACCTTGAAAGTCAAGAGTCATTTTGATGACTAAAGTGAGTGGAAAAATCCAATTCTTAAGTTAGTGGAAAAATCCAATTCTTGAGTTAGTGGGAAAAACCATTTGTTGGTGGTTTTATGAGTCAAACTTTTTTGCTAAGTGTTCATCCCACATCAAGCCACTAATCCCACTAGATTGAGTGGATTCTACATGGCATCCTATTGTTAACTCAATTTTGCATGTTTTTGCATGTAGTCTTCTATATATACAAAGGGTTAATGAGATTGACTTCTTCTTGGAATTTTGATGAACTTTGAGAAATTGTAAAGACAATTTCTCTACCATTCTCTCCAATTCCATCTTCAATTCTCTTTTAAATTAGTCACTCAAAGGATCCCACAATCCCGTTCTAAGGCCGGAGAATAGTCGGGAAGACTCTCGTGGTGGTTCGTGACTGTTACGTTCGAAGATCGAGTTTGGAATCAAGAAGAATTTGAACTTCAAAGGTAACTTCTAAATTATTGTCTTTGATTTTCAAATTACATGCTTTTTCTTTTTAAATTAACAAAATAAGAGTACTTAGATCCAACGATGCTTCCGCTATGCATGCCGAAATTCTATCATTTAGATAGTTCTTTTTCTGTTTTCTGTACTTGTTCACATGCCCTTTAGGCCACAAATAGAAATTGCATATTAGGAGCTTTGATCACTGTTAAATCTGCTCTGTTAGTGTCATTGCGGTTTCTTTGCGGACACCGCAATGTTTTTCTTTTCTTTTAAGCATGCTGTTATGTGAGGTATGACTTTCTGCTGGTATGTTCTGTCTTTAATTCTAAATATTTGACTGCATTGGTGATGTCCCTATGTAGTCTGTTTATTGAGCATGCTCGATGAGTGTCGAGTAAACTCTTGTTAGGTTTAATTAGCTTCATAAAATGTTAAGCATGTGCCTCTGTTAGACCTTACCATTTGATTTTAATAAATTTCTGCTGATGTGTTATCTGGACTGTTAGGGACATTCCATCCCTAGGAGTTTTAAATTATGTATGGTTTTTACTTAGACTAGATGCTTCTAAGATAAGTTTGGGGGCGTGCCACCTCAGACTCTCATTGGGGACAATGAGAAGTTCAAGTTTGGGGGAAGCAACCTCTAGTCCTAGGAGCACTCCTCTCTCCCTTGGGAAAATAGACATTGTTCTTCTTTGAAAAAAAAAAAAAAAAAGCAAAGGAAAAGAAAAGGGACATTGTCTTCCTCTAGGGATGCTGAGTAATCAGGGCCATTTGTGTAACCCACAAGTGGCACTGCATCAAAAGGCAATTCAAAGAGAACACTTTGCCAAAAGAAAAAGAAGAGAAGGAAAAATAAAAACAAAGAAGAAGAATGTGTGCCAGAAAGTTGCAGCCTAGGTGCTTAGATGTCTTGTGAACTGAACTCTGATCCTAAGTTAGCTAAGCACAGGGCTGTAGCTAGAAGGCTTGTCGAGGGAGATGAGTGTCTATCCAAAATAAGTATGCTAGGGCTTAGTCTGTTCTATGGATTGTACTCTGATACTTGTGTTGTTCTAAGTCTGGCATGACTCTAAGGATTCCTAGGTAATTCAAAAATAAAAAACCTTAGAAGCATGTACTAAGTCTGAGTTAAAACTAGGGAGAGTTTGAAAGCTTAGGGATGTCTGCACAATGTGCTCAATGATATAGGCAGATAAACCAAAAGATAGGAAGTTAGTAAAAACAAAAGGTTTTAAAGGCAAGGGAATTCAGAATAGACAAAATATGAAGTTAGTTTTAGCCTGAAGAGTGTCACAGGACAGCAATGCCTTTGACAGTGAGCCTAGGGAATCAACAAATCAGTTAGGTAGAGTTTAAAAGACCAGAGTTAGCAGCTAGGCAGAGAGAAAATAAGCCTTTATATTGCTCGAGGACTAACAATAACTCAAGTTTGGGGGTGTGTTACCTCTCCAAAAGTGTGTTATTTAGGACCTTAATTACCTAAAAATCATGGAAGTTCTTGAGTATTTTAGTTAGAAGTTAGCATAATGTGTGCTTAAAAGTGAGAATTTGAGAAATGATGCTAATTTAAGGCTTATTTGGAAAAGGAACGAAAAATGATGCAAATTGGTGAAAAAACGACTAATTTATACATTGCAGGTGCATTGAGGAAATATTGTGGAGCTCGCAATAGGATCGGCTGAAACAGAGCTTTGCGGCCATCGCAATGCAACCGCAATGTCAGTCTTTGCTGCTGCGATTTTTTCAGCCGTCAGTCTTTGCTGTTGCGCTTTTCCAGCCGCCAAACCTTTCTCCTGCTGCCACGTGGGAGGTTGTTACGCCAAAATGGATGGAGATCCGCAGCTGAAGGTACCTGTGGAGGCTATAAAAGAAGCCGAATGAAGATGGAAGAAACACAATCTGAAAGTGAGGAGCTCTCGATCGTGAAGAATCCCGAAGACAAAACCTTTTTCCCCCGACTGTTGGATCGAAGAAACAAGCCCTTGGCGTTGATAATTTCAGAGGAAGAAGAGAAGATCCTTCTTCTCTTCTGATTGAAATTATCCCCAAGATCAGCTAATCTTCTCCTTCATCCGAGGCGATTCACGACTTGGAAGATCCTCACGCAATTTACAGCTTTCCTTTACTGCTTTCTAGTTAACCATTATTCTTCTTTAAGCGTTGTTCTGAACCATTTACTGTTTTACCCTTTAAATATTGTTTTCGGATCAACGGTTTTTGCTTTACGAATTGTTATGAGATTTGCCTTTTTAAGAGTAATCAATTAGTTTTGTTGAGTTCTTCATTCCATGCTTAATCAATTAGTATTCGTAAATTCTTCGAAAACCATGAGTAACTAACTTAATAGAGGTTTGCTAAAGATGAATCTATAGGATAAAACTATGTGAATTCAGCATGTAAAGTAGCATGAATGCATTGAATGAATGTGATCTTCATCCCATGGGCAATTTCGACCGGCCATCCATTTTGTCTAAAGAATTCCTAACTTCTGGAAGGAGTAAGAATTCTGAGTCGTTCATTCATGTTAGCCTTTTATGGTAAATAGAGAGTGGCCTAGGAATAGGCATTCTCCTAGCACGTTTATTAGCATGTGTTTATGAATAGGTTGTTAGCTTTACTTGGACAGAAGTAATCTAAGAATCTAATGCATGTAATCGGAAGATGCATGAGAACTAGCTAAGACGATGCATGAGATTTTAAGTTACTGCTGAATGATCATAGTTAAATGCCTATAAAGAACTCTTATGCCAACCTTGCTGTCTTACTTTAGATTTTAAATCGTTGTTAAAGTATTGCGAGAATATTGCGAGAACCGCATTATCGATTTCTGCAGTGCCTTAGTCTTTTTTATTAGCTTTTAATCCATTGCGAAAGTATTGCGAGACCCGCAATACGCATTTTCCACATTATAACTTCATCACTTAATTTGCTTTGCATTTACGTTTGCATTCTTCTTGCATCTTTTATAATTCCGTACCTCAACCCAAAATCTATCCAATTTAAGTTGCCTTATCTAATCTAACACACCAAATCGCTAGTCACTAAACTCAGTCTCTGTGGGAAAACGAATTAAATTATACTTATCACTTGCTGCAGACCATGTATACTTGCATGATCTGAGTGCTCTTCGCATTTAATTTTACATACACACTGAGCACGCAACATAAGTACTTTTCCAAAAATGAGCCCTTCAATCCGTTCCATGTCGTGACAGACCCAGACGGAAGACAGTACAACCAATCTTTTGCCTTTTCCTTCAAAGTGAAAGGAAAGGCCCTCAAGCACAGCTGGTCCTCGATCACTCCTTGGGGCATCATTCCCGAACATACCAGATGAAATTCCTTAAGATGCTTCAGAGGATCCTCACCTGCATTGCCACAAAATGAAGGTAGTTGGTGAATTAATCCAGCTTTTAATTGGAAATTACCTGAAACTACCGGATACGTTATACACTGTGGCTGTCGGTCCAAGTCAGGTGATGCCAACTGTCTCAAGGTCCTCTGAGGCTCATCGTTAGCCATAGCCTCCATCTTTTCCACTTTTTCTCAAAAATTAAAAGAAAACTATACACGACAACTTAAAAGAAACGGGTAATATTGTAAAGAAAAATAAAAATAAATAGAACCAAAGAGAAATAATAAAAACAAAATAAAAATATTTACAAAATAAAAATAAGAAATAAAATAAAATACAAAACAAATAAAATTCAATCAAGTAGGATTAATTTTTGCTCCCCGGCAACGACGCCAATTTTGTTAGTTAACTTTTGTACGTTCACAAATTTTGGGTTGTCGAAGCCCGCCAAAATAATATTTATAAGCCAATTATACCGACTAACATGTGGTAAGTGATGACCGGGTCGAACCACATGTAGCTATCTATAATCTTAGTTTAATTGAATTGAATTTGCAATGATAAAAACATGGGGGTTTTGCTTTGGAAAACACTAACATTAACTGAATTAAGCTAACGGAGATTTAAAACGGGAAGTATAAAATTGACAAGTATGCTTGATTAGTAACTGTCGGGATTGATCTAATGTACTTCGGTTCATCGATTAACAAAGGAAATAGCCAAGACGCTTCATGCACACAAAATGCCTTGTCCCTCTCGGGTCCAAAACATCACAAAGACTTAATTAGAAACAAACAATTTTAATTCAACATGCATGCTAATTAATCTAAGTTCATGAGTCCTAAATTAATTAACAAACAGTAACGGGTACCATTGAGACGACTTAATCCTAAAACAAATCCGATTTGTCTCCTAATCTTAAGCCCGCCGTGAGAACATTAATCAACTCCTACCTTCAACTGTCACTTGGGCTCGAATTGATTAGCCACGAGCTAGACCTTCGCTACTATGTATTAAGGCTTGTGAGGAATTAACACTAGTCGACTAATCATGCGTAACAAATTAAGACGTCACTCTTAATCGGAAAGGCAAGTCATTCGTTCTTAATACAGACCAAGAGATGCAAGAAGTTCATTCAAGCATGCTAAACATTTCAATTAAGCACAAATCTCACCTAATACAAAAGATAAACAATCCCTAAACTTAACTAATCACTCACAAACCTCTAGCTAAACATGGAGAACAAGTTTCCCCAAGCATCCATGGAGGTTTTCTCCTTCATACAACCCAAAAATGGGGAAAAACTAAAAAAGAGGGAGAAAAGCGGCAATTCCGAGGGGAGAATGAATATTATATGACCTAAATTCAAAAAATGGGTTTTTATACTCATTTCCGCGTCAGACAAGCGCCTAGGCGCTGCACACTGTATATTCGAGGAACGTGCGTGCGTCGCGACAGTGCCTAGGCGTTAACCTCTATGGTCTGGAACAATGTCGGGCGCAGGGGCGCTGACCTATCAGGTTTGGAATAATATCGGGCGCCTAGGCGCTGTGCGCTGGGTCTGAGAGGTTCTCTTAGCGCAGAGGCGCTGCCGGCCAGCGCCGGGGCGCTGGGCGCTCTATCTTGAAGCATTCGTTGGGCGCCGCACGCCAGCGCCAAGGCGCTAACCTCTCGGGTTTTGGCCTTCATTTCTTCAACACTTCATCTTTTGCACCTTCCCTGCACTCTTCTAGTCCCGAGTACTTCCCGAAGCTCCTAAAATGCCCGATTTAACTCTGGAACTTGCAATTGGACTTCCCGAGCTCTCTAATCAAGAAACACCTATAAGCAAGGTAAATTATCATAATTAAGCACAATTTTTAGCCAGTATTAAAGACATAATAATAACTCTATTTTAGAGCTATCAAGTAGTCCTTGCCCTATTGGAGGGGGGACCTACCTCGGATCCCGTGGTGGGGCCGAGTGTGGTGGTGGGTTCCCCCACTGTAGGAGGTCGCGCTCCACGAGGGTTCTCTCATAGTTGAGAGTCTGATTGCGAGAAATGCACGTCGTGTTCGGTCCCTTCTGGAGACACAGATTGTCGAGCAACAGTCGGACCCTTTAAAACTCGAGGGTGCCTTTGCTGACTCCGCGACTTATGTTGCCTTGGACAAGGAGATTATGCGGAAGGGCCTAAAGCTCTTTGTCGGTAGGCCCAGACTATTGACTGTTGCCTAGGTGAAGGTGCTTGAAGGTGTTTTGGAAAACTTCTGGGTCTCTACGTTATCGTCTTTAGGAGATATTACTCCTTGAGGCTCTTTCCCTTTTTTTTTTGTTCGGGGGATCTTCCCCCCTTGTAATGATTCTTGGGTCTGGCCCCGTTTTTGTAATGTGAAGGAGTTTCTTTTGGTTTTCCTCCATTTTTGCATTACTTGTTAATTTGTGGTTGTTCCTCGAGCCTAGTCTCCGTCGGCCCCTACTTGAGGTCGGTTGCTCTATGGTCACCGTCGTCAAGTACATTGACCTAGGTCGGGGAAAATGCTGTGCAGCGGTCTCGCATGGGTTGTGTGAATGTACCACGCTAAGTTCCCCCATTTACGTTTCTTGGAAGTCATTCCTCCGCGTTCGGAGGGGTGGCTGCCTACATACCCCTTTGAGTATGTCGAGCGGAGTTTCTCCGCTTAAGCTCGCGCACTGATGCCGCTTGTTGATTGTAGGTTTGCGCTGGGACATATTTTGCGCTAGAATGCTACGGTTTGATGCCTGCCGGAGGGTTTGATTCCTGTGTGTCCGATGCCACATACTTCTTCGTCGGTCGACCGAGACTCGAGTGTGCTGAAAGTTTGTGCACGACGACGAGTGGCTTAGACGTGAGAAGCTGTGTCAAAGCGTGAGGACTTGGTGCTTGCTGGAGGGCTTGATGCCTGCGTGTCCGATGCCACGTACTTCTCCGTCAGTCGGTCGAGACTCGGGTGTGCTGAAATCTTGTGCACTACCAGCGAATGGCTTAGATGGGAGAAGCCCTGTCGGAGCATGAGGACTTGGTGCCCGCTGGAGGGCTTGATGCCTGCGTGTCCGAGGCAACGTACTTCTTCGTCGGTGGGCCGAGACTCGGGTGTGCTAAAATCTTGTGCACGACCGACGAGTGGCTTAGACGAAAGAAGCTGCATCAGAGCACAAGGACTTGGTGCTTGCGTGTCCGAGGCTACGTACTTCTCCATCGGTCGGTGTTACGTCTCCAAAAGTGACCTTTTTAGGACTTATTTATCTTAGAAAAATGTACACTCTTAGGTGTTTTTGATAGCATTTAGCTTAAACCTATGCTTATATATGATAATTAGAAGAAGGAAGCTAAATTGGGACTTGTGCACAAAAGGAAAGAAAAGGGTTGAAAAACGAAGTAAAAGAATGAAAAATATGCATTGCGACAGCATTGCGGAAACATTGCTGAAACCGCAATGTTTCAAGTGAAATCCGTAAGTTGACTGATCTGTTTCTGTTAATTTTCGTTATTTCAGGGATTCGTTCTTTCTCCTCCATCCATTTTGAAGTATGACGTTGAAGATGGATGGTTCTCCTTGGCCCAAACGCACCTGCAGATTACTATAAAAGGGGGTCAAAGTAGAGGGTTTGATCATCATCCGAAAGCGTAGAAGTCTCTTCGCAGCTCCATCTTTTCTCCTGTTTTTCTTCTCCGTCTGTTGGTTTGAGAGGTTCAGCTGTTGGAGTCGACAATCTGATAGGAAGGAGAGAAGATTCCTCTTCTCTCCCGATTGGATTCATCCAAGCAAGGCTGACCTTTCTCTCCCTTCAGCCGAGGCGTTTGCGACGAGGCGTTCAAGCTTAATTACTGCTTTCTGTCTTTCATTTCTAATTTCCAGCTCTGCTTTGTTGTTGTTTCTCTTCTGATAGCTAGTTCATTTCATTTCGTTGCTTTCTGTCTTTATGTTATTCACTTTAAGCTTCTCTTTGTTCATTCAAACAATCAAGTAATCAAAGCACAATTCATTATTTCACAGTTTCTTATCTTTTGCTGCTACTGTTTTACCTTGCTGTTTTAAATTTATTTCCCTTCTAAGCATGTCTACTTCATCTCTTATTTCTGTTCTTTCTATATCCATGAGTAACTAAGTCACATAGGGGCATGCTAATGACAATACTATAGGCTAAAAAACGTGAACCAAGCATGTAGGATAGCTCTCAAAGCATTGATTGTATGTAAGCTTCATTCCACGGGCAATTTCGATTGGCCATCCATTTTGTCCAAAGAACTCCTAACCTCTGGAAGGAGTAAGAGTTCAGAGTCATACACTCATGCTAGCCTTTTAAGGTAACCAGAAAATGACCTAGGAATAGGCGTTTTCCTAGTACAAACCATATCTTTCTGCTTTAACAAGATGCTTAAGACCTTACTTGGACATGAGTAAACTAAAGAATCTAATGCATGAAATCGGAAGATACATGAGATTGAGTTATTTTGATGCATAGTGAGTTGATCCAGTGCTTGAGAATCGTATAAAAATGCCTATAGGGGAGTCGTTAGTAGCCCTTGTTTCTCCATTTTACACACTTTCGCTGTTAGTAACATTGCGGTAGAATTGCTGTTTCCGCAATTCTGCTAAGTTAAAAATTCTGTTTAGCTACTTTCTTCTTCGTTTATTAATCTCTTCTATTTTCATTTGAGTTTATCATTGACTTGAACTTGTTTATGTTGCTCCCCTTTACATATTCCTTAGAAATTAGACAACTTAAAATCAATTCTACCCTATCAAATCCACCCATTCTTCCTTAACAATACACTTCACGAGTAGCTAATAATAAATCTCTGTTGGAAAACGAATGAAAAAATACTTACTACTTGCTTACAAGATCATGTATGCTTGCATGTTCTGAGTGCTCTCTATCTATTATTGCTATTTATTTCACACATTGAGCACACAACAGTCGGCCGAGACTCGGGTGTGCTGAAAGCTTGGGCACGACCGACGAGTGGCTTATACGGGAGAAGCTGCGTCTGAGCGTGAGGACTTGGTGCCCGCTTGAGGGCTTGATGCCTGCGTGTCTAATGCCACGTACTTCTTCGTTGGTCGATCGAGACTCGGGTGTGCTAAGAGCTTGGGCACGACTGACGAGTGGCTTAGACGGGAGAAGCTGCGTCAGAGCGTAAGGACTTGGTGCCTGCTGGAGGACTTGATGTCTGCGTGTCCGAGGCCACGTACTTCTCCATCAGTCGGCCGAGGCTCGAGTGTGCTGAAATCTTGTGCACGACCGACCAGTGACTTAGACGGGAGAAGCTGCATCGATGTGTGAGGGCTTGCTGCCTGCTGGAGGGCTTGATGCCTGCGTGTCTGAGGCCACATACTTCTTCGTCTGTCGGTCGAGACTCGGATGTGCTGAAAGCTTGTGCATGACCGACGAGTGGCTGAGACGGGAGAAGTTGCGTCGGAGCGTGAGGACTTGGTGCCTGCTGAAAGGCTTGATGCCTGCGTGTCCGATGCCACGTACTTCTCCGTCGGTCGGCCGAGACTTGGGTGTGCTGAGAGCTTGGGCACGACTGACGAGTGGCTTAGACGGGAGAAGTTGTGTCGAAGCGTGAGGACTTGGTGCCTGCGTTTCCGATGCCACGTACTTCTTCGTCGGTTGGCCAAGACTCGGGTGAGCTGAAAGTTTGTACACGACCGACGAGTGGTCTAAAACGTGAGAAACTGCGTCGAAGCGTGAGGACTTGGTGCCTGCTGGAGGGTTTGATGCCTGAGTGTCCGATGCCACGTACTTCTCCGTCGGTCGGCTGAGAGTCAGGTGTGCTGAAAGCTTGTGTATGACCGACAGGTGGCTTAGACGGGAGAAGCTGCGTCGGAGCGTGAGGGCTTGATGTGCTCGGCTTCACCGATCTTTCCCTTGGTCAATTCAAGGCCTTAACAGTCAGAGGCTTCGAAGTGGGCCCCAACTCTGCGGGCGATCAGTCGGGTCCAATCCTGGTTTATTGGGAAGGAGAATTGAGGACGTAGAGATGCAAATTGGCGCGGCGGGTGGGCTGTTGCGTCGATTCCCTGTGCACTGAGAAGACAAAACGGATGTGGTAACGCCGCACCTTGTTTCGAGGTAGCGTTGAGTTCCCAGGCTATCCCCCGTCCGTTGGATGGGTGATGCGCTGGACGTCTAGGATGTCCTCGGGGTTGCTATAAAGAGGGGATGACCCATGCAGTGATCTCCACACCTCTCCTTCTGTCGGCCCCAATGTATTTTGCCGGTTGGTGGTGCAGATTTTTGAATATCCGCTTAATTCACAGGCTGTCGAAGCCTGACCAAAATGAATTTATAAGCCTATTAACCTTAGCTTTGCAGCTAGTGGCAACAGGGTCGATCCACTGAGAAGGAATGATCAGATTGAAATTGATAGCTCGAAATGGAATTTAATTGATTAATTGAGTTTTATGACAAAGAGGGGGTTTTAACATGCAAGGGGAGAAATAAATCGCTAACGGAAAGAGTAAAGAGAAAAAGATTAAAGAGTGTTCGGTTTAGGGGATTTCCGGGATTTGCTAGGCATTCTAACATTTATCATTTAATTCGAATCTAAGGCTAATATTTTGATGTGCACGCGGTCGGTTACCTGGGATGCCCTTTTGTAACTGGCTCTATGTTAATTAATTAGATCAAAAAGTCCTAATTAAACATTATTCAAAGTCTCATTAGAGTGATCAGCCCCAAATTGACTCTAAACAGTCACTAGCTAACCGCGACGAACATTCGAATATGCATTCCTATTTCTAATTGGTTACCTGCCAACACTAAAGTACCCAACAATTATCATGCATACATCGATACTCCGATTTAGTTTTGTTATTCTGTGTTACTATGGCGAAAAGGAGAGGCAAGGCATCGCTATTCTATAACAATAACATACGCAAGAAAACTCGATTGTCCGTCGTCGAAATCTAACTTATGCATGGGTTTAAGAGAGAATAACAAATGCAATCAATAATTTAAGCCTATTCAGAACCATATGCGTAGATTATCAAAATGTAAATGCCTAACAAATAATCCCTAAATCATCCCGAACCGTACACAGTACTGTTACGTCTCCAAAAGTGACCTTTTTAGGACTTAATTATCTTAGAAAGATGTACACTCTTAGGTGTTTTTGATAGGATTTAGCTTAAACCTATGCTTAAATATGAGAATTAGAAGAAGGTAGCTAAATTAGGACTTATGTACAAAAGGAAAGAAAATGATTGAAAACCGAAGTAAAAGAATGAAAAGTAAGCATTGCGGCAGCATTGCGGAAACATTGCTGAAACCGCAATGTTTCAAGTGAAAACCGTAAGTTGACTGATCTTTTTCTGTTTAGATCCGATATTTCAGGGATTCGTTCTTTCTCCTCCATCCATTGTGAAGTACGACGTTGAGGATGGACGGTTCTCCTTGGCCCAATCGCACCTGCAGAAGCCTATAAAAGGAGGTCAAAGTCGAAGGTTCAAGCATCATCCAAAAGCGTAGAAGTCTCTTCGCAGCTCCATCTTTTCTCCTGTTTTTCTTCTTCGTCTGTTGGTGTGAGAGTTTCAGCTGTTGGAATCGACAATCTGATAGGAAGGAGAGAAGTTCTTCCTCCCGATTGGATTCATCCAAGCAAGGCTACTCTTTCTCCCCATTCAGTCGAGGCATTCGCACGAAGCGTTCAAACATCATTTACTGTTTTCTGTCTTTCAATTCTAATTTCCAGCTCTGTTTAGTTGTTGTTTCTCTTCTAGTAGCTAGATCATTTCATTTCGTTGCTTTCTGTCTTTACTTTATTTACTTTAAGCTTTCCTTTGTTCATTCAAACAATCAAGTAATCAAAGCAAAATTCAGCATTTCACAGTCCCTTGCCTTTGCGATCTACTGTTTTTTCTTACTGTTTTGTCTTTAAATTCCTTCTAAGTATGTCTATTTCAACTTGTATTTCTGTTCTATCTATATCCATGAGTAGCTAAGTCACTTAGGGGCATGCTAATGACAATACTATAGGCTAAAAAACGTGAACCAAGCATGTAGGATAACTCTCGAAGCATTGATTGTATGTAAGCTTCATCCCACGGGCAATTTCGATTGGCCATCCATTTTGTCCTAAGAACTCCTAACCTCTGGAAGGAGTAAGAGTTCAGAGTCATGCACTCATGCTAGCCTTTTAAGGTAACCAGAAAACGACCTAGGAATAGGCGTGTTCCTAGTACAAACCATATCTTTCTGCTTTAACAAGATGCTTAAGACCTTACTTGGACATGAGTAAACTAAAGAATCTAATGCATGAAATCGGAAGATACATGAGATTGAGGTAGTTTGATGCATAGTGAGTTGATCCAGTGCTTGAGAATCGTATAAAAATGCCTATAGAGGAGTCGTTAGTAGCCCTTATTTCTCCATTTTACACACTTTCGCTGTTAGTAACATTGCGGTAGAATTGTTGTTTCCGCAATTCTGCTAAGTTAAAAATTCTGTTTAGCTACTTTCTGCTTCGTTTATTAATCTCGTCTCTTTTCATTTGAGTTTATCATTGATTTGCACTTGTTTATGTTACTACCCTTTATATATTCCTTAGAACTTAGACAGTTTAAAACCAATCCTATCCCATCAAATCCACCCATTCTTTCTTAACAATACACTTCACGAGTAGCTAATAATAAATCTCTGTGGGAAAACGAATGAAAAAAATACTTACTACTTGCTATAAGATCATGTATGCTTGCATGTTCTGAGTGCTCTCTCTATCTTATTGCTTATTTATTTTAACACATTGAGCACGCAACAAGTTTTTGGCGCCGCTACCGGGGATTTATTTCAGTGAAAACGAAGTTTGTTAAGTTTGAAACACCAAGTTCATTGTCTATTGAAGCTGATTTGTTTTCATTTCTTTTGTAGGTACTAGTTGGGTTAGTTTATGAGTGAGCCTTCAAGTAGTGATCTAGAGTTCAACCCTGAGCCTGAGAGATTACTTAGGGCCAGAAATAGAGCCAAGAAACGTCTCTTTAACCAACCCCGTTTACCTCAAATAATTGCTGAAACCGCAGAGTCTCCGCAATCCTCTCAAGAAGAAATGGAAGGGATAGTTCCAAATCCGGTACCTGTCATTCGCAATCCCATCGAAATAGCGAATGACAAGAATAGTGCCATTCTCTCATACTTAGTTCCCATGCCTGGGGAGCTAAACCCAAGTATAATCCGCCCTGGGAATCCAGCCTCAGTCTGCTACGTTGGAAGCCAGCAGCAGCCTAGGAACAACCCCTATTCCAATACTTACAACCCTGGCTGGAGGAACCACCCAAATCTGTCATGGGGTGGCCAGCAGAATGCTAACCAAGCTCCTAACCAACCAAGGCCGAGTGGAACACCTGGTTTCACTCCCCAACATAACCAATCCATGTATCAAAAACCATATAACCAACCAGTAGGGTCCTCTGTAGAAAATCTACTCAAGGAGTACATCGCCAAGAATGATGCTACTCTCCAAAGTCAGCAAGCTACTCTTAGGAGCCTAGAGAACCAAATAGGGCAACTAGCCAATGAACTCAAAAGTAGGCCCCAAGGTAGACTTCCTGCTGATACTGAGGTGCCAAGGAGAGATGGAAAAGAGCAAGTTCAAGCAATTGAACTTAGAAGTGGTAGACCGTTGGTGAGCAACACAAAGGAAGCCCCAAAGAGAGTAGAGAACACTGAGTCTAGTGCTCCACTGGAGTCTCTGCCAAACCAAGGTCAACCATCAACAAGCACATCAGGAGCAAGGCTGGAGCCAATCATAGAGGAGATAGAAGAAATTCCAAGGCCTCCACCTATCCTGAGGCGACCTGAAGTGCCTGCATATGTGCCACCACCTCCATTTCCTCGAAGGCTAAAGAAAAAACAAGAACAGGAAGTGCACTTTAATAAATTTCTAGAAATTCTTAAACAAGTGCATGTTAATATTCCTTTTGTATAAGTTTTACAGTCTATGCCCTCTTATGTAAAGTTTTTGAAGGATATTATCACTAACAAGAGAATAATTGGTGAGTTTGAAACAGTAAATCTCACTGAGGAGTGCAGTGCAATACTCCAGAACAAGCTACCCAAGAAGGAGAAGGATCCTGGTTCCTTCACCTTACCTGTAGAGCTAGGAGGCAAGCACGTGGGCAGAGCTCTTTGTGACCTGGGAGCCAGCATAAACCTCATGCCCCTATCACTATTCCGCCAGCTAGGAATAGGAGAAGCACGTCCAACCACTGTCACTTTACAACTAGCAGACAGATCCATAGCCTACCCTGAAGGTAAGATTGAGGATATTCTTGTAAAGGTTGACAAGTTTATTTTCCTTGCAGATTTCATTATCCTGGATTATGAAGCAGACAAGGAGGTCCCCATCCTATTAGGCAGACCGTTTCTCGCCACAGGTAGGGCCCTGATAGATGTCCAAAAAGGTGAGCTCACAATGAGGGTTCATGATGAAGAGGTGAAATTTAGTGTATATAAAGCTTTAAGGTATCCCTCTGACTCTGAATCTTGTGCTAGCATGGATATTATAGACTCACTAATGGAAGAACAGCTGGAGCATGTATTATTAACTAAGCATGCTAATGAATATGTACATTTAGATGTAGCTGACTTGAATGTATCTGAGATAATGGATATACCTGTAGATAAAACACAGCATGTATGTATAAATAATGACTTAACAGATAAATCCTTAAATCCTTTAAAACCATCCATTGAGCATCCACCTGTCTTAGAATTGAAACCTCTCCCCACTCACCTCAAGTATGGGTATCTAGGAAGTAATGATACTTTGCCTGTGATTATTTCTTCTAAATTAAGTGAAAAGCATGAGGTTGAACTGATTTTATTACTTAAGCAACATAGGAAGGCTATTGCAAGGACTATTGCTGACATTAGAGGCATTAGCCCTTCTTATTGCATGCATAAGATTATATTAGAGGAAGAGCATACACCCCGAGTAGATCACCAACGTAGGTTGAACCCCTCTATGAAAGAGGTAGTTAAAAAGGAAATAATAAAATGGTTAGATGCTGGGGTGATCTTCCCTATAGATAGTAGTCAGTGGGTGAGTCCTATACAATGTGTACCTAAGAAGGGAGGGATGACTGTGGTAGTCAATGAGAGCAATGAACTGATTCCAACTAGGACTATCACAGGATGGAGAGTTTGCATGGATTATAGGAAATTAAATAAGGAAACCAAAAAAGACCACTTCCCTCTACCATTCATTGACCAAATGTTAGATAGAATAGCTGGTAGAGCTTACTACTGCTTCTTAGACGGTTATTCAGGATATAACCAGATCACTATAGACCCCAAAGACCAAGAAAAGACTACCTTCACTTGCCCTTTTGGAACATTTGCCTTTCGCAGAATGCCTTTTGGCTTATGCAATGCACCGGCAACATTCCAAAGGTGCATGTTGGCAATCTTCTCTGATTTGGATGAGTCCATGATAGAGATATTCATGGATGATTTCTCAGTCTTTGGGGATTCCTTTACAAACTGTCTAGAGAATTTAGGACAAGTCCTGGCTAGGTGTGAGGAGACTAACCTAGTACTTAATTGGGAAAAGTGCCACTTCATGGTGGATGAAGGGATTGTCTTAGGTCATAGAGTGTCAAGAGCAGGAGTGGAGGTCGATAGGGCCAAAATTGAGATAATAGAGAAGCTGGTAGAACCTCAGAATGTAAAAGCCATTAGGAGTTTCTTAGGACATGCAGGCTTCTATAGAAGGTTCATTAAGAACTTTTCTAAGATAGCCAAGCCTCTGTGTGAGCTTCTAGAGCTGAATAGGCCATTCATCTTCTCTAAAGAATGTTTCCTAGCTTGGAAAACCCTTAAGGAAGCACTAGTCAAAGCACCTATTATAGTAGGGCCAAATTGGGATCTCCCATTTGAGATGTTATGTGATGCAAGTGACTATGCTGTAGGGGTCATGTTAGGACAAAAGATTGACAAGTTAACACACCCTGTATACTATGCTAGTAAAACACTTAATGAGGCTCAATGTAATTATACAACTACTGAAAAAGAGATGCTAGCTGTAGTGTTTGCTTGTGAGAAATTTAGAAATTACATTGCAGGCACTAGGACGATTGTGTACACTGACCATTCTGCTTTAAAATACCTCATGAGGAAGGCTGATGCTAAGCCTAGGTTGATTAGATGGGTGTTATTGCTGCAGGAATTTGATTTGGACATTAGAGATAAGAAAGGATGTGAAAATGTGGTTGCGGATCATCTTTCCAGATTGCAGCATAATTGCGGAAAAATTGCAGAAGCCGCAATTTCTGATGCTTTTATTGATGAACATATCTTTGTATTAACTCATCGTGATAACGATGAGGAACCATGGTTTGCTGACATTGCTAACTTCCTTGCATCACAGGTACTACCAACTTTCAAGGGAGGCCAAGAGAAGAAGAAGTTCCTGCATGAAGCAAGGAAGTTCATATGGGATGATTGATAGCTCTAAAATAGAGCTATAATTATAGCCTCAAATCTAGCTAAATGCCATGCTTAATTTAGTTAAATTGCCTTTTTATAGGTGTTTTCGTGGCGAAGAGCTCGGGAAGTCCATTTATGAATTACAGGGCTAAATCGATCATTTAAGAGGTTTCGGGAAGTGTTCGGGTCAAAACGATAGGCCAAACGGAGTTCGGGAGCAAAAACGACCCAAAATGGGGTTTAGACCCGAGAGGTCAGCGCCCAGGCGCCGGCGCCCAGCGCCCCAGCGCCCACGCCCGCGCGCGCCACAAGCCAACGCCCGCGCGGACCCGCGCGCCCACGCCCGCGCCGCACGCCCGCGCGCCCTGCGCGCGCTCCCCGCCCGTCATTGAAAGTCCACGCGCGCGCCCGCGCGCGTCCCTCGCCCTCGCCCGGTCCGTGTCCGAGCGCCCGCGCGCGCCGCCTCGCCTCGCCCGCGCCCAGACCGCCGACGCCCGCGCGCGTCGCTCGCCCGCCTCAGCGCCCGAGCGCCCGTCATCGTAGGTCACCCGCGCGCGGCGCTCGACCGCTCGCCCGTGTCCGCGCGCGCCGCTCGCCCACGCCTCGCCTCGCCCGCGCGCGCAGCCCTTTCCCTGACGCAAAATAACCGTCATCTAAAGTCCTGAAGCCCGTCCTTAAAAGTTAAGAAATTCCCATTTTTGTAAATTTTTCCAGAGGGCTCAGCGCCTAGGCGCTGACTATGGCGCCTAGGCGCTGTCTCGATTCTGTGCGCGCGCCCCCGCGGCGCCTAGGCGCTGACTTATGGCGCCTAGGCGCTAGTCTGACGCAGAAATGGGTATTTAAGTCCGTTTTTGCTGTTTTTAGGTTATTCTTTCCCATTCTCTCTCATTTTCTTCCGCCCCCATTTGTTGTAGAGCTCAAATCTTGAGCCAAAACATATTTCTTACCTATTCTAATACATTATCTTGTTGATTTCTCTTGATTTTCACAACGGGGAGCTAAGGTAAGTGCTCTAATTCGAGTTTAGGGGTTGTTTTGATGCTTAGGGAGGGTTTATATGAATTTCTAGCTTGGTTTTGTTAATTTCTTGCATCTCTTGGTCTGTATTAAGAACGAATAACTTGCCTTTCCGATTAGGAGTGACGTCCATAATTAGTTACGCATGCTTAGTTGGCTATTATTGATTTTTGACAAACTTCAATACTTAGTAGCGAAAGTCTAGCTCGTGGCTAATCAATTCGAGCCTAAGTGACAGTTGGGGGTAGGAGTTGATTAACGTTTTCACGGCGGGCTTAAGACTAAGAGATAAATCGAATTAGTTCTAGGATTAATTCGTCTCAATGATACCCGTTACTGTTTGTTAATTGGTTTAAGCGTCATGAACTTAGATTAATTGGGAAGCATGTTTAATTAGAATTTACGCCTCTAATTAATTCTTTGGGGTGCTTCGGACCCGTTTGGGACGAAGCATTTTGTGTGCATGAAATAGAATTACCTTGCTAATTAGAATCCCTATGAACTAAGCGCATCAAGATAAATCCCGACACTCGAATTAGGAGCACGTGTTACATTTAATTATTTTTCGCTCTTTACTTTTCGCAATTATTTTTCCGTTAGATTAGTTTAGTTTTAATTAACTCCCCCTTTATTTGCTTTTGAGTTTTAGTTAAAAGACAAATATAAATTAGCTAGGAGAAAATAACTTAGGTTCCCTGTGGTTCGACACCCGTTACCACTAGCTGCAAAGCTTAGTAGTTTCGGTATTATAAATGTTATTTTGGCAAGCCTCGACAGCTTGAAATTGGAGTACCCCAAAAGTGCTCTACCAAAATTGGCGCCGTTGCCGGGGAACCATTTAATTTCTCTTAGTTAAATTTTATTTGTTAAAAAAAAAAAAAAAAAAAAATGTATGGTTCCAAGGGATCTCTCTCTGATGAAGTCAGTGAACTGAAAGCTCAAATGTCTGATTTAGTTGCTTTATGTAAATCAACTGTTGAGGATTATCAGGCATACAACAGAGCTCGAGAGGAAAGTCAAGCTCGCACAGGTTTGTTATTGGAACAAATGGTTGCGCAAATGGCCACTACTAACTTTGAATTGCAGAAGGCAGCAACCATATTCCATCAAGAACAAGCTCAGCCTCAAGAAGAGTCCTGGGAAGACTCATGCCCCGAGTACTTTCCTTCGATGTCTGACGAACAAGGGGAGGCTGAGTTTAGCCCCGAGGAATATCCTGAGGAGACTGACGATGCGAATGAGCTGAGTGGAGCTGAGACTTCTCCAGGATTGAAATTCTAGGCGGAATTTCTCGCCTGTGATGAAGAAGATCTCAGAGAATTCTTAGAGGTAAGTAATTCTCCACCTGTTGATTTCGATTCAGAGCATGAATTTTGTATTGAAAATTTATTTGAAGAATCATGCATGGATGAGCTTGAGCATATTTCTGATGTTGAAGATATTTTCGGAAATCTTTTCACTGATGAGTTAGAACCAGCATGCTATGAAAATATTGTTGTGATGGATGAGGAAGTGGCAATTGTGCCTTTAGATTATTTATCTCCTTGTGTTGTGCCTCGTGATAATTCATGTAATCTAGGAGATTTATCTTGCATGCCCCCTTCCATCTGTGCTTCAGTTAATGTTGGTTGCCTCGAGAATTTCGATGTGATCCCTTCCCATATCGAGTCTTTATTTTCTGTTCAGTTAGTTGAGTCTTTTAATTATGTTGAGTCAGTTGAGTCTGCTTTTATTTTGTTTGAGTCTGTTGAGTCTTTTATTTTTCCATATATCAAAAATACCAAAAAAATAACAACTCTGTCCGGCTGCCTCCAAAAGTCGAAGAGCTTGCTTCTCTTAGCAGGTTTTATTGATTCAAGGAAGAAGGGGCCGAAGAAGTACGAGAATTTCTATGTACCCTGACAGAGTGGAAGACACGTCGAGCATAACGACGTTAAAAATTTGCGCTTCTTGGGAGGCAACCCATGAGTATTTCAATTTTTGTCTTTACTTTTAGTTCCTATTTTCCTATCTTAGTTTTTTCTTGCTTTCTTAGGTAATAAGCGAGAGATGAACTGCATTTCGGATCTATTTTTAAAGACGAGGTTGCGCATCCCTACTCACCGATCCCGCAAAAATTCAGGGGAGGTTTCTGTTCCCTTTAATTTTTGACGTTATCATTGTTTATCTGTGGGATTAGATGCATTGAGGACAATGCAATCTTTTAGGTGGGGGGTAGAATGTATATTCGGACTTCGTTGTAGTTCTTGAGCATGTCATACTCTGATTTTGAGATGTTTAGGAATCTGAATGCATGTTGTCCGATGAGGACTTTCTGTGATTTGTTTGTAAATACTCCATAATTGTGCATTGCGAGAAAGCTATGAGAATGTATGCATAGTTTGAGCATATTTTAAAATTTTTTCGAATATTCCCCTACATTCACTGAGCACGTAGACCTCTTACTCTTAGTTCTGTAGGCTTAGAATAATTTTATTTGGTCTGAAAACTTGTTGTCACCCCGAAAGGTACCTTTAGGGAGGCTTGATGTGTTAGAATTTATAACGAATCATTTGATTTAGCGAAGCTATATGCCTATTTAAAAATAAATCATTGAGAGTAAAAGAGCATGTTTGTAATATATTATGAGGTGCTCCTCCTTCTTGTGTTGCCCGTGTAACCAGGGGCAATCGTGTAACCCACGGTTGCCACTGCATGAAAAGGCAACTAACAGAAGTGAGCACTAGTCCTTAAAAACGTGAAGCCAACTAAAAGCTTGACGTGTTAGGCTCTCAAGAAAAGAAAAGAAAAAAAAAATAGTTAGGCCTTTTGTTTTGTTATTCTTTCCGACATTGAAAAGCCATTAGACTGTTCTCATTGCCAGAAGTAGGGGGAAGATGAGTATTAGGATTGATTAAGGTGGTTCCGGGTCTATGAAAACTAGGATAGGAGGCGCTAATCACACACACACGTAGGGAATAGGAGTTAATATTTTGAAATATTCACAATTTATGCATATGCTTGATTGTTTTCCGTTTGCATGATTATCTTGTTTTTGCAAGTATTGAGATTTGAGTCGTCAGCATGCATGCTTATTTCTATGAGATAAATCTAAGTTTTCCTTGCTCGAGGACTAGCAAGATTCAGGTGGGGGGTATTTTGATAGCTCTAAAATAGAGCTATAATTATAGCCTCAAATCTAGCTAAATGCCATGCTTAATTTAGTTAAATTGCCTTTTTATAGGTGTTTTCGTGGCGAAGAGCTCGGGAAGTCCATTTATGAATTACAGGGCTAAATCGGTAATTTAAGAGGTTTCGGGAAGTGTTCGGGTCAAAACGATAGGCCAAACGGAGTTCGGGAGCAAAAACGACCCAAAATGGGGTTTAGACCCGAGAGGTCAGCGCCCAGGCGCCGGCGCCCAGCGCCCCAGCGCCCACGCCCGCGCGCGCCACAAGCCAACGCCCGCGCGCACCCGCGCGCGCTCCCCGCCCGTCATTGAAAGTCCACGCGCGCGCCCGCGCGCGTCCCTCGCCCTCGCCCGGTCCGTGTCCGAGCGCCCGCGCGCGCCGCCTCGCCTCGCCCGCGCCCAGACCGCCGACGCCCGCGCGCGTCGCTCGCCCGCCTCAACGCCCGAGCGCCCGTCATCGTAGGTCACCCGCGCGCGGCGCTCGACCGCTCGCCCGTGTCCGCGCGCGCCGCTCGCCCACGCCTCGCCTCGCCCGCGCGCGCAGCCCTTTCCCTGACGCAAAATAACCGTCATCTAAAGTCCTGAAGCCCGTCCTTAAAAGTTAAGAAATTCCCATTTTTGTAAATTTTTCCAGAGGGCTCAGCGCCTAGGCGCTGACTATGGCGCCTAGGCGCTGTCTCGATTCTGTGCGCGCGCCCCCGCGGCGCCTAGGCGCTGACTTATGGCGCCTAGGCGCTAGTCTGACGCAGAAATGGGTATTTAAGTCCGTTTTTGCTGTTTTTAGGTTATTCTTTCCCATTCTCTCTCATTTTCTTCCGCCCCCATTTGTTGTAGAGCTCAAATCTTGAGCCAAAACATATTTCTTACCTATTCTAATACATTATCTTGTTGATTTCTCTTGATTTTCACAACGGGGAGCTAAGGTAAGTGCTCTAATTCGAGTTTAGGGGTTGTTTTGATGCTTAGGGAGGGTTTATATGAATTTCTAGCTTGGTTTTGTTAATTTCTTGCATCTCTTGGTCTGTATTAAGAACGAATAACTTGCCTTTCCGATTAGGAGTGACGTCCATAATTAGTTACGCATGCTTAGTTGGCTATTATTGATTTTTGACAAACTTCAATACTTAGTAGCGAAAGTCTAGCTCGTGGCTAATCAATTCGAGCCTAAGTGACAGTTGGGGGTAGGAGTTGATTAACGTTTTCACGGCGGGCTTAAGACTAAGAGATAAATCGAATTAGTTCTAGGATTAATTCGTCTCAATGATACCCGTTACTGTTTGTTAATTGGTTTAAGCGTCATGAACTTAGATTAATTGGGAAGCATGTTTAATTAGAATTTACGCCTCTAATTAATTCTTTGGGGTGCTTCGGACCCGTTTGGGACGAAGCATTTTGTGTGCATGAAATAGAATTACCTTGCTAATTAGAATCCCTATGAACTAAGCGCATCAAGATAAATCCCGACACTCGAATTAGGAGCACGTGTTACATTTAATTATTTTTCGCTCTTTACTTTTCGCAATTATTTTTCCGTTAGCTTAGTTTAGTTTTAATTAACTCCCCCTTTATTTGCTTTTGAGTTTTAGTTAAAAGACAAATAGAAATTAGCTAGGAGAAAATAACTTAGGTTCCCTGTGGTTCGACACCCGTTACCACTAGCTGCAAAGCTTAGTAGTTTCGGTATTATAAATGTTATTTTGGCAAGCCTCGACAGCTTGAAATTGGAGTACCCCAAAAGTGCTCTACCAATGATCCCACACTTTACAAGACATGTGCTGATGGTCTGCTGAGGAAGTGTGTTTCAGCTGCTGAGGCGAAGTCTGTGCTGCAGCACTGCCATACAGCCCCCTATGGTGGACATTTTGGTGGTCAAAGGACAGCTGCAAAGGTGTTCCAGAGTGGCTACTATTGGCCAACAATCTTCAAGGATGCCCACAACTATGCACACAGTTGTGATGAGTGCCAGCGAACAGGTAATTTGAGTCGAAAGGATGAGATGCCTCTCACTTACATCTTGGAGTTGGAGCTCTTTGATGTGTGGGGCATTGATTTCATGGGGCCATTTCCTCCTTCATCAGGTAACCTTTACATCCTTGTCGCAGTAGATTATGTATCTAAGTGGGTAGAGGCTATAGCATGTCCAAATAATGATGCCAAAACAGTCATAAGATTCTTGCATAGGCATATTTTTTCTAGATTTGGGACACCTCGTGCTATAATCAGTGATGAGGGGACACATTTCATTAATAAGGCTATGGAGAGAGTGTTGGCTAAGTATAATGTTAGACATAGAGTAGCCACTCCATATCACCCACATTCGAATGGCCAAGCTGAAATTTCAAATAGGGAGATTAAGAACATACTAGAAAAAGTGGTCAAACCCAATAGAAAAGACTGGTCATTTAAACTCGAGGATGCACTTTGGGCGTATAGAACTGCATATAAGACACCCCTAGGTATGTCTCCTTATAGACTTGTTTATGGCAAAGCATGTCACTTGCCATTCGAGTTAGAAATTAAAGCATTTTGGGCCCTAAAAGAGTTGAATTACTGCGTGACTGATGCGGGAACATTGCGGTCTTTGCAATTACATGAGCTTGATGAGCTTAGGCATATGTCTTATGAAAATGCCAAAATGTATAATGAAAAGACCAAAATTTGGCACGACAGTAGACTTAGGATTAAGGACTTCAAGAAAGGCCAGCTTGTCTTATTATTTAACTCACGATTGAAATTATTTCCAGGCAAACTTAAGTCTAGATGGTCAGGTCCATTTGTAATTACTAATGTGTTTGTTCATGGTGCCATCGAGATAAAGAACCTGCAGCAAGGACAACCATTCATGGTTAATGGTGCAAGATTTAAGCACTACTATGAGGAAGGAGATGTGAAGACTCTCTCGGCCTTCCTTTTGTCTGAAACGTGAAAACAAGAACGAGAGAGGACGAGTGATTGCTGTGCTCGTTCATATGAGGCTCATGCCTTAGTTTATTTTTTGCGATTTTCCGGTTACTGTTTGTGTATATTTTTGTGTGATTTTAATTAAGTATTTGATGTTGATTTTATTTATTTTTGCAGGGAATCGATAGAGGGAATCAAGGAGATAAAATCAAGATAAAAAAATCGAGGAGATATCAAGCCAAATCAAAGATACGGTTGAGGAAAGATTGGCATTTAAACGCAAAAAAATCTCCAACGGTCACTAGAATTGCGCTGGAATTACAGAATCCGCGACAAATATAGCCGTTGGGATTTTTTTTGTTGTTTTATTTATATCCGTTAGAGGCGCGACGATCCGTACGATTCTCCCATTATCTGAACTCCAAGAAATCTGCTTTTCTCTTCATCTGTGATTCCTCTTTCCAAATCTCCACAATTCGACAATGGTGCTAACAAGAGCTGAAAGATCTGCAGCCAAGAAGAAGGCTGACGACGCTGAAACTGCTGCGAGGGAAGCACTTCTTGCCCTTGCAGACGCTGAGGCTGCACGCACTGAGAGACTCCCCAAACTGTCGATCCGCAAGAAGAAGTGGAAGGTAGTTACAGAGATACCTGCTGGACCCTCTGAACCAGCAGGCACACCCAAGAAACGCAAATGGAGCATGGCGGTGGCCGAAGAAGCAAGCAAAGAAAAGACTCCCTCTGTGGAGAGTCAAGAAAGTGATCGTGTGTCACACGATTCGGCCAAGAAGAGCTCTTCACCATCTGCACCACCAGCGCGAAGCCCTGAGATTTCTCCTTCGCCACAGAGTTCTGCACAGACCCCTACAGCAGCACAAAGCACTACACCATCACCCACTTCTCCACGGCCTGACCCTGACTTTCCCTATGGAGAGTATCAAGAATCGACGCAGGGCAGTGGGGAAGCTGAGGAAGAAGAGGTCTTCTCTCCGTTGAGGGAAGCCAGCCCTGGGAGTCCTGCGCAGAAGGATGATTCTATGGACGAGACACTAGGGGCATGCCTCCAGCAGATCTCAACCAAGGCAAGGTTGAAGAAGAAGAAGGCCGTCAAGATTGTTAAGGCCAAACGGTCCAAGAAATCAAAGAAAAAGAAAGCCAAGAGGGCGCCTTCATCAGAGAAGGAGAGTGATGAGCCATCTCTGAAGAAGCTCAAGATGGAGGCTGCTGAGTCAGCCAAACCAAAAGACAAAGGGAAAGCCAAGCTTTACCCTGAAGATGAGCCTCAATCAGTGAGGTACGTGTCTTCTGACGCTGAGTCTAGAGGCATTGAGCTGAGGAAAAGAGAGCTGCTGCACGAGAAGGGATTCCTCGACAGACCAGCTGACCTGCCGCAGTTCTTGCGCACAGGAATCACGAATCACGGTTGGGAGGAGTTGTGCAGACCACCCAATCCAGCTTACTCAAGTATGGTGTATGACTTCTACGCCAATTTGAGGAATTCTGAGGAGGGCCTGTTTGTGGTTAGAGGAGTCGAGGTAGACTTCTCAGCGAAGGCAATCAACGAAGCCTACGGCCTCAAGGGCCAGAAACACACTGATTACTCAAGGATCGTTGATGAGCCTACAGAAGCTGTCTTGGAGGAGGCAATTCGGATCATTGGCCAGCCTGAAGCTTCATGGACAGTATCGCGCAATGGGAGGCATACTCTCATGAGTGCCAACCTCACAGCCAAGGCGACTGTCTGGTTTTCTTTCGTGAGGAGGAAGCTGTCCCCCGTGACCCATGAGACCACAATCAACCAGAGCAGATCACTGCTGGTCTATGCCATCATGCGAGGTCTCACAATCAACGTGGGCGAAGTCATTGCAGCTTCCATTGCTGACTGCGCCAAGAAGGGTAAGGGTCCATTGTTCTTCCCTAATACTATTACTAAACTCTGCTTGCGTGCAGGGGTCCCCATCGAGCGAATGGAACAGCAGATGGCTTACACAGGCCACTTGGAGCTGCCTACAGGCTTGAGGCTGAGAAGGAAGGGAACATGGAATTCGAGTTGGATAGTTTGGCTGCTGCTCAGTCGCTGTCCATGGCGTGCCTGATGGATCTACAGAAGAGGATGGCTCAATGGGCCACATACGCACAGGCAAGGGACAAGGAAGTTGCTGACCAACTGGGATGCATCTTCCCTGACTTTCCCACGAACCTACTGTCTCCATGGGTGCCTCCAAGACCAAGAAGGAATGATGATGAGGAAGATATCTGAGTGCTAGTTTGAGGAGCACTAAAGGGAGTATTGCTGTTCCCTTAGAATAAACAAAGAAAAAAAATCAAACTGTTTTTGTTGAACCATGTGAATTATGCTGTTTTTAGTTTATATTTTGATCTGTTTTAGTTGCTTAGTTTTAAGTTTTCGATTTGTTTAGTATAGTCTGATGATAGCTGATTAGGTAGATTAGTTTATTTCCATTTTTGTAGAGCTTGAATGACTGGAAAAAGCATGCGTAGGGGCCTTAATCACTGATATATCTGCCCTGTATCTATTGCGAAATAATTGCGGATACCGCAATTTTTATTGTAAATGCATGTTTTTGACCGACTGTTTAGCTAAGCTGGTTCTGTTTAAATTCTATCTTTTGCTGCTATTTTGTCTGCCTTATATAGCTTATCTAAAAGCATGTTGGATGAGTGTCATAGGACACCTTTGATAGTTTATATTAGCCTCTTAAAAGTGCTCAGCATGCATAGCTTTAAGTCCTTACCTGCTTGTTTTTGCGAATTTCTGCTGCTGTGATATTTACTTTTAGAATGTTCTGTCTATGCCTAGGGCTTTTAGATTCTCTTTGTTTTACCTTAGACTAGATGCTTCTAGGACAAGTTTGGGGGTGTGCCACCTCAGACACTCATTGGGGACAATGAGTAGTTTAAGTTTGGGGGAGGCCACCCTAGGCCTAGGAACATAACTCTTTCCCTTAAGACATAAGCATTCTTCTTCTCCTTTACAAAAAGAAAAAAAAATAAGCTGAAAAAAAAAAGATGAAAAATAGAATAAAGAGGGGTGTCTCTCTTAGGTTGCTGAGTAATCAGTGCCAAGTGTGTAACCCACAAGTGGCGTTGCATCAAAAGGCAACCAGAGGAGAGGCTCCACCAAAGTAAGAAAGAAAAAGGAAGAAGTAGGGAAGAAGAATGTATACCTAGGAGTTGCAACTTTGTGGCTTAGATGTCCTGAATAAAAAGAACTCTGATCCTCAAATTAGCTGAGCACAAAGTTGTAGCTTGTAGGGTTTTTTAGGGAGATGAATGTATGTCAAATGTAGTGATGCCAGGGTTTAGGTTGTTCTCTAAAAGTACTACTGTCACCGTTAATACTAAGACTGGCATGACTCTAAGGAATCGTAGGTAATTTAAAAATAAAGGCTAGAAGCATGTACTGAGTCTGGGGGAAAGCTAGGTAGAATTTGAAACCTTAGGGATAGATGCACGATATGATAAAAGCAAGTAGATCAGTTGTAGTGAGTTAATGAAACAGCAGAAGTATTAGGCGTGCGAAGTCAGAAGAAGCAATATTAAAGGTTAATTGTAAACTTAGAAGTGTGTCACAGGACAGAACTGCTATAGATAAAAATGTAGGGGAGTCAGTAATTGGTTAAAGAAGATGAAACAGCAGCCTAGGAAAGTCCTTAGATTGCTCGAGGACAAGCAAAACCTTAAGTTTGGGGGTGTGTTACGTCTCCAAAAGTGACCTTTTTAGGACTTAATTATCTTAGAAAGATGTACACTCTTAGGTGTTTTTGATAGGATTTAGCTTAAACCTATGCTTAAATATGAGAATTAGAAGAAGGTAGCTAAATTAGGACTTATGTACAAAAGGAAAGAAAAGGATTGAAAACCGAAGTAAAAGAATGAAAAGTAAGCATTGCGGCAGCATTGCGGAAACATTGCTGAAACCGCAATGTTTCAAGTGAAAACCGTAAGTTGACTGATCTTTTTCTGTTTAGATCCGATATTTCAGGCATTCGTTCTTTCTCCTCCATCCATTGTGAAGTACGACGTTGAGGATGGACGGTTCTCCTTGGCCCAATCGCACCTGCAGAAGCCTATAAAAGGAGGTCAAAGTCGAAGGTTCAAGCATCATCCGAAAGCGTAGAAGTCTCTTCGCACCTCCATCTTTTCTCCTGTTTTTCTTCTTCGTCTGTTGGTGTGAGAGTTTCAGCTGTTGGAATCGACAATCTGATAGGAAGGAGAGAAGATTCTTCTTCTCTCCCGATTGGATTCATCCAAGCAAGGCTACTCTTTCTCCCCATTCAGTCGAGGCATTCGCACGAAGCGTTCAAACATCATTTACTGTTTTCTGTCTTTCAATTCTAATTTCCAGCTCTGTCTAGTTGTTGTTTCTCTTCTAGTAGCTAGATCATTTCATTTCGTTGCTTTCTGTCTTTACTTTATTTACTTTAAGCTTTCCTTTGTTCATTCAAACAATCAAGTAATCAAAGCAAAATTCAGCATTTCACAGTCCCTTGCCTTTGCGATCTACTATTTTTCCTTACTGTTTTGTCTTTAAATTCCTTCTAAGTATGTCTGTTTCAACTTGTATTTCTGTTCTATCTATATCCATGAGTAGCTAAGTCACTTAGGGGCATGCTAATGACAATACTATAGGCTAAAAAACGTGAACCAAGCATGTAGGATAACTCTCGAAGCATTGATTGTATGTAAGCTTCATCCCACGGGCAATTTCGATTGGCCATCCATTTTGTCCAAAGAACTCCTAACCTCTGGAAGGAGTAAGAGTTCAGAGTCATGCACTCATGCTAGCCTTTTAAGGTAACCAGAAAACGACCTAGGAATAGGCGTGTTCCTAGTACAAACCATATCTTTCTGCTTTAACAAGATGCTTAAGACCTTACTTGGACATGAGTAAACTAAAGAATCTAATGCATGAAATCGGAAGATACATGAGATTGAGGTAGTTTGATGCATAGTGAGTTGATCCAGTGCTTGAGAATCGTATAAAAATGCCTATAGAGGAGTCGTTAGTAGCCCTTATTTCTCCATTTTACACACTTTCGCTGTTAGTAACATTGCGGTAGAATTGCTGTTTCCGCAATTCTGCTAAGTTAAAAATTCTGTTTAGCTACTTTCTGCTTCGTTTATTAATCTCGTCTCTTTTCATTTGAGTTTATCATTGATTTGCACTTGTTTATGTTACTACCCTTTATATATTCCTTAGAACTTAGACAGTTTAAAACCAATCCTATCCCATCAAATCCACCCATTCTTTCTTAACAATACACTTCACGAGTAGCTAATAATAAATCTCTGTGGGAAAACGAATGAAAAAATACTTACTACTTGCTATAAGATCATGTATGCTTGCATGTTCTGAGTGCTCTCTCTATCTTATTGCTTATTTATTTTAACACATTGAGCACGCAACAAGTACCTTAGCCGACCATGGAGAGAGTCGTCACAAACGCTCCGACGGAAGCATAGGTCATCATCTCTAGCTCTAATACAAAGAAAAACTCAAAAAATGAGCCACAAATGGCGAAGCAAAAGTGAGAATGGAAGAAAACCCGAGAGGAAGAAGAAGATACAAAACTTGGCTGCAAAAAATCGTCCTTACAGCCTTTAAATCCGTCGGAGCGTCGAGACGCTGTGACCTAAATAATCCGCGCGCGCCTCGCGATGGCGTCGAGACGCTGGGCGAGCGTCTCGACGCTGCCCCGATGATTTTCATGCGCGCGCCCCCATCGGAGCGTCTCGACGCCACGGCAGGGTCTCGACGCCAGGCAGCGTTGAGCAAGCGTCTCAACGCTTACTCTCGGGTATGGGCTGGAAAATTGCCTCTCCTTGGCAATTTTGGTTCGACTCTTCTTGGGTAAGCTTGCCCTTTTCCCGATGCACTCCCGGGGCGTAAAAACACCGCTTTTAGCTACGAAACAAGTCCAATGGACGCATGAGCTCTTTGCCGCAATTCTCCTACAAATGAGACATATTAACTAATTAAATACGACATTTAGCTGGGAAATTGTAGTAAATGACAATTTAAGACTTATTGTTTGCAAATATAGCATGTTTTTAAAAAATTTGCGGATATAGCAATTTCTATCGCTGATATCTTATGACTGATAGAAGTCTATCGCTGATCACCTCAGCTTTTTATAGATTTTTGTCAGTGATAATAGTCTATCAGTGATAATAGTCTATCACTGATAGAAGTCTATCAGTGATATAATAAAGTATATCAGTGATAGAAACGGGTTTTTTTGCCATATTTGCAAAACATTTTAAAGTTTGCTAAATTTGCAATTAGTTTGGGCCTGATTGCTATTTGTGCAACCAGCCCTAATTTATATATATATATTTTTTATTAATTAAAAAGTTTAATTAATAAAATACTTATTATTATTTTTATTAATAATAATAATAATATATAAATATATATATATATATATATTTACATGTGTCTTACATGCAATATGTAAGACACATGTAAGATATATACTCAGTATATATATGTGATTCATCAGATGAATTAAAAAAAAAAAAAAAAAAAAAATCAAAAATCAGGCGTGAGTGCATTTTTGGGTCTTCAATTCGTTTTTGAAATTTGATTTCAAAATTGAATTTGAATCCTTCTCCGTCTTCTTCCTCTACTCTCTGCTGAAAGAAGATTGTTTTCTTCAGTGAAGCTTCTTTCCCCGTTTCTTTTGTAAAAGGAGTCCCACTACTCCGTTTCTCGGCCTGAGGATAGCGGGACTACCGTGGGTGGTCCACGAAGTTTTCGTGAGAAGGCTCGTTGAGTTCGTGAGGAGCTTCTGGCGGTGAAAACTGGAGAAATACGAACGACAAGGGTATGTGTTCTAATTTCTCTTTTTCATTGCTTTTGCATGTTTCCGTTTTGTTTAAATTGATGAAATTAGAGTGTCTATGATCCAAATTGCTTCCGCTGCGTGCCAAGCGCTCCATCAATTGGTATCACAGCGTTTTTGGCCACTCAATTTCCATCAATTTAAGTTATGGTCGGTTTTATTTTAGAAATTGTTTCTGATTGGATTCTAAAGTGAATATCGATTTTGGCATAGTTTCTTTTTTAATTTCAAAATTTGTAATTGCCCGAGAATGTATGGACTTTAATGCATGTTAAAGAGTCTGTATTTTTTAGAGTCATTAGAGTCCATATAGGTTTCTTTGTGAAAGAAGTATGAGTTTGGAACTCGCCGAAATGTTCGGTGTAAGTTCAAACTCATTCTAGGCAATACGAGAAGAAATTCGAAGAAATTTTGGCCGAAGCGTTCGGAGGAAGCAAGTTGGTCAAAGGCGGTGCGAAGAGTTCGAAGTCCGCTCAAGACGTAGCTTGGTTATCAAGCTTGTAATAAATTAGTTATTGCTTGTTAAATGCCAAAATCGATCCACTTTAGTATGTTTAATTAATTATGCATTGTGAATGTATGTTTTAATTAAATTCCATGTTTGTATGTGCATAACGTATGCCATATAGATTTAAAATCCCACCGTAGGAAGCATGCTTCATGCATTGAAAATATGTTATAAGTGTTATAATATATCGTATGCATATTTGGCAATTCATCTGTTTTGATATAAAAGTTATATTAATTCATGAATTAGTTGTTGTTAGTTCAATAGAATAATTGATATAAGTGTTATATTAATTATGAAATTGAATGAACAACATAGTTTGTCCTCGTTTTATGCACATGGTATATTATAAGTGTTATAATGTATAGGATGCATGTTTATTCATGAGTATTAATATAAGAGTTATATTAATTCATGAATTAGATGTTGTTTGCTTAATAGAATAATTGATATAAGTGTTATATTAATTATGAAATTAAACATCCAACATTAGATGCATTTTGTTTGTTATAAGTGTTATAATGTATAGGATGCATGCTTAATTCAGAGTATTGATATAAGTGTTATATTGATTATGAATTAAGAGTTGAATGTTTAAGAGCATAATCGATATAAGTGTTCTATTGATTATGAAATTAAATATTCAACTTGTCATGCCTTAGTGATGCATGTTTGAGAAGCATGTAGAAGTTTGTTGTAGTTAGTCTTAGTTTTGCAAAGCGTTGTAAAATTGGCATAGACTTTTAAAATCTATAACAAAGACAAAGGCATGCTCACTTAGGGTAGAATGTATCGTTCCGTTTCATTAGATGAATAGGTCGATATCTTGTAAATGCTAAGGTTACAAGAAACTCACCCGGGGACATCCTGTTCGAGGTTGGAGGTATTTAAGCTGACGGTTTACGGAACACCTCCTTACTGGGGACCATCCGGTACTTGAGTAAAGTTAACCCGGCTTTATGAGCATGCGTGAGTGGTGTGAGGTAATAAAATGTTTATCACCTAGAAATCATAGGTAAAAGTTTGTTTTACCTAGACTTAGGTCTTATTGTCTTAGCCGGATAATGCCTGAGTAATTTACCCATTCCGTCTTAAAATACTTAGTAGAGGTGTTGAGAAGGTATATATGATATATCCCTCTCCTCCTACGTTCTCTGTCAAGTTCACACCGTGAGAATTATGCTCGGCCTCGTGATGTCAATAGGGCATCCCCATTCGGATGGTATTTGCATAATTCAAGAGCAAGGTGAATGGAGAAAGTATTTATAGTAAGTGGGAGAAGGAAGTATGTCAATACATTCTACGGTCTCCTCCATTGGATTGAACCGTGAGATTCCTATGTTCCCCCTGCTAGGTGCCCACAAGAGGTACCGATCCATTCAGAGGGTCGTTTCATAGGAATCGGAACATCTCAATCACCATTTATGGATAAAGAAACATAGAGCCATTCCCAACTTTGACATTTCCATTCGGTTGCATCGTTGGGGCCGCCCTATGAATTCTAAAAATGAAGGGTCACATATACAAGATTTGCTAAGGAGTTAGTAAATCTTGACCAAACAGTGATAACTAAGATGCTATAGGAATATGAGATATTCTGGTATTAGCATTTAGTCAAGAATGTCTTGATTCAGTGAAGGAATGCTTGACTGCCCCTCGGTAGCGACCATTCTGACCCACTGAAGTATCGTTGCAGTTTAATAATGAGTTTTGGGTACATTATTATTCTTTGCTAAATTCTTTATTGGTGTGTAAATTAGGTTAAAACCTTTTCACTAATATTTATTCATTCTCTTTTCAGCATGTCGTCTTATCAGAGGATTGTCTTCCCCCTCCTAGCTCGGATGCGACTCGAACTGTTCGAGACGCATATGATAGATGGACAAGGGCTAATGATAAAGCTAGAGTCTATATCTTAGCCAGCATATCTGATGTGTTAGCTAAGAAGCACGAGGAAATGGTTTCTGCTAAAGAAATTATGTCTTCATTACAGGAGATGTTTGGACTACCGTCCTCATCGGTCTGTCATGAAGCCCTCAAATACGTTTACAACTCTCGCATGAAGGAGGGTACCCCTGTTAGCGAGCATGTCCTTAACATGATGGTCCACTTCAATGTGGCGGAAATAAACGGAGCTACTATTGATGAGTCAAGTCAAGTAAGCTTTATCATGGAATCTCTTCCGAAGAGTTTCCTTCAAATCAGAACCAATATGGTAATGAACAAGATAAAGTATAATTTGACTTCTCTCCTCAGCGAGCTACAGACCTATCAGTCCCTACACACTTCTAAAGGAAAAGAGAAGGAGGCAAACGTTGTCACTTCTAGGAAATTCCAAAAGGGGTCGTCTTCAGGGAGTAGGTCTGAACTTTCTTCTATTAAGAATAAGAGTATTCAAAAGAAGAAGAAAGATAAAAGGAAGGGAAAAGCACCTGCTGCTGCTAAGAGCAAGACTAGATCTGCAGACAAAGGAAAATGTTTCCATTGTGGTGTAGATGGGCACTGGAAACGAAATTGCCCAAAGTATCTTGCAGAGAAAAAGGCTGAGAAGGAAAGACAAGGTAAATATGATTTACTTGTTGTTGAAACATGTTTAGTAGAACATGATTGTCATACCTGGATACTTGATTCAGGAGCTACTAACCATGTTTGTTCTTCTTTTCAGGAAACTAGTTCTTGGCAGCCACTTTCTCGAGGTGAGATAACTCTCAAAGTTGGAACTGGAGAGGTTGTTTCAGCTAAAGCAGTGGGAGCTGTAAAGTTGTTGTATAGAGATAGTTTCATTTTACTAGAAAATGTACTCTTGGTTCCTACCTTCAAGAGGAATCTTGTATCTATATCTTGTTTGTTAGAACAGTTGTATAGAGTATCTTTTGTTTATAATAAAGCGTTCATTAGCAAAAGAGGTGTACGTATTTGTTCTGCGAAACTTGAAAACAACTTGTATGTGTTAAGACCAACCGAAGCCAAAGCTATTTTGAACACTGAAATGTTTAAAACAGCTGAGACTCAAACTAAAAGGCAGAAACTTTCTCCAAGTACTTATCTTTGGCACTTAAGACTAGGTCACATTAATCTCAATAGGATTGGGAGATTGGTTAAGAGTGGTCTGCTAAATCGTTTAGAGGACAACTCTTTACCGCCATGTGAGTCTTGTCTTGAGGACAAAATGACCAAACGATCTTTTTCTGAAAAAGGTCATAGGTCCAAAGAACCTCTAGAAATCGTGCATTCGGATCTCTGCGGTCCTTTGAATGTCAAAGCACGAGGAGGGTATGAATATTTCATCAGTTTCATTGATGATTATTCTAGGTACGGTTATCTTTATCTAATGCATCATAAGTTCGAAGCTTTTGAAAAGTTCAAAGAGTATAAGGTAGAGGTTGAGAACACATTAGGTAAATCGATAAAAACACTCCGATCAGATCGAGGTGGAGAGTATATGGATTTAAGATTCTAGGACTATATGATAGAACATGGAATAGTATCTCAACTCTCAGCGCCAGGAACATGTTGCGCGCTCAGTGTGTATGTAAAATGTAAATGCGAAGAGCGCTAAGATCATGCAAGCATACATGGTCTGCAGCAAGTGATAAGTATAATTTAATTCGTTTTCCCACAGAGATTAAGTTTAGTGACTAACGATTTGGTGTGTTAGATTAGATAAGGTAACTTAAATTGGATAGATTTTGGGTTGAGGTACAGGAATATAAAAGATGCAAGAAGAATGTAAACATAAATGCAAAGCTAGCAAAGAGGTAAAGTCATAATGTGGAAAAGTAGAATTGCGGTTCTTGCAATAATCTAGCAATAAATTAGCAACGATTTTAATGTAAAGTAAGGCAGCAAGGTCGACTTAAGAATCCTCTATAGGCATTTAACTATGATCATTCAACAGTAGATTAACATCTCATGCATCGTCTTAGCTAGTTCTCATGCATCTTCCGATTACATGCATTAGTTTCTTAGATTACTTCTGTCCAAGTAAAGCTAACAACCTAATCATAAACACATGCTAATAAACGTGCTAGGAGAACGCCTATTCCTAGGTCATTTTCTATTTACCATAAAAGGCTAACATGAATGAACGACTCAGAATTCTTACTCCTTCCAGAGGTTAGGAATTCTTTAGACAAAATGGATGGTCGGTCGAAATTGTCCATGGGATGAAGATCACATACATTCAATGCATTCATGCTACTTTACATGCTGAATTCACATACTTTTATCCTATAGATTCATCTTTAGCAAACCTCTATTGAATTAGTTACTCATGGTGTTCGAAGAACTAAAGGAAATGAGTTGATTACACATGAAACAGAGAACTTACAAACCTAATTGATTGAAATATAATTAAATGAAGAACTCAACAAAACAACAAATTGATTAAGAGATGACAGAATGAAGAACTCAATAAAACCAATTGATTACTCTTTTAAGAAAACAATTCATATAATAATCCGTAAACAAACATATGTCAATCCGAAAGCAACAATGAAAGGGAAAAGCAGTAAATGATTCAGAACAACATTTAAAGGAAAGCAGAAATTAAATTCGAAAGCGGTAAAGGAGAGAAGTAAAGGAAAGTAGTAAAGTAAAGCTGTAAATAGCGTGGGGATTTTCCAAGTCGTGAATCGCCTCGGATGAAGGGGAAGATTAGCTGATCTTGGGGATAAATTCAATCAGAAGAGAAGATGGATCTTCTCTTCTTCCTCTCGAATTATCACGCCAAGGGCTTGTTTCTTCGATCCAACAAACGGGGGAAGAGGTTTCGTCTTCGGGATTCTGCACGATCGGGATCTCCTCACTTCTCAGATTGTGTGGAATGAATTGAAGTGGATTCAATTTTGATTGCTTTGATCCTTCATTTAACTCTCTTTATATAGCCTCCAGGTGGTTGCAAAAGGTTGCTCAATAATTGTGGATCACCATTCAATTTTGTGAGGTAGTCAAGCTTGACATGTGGCAGCACCAGGGAGAGTTGACTACTGGAAAAACTCAGTCAACAAAGACTGTTGACTTGGAAAAAAATGCAGCAGCAAAGATTGAATTTTTCAGCAATGTACCTGCAATATACATTTTAGCTTGTTTTTCATCATTTTTCATTCTTTTTCGTTCATTTTCCAAATAAGTCATATTTTAGCATCATTTCTCAAATTCTCGCATTTAAGCACACATTAAGCTAACTCTTAACAAAAACACTCAAGAATGTACAAGGTTTTAAGGTAAATATAGCCCTAAATAATGTACTTTTGGCGAGGTAACACACCCCCAAACTTGAGTTATTGCTCGTCCTCGAGCAATATAAAGGCTTACTTTGGCTGCTAAATCTTGTCTTTTAAACTCTACCTAACTGATTTGCTAACTTCCCTAGGTTTACTGTCAAAGGCATTGTTGTCCTGTGACACTCTCTTAGGCTAAAACTAACTTCATACTTTGTCTATTATGATTACCCTTGCCTTTAAAACCTTCTGTTTTTACTAACTTCCTGTCTTTTGGTTTATCTGCCTATATCATTGAGCTCATTGTGCAGTTATCCCTAAGCTTTCAAATTCTCCCTAGTTTTAACTTAGACTCAGTACATGCTTCTAATGTCTTTATTTTTTAATTACCTAGGATTCCTTAAAGTCATGCCAGGCTTAGCACACACGAGTATCAGAGTTCAGTATCCATAGAACAAACTAAGCGCTGGCATCACTGTGTTGGATAGACACTCATCTCCCTTGACATACCTTCAAGCTACAACCCTGTGTTTAGCAAACTAAGGACCAGAGTTCAATTTCACAGGACATCTAAACACTTAGGCCGTAGCTCTTTGGCACACATTCTTCTTCCTTGATTTTACTTTTCCTTTTTTCTCTTTTGGCAAAGTCTTCTCTTTGAATTGCCTTTTGATGCAGTACCACTTGTGGGTTACACAAATGGCCCTGATTACTCAGCATCCTTAGAGAGATACAGTACCCTTTACTTTTCTTTTGCTTTCTTATTCATTTTTTTTTTTAGAAGAAGAATGTCTATTTTTCAAAGGAGAGAGGAGTGTTCCTAGGCCTAGAGGTTGCCTCCCCCAAACTTAAACTTCTCATTGTCCCCAATGAGAGTCTGAGATGGCACACCCCCAAACTTATCTTAGAAGCATCTAGTCTAAATAAAAACCAGACAGACTTAAAACTCCTAGGGATGGAATGACCCTCATAGTGCAGATAACTCAACAGCAGAAATTTACTAAAACCAACATGGTAAGGTCTAACAGAGGTACATGCTCAGCAATTCATGAAGCTAATTAGAACTAACAAAGGTGTACTTGACACTCATCCAGCATGCTCAATAGACAGACTACCTATGGACATCAGTAATGCAGCCAAATCATGAGATTTAAAGACAGACAACCCATCAGAAAGTCATACACCAGCATGCTTAAACTAACAAAATATTGCGGTGTCCGCAAAGAATTCGCAATGATTCCAACAGAGCAGTTTTAACTGTGATCAAGGCTCCTAGCATGCGATATTCGTTCATAAACAACTACAGAAAATAGAAAAATTATCTAAGCTACCTAATCATACGACATTAAACTAGACTAAGCTATTCTACTTAGGCAAATTAAGAATTTAAAACAGAACAAACAGTTGATATTGGTGGGGTAATAGGTCACAGAAAAGCAGATTTTTTTCTTGTTTTTGAGAGGGATCAGAAATACTCCCTCGAATGCCGTTTAAAAATCTCCAATTGCCACGCTCCTAAATCACAAAAAACAAACTTAATTAAAGCTAGCAATAACAATACAGTAATCAATCTAAAAGAAAAACAATAACGAAAGACTATCTATTCCATATTCCTCTGATGATTGAGCATAATGATCATTCCATTGAACGCCCTTGCTCATCCTTTCTTGACTTGCTTTTTAGGCTTCGGATAAGAGGAATGCTGAGAGCGTTTTCACGTCTCCTTCCTCATAGTAGTGCTTCAATCTAGCACCATTCACCATGAACGGTTGACCTTGTTCCAGATTTCGAATTTCAATTGCACCATGAACAAACACATTAGTAATCACAAAAGGACCTGACCAACGAGACTTTAATTTGCCAGGAAACAATTTCAATCGTGAGTTAAACAATAGAACATGCTGGCCCTTTTTGAAGTCCTTAATCCTAAGTCTACTATCATGCCAAATTTTAGTCTTTTCCTTATACATTTTAGCATTTTCATATGACATGTGTCTTAGTTCATCCAACTCATGCAATTGCAGAGACCGCAATGTTCTCGCATCGGTCACGCAAAAATTCAACTCTTTTAAAGCCCAAAAAGCTTTGTTTTCTATTTCGAGGGGGAGATGGCATGTTTTTCCATAAACTAGCCTATAGGGGGACATTCCTAAAGGTGTTTTATATGCAGTTCTATATGCCCACTGTGCATCATCAATTCATGCTAAACGACTATGATTGTTGGCACATAATAAATATTTCATTCCCAAAATAAACTACTCCTAACATACGAAATCTAAGCAAAGCATGATAAAATCCTAATTTAAGAGTTTAGGGATCAGAAATCTCCCTTGTCAATCTGCCTCATATGGATATTCTTCAATGTTTCGAGGCACCACTTCTGCTCCTTTAAGATACTTAAGTCTTGATTTACGGGATCGGACATTCTGCCACACCTTGAAATTGTTGATTCTTTCAAAGAGACTGCATGTTATAACATCCCAAGGTTTGTACTTTATGTGCGTTGGTACAACATAGGTTTGGTGTGATGAGACTTCTTTTTCTGGCATATCTCTTTCTAACTCCTTCAACTGGAGCATTTGTGGTGGTGGTGGTTCAACTCTTTCATTGGTGGAGAAGCTTGTTGCAACCTCAAACATTTCAAATTCTTGTTCCTCAAGCAGCGCATTAGTCTCTTTGGCCTCATCCAGCACAATTTCATTTTTCTCAACTTTCACCAACTCCCCCAATTCATATGAAGATTCCGTTGGATCACTCTTCTTAGATTCGAAGGTAACAAAGGAGTCATCATCATAAAAATCAAACATTTGAGGGTATGGTGGTGGTGACACATAGGTAGGCAAATTAGGTTGCCTAGGGGGAGGCCTAGTAATTTCTTCTGGTTCCTCAATGATAGGTTCCGGCCTCACCCTTGTTGTGCTTGGTTGTATTTGATCACAGTTAGGCAGAGAATCCAGTGGAGCACTAGACTCTTCATTCTCTACTCTCTTTGGTGCTTCTCTGCTACTCATCACCAATGGCCTTCCACTCCATAGTTCAATAGCTTGAACTTGTTCCTTACCATCCCTTCTTGGAGTTTCTGTGTCTGCAGGCAGTCTGCCTTGGGGCCTATTCTTCAGCTCGTTTGCCAACTGCCCAATCTGATTCTCTAAGCTTCTCAAGGTTGCTTGCTGGCTCTGCAAAGTTGCATCATTCTTTGCTATGTATTCCTTCAGCAAGTTCTCCACTGATGTTCCCATCGGTTGGTTGTTGACATATTGTTCCTGATATGGGGGTTGACTAGTTTGTTGGTGTTGAGTGAAACCAGGTGGTCCACTCGGTCTTGATTGATTTTGCGTTTGGCTTGTGCTTTGTTGTCCACCCCAAGAGAGATTTTGGTGGTTTCTCCAACCAGGGTTATATGTATTTGAATAGGGGTTGTTCCTTGGTTGTTGTTGACTTCCAACATAGCACACCGAAGATGGATTAGCAGGGCAATAGTCATACATATGCCCTTCCCCACAGAATCCACAAACTAGTGCCTCACCTTGGTTGGTTATTGCTGTGCTTGTTGAAACAGCTGCCACTGTGTTGACACTTTGTTGAATATTGAGTTGAGTCATTTGCTTCACCAGGTTGGTCAGAGCATTAATCTGGCTGCTCATTGCGCTGAGTGCATCCATGTCTTGAGCCTTCCTTCTGTTTGGCTCCACAGGATCGTCTGACCATTGACAATGTGATGTTGAGATTTTCTCCAAAATCTCATAGGCTTCGTTATAGCTCTTTGATAGCATTGAACCTCCAGCTGAGGAATTCAAGACTTGCCTCGTGCTGGGGTTGCATCCTTTGAAGAATACTTCAATCTGGATACACCATGGAATTCCATGGCGTGGACATTTGAGTAGAAGATCTTTGAATCTGGTCCAAGCTTCATGCAGTGATTCATTTTCGGCTTGCTTGAACTTGATGATGTCAACACGAAAGTCAGAGTTCCTATCTGGAGGGAAGTATTTTACTAGGAACTTTTCAGCAAGGTCTGTCCAATTGACAATTGATCCAGAGGGGAAAGAGTTCAGCCACGTCTTGGCCTTGTCTCTTAATGAATATGGAAAAATGTAAAGTCTCAAGGCCTCTTGAGACACTCCTGGGATGACAAAGGTGTCACTTACTCCCAGGAAGTTTTTCAAGTGGTTGTGGGGGTCTTCATTTTCCACTCCAAAGAATTGTCCAACTGTGGACAACATTTGAAACATGACAGGTTTTAACTCGAATGAGTGAGCTGTAATTTCGGGGCGTATGATGCTCGGATTAAGCTCCTCAGGTATTGGTACAAGGTATGATAGAATAGCACTATCTTTATCATTCGCAATTTCAATAGGGTTGCGAATGATAGGTGCTTGATTTGGTGCTTCTTCTGCTCTTTCCATTTCAGCTTGTTGTGGTTCAAATTGTACTGACTCTGCGTGGTCAACAATGTGTTGAAGTACAGGTTGCTTTTGCTGTTTAAAAAGGCGTTTCTTAATTTTGTTTTTGGCCCTTAAAGTCCTTTCGGGTTCAGGATCAAATTCTAGATTGTGATTTGGAAACTCATTCATAAACCAGCTTTGTTGGTACCTGTAAATGCAAAAGATTAGCTCCAATATATTAAGTTCTTCTAAAATAACACAAATCGTGTTTACTAAACAAAATCCCCGGCAGCGGCGCCAAAAACTTGTTGCGCGCTCAGTGTGTATGTAAAATGTAAATGCGAAGAGCGCTAAGATCATGCAAGCATACATGGTCTGCAGCAAGTGATAAGTATAATTTAATTCGTTTTCCCACAGAGATTAAGTTTAGTGACTAACGATTTGGTGTGTTAGATTAGATAAGGTAACTTAAATTGGATAGATTTTGGGTTGAGGTACAGGAATATAAAAGATGCAAGAAGAATGTAAACATAAATGCAAAGCTAGCAAAGAGGTAAAGTCATAATGTGGAAAAGTAGAATTGCGGTTCTTGCAATAATCTAGCAATAAATTAGCAACGATTTTAATGTAAAGTAAGGCAGCAAGGTCGACTTAAGAATCCTCTATAGGCATTTAACTATGATCATTCAACAGTAGATTAACATCTCATGCATCGTCTTAGCTAGTTCTCATGCATCTTCCGATTACATGCATTAGTTTCTTAGATTACTTCTGTCCAAGTAAAGCTAACAACCTAATCATAAACACATGCTAATAAACGTGCTAGGAGAACGCCTATTCCTAGGTCATTTTCTATTTACCATAAAAGGCTAACATGAATGAACGACTCAGAATTCTTACTCCTTCCAGAGGTTAGGAATTCTTTAGACAAAATGGATGGTCGGTCGAAATTGTCCATGGGATGAAGATCACATACATTCAATGCATTCATGCTACTTTACATGCTGAATTCACATACTTTTATCCTATAGATTCATCTTTAGCAAACCTCTATTGAATTAGTTACTCATGGTGTTCGAAGAACTAAAGGAAATGAGTTGATTACACATGAAACAGAGAACTTACAAACCTAATTGATTGAAATATAATTAAATGAAGAACTCAACAAAACAACAAATTGATTAAGAGATGACAGAATGAAGAACTCAATAAAACCAATTGATTACTCTTTTAAGAAAACAATTCATATAATAATCCGTAAACAAACATATGTCAATCCGAAAGCAACAATGAAAGGGAAAAGCAGTAAATGATTCAGAACAACATTTAAAGGAAAGCAGAAATTAAATTCGAAAGCGGTAAAGGAGAGAAGTAAAGGAAAGTAGTAAAGTAAAGCTGTAAATAGCGTGGGGATTTTCCAAGTCGTGAATCGCCTCGGATGAAGGGGAAGATTAGCTGATCTTGGGGATAAATTCAATCAGAAGAGAAGATGGATCTTCTCTTCTTCCTCTCGAATTATCACGCCAAGGGCTTGTTTCTTCGATCCAACAAACGGGGGAAGAGGTTTCGTCTTCGGGATTCTGCACGATCGGGATCTCCTCACTTCTCAGATTGTGTGGAATGAATTGAAGTGGATTCAATTTTGATTGCTTTGATCCTTCATTTAACTCTCTTTATATAGCCTCCAGGTGGTTGCAAAAGGTTGCTCAATAATTGTGGATCACCATTCAATTTTGTGAGGTAGTCAAGCTTGACATGTGGCAGCACCAGGGAGAGTTGACTACTGGAAAAACTCAGTCAACAAAGACTGTTGACTTGGAAAAAAATGCAGCAGCAAAGATTGAATTTTTCAGCAATGTACCTGCAATATACATTTTAGCTTGTTTTTCATCATTTTTCATTCTTTTTCGTTCATTTTCCAAATAAGTCATATTTTAGCATCATTTCTCAAATTCTCGCATTTAAGCACACATTAAGCTAACTCTTAACAAAAACACTCAAGAATGTACAAGGTTTTAAGGTAAATATAGCCCTAAATAATGTACTTTTGGCGAGGTAACAGAACACCACAGCAGAATGGTGTGTCCGAGAGGAGAAATAGAACCCTGTTAGACATGGTTCGATCTATGATGTGTTATGCTCATTTGCCTAGTTCGTTTTTGGGATATGCAGTAGAGACTGCAGTATATATTTTGAACATGGTTCCCTCTAAGAGTGTTTCTGAAACACCTTATGAGTTATGGAGAGGGCGTAAAGGTAGTTTACGTCACTTCAGGATTTGGGGGTGTCCGGCACATGTGCTAGTACCCAATCCAAAGAAGTTGGAACATCGTTCAAAATTGTGCCTATTTGTAGGTTACCCCAAGGAAACGAAAGGTGGTCTATTTTACGATCCTCATGAGAACAAGGTACTAGTATCGACTAATGCCACGTTCTTAGAGGAAGACCAGATGAGAGATCATCAACCGTCGAGCAAAATTGTTTTGTCCGAATTTTCCAGGAAAGCTACAGACGGATCAACAAAGGTTGTTGATCAGGCTGGTCCTTCTCAAGAGTTGAGAAAACCTCGACGCAGTGGGAGGGATGTAAGACAGCCTGACCGCTACATCGGCTTGTCTGAAACTCAAGTCGTCATACCTGATGATGGCGTTGACGATCCATTGACCTTTAAACAGGCAATGAATGACATAGACAAGGACCAGTGGCTTAAAGCTATGGATCTCGAAATGGAGTCTATGTACTTCAATTCGGTCTGGGATCTTGTAGACCAACCAGATAGTGAAAGACCTATCGGTTGCAAGTGGATCTACAAGAGAAAACGAGACCAAGCCGGTAAGGTGCAAACTTTTAAGGCTCGACTTGTGGCAAAAGGTTATTCCCAAAGAGAACGGGTGGACTATGAAGAAACCTTTTCTCCTGTTGCCATGTTAAAGTCGTATAGAATACTCTTATCCATTGCTACATTTTATGATTATGAAATCTGGCAAATGGATGTCAAGACTGCCTTTCTGAATGGTAATCTTGAGGAGAGTATCTATATGGCTCAACCAGAGGGATTCATACTTCAGGGTCAAGAGCAAAAGGTTTGCAAGCTTAATCGATCCATTTATGGGTTGAAGCAAGCATCTAGATCCTGGAATATAAGGTTTGATACGGCGATCAAATCTTATGGCTTTGAACAAAATATTGACGAACCTTGTGTTTACAAGAAAGTAGTCAATACTGTTGTAGCTTTCTTAGTCTTGTACGTAGACGATATACTACTCATTGGGAATGATGTAGGGTTCCTAACTGACGTTAAGAATTGGCTAGCGACCCAATTCCAAATGAAAGATTTGGGAGAGGCTCAGTTTGTTCTAGGGATTCAGATCATAAGGAATCGTAAGAACAAAGTGCTAGCGCTGTCTCAAGCATCTTATATTGACAAGGTGTTGTCAAGATATTCGATGCAGAATTCCAAGAAAGGTTCGCTGCCTTTTAGGCATGGAATTCACTTGTCTAAGGAACAGTCTCCTAAGACACCTCAAGAGGTTGAGGATATGAGACGAATTCCCTATGCATCTGCAGTTGGTAGTCTCATGTACGCTATGTTGTGTACAAGACCCGACATCTGCTATGTAGTAGGAATTGTCAGTAGGTACCAGTCCAATCCAGGATATGATCACTGGACAGCCGTTAAACACGTCCTCAAGTATCTTAGGAGAACGAGAGACTATGTGCTTGTGTATGGCGCGAAGGATTTGATCCTTGCAGGATACACTGACTCTGATTTTCAGACTGATATAGATTCCAGGAAATCTACATCAGGATCAGTGTTCACTCTTAACGGAGGAGCAATAGTATGGAGGAGTATAAAGCAAGGTTGTATTGCTGACTCCACCATGGAAGCTGAGTATGTCGCAGCTTGCGAAGCAGCGAAGGAAGCTGTATGGCTTAGGAAGTTCTTGAAAGATTTGGAAATTGTTCCAAATATGAACTTGCCAATCACCCTTTATTGTGATAACAGCGGTGCAGTGGCAAATTCTAAAGAACCTAGAACCCATAAGCGTGGAAAGCATATTGAGCGGAAGTATCATCTCATCAGGGAGATTGTGCAACGAGGAGATGTGATCGTCACACAGGTAGCCTCGGAGCACAACATTGTTGATCCGTTTACTAAGTCTCTCACGGTAAAGTGTTTGAGAGACACCTAAAAAGTCTAGGGCTGCGAGCTGCTCAGTAGGACAGTGGGAGAAACTTTAGATATTTGATATTCTAGTTCTGTCGACCAGCATGTACTCCACTGACGACCAGCATGTAAACTGTTTGAATGTATATATTCTATTTCAATAAAGTTGTTATTGAATTTTAGTGAATTGTGTTTGTATTAACCTATATCAATAACTAACACCCATGGCGATAGTATGAGTACTTGAACTTCATGTGTGACATGAATGTGGATCAAGTTCAAGTAGACAGCCAAAATGGTCTATAGTATAAGGATAAGGCTGGGTACCTTATCCTGGGGACACTATTGGACGCGGCTCACTTTGTATAGTACAAAACGATGTGATTCGAATCGTTTCATGTAGAGACATGTGAGTGAGGGCGTCCTGTGCAATGAGTTTGCACAAGACCGAACCAAGAAATAAAATCGCTCTTTCTTTATAACACCGTTTACTGTAAAGACCGGTTTATTCATATGATGACTTAGGTGACCCGATCTCAATCCTGAGCTCACTATGGACTAATGTTTATTTGACCTTATCCTTTGACTTGTACGGGTGAGAGTGGCAAGATCGCCAACTCAATAAGCCTACCATATTGGGGATAAGATCGAATAAGTGGCTGGGGACGTAGTTGTGCGAGATGGAATTCACTCCTACCCGCTTTAAGGGTTAGTAGAGAGGTTGTTCCCTTAAGTGCTGACTCCAGGTTTTGAACAATGGGCCCATCCTCTCCTGATCAGGGAGGAATCTGATTTGATGGTTGGACCACAAATCAATTGTTCATTAGAGGTGCCAGTGGTACTTAAGGAACAAGATATAATACAAGGGTTAAACGGTATAAATGACCCGTTGTGATTACGAACGACCTGTGAAGGATCGACTGACTGATGATAGATATATCAAGAGGACACAATATATCTACAGTGAGGAGAGTGCAGCCCTTGGACTTTAGTGGAGTCTCCGGGGGTTAACGAATGTTGGTTAGTTCGGTTGAAAGAGTTTTGACCGGATAATCTCGTATCGTTGGAGCTCATGATCTGTAGGTCCCAACGGTTCTCCTGGCTAGCTCGTATAAAGCCGTGAAACAATATAAAAGAAAAGAAAAGAATTTGAATCGTTCAAATTCGGGTTTGTGGAAGAATATGGACATATTTAAATATGATTTAAATATGAGATTGATCTACAATATGAATTGGATTCATATGTTAAAAGTCGGTTTTCGAAAAACCGGGATTAATTATATTATTTAATTAATATTTGATATTGAATTGAATAATATTAATTAATTTATATATATATATATATATTTTATTAATTAAAAAGTTTAATTAATAAAATAATTATTATTATTTTTATTAATAATAATAATAATATATAAATATATATATATATATATATATATATATATATTTACATGTGTCTTACATGCAATATGTAAGACACATGTAAGATATATACTCAGTATATATATGTGATTCATCAGATGAATTAAAAAAAAAAAAAAAAAAAAAAAAAAAAAAATCAAAAATCAGGCGTGAGTGCATTTTTGGGTCTTCAATTCGTTTTTTAAATTTGATTTCAAAATTGAATTTGAATCCTTCTCCGTCTTCTTCCTCTACTCTCTGCTGAAAGAAAATTGTTTTCTTCAGTGAAGCTTCTTTCCCCGTTTCTTTTGTAAAAGGAGTCCCACTACTCCGTTTCTCGGCCTGAGGATAGCGGGACTACCGTGGGTGGTCCACGAAGTTTTCGTGAGAAGGCTCGTTGAGTTCGTGAGGAGCTTCTGGCGGTGAAAACTGGAGAAATACGAACGACAAGGGTATGTGTTCTAATTTCTCTTTTTCATTGCTTTTGCATGTTTCCGTTTTGTTTAAATTGATGAAATTAGAGTGTCTATGATCCAAATCGCTTCCGCTGCGTGCCAAGCGCTCCATGATTCTACGCCTATTGAGTGCAATGAGAGTCCTTGGATGCTACCCCCACCTGTGAGCAGGTATGTGCTATCAACTTACAAAGTGGGAGAGAAATTTCTCCAAACACCGTTGTTGTGGAGAAAGAGGAAGGCAAGGATAAGAAAAAATCGAGGATCTTGAGTCAAGAGGAAAGAGAGTTCAGTTGGATGCACCCTCGAGCTTGAAAGATTACAAGCCCAAGGCTCCTTTCCCAAGCCGTTTGTTGACTCCCGATTTAGAGAAAAAAAGGAAACCGATTGCATACTCCCCGAGCCATCTTGAGAATGAGAAGATGGAGAAAAATGAAGAGCTGAAGAAATATGTTCCCATAGCACCCTTCCCGAGTAGGCTCGCAAGGCCTATGGTCGTGAATGAAGATGAGGAGGTCCTCAAAACCTTCCAGAAGGTGACGGTGAACATCCGACTCTTAGAGGTTGTGAAGCAAATTCCGAAATATGCCAAGTTCCTAAAGAGTTGGTGCACGGGTAAGAGAATGTCGAGAAAGAACGATGAGAAAAAGAAAGAGATTGTCTCTGCAATTTTCCAAGGTACGCTTCCACCAAAGTGCGTTGATCCCGGTATGTTTACTGTTCCATGCACTATTGGTACTAAATTGATTGAAAATGCCATGATAGATCTCGGTGCCTCAATTAATGTCATGTCTTTTGATGTGTTTAAAGAACTTGAATTGTGCACTTTAATTAAGACTAATATAGTTGTCCAACTAGCTGATCGATCTTATGTGCATCCGTTAGGGAAAATTGAGGATATTTTAGTTAAAATGAAAGATTTTTTGTTTCCATGCGAGATCTACGTGCTAAATATGAACAAAAATTCTTCGCATGTTTCCTCTTCTATCTTACTAGGATGCCCATTTATGAAGACCGCTAAGGTCAAGATTGATGTTGATAGGGGTGCTTTGTCTGTAGAATTTGATGGAATGGCGAATGAATTTTTTATGAATGCATCAAAATCTTTTGTGCATGATGAGAATGGAAATGTAAAATCTGTGGATTGTGTGAAGGGTGAGAATTTGACCTCGAGTTTGAGGGCGAATTATTTTGCCTCTAGTAGGAAAAAAAATTTAAATTTGAATGAGGATGATGCTGTTTTTTATTGTACTAACAATGATGATGTTCACGTGCTCAAAGCACGAAGAGAAAAAATGTTTCTAAATGATGTTTGCAGGAACAGCGTGGACGAGGACATGGTTGGAACGTCCCCCGCGCTGTCAGAATGTGGATGAGTTCATGGGGAGAATTCAGTTGAGCAAACGACTTTAAAAATTCTGCGCTTCTCGGAGGCACCCGAGTGTTGAACTGTTTTTCTGTATTTAGTTTATTGTTGTTTTAGTTTTAGTTTCGTAGTTTAATTTAGGTTTATTTGCTTGCTGTTTTTTTTAGGCGAATGGGAGATGTTGAGGAAATTAGGCTTCGATAGAGAGCGCCGCCTCTTGTCCCTCGCCAACTTCACAGAGATCAGGGAAGTGTCGTTTTTCCTTTCCCTTTACTTTTGTGTATCTCATTAAGAAGCATCGAGGACAATGCTATCTTCTGAAGTTGGGGGTGGACGTTGTGGATTTCCATGTGCAGTTTGTTGAGCAGTGCTAATTTAGAATTTGAAGTGCTTGAGACTCTGTTTACTGCTTTCTAATTATGATGATCTAGGAAGTGTCTTTTTGGAATCTGGGCATTTGCATAATCTAGTTTTTGCATAGGTTGTTTTGCATTTATTAGGTTCATGTAAAAAAAATTTAAAAAATTTATGTTGCTCCCTTGCATCTATCGAGCACTTAACAACCTCATCTTAATCTCCGTAGGCTTAGTTTGATTGCATGTTGCATAATTCTTGTTGTCACCCCGAAAGGCACCCCTAGGGTAGCTTGTTGCATGAGAGTTAGGGGTCAATAAATCGAGTTAGCATAAGCTAAGCCTAAAGAAAAATATATAGAAAAGCATGTTGGTTAGAAAATTCTCCCGAGGCGCTCCTTCTTTTTAAGTTCACGCTTAAGAAGTGAGCAGTAGTCCTTAAAAACGTGAAGTTTGATGCATGAATTTGACGTGTTAGGCGACTCGGGATTGGAAAGAAAGAGAAAATAAAGTTGGGTTAAAAGAACCATAACAAAGAGTACAAAGTACTCCAAAGAAAAAAAGAAAGAGAAAATCGTTTAGGTCTCTTAATTTATTACTCTCTCTTGTGTAATCAAGTTTAGACTGTTCTTAAATGCTAGAAGTAGGGGGAAAACGGGATGATTTGTTGCATGCGGTTTTTCCGGGTTTACGTAGGTTTAGGATAGGTTGGCTAGCACACACACACGTTAGGGAGCGATAGTTAATTTTTGATGTGTTCTTGATTAAAAGCATGCGCCGATTTCTTTCATGATTATGTTCTGTTTAGATTTGTAAAAAGCATCGAGGTTTGAATTAGAAGCATGTATGCATGGTCCTTTAGAGTCGAATTCTTTATTTGCCTTGCTCGAGGACTAACAAGATTTAAGTTGGAGGTGTTTGATAACTCCATTTTTGAGCTAATTATCACTCCCTAACTCTAGCTAAAAGTCGTGATTAATAGGTTAATTTGTCTTGTTTATAGAAGTTTCGCGGCATAAAGCTCATGGTGTCCATTGGACTCGTTTCGTGGCTAAGGAAGCGGTTTTAGCGCCCCGGGAGTGCATCGGGAAAAAGGGAAGTTCTCCCATGAAGATTTGGAGAAAATTGCCATGCAAAGGCAATTTTCCAGCCCCAAACCCGAGAGCAAGGGTCGAGCAGCAGCGTCGAGACCCTTGCCCAAGCGTCGGGACGCTCCGGGAGCGCGCGCGCGCTGGAAAAATTGGCCGAAGCGTCGAGACGCTCGCCTTGCATCTCGACGCCATCACGAAAATGCGCGCGGTGAAATTAGGGCACAGCGTCGAGACGCTTGCCTAGCGCCTCGACGCTCCGACGACTTAAAAGGTCATTTGACAATTTTCATCCATCTTCTTCTCGGGTCTCCGCTGTTTTTCCTCTTTGCTCCGCCATTGTTGGCCATTTTTGGAGCTTTACTTCTGTATTTAGCTGGGGATTATGGCCAAAGCCCCCATGGATGCTTTTGCTATCAACTTCTCCATGGTCGGCTAAGGTAATCATGTAGGATTTGGGATTGATTATGGGATTTTTGTTAAGCTTTTAATGTTTTGATAATCGAGCATGTTGGTTATGATTTGGCTTCAATTCTTGAATGTATTTATTGTTCTTGCTTAATCTATGCATGTGCTAGATTTCATAGACGGACAATCTTGTTTTCTAGCATGTGTTAACGTTATAGACTAGCGATGACGTGCCTCTCCTTGTCGACATAGTAACACAGAACAATAGAACAAATCGAAGCATCGTGTTATGCATGTTGAGTGTTGATTACTTTAGGGTTGCCGGGTACTCAGTTAGCATTTAGGGTGCATAATCGAACGTTCTTCATGGTTAGCTAGTAACTGTTCGGGGTTAAATTGGGGCTGATCACTCTAATGCGATTGCAAATAATGTTTAGTTAGGATTGTTAATTCTAATTAATTAATATGAAGTCGATTACTTTAGGGTTCCCGGGTAACCGTCTGCGTGTATGTCAATTTGTTAGCCATACTTTAGAATTAAATGATGAACATTGAAATGCTTAGCAAAATCCTGAAATCCCCCAAATCCAACACTTTTTAATCTCATTCTTCTTATTTTTCCAATTGCGAATTTTCCTTACTTGCATGATTAAAAATCCCCGTTTTGTGACAAAAACCATCTAATCAATTTAGTTGCATCTCAAATATTAATTTCAATTGTTAGTCCCTCTCTGTGGTTCGACCCTGTTTCCACTAGCTGCAAAGCTAAAGGTTATAGGTATTATAAATTCATTTTGGTCAGGCTTCGACAACCTGAGAATTAATCGGACATTCAAAAATCTGAACACCAGCTATCTTCTGAGGTTGGGGGTGGATGTTTTGGATTTCCACGTGCAGTTTGTTGAGCAGTGTTAATTTAGAATTTGTACTGCTTGGGACTCTATTTACTGCTTTCTAATTGTGATGATCTAGGAAGTGCTTTTTGGAATCTTGGCATTTGCATAATCTAGTTTTTGCATGAGGTAGTTTTTCATTTATTAGGTTCATGTCAAAAATTTTAAAAAAAAAATTGTTGCTCCCTCGCATCTATCGAGCACTTAGCAACCTCTTCTTAGACTCTGTAGGCTTAGTTTGATCGCATGATGCATTGATTCTTGTTGTCACCCCGGAAGGCACCCCTAGGGTAGTTTGTTGCATGAGAGTTAGTGGTTAATTAATCGAGTTAGCAAAAGTTAAGCCTAAAAAAAAAATAGAAAAGCATGTTGGTTAGAAAATTCTCTCGAGGCGCTCCTCCTTCTTATTGGTGTACCTAAGAAGTGAGCGTTAGTCCTTAGAAATGTGAAGTTTATGCATGAACTTGACATGTTAGGCTTCTCGGGATTGGAAAGAAAAAGAAAGAAAAAAGTGGGTTCAAAGAACCATAACAAAGAGTACAAAGTACTCAAAAAGAAAAGAAAAAATATGAGAAAATTGTTTAGGCCTCTTAATTCATTACTCTCTCTTATGTGATCAAGTTTAGACTGTTCTTAAATGCTAGAAGTAGGGGGAAAATGGGATGACATGTTGCATGCGGTTTTTCCGGGTTTACGTAGGTTTAGGATAGGTTGGCTAGCACACACACACGTGAGGGAGCGATAGTTAATTTTTGATGTGTTCTTGATTAAATGCATGCGCCGATTGCTTTCTTGATTATGTATTGTTTAGATTTGTAAAAAGCATTGAGGTTTGAATTAGAAGCATGTATGCATGGTTCTTTAGAGTCGAATTCTTTGTTTGCCTTGCTCAAGGACTAGCAAGATTTAGGTTGGGGGTGTTTGATAACTCCATTTTGGAGCTAATTATCACTCCCTAACTCTAGCTAAAAGTCGTGCTTAATTGTTTAATTTATCTTGTTTAGAGGAAATTTGCGGCAAAGAGCTCATGGTGTCCATTGGACGCGTTTCGTGGCTAAGGGAGTTGTTTTAGCACTCTGGGATTGCATCAGGAAAAGGGGAAGCTAACCCATGAAGATTTGGAGAAAATTACCATGCAAAGGCAATTTTCCAGCCCCAAACCCGAGAGCAAGCGTCGAGACGTTGCTCAACACTGCCTGGCGTCGAGATGCTTGCCCTTGCGTCGAGACGCTCCGAAGAGGCGCGCGCGCTGAAAATTATCGGGGCAACGTCGCGACGCTGGCCTAGCGTTTCGACGCCATCGCGATGCGCGCACTGAGATTTTTAGGTCGCAGCGTCGCGACGCTGGCCTAACTTCTCGATGCTTCGACGGATTATATAGGATGTAAAGACGATTTTTCTTCATCTTCTCCGCCAATCTCTCTCGGTTTTCCGCCATTGTTAGGCGTTTTTCAAGCTCTTTCTTCCCCTTTTGCTTGGGATTATGTCCAAGGTCCCCGTGGAAGCTTTGGCATTCAATCTCTCCATGTTAGGCTAAGGTAACGTGTAGGATTTGGGAGGAATTTTGGGATTTTTGCTAAGTTGTAATATTTTGATAATTGGAACTTTGGATTCTGTTTTGGCTTAAATATTACTATGCATCAACTGTTCTTGCTTAATCTATGCATGTGTTAGATTTCTAGACGGACAATCTCGCTTTCTAGCATGTGTTAATGTTATAGACTAGCGATGTCGTGCCTCTTCTTGTCGATTTAGTAACACATAATGGTAGAACAAATCGAAGCATCGTGTTAATCATACTGAATGTTGACTACTTTAGGGTTGCCGGGTAGTCAATTAGCATTTAGGATGTTTAATCGAACGTTCGTCGTGGAGAGCTAGTGACTGTTTGGGTTAATTTTGGGCTGATCACTCTAATTTAATTGCGAACACTGTTTAGTTAGGATTGCGAAATTCTAATTAATTATTATGAGGTCGGTTGCTTTAGGGTTGCTGGGCAACCGTTCATGTGCATGTAATATTGATAGCCATATTTTAGAATTAAATGATAGATATTATAATGCTTAGCAAAGTCCCGAAATCTCCCAAATCCAACACTTTTTAATCTCAATTTCACATTTTTCCGTTAGCGTTTTTCACCTTAATTTGCATGATAAAAACACCTCGTTTTGTGACAATCCTCCAATAAATTTAATTACATCTCAAACAATTAATTTCAATTCTTATTCTCTCTCTGTGGTTTGACCCTGTTACCGCTAGCTGCAAAGCTTAAGACTACAGGTTTTATAAATTCATTTTGGTCAGGCTTCGACAGCCTGAGAATTAATCGGATATTCAAAAATCCTAACACCAATACTTTCTAATAAGCAGAAGTTCATAGCGAGCTCATGATTAAGATCGTGTTACCTAGGCAATCATATGAAAATTTCGGTCTCATCAGTAAACGGTGTTATAAAGAGAGAGCGACATATTTCACGATTCGGTCTTATACAAACTCTTTGCACAGGACGCCCTCACTCGCACATCTCCATGTGAAACGATTCAGATCACATCGTTTTGTACAATACAAAGTGAGCCGCATCCAATAGTGTTACTAGGATAAGGTACTCAGCCTTATCAATATCTGATAGACTGTTTTGACTGACTACTTGAACCTGATCCACAATCATGTCATACATGAGGCTTAGGTACTCATATTCAGCCAAGGGTGTTGGTCATTGGCATAGGTTAATTGTTGCGTGCTCAGTGTGGATATAAAATAGTTAAATAGAGCACTCAAGCATGCAAGCATACATGGTCTGCAACAAGTAATAAGTATAATTTATGTCGATTCCCACATGGATTTGTGTAAGCAACCACAATTAAGGTGTGTTATCTTAAGAGAAGTAACCAGTGACAGATTGGTTTGTGGATGTGCTGAAAAATTGTAAATGACGCAAAATATACGCAAAACTAAGATTAGCAAGACAAAAATCATACACAAGGTGCACTAGAACAGAGACTAACTTAAACTGCAAGGAACAAAAATTATGCGAAACTAGCAAAACTCTAGCGAACAAATAATTAACACAGAAAATCTTAAATGACAGGACAAGGCAGGCTAGGATTCATACAATAAGTCATATATCAATACTTCAACTGCGATTAAACAAGCATATGCATCGTTCTAGCGGAAACACATAAGATCTTTCGATCTTAAGCAATAGCACTCTAGATCATTCATATCCAAACGAGACTAGCATCCTAATCATACAAATAAGCTATCTGACGTGCTAGGAGAGTGACTAAGCTTAGCCTCCTCTCTGGTTACCATGAAAGGGTAGCATGAAGATATGACTCAGACTCCCTACTCCTCTCGGAGGTTCAGAAATCATTAACACATAATGGATGGTCGGTCGAAAATGCATTGTTAGATTAAGAACACATATGCTCAGAACATTTCATGCCAATCAAGTGCTGAAATATTGATCTATTCACTACTGAATCATCCTAGCCAACCCTTGCGGATTTAGCTATTCATGTTACAGGAAGAATTAAAAGCAACAACAAAGTTCATAACTAAGAAATAAAACTAAGCTCAAAATATGAGAGGAGAAGAATACTACAACACTTAGAAGAAAAATAGAAAACAGTAAATGATAATCAGATCCTTCGGGTGCTGCAACTCTTCACAGCAGCTCGGTTCTCCTCAGCTAGATCTTCCTCCTTAGCTCTTCTTCGGATGAAAGATGCACAGCTCAGGCGTGGAGGAGACTGCTTCAATGAAGGTTTCTTTTCTTCTTCCCAAAAGCTCTGAAACCCGAGAACTTCCTCTTGAACTCTACAACATTTCCCCTCTCGGCTCTCTCTTGTCTCTTTCCTCCTCTTTCTATATATACTTCAGGGATTCCATCCAAGCTTTCCCTAAAATGGCCTCTTCCTCCTCATTGAAGGGCTGCAAATGGAAAAAGAATATTGAGCGTACGGCAAGAGACAATAGCTGACAATTCTGCTGGATCAGGTACAACTTTTGCTGATGCTTCGCGTCTGCAAAGTTTCTTTAAAGATGCCAACTTTGCTACCGCGATGCGGCCGCAAAGCTCCTTAAAAGCGCTGCATACTCTTTGCCATACGGATCGACCCACGCGAGGATTTAGCGACACATGAGAAGATCAAAGCTAAGTTATTTATGCACAAAAGAGCTCAAATATTTACAATTATCACACAAGGCTCAAATGCTAGACTCTTCTCAAATATTCACTAATTCAACATATTTTTCAGCTTATCACATTCTCTTTCGTAAAGAGGACTCTACATTTTCTTCCTTTTAAGCCTAAATAACTCTCATTTGGAGAGTTAACACACCCCCAAACTTGAGCTATTGCTAGTCCTCGAGCAATATTACTGTTTATCCTTGCTTAAATTACGCACAACTTAACACATTCACCTTACTGCACATTGCCCTGTCTATCCAATCTTGTTACCTAATCTTCTTTCAGCTAACATAGGCTAGCAAGGGCACTTGCCAGCAATTTCCTCCCATAGATAGGTGTTAAGAGCTTCTACTGTCCTGCGACTGACTTAAAGCAACACAACCACTCTCTTTTCTAGCCTTCCACACTTTTTGACTGACTTACAACCTTATCATTCTAAAACCCCGGCTTGATCTTAGGTTCCACCTCTTATCCCTACTTAGCTCAAACTTTCCTTCCTCCCTAATCCTTGCGTTCAATACATACTTCTAGCTTTTCATTAAACTTACTCCTTAGCCTCAATAACTCCTTTCGGCCATGCCACTTCCACACACTTTATGTAATAAGTTTTCAATTCTCAAAACAACTGGAACATGGCATCGCCCTCAAGGTTGTCATTCTTTTCCTAAGCTCACTCCTTAGATACACCCCTTAGGAGCATGCTTTATACCAGAATAATTCATAAACTAGGTTGAGAAGCTTCCAAACCCTTCAAACAGCCCCAAACCATCTTGAATTTGCTTGAACCGGACAAAAAAATAACAAAACCAAGCTTGAGAAACCTAAACCGGTCCAAACCAACAAACCCATCTTCAACAGCCCGGAACCAAACCAAAAACGACCCGAACCGGACCAACCAAGCGCTGAACCGAACCGCCAGAGGGTGAAGAACACCTAACTGGTCTGACTTTCAGTGAACCGGACCGCCTGAGGACCGAACCAAACCGTTTCCTCCATCTTGCGCTTAACCGGTTTTGTGCTGGAATTTTGCAGAAAAAAAAAACACGCTGTTTTTTCCGATACCCGAGCTTCTCTCTTAAAATTGAAAGCCTATATGGACTCTAATGACTCCAAATTTTTTACAGACTCTTCTGCAAACATTAAAGCCCATACATGCTCGGGCAATTACAAAACAAAGCACAAATAGAAGCTCAAAAAATGATGCCAAAGCCAATAAATCACTTTAGACGCCCAGAAAATTAAATTTCAAAATGATACCAAATCGCTTCCGCGTTTATGATATGCGCACCTTCAATTGGTATCAGAGCACATACCTTTTGTAGTTCGAATTTCTTTAACTTCGTTATAGCTACCTACTCTCGAACTTCTTTGGATCTTCACTCGAACACTTCAAGAACCACCTCCGGTAGTCTCGTTATCCTCAGGTCGTGCAACGAAGTGGTGAGACTTCTTTACAAGAGGAAATTTTGGGAGAGAAGATGAAGTTTAAACCAAGAGGTATTTGGAGAGAAAAAAGTCTAGCATTTTTGCAAACTTTATCAACCTCAAATAATTTGAGCTTCTCTCATTTATAGGCATGAAAAAATTCATTTGTTAAGACACGTCAAAATGAGATGGATTAGTCATAAGCTAGGTGTCGGTGAATTTTGAGTAGGTTAGTCATAAACCACTTCCAAAACACTAAATTGGCAAATCCCACTTTGATAATTTTGTTTTTAAATTAATTATTAAAATTAATTCATAATTAATTTTAATAAACAAAACGAATTCTTAATTAATTAAACTTTTAATTAATTAATATTATTATTTAATTCAATAGCAAATATTAATTAAATAATAAAACTAATCTCGGTTTCTAAAACCGACTTCTCGAACATGAATCCCTATTCATGTTTTTAGACCGAACCCATATTTAAATCATATTTCAATATGTCCATCATTCTTCCAAAAAATAAATTTGAATAAATTGAAATTCTTTTCTCTCATATTGTCACACGACTTAATCTGAGCTAGCCAGGAGAACCTAAAAAACCTACAGATCATGAGCTCCAACGATACGAGATTAACCGACCAAACTCTTTAGCCAAGTTAACAAACATTTGTTAACCCCCGGGGACTCCACTAAAGCCCAAGGGTTGCACTCTTCTCACCGTAGATATATTTCTGTCCTCTTGATATAACCACCATCAGTAAGTCGATCCTTCACAGGTCCTTCATAATTACAATTGGGTCATATATACCATTTAACTCCCGTAATTACATCTAATTCCTTAAGTCCCCACTGTTTCTCTATTGAACAATTGGTTTGTGGTCCAACCAACAAACTGAATCCCTCTTGGGCCAGTGAGAGGGTGGGTACCCCTGTTCTAGACCCGGAGTCAGCACTTAAGGGAACAACCTCTCTACTAAACCCTAAAAACGGGTAGGAGTGAATTCCATTTCGCAAGACTATGTTCCCAGCTCCCTACTCGGTATTATCCCCAAAGTGGTAGGCATATTGAGTCAGCGAACACAAGCCTCTCTCACCTATACAAATCAAAGGATAATCCTGAATAAACAGGAGTTCATAGTGTGCTCAGAATTCAGATCGAGTTACCTAGGTCATCATATGAAAAAGTCAGTCTTATGCAAACTCATTGCACAGGACGCCCCCACTCGCATGTCTCAACATGAACGATTTATGATCACATCGTTTGTACTATACAAAGTGGGTCGCGTCCATAGTGTCTCCAGGATAAGGTACCAAGCCTTATCCCTATACTATAGATCGTTCTGACTATTACTTGAACTTGATCCACAATCATGTCACACATGAAGTTCAAGTATACAACCTATAGCCATGGGTTATTTGTTTATTGGAGTTAGGTTAAAAATAAACACGATTCACTTTATTCAATAATAGCTTTACTGAATAAATCTCAATAACAACTTTGTTGCTAAATAGAATATACATTTAGTTTACAAACCACGAGTTTTAGGACATAAAACCCAACAATAACTTTGTTGGGTTCGAGATTGAACAAAAAGACTGACCGAAGGCAAAGAACCATCCATATTTATCGAAGAATTTCGTAGGAGATGACTTTCTTGCGTCAAGAGCAATGAATAAACCTTATGTAGGGAAGGAGTCGTATCATTTCAATAGAGAACTGATATTGTCAAGTCATATATCGGACCTACGCCTTTGAGGATGTACATCACATGTTTGTCATGATCAATTTTCTTTCCAACTATAGAAAAGAATCTACAAAAGTCTTGATTTTGGAAAAATAATCTCTAAGACTCATATTACCTTTCTTTAAAGTCTTAAGCTTCGATTTCAACTCCATCGCCCGAGCAAGATTTCGAGAAGAAAAACGAGTAGTGAGAATAGGTAATCCGAGACTAGTGTATTCAACATTGAACTAACCAGTCACGCCATAATGAGATTATCTTGCTGGATCCAGTGTTGGTGGGCGGGATTGATCAATTTTATCAATTCATCAGCAGTCGAGAGAAACTTCAGAGGAGACTCTTCATCTTCATCGACAAAATTGGACAAGTCATGACCGCGAAATGTCTTAAGAACTTGAAATTTCCACAGAATAAAGTTCTCATTATCAATCTTGATAATGGTAGACTTGGTTGTTGGATTGACAATTTTCAAAGAAGAATAAGAATTTACCAGATCTAAAGAAGAAGTCATAGCAGAAAAATAAAATAGATTCAAAAGCGTTGTTTGATCTATTTCTTGCTAGGATACCATTCTAAAATTTTAGGAAAGAGAATAATAAGTAAACCAAAAAGAGATGATCACAAATAATAGTCTTTCACTGTACCTATTTAGTGATCACACCGTAGCCTTTATATGAGCATATTGTAAAACTAAGTTAAATAAGTTACCACCCAAATAACAATAACGGTAACAAATAGACACAATCTTAACCATTTCTCAACCTCATAACAACCTAACTTCCTAGCACTATCTTAATAAAGAAGAAAAACAAAATAAAAGTTCTGCACTCCAAAAAGAATGATACAAGGGCGAGTAAAGTTATACACTACTATTCACATAATTTCATATGCATGGAGAGGCTGGCGTCTAGAGATAACCTTGGGTGATATTATTTTCTTCTCATATTCTAGTATGTAAATCTTTTTTCGATAGTATTTGAGACTGCTTGTAAAGTCTCTAATAAAACAAAATGGTTTTTTTTCAACTAAATTTAGAGATTAAGAAAGATAAAAAAATTATAAAACAAAAAAAACATTAACAAACAAACTCGTATCTTTTTGAATTTTTTTTTTTTTAACTATTTATCAAACAACTTTAAACTATATCAATTTTATGTGTTTTAACCTCTCAATCAAATAACAACAATCTGAACATAGTTGAAGGGTTCGATCCCTCACCTTTACAACGATTGAACTAAAAAAAACAACATTTTACAAATTCAAATATTGTTCAACTAGTTAAAATATTTGGATAATTGTGTTTGTTTTGCGAGATTTGTGTACAAGAATGTCTTAAATAATTTATATATTATTTTAATTTATATAGTATTTTGGTATTTTGGTATTTGTTATTTTAATATATTCTATTTTTAAATAAATTGATATAACTCTCTTTTTTAACTTGATGAAGAAGGGAGAAAGGAGGAGGAAGGAAGATAGTAGAAGAAGAAAAGAAGGTGAGGAAAGAAGAAGAGGAAAAAAAAATGGAAGGGAAAAGAAAGAATGAAAAAGAGGCAGGCATGGAAGGGAGGAGGAGGGAGAAAGAAGGCGCGGAAGAAGTTTTTTTTCTTTTTTTTCAGAAAAAAATATTTTAATAAAATTTAAAAAATCTATTTTTATTATAAAAAAAAGGGCTGGTTGCACAAATAACAATCAGGCCCAAACTAATTGCAAATTTAGCAAACTTTAAAATGTTTTGCAAATATTGCATAAAACCTGTTTCTATCACTGATAGACTTTATTATATCACTGATAGACCTTTATCAGTGATAGACTATTATCACTGATAGACTATTATCACTGACAAAAATCTTTAAAAAGCTGAGGTGATCAGCGATAGACTTCTATCAGTCATAAGATATCGCGAAATTGCTATATCCGCAAAATTTTTAAAAACATGCTATATTTGCAAACAATAAGTCTTAAATTGTCATTTCCTACAATTTCCCATAAAAAATCTATTTTTATTTTAAAATATAAAAAAAATAATATATTATTAATAATAAGAAAATGTCACGTTAGCTTCTTTACCTACAAAAATTGGACCAGGGAACAAAAATGGTAACTCAAATATCAGGCACTAAAATCTCAAAGGACCAAAATATATTTTTCTAAAAAATTAAATGCAAAATAGCTTGATTATTTCTGTAAATTTTACTATTTTGTTGAAGGTAACCATCTTTAGTTTTAGTTTTAGTTTTGCGAACTTTGGAGTTCCCTTTTGAAAAAAAAGTTTGATTATTGTAGCAAATTTTTTTTTCATAATTAGTGAGCTATGTGAAAATTAAATGCTAAAGTCCCATTAGAAATCTATCACCTAAATGCCTAAATTCTCAATGTCGGGTAAAAATTAATATTATTAGGTTCGGATTCTCCCCGTCTTTCAAGGCTAAACTTAGAGAGGAAAAAGTCAGCTAATAATTTAAATGAAAAAGTAAAAAAAAAAAAAAACAGGGTTATGTTTCCAATTCCATCAAATTAGTGGCACAAAATTTTCCAACTATAACACCATTAACTGTTATTTCGAATCTCTTCCCAAATTTTCACATATATAAATACACGTCATTTTTTTTAACAGAAATGAAGGCAATGTTGCAACTTCCCATTTCCCATTAGCCAATCTTAAAAAAACGTAATTTAGAATCTCTCCTAAAAAGAACAAACAACCATGGAAAAAAACATGCTCATCTGCTTGTCTTTGTTGTTTTTTGTTACCATGGTAGTTGCGGTGGCGGTCGGCGATAACCAAAAAGATGGCCAAGGAAACATTAGTGGCGGTGCGACGACAAAGACCTCCACCTCCACCGAAGAGGTTAAGGCCCTTTGTAAACCTACTAAATACCGAGAAACTTGCGAGAAAACCCTCGCGGAAGCTGGTAGCAACACGAGCGACCCACGTGAGCTAATCAAGGCCGGATTCCACGTCGCCATTGAACAAATAAAATCGGCCATCGAAAATTCCACCACCTTGAAAGAATCTGCCAAAGACCCCATGGCTAAGCAAGCACTTGACGCTTGCGGCGAGCTCATGGATTCTGCAATCGAAGATCTTCTAATTTCATTTGACAGAGTCACTGAAAATTTCGACATTACCAAATTTGATGATTACATCGAGGATCTTAAGGTTTGGCTGAGTGGCGCATTAACTTTTCAAGAAACTTGCTTTGACGGATTTGAGAATGTTACCGGCAATGCTGGGAGAACGATGAAGAAATTGTTGAAGACGTCGAGACAAATCACAATCAATGGGCTTGAAATGGTGAGTGGGATTAATTCCTTAGTGACATCTTTTTCTGGGTTATTGTCGGGTGGGCAACGACTACTGGCAGAGGAATCCAATAAACAAGGAAAAGTGCCGTCGTGGGTCAACGACAGACGAGGACTACTTGAAGCCACTTCAGGCAACATCAAGGCGGATGTCGTGGTGGCTAAAGATGGGAGTGGAAAGTACAAGACGGTGACCGAAGCTCTAAAAGACGTCCCAAAGAAAAGCAATCAAACGTTTGTGATTTATGTTAAGGAAGGAGTTTATCAAGAGCAAGTGATGGTTGATAAAACCATGACCTACGTCATGATGATTGGAGATGGTCCGACTAAGACCATAATCACGGCTAGCAAGAACAACGTTGACGGAACACCCACCTTTAAATCTGCTACCTTAGGTAAGTTGTTTTTTAATAATCTATTTCAATTTTGTTTAAAAAGAATTTTTGTATCTGAAGTTATTTCAAAGAGACTATTTGTGTTAATATTGTATTCATATTCTTAACAAAAATAGCGGTGATCGGGAGCAACTTTATAGCGAAAGACATGGGGTTCGAGAACTCGGCCGGAGCAGCAAAGGGTCAGGCAGTGGCACTCCGAAGTCAATCTGACATGTCAATCTTCTACAATTGTCAAATGGATGGTTACCAAGACACTCTCTACACCCATGCCCACCGCCAGTTCTACCGAGACTGCGTCATCACGGGCACCGTCGACTTCATCTTCGGCAACGCCGCCGTGGTCTTGCAAAATTGCAAGATCTTCGTGAGGAAGCCGAGGTTGAATCAAGCATGTCCTATCACTGCCCAAGGTCGAACCCAACCGAAGGAGCCGACTGGCATTGTCCTCCAAAATTGCACCATCTCCTCTGACAAAGACCACTTCCCCATCCGCCATACCCACAAGGCGTACCTCGGCCGCCCATGGAAGGAATATTCAAGAACCATCATCATGCAGTGCCAAATCGATGACTTAATCCAACCTGAAGGGTGGCTCCCATGGAATGGAAACTTTGCTCTCAACACTCTGTTTTACACAGAGATTAATAACAGGGGACCTGGAGCCGCCAAGGACAACCGAGTCAAATGGGAGGGAATTAAGGAGATCACGCAGCAGAACGCCATTGAGTTCACCGCGGAAAAATTTATTCATGGTGATTCCTGGATTAAAGCCACCGGAGTACCATACACTTCTGGCATGATTACGGTGTAAAAACACAACTTAGAAAAACCAAGCAAGAAGAGTTAATTATAGAAACAATCCATAGAGCGTGGATTGGATTGAAGCTCCTTGAGTTTAGGAGTTGAAGTTTTCCTCATAATTATATTTGAATTATTTTGTATTATTTTGAATGGATGAATGTATGTCCATCAACATTAATTTTTGCTTGCTTTTAAGAAGTTGAATAAAAAAAAAATCTTTCGTAATTTATGATAATTACTGTTCACACGAGATTTCGACGAAGGATGGAGATTCGAACACGTGCAAATGAAATTTGAATTGAATTTGTATTGTATATATCAGTGCGTAGTGGATTACAATCTCTAATGTTTGATCCTCTGATTCTTTCTCTCTCAAATGTAAATGTGTTTCGAGGGTTTCGCAGCTTGTTCTCGATGTTGGATTGGTTTCGAGGGCTTTGCAGCTTGTTCTCGATGTTGAATTTGGATCGAGGGCTTTGCAGCTTGTTCTCAATGTTGGATTTGTATCGAGGGCTCCGCAGCTTGTTCTCGATGTTGGATTTGTATCGAGGGCTTCGCAACTTGTTCTCGATGTTGGATTTGTATCGAGGGCTTCGCAGCTTGTTCTCGATGTTGAATTTGAATCGAGGGCTTCGCAGCTTGTTCTCGATGTTGAATTTGGATCGAGGGCTTCGCAGCTTGTTCTCGATGTTGAATTTGGATCGAGGGCTTCGCAGCTTGTTCTCGATGTTGAATTTGAATCGAGGGCTTCGCAGCTTGTTCTCGATGTTGAATTTGGATCGAGGGCTTCGCAGCTTGTTCTCGATATTGAATTTAGATCGAGGGCTTCGCGTAGCGGTGAAGTCTTCAGGTGTTTGAACTTGGAGTGGTGTTCAGTCTTCAGGATTCAGGGAGTCTTGTGAATTCTCTCTGAGCTCTTAGGAGAAGAAATTTTCTGACCCTTGCAAATGAAAATGAGCTCTCTATTTATAGAGCTCTCATTGGCCTGGTGGGCTTGGGCTTGGATCCAATGGGCTTGGGATTGGATCCAATGGGCTTGGGTCCAATGGACTTTTGGGTTCTGGGCCCAATCAATTTTTGGGCTTTGGACCAAATTGTCATTTAAATAACTTTTTTAGCCCGATTCGATTTCGAGCCCAATTGAGCTATGACCGAATTTTCTCGGTTAAGTTTATTCGATCCGCCGGCCAAGATGAAGACACGTGGCGACCGCTGATTGGCCGAAATTTCTCGGTCAACAAATGCCCCCTTTTTCGAGAGTTATGCACATGTACGTGTGGGTGAGTCTCGGAAAAGTTAAATTTTGAAATTGAAATGTAGGACACCCCTAATTTCGAATCTGCCTCGACATATCAATCTTATCGAAATATGAAATTTGGTCCATAAATCAATTTTTTTGATTGATACATCTTTCTATGCCAATTGACCAATAAGTATGAATTGGGCTTACAATTTTGATCTTTCTTATTTGGCAGAAGCTTGACTTGGACTTTAGTAGATTCTTGTGTTCTACTTTAATTCCATTTTGGATGTAGAGTAGAGTTTTGGAGTTGCCCAATTGAATTTTGAATAGGATTTGACTTTGAACTTTTCTCCAATTTCGAAGTGGGATAACATTTGGAGTATACCCAACTCGCCAATTTCGATTTGAGACTTGGATTTAGATAAATTTTGACTCTAAATCATGCTTGGAAATAAAATTTGGAATAGGCCCAAAATTTAATTTTTTTTAGGAAAATTTTGGATTTTCTTGAAATTTGGCTTGAATTCGGAGTAGGAGTGTTGAAAATTTTATTTTGGCATATTTGATTTGAGACTCGGATTTAGATAACTTTTGACTCTAAATCATGCTTGGAAATAAGATTTGGAATATGCCCAAAATTTTAATTATAGGAAAAACTATGATATTTTCTCGAAATTTAGCTTGAATGAAAATTTGACTTGGTATAAATTTGGGATTCCAATCAATTTTGACATAAAGTTCGAAAATTTGAACTTAAGCTCATGATTATGGAAGGAAATTTAGAACCCTTCTAAATTTCAAGTTGAATGAAGTATTACAATCTGAAGATAAATAGTAACAATAAATCTTGTTTGGCAAAGTGGAACATGTAGAACCTTTGTTTCCTTTAGTCTTGGGTTCAAGTCTATCTTTATACATATTTTTAGATAATTTTCTTAAACAGGCGCGCGAACTTGGAGGCGGCAGCGCGAACTTGGAGGCGGCAGCAGCGCAGCGAACTTGGAGGCGGCAGCAGCGAACTTGGAGGCAGCAGCAGCGAACTTGCAGGCAGCGAACTTGGAGGCAGCAGCAGCGATGACGCAGGCGCGTGCGAACTTGGAGGCGCGCGCGATGATGCTGGCGCGGCGAACTTGGAGGCGCGCGCGATGATGTTGCAGCAGCGAACTTGGAGGCGCGCGCGATGATGTTGCAGCAACGAACTTGGAGGCGCGCGCGATGATGCAGCAGCAACGAACTTGGAGATGATGCAAGATGATGCAGAAGCAGCGAACTTGGAGATGATGCAAGATGATGCAGCAACAGCGAACTTGGAGATGATGCAAGATGATGCAGCAACAGCGAACTTGGAGATGATGCAAGATGATGCAGCAACAGCGAACTTGGAGGCGGCAGCAGCGAACTTGGAGGCGGCAGCAGCGAACTTGGAGGCAGCAGCAGCGAACTTGGAGGCAGCAGCAGCGAACTTGGAGGCAGCAGCAGCGAACTTGGAGGCAGCAGCAGCGATGACGCAGGCGCGTGCGAACTTGGAGGCGCGCGCGATGATGCTGGCGCGACAAACTTGGAGGCAGCAGCAGCGAATTTGGAGGCGCGCGCGATGATGCAGGCGCGGCAAACTTGGAGGCAGCAGCAACGAATTTGGAGGCGCGTGCGATGATGCAGGCGCGGCAAACTTGGAGGCGCGCGCGATGATGCTGGCGCGGCGAACTTGGAGGCGCGCGCGATGATGTTGCAGCAGCGAACTTGGAGGCGCGCGCGATGATGTTGCAGCAACGAACTTGGAGGCGCGCGCGATGATGCAGCAGCAACGAACTTGGAGATGATGCAAGATGATGCAGAAGCAGCGAACTTGGAGATGATGCAAGATGATGCAGCAACAGCGAACTTGGAGATGATGCAAGATGATGCAGCAACAGCGAACTTGGAGATGATGCAAGATGATGCAGCAACAGCGAACTTGGAGATGATGCAAGATGATGCAGCAACAGCGAACTTGGAGATGATGCAGCAGCAGCGAACTTGGGGATTTGCACTTGGGGATGATGCAGCAGCAACGAACTTGAGGATTTGCACTTGGGGATGATGCAGCAGCAACGAACTTGAGGATGATGCAGCAGCAACGAACTTGGGGATGATGCAGCATCAACGAACTTGGGGATGATGCAGCAGCAGCGAACTTGGGGATGATGCAGCAGCAACGAACTTGGGGATTTGCACTTGGGGATGATGCAGCAGCAACGAACTTGGGGATGATGCAGCATCAACGAACTTGGGGATGATGCAGCAGAAGCAGCGAACTTGGAGATGATGCAGCAGCAACAGCGAACTTGGGGATGATGCAGCGCAACAGCGAACTTGGGGATGATGCAGCAGCAACAACGAACTTGGGGATGATGCAACAGCGAACTTGGGGATGAAGCGAGGGAGCCTTCGAACTTGAACTCCCAGCGAGAAATCCTTCGAACTTGAACATGAAGCGAGGAAGCCTTCAAACTTGAAGCGAGGAATCCTTCGAACTGGATGCGAGCGATGTTCGGTGTTAAACTTGAAGCGGGCAACACTTGAATTTGATCTTCAGGAACTTGAAGTAAGCGAAGCTTGAACTTGGAGCGAACGAAAACACACATTTGAAGTGAGTGAGGCCTCGAACTTGGACTTGATGCGGGCAACAATTGAATTTGATCTTCAGGAACTTGAAGTAAGCGAAGCTTGAACTTGGAGCGAACGAAAACACACATTTGAAGTGAGTGAGGCCTCGAACTTGGACTTGAAGCGGGCAACACTTGAATTTGATCTTCAGGAACTTGAAGTAGTGTGCGCGTTCGATTGGTGGCGCCGCCTTTGTTGTGGTGTGCATCTGCAGGTTTAATATCATGTTGTAACTTCAATTATGGTGTTACATTCGATAATGTTGAAAGCTCTCAATTTGTGTCGTGTCGTTCAGTGGGATTTGACGTATCGTCGTCATTCTGAGTAGGTTTGGGCATCTTCAATTTGCGGCATCACTCTAAATATGGATGAAAACCTTTGATCTACAACGACAAACTTTAGTAGTCGTGACACTTATGTTTATTTGTATTTGAAGAGACTGGACTTAAAACTTGTTTAAAGCTCTGCCTACGTACCCTTTGAACAATAGAGATCAAGTCGAGACGTAGTTCAATACATGATGATTTCTTTTATTATTGTGACTGAACTTAAAGTACATTTTTTCTTTAAGTTGCCTACGTACCCTTAGATGGAAGGGATCAAGTCATGACGTAGTTCAGATGAATGATTTTTTTTTTTGGGTCGTTCACCTTTTAAGCTCGTGCGGGCCAGGAGCAACATGTAGTTTATACTCTTACGTTAAGGAGTATTACATTTTATGAGATCTTATCTTCGTCATGGTCTTTATCAAATCCTTCGCTTGTAGGATTGGTTAGAACGATGAGATTTTTCTTCACCTTCAAGGAACCCTCTGTATTTATGTGGACAGAAAATTTCCTCTTCATGCGTGAAGGAACACGACTGTGAATCTTTTGGTCGCTACTTTCTTCATCAAAGAGTCTTGCCCCTACAGTCTTCATCTTTCCTTCTTGTTGATCGTTTGTCCCTTTGAGGCGATCAAAAACAGATGTTGAAGGTCGGTCTTTCTTTGATGTGGAGACACTTAACCTTTGGAAAGCGGAAGTTCGAGTGGAGGTAGAAGTTAGACATGGATTTTCTTCTTTTGTCGCGGCCATACTCATCCTTTGGAAGACCGAAGTTCGAGTAGTTGAAGGCTTGATGCGATTGAAGACAGAAGTTCTTTGGTCGACTTCTTTTGAGTCGTCGACTTCTTCTGCATTGATGTAGCATGAACTTGCACAGATTTCTTCCTCTTTCTTGATGGGAAGGAAACTTTTTGAGAAAAATTCTATTAAAGTCACCTGTCGTCGAGGTTGAGAAAAATATTTGTTTTCTCTTCTCTCGTGTTTAGGCTTCCTCGAATTGATTCTTCTTTTCTTCTTTGGAAGTTTATTGTTTCGTTTATCATCTCGAAGTATGTAATATTCTTTCTGGACAGGTCTTTGTCGTCGTATTTTCTGACGAGCCACAATGGTCCAACCTTTATCCTCATTTCTGACGGCCTCAGGTTTTACCTGAGAAATTTGCTTTAGGGTTTCATGTCCGAACCGAACAATTATTGGTTCGAAGGTCCCAAACTGGATCAGGCTTTCCTTTTGCTTATCAAATGAGGCTGGAAATAATTGAGCGTCGGAGTTCATTGTTACTGCAACGTGGTTTGATTGAGCTATTTCATCTAAGTCTAGCTCAATTTTTCCTTCTTTAGCTAACCTTAGAATTAGCTCCTTTAGGACGAAACATTTTTTTACCGGATGACTGATAACTCGATGATACTTACAATAGTTGGGATCATCGACTTTGTCCATTTCTTCCGGGCGCCTACACTCGGGAAACTCAATCAGTCTTTTTTCCAGTAGTTGCTCTAACATGTCAGGAATGTCAGAGTCTGGGAACGGATAGACTTTTTCTTGTCTTTCTTTTAAAGTTAGGCGATGTTTCTCGCCTCCGTCATTTCTTCTTTCTGTCCTGTTTTCCTTTCCTTTTGAGGAAAACCTTAGAGGGGTTGTGCTGACGACCATGGATTCTTTCACGACATTTTTCGTGATTTTTTCAATGTCGTTTACTTCTTTATTTATTTTCTTTATATCTGGGATTAAGAGGTCCCTGGTCCCTCTGTTGGCGATACTCAACTCCATATCGTGGGCGCGAGTCGCTAACTCTTCAAATGTTTGGGGCTTTATCCCTTGTAGGATGTAGTGAAGTCCCCAATGCATGTCGCCGATGCACATCTCGACAGCAGACACTTCTGTGAGTCGGTCCTTGCAGTCAAGACTTAATGATCTCCAACGGTTGATGAAATCGATGACTGGCTCGCCCATCCTTTGGTTAGCGTGTGAGAGTTCGGTCATGCTGACTGTTCGCCTCGTGCTGTAGAAGTGATTCAGGAAGTCTCTCTGAAACTGTTCCCAACTGTCAATCGTCTCGGGATCCAAGTCGGTGTACCAGTCAAAGGCGTTTCCTTTCAAAGTTTGGACGAATTGCCTAACCAACAAGTCTCCGCGAGTTCCAGCGTTCTCGCACGTTTCGACGAAGTGGGCAATGTGTTGTTTAGGATTGCCCTTCCCATCGAACTGTTGAAATTTCGGCAATGTGTTGTTGAGGAAAACCTTAGAGGGGTTGTGCTGACGACCATGGATTCTTTCACGACATTTTTCGTGATTTTTTCAATGTCGTTTACTTCTTTATTTATTTTCTTTATATCTGGGATTAAGAGGTCCCTGGTCCCTCTGTTGGCGATACTCAACTCCATATCGTGGGCGCGAGTCGCTAACTCTTCAAATGTTTGGGGCTTTATCCCTTGTAGGATGTAGTGAAGTCCCCAATGCATGTCGCCGATGCACATCTCGACAGCAGACACTTCTGTGAGTCGGTCCTTGCAGTCAAGACTTAATGATCTCCAACGGTTGATGAAATCGATGACTGGCTCGCCCATCCTTTGGTTAGCGTGTGAGAGTTCGGTCATGCTGACTGTTCGCCTCGTGCTGTAGAAGTGATTCAGGAAGTCTCTCTGAAACTGTTCCCAACTGTCAATCGTCTCGGGATCCAAGTCGGTGTACCAGTCAAAGGCGTTTCCTTTCAAAGTTTGGACGAATTGCCTAACCAACAAGTCTCCGCGAGTTCCAGCGTTCTCGCACGTTTCGACGAAGTGGGCAATGTGTTGTTTAGGATTGCCCTTCCCATCGAACTGTTGAAATTTCGGCGGCTGGTACCCAGTGGGCATTCTCAAGTTGTCGATCCTCTTTGTATACGGTTTGGTATACAAGAGGGAGCTTTGGGTGGGTCCACCGTATTGAGCTCTGATAGTGTTCGTGATCATGTCCTGCAGTTGTTGGACAGACAGCGAAGCGACCGACGTTGAGTGATGCGGTTGGTCTTCTTGGATGACATTTTTTTCTTTGTCATTCCTCCTTGCTGCAGGAGTTAGACTTGACTCCGCGACCTCACGACTTTGCATCTGGCTCCTCAGTTGGGCAATCTCGAAGTCTTTGTCCTCGACTGCTTTCATCAGGAAGCTAATTTTCTTTTCCATTTCAGCCATCGCTTCGTCGTTAGTGCGCGCATCCGCCATCATTACAGATACGTTGGAGTCAGACACCTTCTCCGGCTGATGAGAGGAGGGAACAACCTCATCGAACAAGGGATTATCCTTGATGATTATCCCAACTTGCGCAGACTCCGTCAGTCGCTTGTATATTTTGCTCACGATGGCAGAAGTGTGCTCGCCCGTCTGCGAGACTTCTTTGATGACGCGGCTGCGGGTGACAGGTCCCCTGTAAGGGCTGTTGGAACTGACAGCCTGGAATGTTGTTTTCTTTGATGCCATTGTTAATTTTTGTTGAGAGAGAGAGATGAAAGGTAGAGAGGTCCCACTGAGCGTGCCAATCTGTTCACACGAGATTTCGACGAAGGATGGAGATTCGAACACGTGCAAATGAAATTTGAATTGAATTTGTATTGTATATATCAGTGCGTAGTGGATTACAATCTCTAATGTTTGATCCTCTGATTCTTTCTCTCTCAAATGTAAATGTGTTTCGAGGGCTTCGCAGCTTGTTCTCGATGTTGGATTGGTTTCGAGGGCTTTGCAGCTTGTTCTCGATGTTGAATTTGGATCGAGGGCTTTGCAGCTTGTTCTCAATGTTGGATTTGTATCGAGGGCTCCGCAGCTTGTTCTCGATGTTGGATTTGTATCGAGGGCTTTGCAGCTTGTTCTCGATGTTGGATTTGTATCGAGGGCTTCGCAGCTTGTTCTCGATGTTGAATTTGAATCGAGGGCTTCGCAGCTTGTTCTCGATGTTGAATTTGGATCGAGGGCTTCGCAGCTTGTTCTCGATGTTGAATTTGGATCGAGGGCTTCGCAGCTTGTTCTCGATGTTGAATTTGAATCGAGGGCTTCGCAGCTTGTTCTCGATGGTGAATTTGGATCGAGGGCTTCGCAGCTTGTTCTCGATGTTGAATTTAGATCGAGGGCTTCGCGTAGCGGTGAAGTCTTCAGGTGTTTGAACTTGGAGTGGTGTTCAGTCTTCAGGATTCAGGGAGTCTTGTGAATTCTCTCTGAGCTCTTAGGAGAAGAAATTTTCTGACCCTTGCAAATGAAAATGAGCTCTCTATTTATAGAGCTCTCATGGGCCTGGTGGGCTTGGGCCTGGATCCAATGGGCTTGGGCTTGGATCCAATGGGCTTGGGTCCAATGGACTTTTGGGTTCTGGGCCCAATGAATTTTTGGGCTTTGGACCAAATTGTCATTTAAATAACTTTTTTAGCCCGATTCGATTTCGAGCCCAATTGAGCTATGACCGAATTTTCTCGGTTAAGTTTATTCGATCCGCCGACCAAGATGAAGACACGTGGCGACCGCTGATTGGCCGAAATTTCTCGGTCAACAATTACCACACTCTACTATTAGAGATTGTTTGATAATGTTTATTAATTTATTTGGCTTTTTCGCCTTTCTTTTTTTCTAATCGGTTTAGTCACTCTTACACCTTTCATCGTAGCATTGTTTCAAAACAACTCACAATAAGCATGCCAAAAAAGTATTTTAAGTTAACCATAATTATAAAGATTTAGAAAACAAATTGTACATTAAGAATATAATTGAAACTATATAAGATTTAAAAAATAAAACAAATACATTTATCAAAGTTTAGCAACTAAAACTAAAACATAATCTAAAATAATTAAGTTTGACTTTTTTTTTGGGTCACGTACAATAGGTGGTAAACAAATTGACGAGGCTTTCCAAATTAATATTTATAAGCTGTCGCCTATACTTCTCTAACCTGTCGTAGTCAGGTCGATCCTCAGGAAACTTCTAATTAGCTTCTCCTAATTAATTTCTATTTGGTTTTAATTTAAACAGTAAATTAGAGAGGAATTGGTTACGAAAAATTAATCTCACTAAAAAATAAATAACAGAAAGTAAAAAAATGTAACATGGGCTCATAATTGAAGGGACCGGGATTTACTTTGATGCGATTTAGATCATAGGGATTCTAACATTTTTAGCTATTTTATCTCATGCACATGAAATGTTTGGCCATATTATGGCTCAAATACGTCAATTAACTAATTAGACAAGTGCAATTCTAATTAGACTTGCTCCTCAATTAATCAAAGGTGACAAAACATAAATTAATTAAAGATCAATGAAGGGTAAAATCGTAAAGATTAATTCGTTTTCTCTCCTAACCTTGAGCCTACCTTGAAAACAATAACCAACTCATACCCCCACCTGATCATAGAGATTCGAGTTACTTAGCCACGATTAGACCCTTGCTACTTGCATTAAAACTTGTCAGGAATTAAAGTTAGCACACTAACATGAGTAACAATGATGATGCAATCCTAATTAGAAAGGCATGCTATTCAAGATCGATACAGGTAGAAGATGCAAAAGATAATCAATGCTAAGTTTAGAAATTGACATAAACCCTCACTAATATTGGGTTTTATGTCCTAACACTCGTGTTTTGTAAACGTTGTAAATGTAATATAATTCCCTGTGGATCGACCCCGTTACCACTTAGCTGCAAATTGCTCGGTGCATTCGGGTTTTATAAATTTTATTTTGGCAAGCCTCGACAGCTTGAATTTTGGAGTACATTCAAAAAGTGCTCTACCAATCCGCATTATTACTTACCAACTGCATGTTACTTGAGCATTTTTTAGTCAATAGTCATCTTAGTTTATGCCCAACATTGTTTTAACTTTGCGTTTCTTTTGCGTACGTTACAATTCTGTGTCCCAACATCAAATTCAAATCATCCCTGGTTACATTTCTCTAATTAGCACGCCTAAATCGTTGTTTATTCAGCATTATCTCTGTGGGAAAACGATATAAAATTATTGCATGGTTAGGTGCTCATTGTAATCATTTTATAACCCTACTGAGCTCGCAACAACAATCCACTTCACAACTTTGATAAACCCACTCAACTTGGATAAATTCACTCAACTTGGATAATCTCACTTGTAATATTTTATAATTTTAAAATTAATTCATAAATTATTTTAATAAACAAAATTAATTTTAATTAATTAAACTTTTTGATTAATTAATATTATTATTTAATTCAATATCAAATGTTAATTAAATAATAAGACTATTCCCGGTTTCTTAAATCGAATCATCACACATGAATCCCTATTCAGGTTTTAGACCGATCTCATATTTAAAACATATTTAAATATGTCCATCATTCTTCCAAAAATGAATTTGAATAATTTCAAATTATTTTTCACTCATATTGTTACATGGCTTAATCCAAGCTAGCCAGGAGAACCTAAAGAACTTACAGATCATGAGCTCCAACGATACGAGATTAACCGGCCAAACTCTTGCGCCAAGTTAACCAACATTCGTTAACCCCCGAAGACTCCACTAAAGTTCAAGGGTTGCACTCTCTTCACTGTAGATATATTTTTATCCTCTTGATATAACCATCATCAGTAAGTTGATCCTTCACAGGTTGTTCGTAATTACAGCTGAGTCAAAATAACCGTTTTACCCCCATAATTACATCTTGTTCCTTAAGTCCCACTGATCCTCTAATGAACTATTGGTTTGTGGTCCAACCATCAACCGATTGGTATGTGATCTAATCACTGTACCGAGTCCCTCTCGGGCCAATGAGAAGGTGGGATCCCTAGTTAAAGACACGAAGTCAGCACTTAAGGGAACAACCTCTCTACTAATCCCTCAAGGCGGATAGGATTGAATTCCATCTCGCAGGACTATGTTCCCAGCTCCCTACTAGGTATTATCCCCAAAGTGGTAGGCATATTGAGTCGGAGATCTCGGGCCACTCTCACCCATACAAATCAAAGGATAATCCCGAATAAGCAGGAGTTCATAGTGTGTTCAGCATTTAGATCGTGTTACCTCGGTCGTCATATGAAAAAGTCGATCTTTAAAGTAAACGGAGTTATAAAGAAATGGCGACTTGTTTCGCGGTTCAGTCTTATGCAAACTCATTGCACAGGACGCCCCCACTCGCATGTCTCCAAATGAACGATTTCGGATCACATCGTTTGTACTATGCAAAGCGAGTCGCGTCTGTTGCGTGTCCAGTGTACGTGCAAAGTGGTACAAAAGACACTCGAATTGTTCAAGCATACACAATCAGCAACAAGTGATAAGTATATTTTTTATATCGTATCCCACAGGGACTTGATGCATGCACTTGGATTTGACGTGCTAACTTAAAAATAGTAACCAAGTAACAGATTGTGTTGGGAATAATGCTTCGAAATTGTAAATAATGCGATAAACTAAACAAGACTAAACCACATAGAACATGTAAGAACTAAACTCAAGTAAACTGCCTCTACGAACAACTTACAAAATGCAACTAATTGCAGAAATAGCAAAGTGTACGCACCGACAAAAACAGACTAACAATCAGAACAAAAACAGAGTAAGCTAGGACTCACACCACTGATCAAAGATTGGTCATCAAGCAGACGTTTAAACAAGCATTTACCATGTTCTATCATAAACACATAAGATCTCTCGATCTTAAGCACTAAGATGCAAGCTCACTCATATCCAAATGAACAAGTATCTTATTCATAAAACATGACATCCAACATGTTAGGGTAGTGATTAAGTCTAACCTCCTCCCTGTTTACCATAAAAGGCTAGCAATATTATACTAATCAGAATTCCTACTCCTCTCGGAGGTTCAGAGATCACTAACACAAAATGGATGGTCGGTCGAAATTGCATTTTTAGCATTAAAACAAGTATAATTTGAGTAAGTCATGCTAACACAACCAGATTCTCAATCTAATCACTGCTTAGTTCATCCTAGCTTACCCTTACGGGTCTAACTATTCATACTAGAATAAAAACTAACAACAACAACAAACATGTTCATAACTACAACCTGCTAACAACAAGTTTAACAGGAAAGAAAGTTAAAACAGAAAAATAAAGAGGAAGAGATCAAGAGTTTCTTCAAGCCGTGAGCTCTCCTAATCCTCTTGATCCGCAAGCTCCTTCTTAAGCTCTCCTTCAGGTGATGCTTCGACTGCTGCACTGCTGAAGAACTCTTCAATGGAGGCTACACCTTCTTCTTCCCAAAAAGCTTTCAAACCCAAAGAAAAAAAAACTTAGCTACTCCAAGAAAATTGTTATATACCTCAGCCGTCTCTCCATTTTCTCTTTCTTCCATTTCCTATTTATACTTCAGGGTTCCTTCCCCCAAATTACCCTAAAATGGCCTCCTTTCACCTCATTGGATGATTGCAATGAGCTGGTTTGTACGGAGGGGAACCAAAGCTGCCATGTTAAAAGAATCAGGTACAGTTCTTGCTGATGCTTTGCGTCCGCAAAGCTTTTCAAGATGCCACCTTTGTTGTTGTATTGCGACCGCAAAGCTCAATATAGTCGTTACACTCTTTTTTTGCATTCTGCGAGCCACGAAAAATTTGCACAACCCGCAAAGCTTTTCAAGATGCCATCTTTGCTGATGCTTTGCGTCCGCACAGCCCTTGGTCAATGCAACTCTAGCCCACGCTCAGACCGCATCAGCAAGCCCATGCGTGTGCGGCCTCTTTGGCCCATCAGCGCTCCAACCGGACCTTCCGCGCACACCGCTCTGCCCGCGACCCGCTCTAGACGACCCGCGCGCCCGCCCTTGTGCGGCTAATTTAGGCCCAAAATTCAATTTTTCAGCTTTTTAAGCATTTAGACCTAATTTTTTGGCTGCACTATTCACTTGGGAGAGAGAAAAATCGATTTGGGATATTTGGCCTCGGGTTTGGTGAGTTTTTCACTAAATTCCATAGTTTTGGGGCAATTTTGGATCAATTTTTATCACGTTTGGCTAAGGTAAGTGCTCTAATTTGAGTTTAGGGTGTCTTTGATGCGATTTATGAGGGTTTGTTCTTAATTTTGTAACTTAGCATGACTGATTGGGCTATCTTTTTTTCTTCTAAGCATATCATATGAGCATGTTTGATTGATAGGAGTAGACGACTTTGATTTCAAGCATGATTCATTAGTTAAAGATTATGATGTCGTGCCTCTCTTAATCGCCAAGTAACATGGATAAGTTGAGTCATAGGTAACATAGGCGTCCTTGTTGATCTTGGTTGCAACTTATCTTGAAGAAATAGATAAATCGAAATATTAACTTAGGCTTCCAGGTTAAACAACCTTCGTAGTGCTCCCGTTACTGTCAATTAATCAATATGGGCAGCGTTGGCCCCCAGTTGATTGATTGCCACGTTTAACTAGAATCGAACATTCGTCTCTATTCTTTATTTAATTTAGGATTGATCATCTTAGATTAATTAAAGAACGGTCTACTTAGAACTCCACGTTTCTATTTAATTATTTGGGTTACTTGTATTAGTAGTTTTGTGCAAGTAAATTACGTGTTTAATTATGCTCTTGCTAAGTACGTTTGAATCCCAATGAATCGAGTCGCATCAAAGTCAATCCTGACACTCAAATTAGGAGCACGCGTTACGTTTAAATTTTCCGTTAGCTAGTTTACATGTACTTAGTTCAATTCTTCCATTAGCTAGTTTGCATGCTTACTTTAATTTTCCGTTAGCACTCTCCATTTTATTTATCGTTTTATTTTATTGTTTTAGTTAATTAAAAAGCAAATAGAAATTAATTAGGAAAAAATAATTTAGGTTCCCTGCGGATCGACCTGACTACCACTAGCTGCAAAGCTCAGTTGTAGCGGAATTATAAATGTTATTTTGGCGGGCTTCGACAACCCGAAATTTATAGGATATTCAAAAATCATATTACCAAAATTGGCGCCGTTGCCGGGGAACCATTTAGTTTCTCTTAGTTAAATTTTATTTGTTTAAAAACCAAAAAAAATATTTTTGTTTTCTTGTGTCTTCTTGTTTTAGTATGGCGGGTGTTCGCTTAGAAGATTAGGTGAAAGCTTCAAGGCGTGAAGCTTCAGAAATTGGTTTTAATGACGAAATGGAATGGTATGACATGGAGATTCTAATAGCTTCAAACGATTCCAACAAAAGTGAGGGGATGAGAAGGAGTTCGCAGGCTATGAGAGGATATAAGAGGCAAATGGGTAAGCTGCACTCCGAGGTTTGGTGGACGTTTGTTAGAGAAACACATGCGAGAGCAAAATGTTGTACTTGCTCAGTAGGGGGTCATACTTCCTACACATGTCCCGAGTCGCCACAAACCGGTCTTCTCGATGCCTACCCCGCACAAGAGCATCCTGAGTTAAAGAATCAATCCTCCCTGTCCGGTGATCTACTGTGTGAAGAAATGAAAGAGCAGATTGATTTTATGCTCGAGGAACTACAACCCCGCCGCAAAGTAGAAATCACGATTGCTCCGCCATACGAAGATGAGATCGGCGGGATTAAGGAAGAGGTCGAGCCTAGTCCCTTGGAGGAGGTCCATGTGATAGAGATTGAGGCTGACGAGTCTTTTTCTGTTTTATTTCCTGAAATTTCCTCTATTGATGCATGCTTTCTTCCTTACTCGCCTAAGTCTATTGAGTCTTTACTTTCTGTCGAGTCTGTTGAGTCTTTATTTTTCCCATATATTAAAAAAATCAAAAAAATAACTCTGTCCGGCTGCCTGCAAAAGTCGAAGAGCTTGCTTATCTTAGCAGGTTTTGTTCATTCGAGGAAGAAGGGGCCGAAGAAATACGAGAATTTTTATGTACCTTGACAGAGTGAAGAACACGTCGAGCATAACGACGTTAAAAAATTGCGCTTCTTGGGAGGCAACCCATGTGTTCTTAAATTCTTGTCTTTACTTTCAGTTTTTATTTTTCCTAGCTTAGTTTATTTGTTTTTCTTTTTGTAGGGGTTTGTGGCCTAAGGAACGAGATATTTGGGCAAGGACTGCACTGCTCCAACCACCAACCTAACAAAATTCAGGGGAGGTTTTTTGTTCCCTTAAATTTTGTAATTTTAATCGCTTAGTCTGATGTGTGATACATAGAGGACTATGTATCCTTTGAAGGTTGGGGTGGAGAAGTTTGTTGGATTTCTGAAGTTGTTGAGTTGTGGAAATTATGAATTATAAGTGCTTTGGTCTACTGTTGCATGTTGTTCGATGAGGATAATCTATGAAATGCTTTTAAATTCTTCTTATTTGCATATCTAGAAAAACATGAGATTGTATGTGCATGTTGAGCATTTTTCAAAATTGTCCCTTGCATCTATCGAGCACGTAGCATCCTATTATTGGTTTTGTAGGCTTAGAATTGTCTTATGTTGCATGAAATCTTGTTGTCACCCCGAAAGGCACCCCTAGGGAAGACTTGATGCATGATAGGTTGTATTAAATTAACCGTGTTATAGCGAAGCTATTGCCTAAAAAAAAAAAGAGACTAAGCATGAAAATAAAAACTCCTGAGGTGTTCCTCCTTCTAAAAGTGCACGTTAAGAAGTGAGCATTAGTCCTTAAAAATGTGAAGCTTGCTCGTAGTCAGATACGTTGTGCTGTGGAACTGCGGGTAAGCTGGAACGAAGGCAAGTTTGACATGTTAGGCTCTCTTGGAGAAGAAAAAGTAAAAAAAAAAAAAAAAAAAAATGGTATTTTAAAGAAAATAAAGAGTACAAAGTACTCAAGAAAAAGAAAATTTAGGTCGTTTAATTTGTTACTCTCTTGATTGTTGAAAAGCCGTAGACTGTTCTTTATTGCTAGAAGTAGGGGAAAACGAGATGTAGAGTTGCATATGGTTTTTCCGAGTCTATAAGAGCTAGAATAGGTTAGCTAATCACACACGCACGTAGGGGAGTAGCAGTTTAATTTTTGAAATGTTCTCAGCTTATGCATGCAATCAATTGTTCTCTTTTGTTGTAAGTGCCTTGTTTTTTAAAGCATTGAGGTTAGAGTCGTTGCATGCAATTTCATTCTTAGGAGCTAGTTCAGAGTTTTCCTTGCTCGAGGACTAGCAAAATTTAGGTTGGGGGTTTTGATAGCACTCCAAAAGTGCTAATATTTAGCTCCTAAGTCATGTAAATTAGAATAATTATTTGAGCTTAATTGATATATTTTGTATAATTTAATTGTTAAGGGGTAAATCGGGCATTTGCGTAAATTAAGAGCTTAAAAGAATATTTTAGAGCATTTTATTAATTAACCGTTTTGGGTGATTATACTACATTCATTTATTAATCTAATTACAACTTAAAATCGCTTAATGGCTTAATGTTGCAGGGTTTGCCAAGACAATGGGGTTGCCTAAGTTTAAATCTTGGTGGATCCAAGATTTTCCTTCATTTTTATAAAAGTCAACAGCCCTTGGTCAACGCAGCTCCAACCCACGCTCAGACCGCATCAGAAGGCCCATGCGAGCGCGGCCTCTTCGGCCCTCAGCTCTCCAACCGGCCTTTCCGCGCGCACCGTTCCGCCCGCGACCGGCCCAAGCGGCCAATTTAGGCCCAGAATTCATTTTTTCAGCTTTTTAAGCATTTAGACCTAATTTTTTGGCCGCACTATTCACTTGGGGGAGAGAAAAATTGATTTGGGATATTTGGCCTCGGGTTTGGTGAGTTTTTCACTAAATTCCATAGTTTTGGGGCAATTTTGGATCAATTTTCATCACGTTTGGCTAAGGTAAGTGCTCTAATTTGAGTTTAGGGTGTCTTTGATGCGATTTATGAGGGTTTGTTCTTAATTTTGTAACTTAGCATGACTGATTGGGCAATCTTTTTTTTCTTCTAAGCATATCATATGAGCATGTTTGATTGATAGGAGTAGATGTTGCATGCTTAGTGTGTGTGTAAATTAAATGCGAAGAGGACTCAGATCATGCAAGTATACATGGTCTGCAACAAGTGATAAGTATGTTTTATATCGATTTCCCACAGAGACTAAGTTGAGTGAATGTCGATTTTATGCGTGTTAAATTAGATAAAGTAACTAGGAATGAAATGAATTTTTGGTTTGAGACACAAAATTGTAAAGGACACAAGGAAAACGTAAAGTTACAACAAAGCAAAAGAACTAAAGAGACTACAATATTGAAAACGGGTATTGCGGGACTCGCAATACCTTCGCAATAAGACTTAGCAACAAATCAACAAGCGAGTAAATCTAAGATAAAGACAGACAATAAGATTGCGGTTCTCGCAATACTTTCGCAATAAACTTGCAACGGGTGAAAGCTTAAGATAAACAACAAGGTTGGTTAAGAATCCTCCCTCGGAATAAACCATGATCATTCAGCAGTGAACAAGCATTACATGCATCGTATTTAGCTAGATCTCATACATCTTCCGATTATATGCATTAGATTCATAAGTTACTCATATCCAAGTAAGGCTAAGACCCTATTTATGATTGCATGCTAGTAACGTGTTAGGAAAGCACCTATTCCTAGATCACTCTCTGGTTACCATGAAAGGCTAACATGAATGAATGACTCTGAATTCTTACTCCTTCCAGAGGTTAGGAATTCTTTAGAACAAAATGGATGGCCGGTCGAAATTGCCCATGGGATGAAGTTCACACTCATTCAATGCGTTCATGCTCATTTACATGCTGAATTCACATCATTATGCCCTACAGATTCATCTCAGCAACCTGTCTAATTCTAGCTACGCATGATCATAGAAGAACTTAACAAAATTAATTGATTACTCATAAATAGAACTCAACAAAACTATTTGGTTAATTATGAATAAGAGAAGAACTCAACAAAACTAATTGATTAGTTAAACGAAACAAATCCAGTAACAACTCGAAAGTGATATATGATTCAATTCGTAAACAGAAACTAAAGGTAAAACAGAATTCAATTCGGAAACAAAAACTAAAAGAAAGCAGTAGATGAGTGAAGGTTCGATCGTCCACGATCCGCCTCGGTTGAAGGAGAAGAATGGCTTGGCTTGGGAAGGGAATTCAATCATAAGAGAAGATGGATCTTCTCTTCTTCCTCTTGAATTGCAGACGCCAAGAGAGCCTTTGTTTCTTCGATCCAACAAACGAGGGAATTCTTCTTCTGAGGTTTGGCCTTTGCCAAATTACTTCACCGTCGAATGGGTTTGGGGTTGATTTGTTTGATCCTTCATCTAGCTCTCTTATATAGCCCTCAGAGGTTCCATAGGCTGCGGATCTCCATCCAATTTGAGGTAACAACCTCATACGTGGCGAATGCAGGAAGGGCCGACGGCTGGAAAAACGCAGCAGCAAAGACCAGTATTGCCATTGCGTTGCGATCGCAATGCTCTGTTTCAAGTTGTCTTTCTTCTGATCCCATTGCGTTCCTCGCAAAACTTCAGCAATACATCTGCAAGGCATAAATTCGACATTTTTGCACCAATTATACAGTTATGCACAGATATTTCACATAAGCCTTAATTTTAACACCTTTTCAGAAATGTCACTATAAAACACATATTATGCTGAATAATGGCTAGAATGCTTCAAAAGACTTCATGAATATAAGCATTTATAGACCTAAATAACTCTCATTTGGATAGGTAACACACCCCCAAACTTGAGTTATTGCTAGCCTTCGAGCAATACTATGAACTCACTTTCCCTATCTTTTCCACCATCTAACTGTTAATTCTTGTCCTTCTCTCCAACTAACCAAACTGTTTTTCTCTTGGCTTACTGCCGACGGCAGTGCTGTCCTGTGACACACTTCAAGTTAAAACCAACTTCAGGTTTATCATTCTGAATTCCTTGCCTTTAAAACCTTCTACTTCTAATAACTCCCTACTTCCTGGTTTATCTGCCTATATCACCAAGCACATTGTGCAGTCATCCCTTAGCTTTAAAATCTTCCTTCTCTTAACTTAAAACTCAGTACATGCTTCTAAATTTTATTCTTTTATTTCCTAGGAATCGCTAAAGTCATGCCATGCTTAGAACCAAAAAGTAACAGAGTACATAATCCATAGAACAATCTAAGCCATGGCACCACTCTTGTTAGGACAGACACTCATTTCCCTAGATAAGCCTTCTAGTTACAGCCCCTTGCTTAGCTAACTTAGGATCAGATTTCAGTACATAGGACATCTAAGCATTCAAGGCTGCAACCTTTTGGCATACATTCTTCTTCTTTGTTTTCTGTTGCAATGCTTTCTTTTTTCTTAAGTTTGCCTTTTGATGCAGTGCCCCTTGTGGGTTACACAAGTGGCCCTGATTACTCAGCATTCCTAGAGAAAAGAAAATGCTTTTTCTTTATTTTGTTTTTTGTTTTTTTTTATTTTCAAAGAAGAACAATGCATATCTAATAAGGGAGAGAGGAGTGTTCCTAGGGACTAGAAGGTTGCCTTACCCCCAAACTTGGACTTCTCATTGTCCTCAATGAGAGCATTGGGTGGCACACCCCCAAACTTAATTAGAAGCATCTAGTTCTAAGTTAAAAGCAGGTAAACTTTAAACATCTAAGGGTTGGAATGACTCTCCTAGGTTAGATAACACACTAGGCAGAGGTTTATTCAAGCAAAGGTAAGGTCTTACAGTGTTTCATGCTTTCCAATCTATGAAGCTAATTCAATTTTAAAGCGTGTACTCGACACTCATCCAGCACACTTCAACTAAAAGTAAACAGCCCACAGAGAATCACATTCAGCTAAGTATTAAGATATAGAGACAAAACAAAATATCAGAAGATACATTGCACAGCAACAACATGCTTGGATTTTTCTAATGAGCATGTTGATTTAGACAAAAACATGCTTGAGAGGGCTATGCGAAGAGTGCAATGAAATCGCAATCAGTTTAACAGAGCAGATATATCAGTCATCAAGGCTCCTTACTACTCTAACTCTATTGTGGCCCATGGGGCTTCTTGGAAAAATAAAGACAACAGGAAAGATTATCTAAACTAATTGTGCTAACTAAGTAAAACTACTCTAAGCTACTCTAAACTAAGCTAACTATTGAAATTGAAACAGACATCAGTTGATATTGGGGGGGTCACAGGTAACAGAAAAGCAAAGTGAGGGAATAAAGAATAACTCCCTCGAATGCCGCCAGTCAATGGCATTCATTCATTTTCTTCTTCTTCTTCATCAATCTTCTCCACACTCGGAGGCATCCAGGGGTCCAACAAGGCAGCAGGGAAATAAGAAAACTTGCACCTCAAGTGCTCAGCCAGTTCTATGTCTCTTGCTTGAGAGCACTCAGCCCATTGGGCTAGTTTTTGCTGTATGTCCAGCAAACATGACATAGACATGGACTGAGCAGAGGCAAGGCTGTCCAGCTCGATCTGCATATTGCCCTTCCTCTTCAACTTCAGGTCACTTGGCAGCTCTAAGTGGCCTGCATAGGCCAACTTCTTCTCCTCTCTTGTCACTGCCACTCCTGCGCGAAGACACAGATTAGTTATGGTATTGGGGAAGAAGAGTCTGCCTTTTCCCTTCTTTGCGCATTCAAGGATGGAGGCAGATATGAGTTCGCCCACGTCAATCGTTAGCCCTTTCATGATCGCATAAAGAAGCAAGGACCTCCCTTGGTTGATTGTTGTCTCGTTTGTCACGGGAGTGATCCTTCTTCTGATCAGGGAAAACCAGACGGCTGCCTTGTCTTTAAGCACTGCACTCATCAATGTGTGCTTTCCTTGTTTGGAAACTGCCCACATTGCCTCGGGCTTGCCTATCTCACTCAACACCTCCTCCAAAATAGCCTCAGACGGGTTGGCCATTAGCTTTGCATAATCCGAATTCTTATGCTCTTTGAGAGCATAAATCTCATTGATTGCCTCAGCTGAGAAATCAATCTCAACGCCCCTTACTATGGAATAGCAGCCTTCGGGATGAATCAGATTGGCATAAAAGTCATAAACCATCTCTGAGTAGGCTTGGATTGGTGGCCTACACAGTTCTTCCCAACCATGATTTGCAATGCCTGTGCGCAAGAATTGGGTGTAGGTCCGCAAAAGTATCCAAAAATCCTCTCTCATGGAGGAGTTCTCTCTTCATCAAGGTCACACCCCTGGCCTTCGCTGACTCAGACACATACCTCTCAGCTGGCGGTTCATCCTCTTGGAAACATTTTCCTTTTGCCTGTCGCCTTGGCCTTGGCCTTAGCTGCCTCAACAGCTTCTGTCTTCATCTTTTTGGCAGGGTGTTCGGACTCGGTCTTCTTTTTCTTAGCCTTCTTTGAGGCCTTCGGCCTTTTCGCCTTTACGATTACAGGGGTCCTCTTCTTGGACACCGTCTCTGCCCCTTTCCCTAATCCGGCCACTACTTCAGCAGCCACCCGTTTGATGCATTCATCTATTGTTTCGGCCACAGGTTACCGTCTCTCCATCTCTTCTTCAGCAGGACTTTCATCCCTCAAGGGACTGTCGTCTTCCTCTCCACCTTGCGCATCAGGGCTGACGTCGCTGATGGGGCTGATGACCTTGATAGCTCCAAAATAGAGCTATCTTTATGTCCCTAATTCTGGCTAAAACCATGACATATATTGATTAAAATGCTTTCTTGTAGGTGATTTCATGGTAGAGAGCTCGGGAAGTCCAAAGACACATTTCGGGGCTTAAAGTGCCGTTTTAGAGCTTCATAGATGCATCGGGAGTGAAAGAGCTTAAAGAATCCAAGAGATGGCAAAAATTGCCTTGAAGAGACAAATTTTGGCATCAAAACCCGAGAGCAACCTTGCATGAGCGGCAACGTCGAGACGCTGGCCGAGCGTCGAGACGCCGCCCCGACACCATCCGACGCACGAGCGCGCCCCAGCGTCGAGACGCCGCCCGAGGGTCTCGACGCCCGCCCGACAGATTTTTCAGAAAGACGCGCGACAGCGTCGAGACGCTGCCCGAGCGTCTCGACGCCCGCGCTTGCGCGCGGCTGCCAACTTAGGGCACAGCGTCGAGACGCTGCCCGAGCGTCTCGACGCCCGCGCGCGCGTGCGGCTGCCAACTTAGGGCACAGCGTCGAGACGCTTGCCTAGCGTCTCGACGCTCCGACACTTAAAGGCGTGAAAACGCCTTTATTTTTGCCAACTTTTGATTCTCCTTCTTCTTCCCAACTACTTCCTCTCGGGTCTCCACCATTTTCCACCATTTTTGGCCTTCTTCTTCTCCTCTTTGTATGCTACTGTTACGTCTCCAAAAGTACATATTTTAGGGATTTATTTGCTATAGAATGGTGTAAACTCTTAAGCGTTTTTGATAGAATTCAGTCTAAACATGTGCTTATATATATGAATTTATAGAATGAAGCTAAATCAGGACTTATGTGTAAAAGAAAGGAAAAAGAATCGAAAACAAAGCTAAAGAGTTAGATTTTCTGTATTGCAGGAACATTGCGGAAACATTGCTGTCTCCGCAATATTTTAAGTGAAACTGTTAAGTTGTTCTAACCGTCTTCTGTTTTGTAGCGATCTTTCAGCCGTCCAATTTCTCTCATGCTGCCACGTGAAATGTCGTCGTTCAGAATGGATGGTTCTTCTTGGTCGAATCGTACCTACAAAACACTATAAAAGGAGGTCAAGGGGGAAGGAGAACAACAAGCTTGGAAGCGTAGAACTCCCATCTCAACGCAGTTTCTCCCTGTTTTCTCTTCCGGTTGCTGGCGTGAAGGAATCAGTTGTTGGCGTCGATAATGTGAGAGGAAGAAGAGAAGATCCTTCTTCTCTTCTGATTGGATTCATCCCCAAACAAGCTCACCTTCTCCCTTCATCCGAGGCGCTTGCGACGAGGGGCTTTACGCACACGTTTATCTGCTTCCTGCTACTTTTTGTCTTTACTTTTCGCTTATGTTTGCTGCCATTTGGTGTTGTTAGCTACATTGTTTCAAGTCGTTTTCATTTGCTTAGTCTTTATTGCTTTATAGTCGTTGCACTTTGAGTTTCGAATCGTACTTAATAGAGGAATTATTTGACAACTTCGCAAGTTTCTTATTGCTTCTGTTTCCTTTGTGTCCATTCCATTCCTGTCCAGCATGTCTAAACCATCTAATCTTCTCACTCCACCATTGTCCATGAGTAACTAAACCACATAAGGGTCTGCTAATGATGAATCTATAGGTAGAAAAACGTGAATTCAGTATGTAGGTTAGCTTCAAATGCATTGAATGTATGTGTACTTCATCCCACGGACAATTTCGATTGGCCATCCATTTTGTCTAAAGAACTCCTAACCTCCGGAAGGAGTAAGAGTTCAGAGTCGTTCATTCATGCTAGCCTTTCATGGTAGCCAGAAAACGACCTAGGAATAGGCGTTTTCCTAGCACAAGTCATTAACTTGCTTATATAAATAGATGCTTAAGTCTTACTTGGACATGAGTGAACTAAAGGATCTAATACATAAAATCGAGAGATACATGAGAATGAGTTAATTTGATGCATGATAAGTTGATCTACTGCTGAAGAATCGTATGAAAAAACCTATAGAGGAGTCGTTAGTAGCCCTTGTTTCCACACTTCACCCTTAAAACGCTGTTAGTACAATTGCTAGAAAATTGTTGTCTGCGCAATTTTCTTAGTTTAACTTTTGCCTTAGCCAATTTTTTTCAGTTTTCTGTTTTGCGATTTTATTGCTAGATAACTGCTTTCTCCGCAATTATTTTTCTCCTACATTCAAGTTAACCTCCTTACTTGTCTTTGCTTATGCTTACATATCTTGCACGTTCTTTATTAGTTAGGCACATTAATTCCAATTCTACTCCATTTAAACCATCCTTTCTAATTTAACATCTCACTTCGTTAGTAACTAAGAATAAATCTCTGTGGAAAATCGAATGAAAAAATACTTATTACTTGCTACAAGACCATGTATGCTTGCATGTTCTGAGTGCTCTCACATTGCATTTTAATTTACACATTGAGCACGCAACAGCTACTAAGCTCTTCCATGGGGGATTGGATTTATTCATCCTCCATGGAAGGCTAAACTAAGGTTAGTGCTTGATTTTGAGTTTTGATTTGTGAAATTATGGATGTTTGGGGAGGTTTGCCCATTTGTAAATGTTGAGCCAATTAGTATGTTTATGCATTCTCTGTTGGGTTTTATGTCCTAAAACTCGTAGTTTGTAAACTGTTTGAATGTATATATTCTATTTCAATAAAGTTGTTATTGAATTTTAGTGAATTGTGTTTGTATTAACCTATACCAATGATAGCTCCATTTTGGAGCTATAATTATGTCCCTAATTCACGTTTATTATTGGCTTAATCTTGCTTTTATGTAATTATTGTAGGTGTTCTCGGTGCTTAGCTCTCGAGAGCGTTTCGGAGCTTAATATCGCGATTTAAAGGCATAAGAACGCTTCCCGGGAAGATCCATGCAAAGAGATGAAGTTTGGGCGCTTTGGGGAAATTGAAGGCAAAATTCCATGCAAAAACCCGAGAGCTAGCGTCGAGCGACAGCGTCGCGACGCTAGCTCGACGCTGCCCAGCGTCGAGACGCTGCCTTAGCGTCTCGACGCTCCGAAGTCTGAAGCGCTGAATTGAAGAAAAACCCGAGAGCAAGCGTCGAGTGATAGCGTCTCGACGCTAGCTCGACGCCGCACAAGCGTCTCGACGCTGTGCGAGCGTCTCGACGCCACCCCGAGCGCGCGCGCGGATTATTTAGGGCGCAGCGTCGAGACGCTGTCCTAGCGTCTCGACGCTACGACGGACTACTTAACTTTTTTGTCCGATTTTAGCCGCCATTATCATCTTCCACCTCGAGCTCCGCGCCTGATTGGACGTCCAGCAGCCATTTTTCACCATGGGAGGGGCTATGAAGCTCGATTTGAAGCCGTCCCACGTCACACAAGTCATGAGTGAGTAGATTTACCGTTTTTGGCTCGGGATTGTAAGGATAAATGTAGTATGAATTCTTGGTGAGGTTGTGGATTGAAATTCTGAATTGGTTGGATATTTTATTGAATTGAATTCTACTTCTTAGCTTAATCTATGAGCACGTTTGAATGATTTAGGACTAGGCACCCTTGATTTTGAGCATGTTCATTTGTTAAAGGATTTGATGCCGTGCCTCTCGTTTCCGCCAAGTAACAAGGAATTATGGCATCTTGAGCGTATTGGCGTCCTTACGCTCTTGGTGTTCGTTCTTCCCGAATTGGAATTCCAAATCGACATACTAGTTTCGCGTGCAAATTAGATAGTCGTCACAGTTAGCTCGTTGCTACCGTTCGGTCTTGGGAGAGCGTTGGCCGCCAATGTCCGAACGGTATGCTTGATTAGCATAATTAATTATGTTTAATTAAATCCATGGAGCATGTTTGAGTTATTTATTAATTTTAAACGAGCTGTGCATTCATTAAATTGTTTAACCATAATACTATCAACCTATGAACCAAGAAGCATGCTAAATTTATTCCGATCGTCCCGAGTCGGAAACTCCGTTAGCTTAATTTTCCCATTTGATTGTTTCTATCTTAGTTACTTGAAAACCAACAATTACCCCTTATTTCACCCATATTAACAGTTTGCAAATTTAATTGAGATTAAGCCAAAATTCCTTAATTCCCTGCGGATCGACCCCGTTACTACTATTCTACAAATAGTTTAGTGATTTCGGGCATTTATAAATTTATTTTGGCGGGTCTCGACAACCCGATGATTGGCGATAGTTCAATAATATCGTTACCAAAATTGGCGCCGTTGCCGGGGAACTAAGTGTAATTCGGCCTGATTTAAATTTGATTTGTAAACTTTTAATTTTTACTTTAAAAATTCTGTTTATTCTTTTATTATTTGCAATTTTGATCTGTTTGTTTAAGTGTGCAAGAAGTGCCAAATTTTTATTGAGAAAATGGAGATTGATGATGAGATTGGAGTCCCAAAAACGCTCAGACAATGGACATCATTTGCTATGGGCCACCAACCTTCTTGTATTTCCTACCCGGAAATTTCAGGTGAGTTTGTGCTTAAATCTGGTGTGATTAACCTTTTACCCTCTTTTTGTGGTGAAGCAGAAGAAGATCCTTACAAACATCTCAAGGAGTTTCAAATGGTAAGCTCCGCGATGAAGCCTGGCGACATAACAAAAGATCAGCTCTACCTGAGAGCTTTTCCGTTCACTCTAAAAGGTGAAGCTCGAGATTGGCTGCATTACTTGCCATCGGGGACCATCTTTACTTGGGAGAAGTTGCAGAGTCTATTCTTGGAAAGGTATTTCCCAGCTTCAAAAGCCAGAGCCGTGAAAAAAGATATACGACAATTTAAGCAAGGAAAGGACGAGGCATTTTACGAATACTGGGAGAGGTTCATTAAACTCTGTGAAAAGTGTCCGAACCATCTGATAGCGGAAGTCGAGCTTATCGAATGCTTCTATGGTGGGTTGCTCACGCATGACCGCCAGATGCTTGATGCGGCAAGTGGAGGAGTCCTTTGGGAGAAAACGCCCGCGGAAGCCCGTCAGTTGATTTCCAACATAGCTGAGAACCGTCGCCAGTACGGAGGAAGAAACGAGCATTCTAAGATGTCTTCCGACATAGAAATGCTCAAAGAACAAGTGTCTCAGGTATTTGGTTTAGTTCATACGATGCAGGAAAAATCATCTCAGGATGTTTCTTCTATTTCAGGTAAAGCCATTGAAAGCATGTTCAAATCGCTCATGGAATCTAGCGATGAGACAAGGTCGCAGATTAAATCTCTAAGAGATGAATTCACGGAGGTGAAGGAAAGAATGGGTAGAATTGAGTCCAAAGCGGAAGGGGTTAGTGCTATAAACCTCAGAAGCGGTAAAGAAGTGCCATCTCAAACCACTCCCGTGAGTCCTCCAAACGATTCAGAGATATCTCCAGATAAGTGTTCTCAAGCGCCCTCTGAAACTGTTGTAACACCTCCTATTATTTCTATGAAGTCTTACACTCCAGTTGCTCCTTTTCCTAGTAGGCTTGCAAGGCCATCTAAGGAGGCCAACAACGCGGATGTACTTGAGACATTGAGGAAGGTTGGGATCAATATACCGCTGCTCGATGCAATTCAGCAAATCCCAAGGTACGCTAAATTTCTAAAGGAGATGTGCACTATAAAGAGGAATACTAAAAGTGCTGAGAGAGTCGTGGTAAGCAAGAATGTTTCTGCCCTGCTAACCCAAGGTATTCCAAGCAAATGCCAGGACCCAGGTATGTTCCTCTTGCCATGTACTATAGGGGATAGAGAAATCGAGCACGCTATGCTAGACTTAGGAGCTTCAATTAATGTTATGCCATATTCAGTCTACAAGAGCCTCGGTTTAGAAGGTATGCAGGAAACTAGTATAGTTATCCAGTTAGCTAATAGGTCTTCTATTCATCCTCTAGGGGTGATTGAAGATGTGTTGGTTAAAGTTAAGGATTTAATCTTCCCTGCTGATTTTTATGTGATAAACTTGGAAGAAAACACATCCACCACTTCTGTTTTACTTGGTAGACCATTCATGAAAACCGCGAAAACGAAAATTAATGTGCATGATGGAACTTTGTCTGTTGAGTATGAAGGGGATGTGTTCGAATTTAATGTATTTGATGCCATGAAACAACGTGCTGATGTGCATTCTGTCTGTAAAATTGATCTGATAGATACTTTAGAACAAGAAGAATGCATGACTGTTGTTGATGGGGATGACCCACTCGTTTTTACTGAAATTGTTAGCAAAGTTGAAAGTAGTGATCCCATATTGACTGATTTGTCTGAACAACCCACTTTTGCTTTAGAGACATATGAAAAGCCAACTAAAATATTACCATCTCTTTTGCAGGCTCCCAAGTTGGAATTGAAGGAGTTGCCGGGTCATCTCAAGTACGTGTACTTGGGTGAGGTGGATACACTTCCGGTAATTATCTCCAAGGAGCTTACATCGGAGCAAGAAGGCGAGTTGGTCGAGGTTCTGAAAAAGAACAAGAGAGCCATGGGATGGACATTGGCAGACTTGCACGGGTTGAGTCCAGTGCTGTGCATGCACAAGATTCGGCTGGATGAGGGAGCAAAGCCATCCCGAGAGCCTCAGCGGAGACTGAACCCTGCAATGAAAGAGGTAGTGTTGTCTGAGATACACAAACTCCTGGATGTAGGTATTATCTTTCCCATTTCTGATAGCCAATGGGTTAGCCCTATTCATGTTGTACCTAAAAAGACGGGCATAACTGTTATTAGAAATGATAAGGGGGAGTTAGTACCTAAGAGAGTACAAAACGGGTGGAGAATGTGTATTGATTTTAGAAAACTGAATGATGTGACTAAGAAGGACCACTTTCCTATTCCCTTCATAGATCAAATGGTGGAGCGTTTAGCTGGGAAGCCATTCTTCTGTTTTCTAGATGGTTTTTCTGGGTTTTATCAAATTCCCATAGCCCAGGAAGACCAAGAAAAGACTACTTTTACCTGTCCATTCGGAACTTACGCATATAGGAGAATGCCCTTTGGGCTTTGTAATGCTCCAGGGACTTTTCAGCGATGCATGATGAGCATATTTTCTGAATTTGTAGAAAAATGCATCGAAGTCTTTATGGATGATTTTACTGTATATGGAAGTTCATTTAAAGATTGCCTGTGTAACTTGTCTAGAGTCATGGAAAGATGCATTGAAACTAATCTTGTTTTAAATTTTGAGAAGTGTCATTTCATGGCCAGTCAGGGCATAGTATTGGGTCACGTTGTGTCTGCTAAGGGGATAGAGGTCGATAAAGCTAAGATTGATGTCATATCTGATTTACCTTATCCCACGAATCTTCGGGAAGTACGTTCTTTTCTTGGTCACGCAGGTTTTTACCGCAGGTTCATTAAAGACTTCTCGAAGATAGTGACCCCGATGACAAGCTTGCTGAAAAAGGATGTTCCATTCTGTTTCGACAAAGAGTGCAAGCTTGCCTTTGATGTTCTGAAGAAGTGCTTGACCAACGCACCCATCATCCATCCACCGCAGTGGGGGACTCCTTTCGAGATCATGTGCGACGCAAGCAATTATGCCGTAGGCGCTGTGTTGGGCCAGAGGATAGACAAGAAGAGCCATGTGATTTATTATGCCTCGAGGACGCTCAACTCTGCGCAGATCGGTTACACAACAACAGAGAAGGAGCTGCTTTCCATAGTTTTCGCTCTTGATAAATTTCGGCCATATATTCTTGGATCTAAAGTAATTGTTTTTTCTGATCATGCAGCAGTTCGATACTTGATGAACAAGAAAGACTCGAAGCCTAGACTGCTCAGATGGGTATTATTACTTCAGGAGTTCGACGTCTCTGTTCAGGACAGAAAAGGATCAGAAAATACCGTTGCTGACCACTTGAGCCGCATTGTGCGTAATGAGGAGGACTTGCCTCTGAATGATGAGTTCCCTGATGAAGTTCTTTTCCAGGTAAGCGTGGAGACACCATGGTACGCCGACATTGTCAACTACTTGGTCACAGGTACGTTCCCATTCGACTTTTCATATAATCAAAGAGCTAAGCTGAAAAGCGAAGCCAAAACATATGTTTGGGAAGAGCCCATTTTGTGGAAATTTTGCGCTGACCAAGTAATTAGGAAGTGCGTCCCTAAGTCTAAACATAGGTCCATCCTTACCTTTTGCCATGAATTTGCATGTGGGGGACACTTTGGGCAAAATAGAACTGCGAGAAAAATTTTAGATTGTGGGTTTTTCTGGCCATCGCTGTTTAAAGACTGTTATGACTTTTGTAAATCTTGTGATCAGTGTCAGAGAAAAGGGACCATCACTAGTAGGAATGAAATGCTCCAAAACCCCATTTTAACTTGTGAAATTTTTGAGGTTTGGGGTATGGACTTTATGGGACCCTTCCCCCCTTCATTTGGTTTTGTCTATATCTTATTGGCTGTGGACTACGTGTCTAAATGGGTGGAAGCTAAAGCCACCAAAGTTGATACCGCTAATGTTGTTTCCAGTTTTGTCAAGTCTAACATTTTTAGCAGGTATGGAGTTCCACGAGCCATCATAAGTGACCAGGGGAGCCACTTCTGCAACAAAACGATCCAGGCCTTGATGAGGAAATATGGGGTCAATCATAAAATCTCTACCCCGTATCATCCTCAGACCAATGGTCAAGCGGAGGTTTCCAATCGAGAGGTGAAGAGCATCCTCGAGAAAACAGTAAGTCCAGGAAGGAAGGATTGGAGCCTCAGGCTGGACGACGCTTTGTGGGCTTATCGTACGGCTTACAAAACCCCCATAGGGATGTCTCCCTACCGGATGGTTTATGGTAAAGCCTGTCATCTCCCCGTGGAGATCGAACACAAAGCTTACTGGGCCGTGAAGAAGTGCAACATGGACTTTGATTTGGCGGGCGAAGAAAGACTCCTCAAATTGCAAGAACTGGAGGAGCTTCGCCTGGATGCATATGAGAACTCGAAGACCTACAAGGAAAAGACCAAAATGTTCCACGACAGACGAGTCGTCAGGAAACACTTCGAAGTTGGCCAGAAAGTCCTCTTGTTCAACTCCCGCTTGAAGTTCATGCCAGGTAAACTTCGTTCCAGGTGGCTTGGTCCTTTCATTATCACTGATGTTCATCACTATGGTGCAGTCAAGATTCAGAGCCTGGATACAGAAAAAGAATACACGGTGAATGGCCAGCGATTAAAGATCTTTCATGAGGGAATGTCAGAGGACTTCGACGACCATGCTTACTTGAAAGAGCCTGATTATGAGAAAGGATAAATTGAGTTTTGGTAAAGTCGAGCAATCGACTCTAAAAATTTGCGCTACTCGGAGGCACCCGAGCTTGAACTGTACATGCCTTTTGTTTACTTACCGTCTTTAGGATTAGTTTAGATTTCTACTCTGATGTTGTGAATTTTCAGGTGAAACAATGGCTCATCCTTGCGGTTTATTGGCTAAGGATAACGCGCGCTCTACAACCCTCTAAGTCACAACTCAGGGAAGGTTTTCTTTCCCTTTGTTTTGACTGTGCATACTTGGTCCAATGAGGACATTGTCAATTTCTACGTTGGGGGTGGTGGGTTGTGCCTTATAGTGATTGTCGAGTTTAGTTGTGAAATCCTGATTTACTTGTTGAGTTATGGTGAAAGCATGCTAGTCTGACTATGAAATTCTGTGATGTACTGCTGAGGTCTTCGTATTTGTATTTGTCATGAAATTCAGCATAATTGCATATGTTAAGGCCATTTTGAAAAATTTTTCAAAAATATTTCCCTGTTTAAGCTTCGCATGTTAGCACTCTATCTTGAATCTGTGGGTTTAGTGTAGCCCTGTTTGTTTTGAAATTCGTTGTCACCTCGAAAGGCAACCTTAGGATGGGCCAAGATTCGCTTTTGTTTGTAACCCGTGCGCTTAAAATTTTAATATGATGCTTAGACTTAAAGAAAAATGAATGCAAGTTTATAAAAAGAAAATAATCTCGTGAGGCGTTCCTCCTTCTGGAGTTACCTTAGTAGCCAGGGGCGGTCGTGTAACCCACGGTCGCCACTGCATGAAAAGGATGCACAAAGAAGTGAACGCTAGTCCTTAAAAATGTGAATTTTGCCCGTAGTCAGATGCACTGTGCAATGAAATTGCAGGCAAGCTGAAACGAAAGTAAGATTGACATGTTAGGCGCTCATGAAGATAAGTTCAATGAAATTGAGAAAAAGATGCCTTGCGTTATATTACTTGCATAAGCGATGAACTGCCCTTAGACTGTTCTGTTAAGCCATAAGTAGGGGGAAAGCGAAATTTTAGGATAGATAGAGCCGTTCTAAGCCTGTTGAAATCTAAGATCGAGGAGCTAAGTCCGAGGCGTAAATAGGGAAACATCTTTAAATTTTCCAAATTGTTCTTAACCAATGCATGCATGCAGCTGTTCTTTCAAATGCAATTGCCTTGTCTTTTCCAGTATTGAGAATCGAGTCCCTAGCATGCATTCTCGTTCTATTTAATTAATCAGAATTCCACCTTGCTCGAGGACTAGCAAGATTTAAGTTGGGGGTGTTTGATAGCTCCATTTTGGAGCTATAATTATGTCCCTAATTCACGTTTATTATTGGCTTAATCTTGCTTTTATGTAATTATTGTAGGTGTTCTCGGTGCTTAGCTCTCGAGAGCGTTTCGGAGCTTAATATCGCGATTTAAAGGCATAAGAACGCTTCCCGGGAAGATCCATGCAAAGAGATGAAGTTTGGGCGCTTTGGGGAAATTGAAGGCAAAATTCCATGCAAAAACCCGAGAGCTAGCGTCGAGCGACAGCGTCGCGACGCTAGCTCGACGCTGCCCAGCGTCGAGACGCTGCCTTAGCGTCTCGACGCTCCGAAGTCTGAAGCGCTGAATTGAAGAAAAACCCGAGAGCAAGCGTCGAGTGATAGCGTCTCGACGCTAGCTCGACGCCGCACAAGCGTCTCGACGCTGTGCGAGCGTCTCGACGCCACCCCGAGCGCGCGCGCGGATTATTTAGGGCGCAGCGTCGAGACGCTGTCCTAGCGTCTCGACGCTACGACGGACTACTTAACTTTTTTGTCCGATTTTAGCCGCCATTATCATCTTCCACCTCGAGCTCCGCGCCTGATTGGACGTCCAGCAGCCATTTTTCACCATGGGAGGGGCTATGAAGCTCGATTTGAAGCCGTCCCACGTCACACAAGTCATGAGTGAGTAGATTTACCGTTTTTGGCTCGGGATTGTAAGGATAAATGTAGTATGAATTCTTGGTGAGGTTGTGGATTGAAATTCTGAATTGGTTGGATATTTTATTGAATTGAATTCTACTTCTTAGCTTAATCTATGAGCACGTTTGAATGATTTAGGACTAGGCACCCTTGATTTTGAGCATGTTCATTTGTTAAAGGATTTGATGCCGTGCCTCTCGTTTCCGCCAAGTAACAAGGAATTATGGCATCTTGAGCGTATTGGCGTCCTTACGCTCTTGGTGTTCGTTCTTCCCGAATTGGAATTCCAAATCGACATACTAGTTTCGTGTCCAAATTAGATAGTCGTCACAGTTAGCTCGTTGCTACCGTTCGGTCTTGGGAGAGCGTTGGCCGCCAATGTCCGAACGGTATGCTTGATTAGCATAATTAATTATGTTTAATTAAATCCATGGAGCATGTTTGAGTTATTTATTAATTTTAAACGAGCTGTGCATTCATTAAATTGTTTAACCATAATACTATCAACCTATGAACCAAGAAGCATGCTAAATTTATTCCGATCGTCCCGAGTCGGAAACTCCGTTAGCTTAATTTTCCCATTTGATTGTTTCTATCTTAGTTACTTGAAAACCAACAATTACCCCTTATTTCACCCATATTAACAGTTTGCAAATTTAATTGAGATTAAGCCAAAATTCCTTAATTCCCTGCGGATCGACCCCGTTACTACTATTCTACAAATAGTTTAGTGATTTCGGGCATTTATAAATTTATTTTGGCGGGTCTCGACAACCCGATGATTGGCGATAGTTCAATAATATCGTTACCAACCAATAACTAACACCCATGGCGATAGTGTGAGTACTTGAACTTCATGTATGACATGAATGTGGATCAAGTTCAAGTAGACAGCCAAAATGGTCTATAGTATAGGGATAAGGCTGGGTACCTTATCCTGGGGACACTATTGGACGCGGCTCACTTTGTATAGTACAAAACAATGTGATTCGAATCGTTTCATGTAGAGACATGTGAGTGAGGGCTTCCTGTGCAATGAGTTTGCACAAGACGGAACCAAAAAATAAAATCGCTCTTTCTTTATAACACCGTTTACTGTAAAGACCGTTTTTATTTCATTTGATGACTTAGGTAACTCGATCTCAATCCTGAGCTCACTATGAACTCTTGTTTATTCGACCTTATCCTTTGACTTGTACGGGTGAGAGTGGCCAGATCGCCGACTCAATAAGCCTACCATCTTGGGGATAAGATTGAATAAGGGGCTGGGGACATAGTTGTGCGAGATGAAATTCACTCCTACCCGCTTTAAGGGTTAGTAGAGAGGTTGTTCCCTTAAGTGCTGACTTCAGGTCTTGAACAATGGGCCCATCCTCTCCTGATCAGGGAGGAATCTGATTTGATGGTTGGACCACAAATCAATTGTTCATTAGAGGTGTCAGTGGTACTTAAGGAACAAGATATAATACAAGGGTTAAACGGTATAAATGACCCGTTGTGATTACGAACGACCTGTGAAGGATCGACTTACTGATGATAGTTATATCAAGAGGACACAATATATCTACAGTGAGGAGAGTGCAGCCCTTGGACTTTAGTGGAGTCTCCGGGGGTTAACGAATGTTGATTAGTTCGGTTGAAAGAGTTTTGACCGGATAATCTCGTATCGTTGGAGCTCATGATCTGTAGGTCCTTACGGTTCTCCTGGCTAGCTCGGATAAAGCCGTGAAACAATATAAAAGAAAAGAAAAGAATTTGAATCGTTCAAATTCGGGTTTGTGGAAGAATATGGACATATTTAAATATGATTTAAATATGAGATTGGTCTACAATATGAATTGGATTCATATGCAAAAAGTCGGTTTTTGGAAAACCGGGTTTAATTATATTATTTAATTAATATTTGATATTGAATTAAATAATATTAATTAATATATATCTTTTTTATTAATTAAAAAGTTTAATTAACAAAATAATTATTATTATTTTTCTTAATAATAATAATATATAAATATATATATATATATATAAATACATGTGTCTTACATGCAAGATGTAAGACACATGTATGTTATATATACAAGGTATATATGAATCATCAGATCAATTAAAAAAAATAAATAAAAAAAAAATAAAAACAAAATGCTGAGTGCATTTTGGGGTACACGATGGAAATGAGATTTCAATTTGAAGAAATTCTTCTTCTTCTTCCTCGGCTCTGCTCTCTATAAAGAAAAAGTTAGTTTTTCTTCAGTGAGCTTCATCCTTCTTTTCTCTTGTAAAAGAAGTCCCACTACTCCGTTTCTCGGCCCGAGGATAGCGGGACTACCGGGGGTGGTCCACGAAGGTTTCGTGAGAAGGCTCGTTGAGCTCGTGACGAGCTTCCGGCGGTGAAATTTGAAGAAATTCGAACGACAAGGGTATGTGTTCTAATTTCTCTTTTTCATTGCTTTTGCATGTTTCCGTTTGTTTAAATTGATGAAATTAGAGTGTCTATGATCCAAATCGCTTCCGCTGCGTGCCATGCGCTCCATCAATTGGTATCAGAGCGTTTTTGGCCACTCAATTTCCATCAATTTAAGTTATGGTGGGTTTTATTTTAGAAATTGTTTCTGATTGGCGTCTAAAGTGAATATCGATTTTTGCATAGTTTCTTTTTGAATTTCATTATTTGTAATTGCCCGAGAATGTATGGGCTTTAATGCATGCTAAAGAGTCTGTATTTTTTAGAGTCATTAGAGTCCATATAGGTTTCTTTGTGAAAGAAGTTTGAGTTTGAAACTCGCCGAAATGTTCGGTGTAAGTTCAAACTCGTTCTAGGCAATACGAGGAGAAATTCGAAGAGAATTTGGCCGAAGCGTTCGGAGGAAGCAAGTTGGTCAAAGGCGGTGCGAAGAGTTCGAAGTCCGCTCAAGGAGTAGCTTGTTGATCAAGCTTGTAATAAATTAGTTATTGCTTGCTAAATGCCAAAATCGATCCACTTTAGTGTGTTTAATTAATTATGCATTGCGAATGTATGTTTTAATTAAATTCCATGTTTGTATGTGCATAATGTATGCCATATAGATTTAAAATACCACCGTAGGAAGCATGCTTCATGCATTGATAATATGTTATAAGTATTATAATATATCGTATGCATATTTGGCAATTCATGAGTTTTGTGATAGCACTCAAAAAGTGCTAATATTTAGCTCCTAAGTCTTGCGAATTAAGTAATTAATTGTGCTTAATTAATATATTTTGTATAATTTAATTACTTAGGGGTAAATCGGACCATTAAATTAATTAAGAGCTTAAAAGAACGTTTAGAGGATAATTTTGATTAATCATTCTGAGTGTTTATACTATGTATATTAATTAATCAAATGATATCTCAATTGTGATAAGTGGTCTGGTGTGCAGGAGGAATTTGGCAAGTTGATAGGCCTGAGTTCAAGTCCAGAGGAGGATAGAATTTCGAATATTTTTCCTTCAGGCACAGACACAGCGTCGAGACGCTGCCTGTAGGGTCTCGACGCTACCCCGAAAACAGGCGCTGGAAATTTCTGTACGGGGTCTCGACGCTCCGACTGTATAAAACCCATATTTTAACGATTTTTAGGGCATTCACTCTCGGGTTTGGCTTGTTTTGGCCGTTTTCTCTCTAGAATTTTGGGGTTTTCCCCCCTTTTCTTCTATATCAAACCAAGGACTTGGTTTATTTAGCTTGGTTTTCATCCCGAGCAAGGTAAGTGCTCTAATTTGAGGTTAGGGGTGAATTTTGATGCGATTTATGAGGGTTCGTTCTTAATTTCGTAACTTAGCATGACTGATTGGGCGAATTTATTTCTTCTAAGCAGATCACATGAATGTGTTTGAATGATTTAGGACTAGACACCCTTGATTTCCAGCATGTTTGATTGTTAAAGATTATGATGTCGTGCCTCTCTTAATCGCCAAGTAACACGGATAAGTTGAGCCATAGGTAATGTGGGTTTCCAGTTGATCTTTGGTTGCAATTTATCTTGAAGGAATAGATAAATCGGAATATTAGCTCAGGCGTCCTAGTTAAACATCCGTCGTAGTGCCCCCGTTACTGTCAATTAGTCAATATGGGTGGCGTTGGCCCCCTGTTGATTCATTGCCACGTTTAATTAGAATCGAACATTCGTCTCTGTTCTTTATTTAATTTAGGATTGATCCCCTTAGATTAATTAAAGAACAGTCCACTTAGCACTCCACGTTTCTAATTAATTATTTGGGTTACTTGTATTAGTAGTTTCGTGCAAGTAAACTACGTGTTCAATTATGCTCTTGCTAAGTATGTTTGAATCCCAATGAATCGAGTCGCATCAAGGTCAACCCCGACCCTTAAAATTAGGAGCACATGTAATTAGATTTAATTTTCCGTTAGCTATTTTATGCATGCTTTACTTTATTTTTCCATAACCAATCCCCCTTTACTTTAATGTTTTACTTTATCGTTTTAGTTTGAGTTTAAATAAAAGCAAATAGAAATTAATTAGGAGAAAATAATTTAGGTTCCCTGTGGATCGACCCGACTACCACTAGCTGCAAAGCTCAGTTGTAGCGGAATTATAAATGTTATTTTGGCGGGACTCGACACCCCGAAATTTATAGGATATTCAAAAATCCTAGTACCATTTTGATATAAAAGTTATATTAATTCATGAATTAGTTGTTGTTAGTTCAATAGAATAATTGATATAAGTGTTATATTAATTATGAAATTGAATGTACAACATAGGTTGTCCTAGTTTTATGCACATGGTATATTATAAGTGTTATAATGTATAGGATGCATGTTTATTCATGAGTATTAATATAAGAGTTATATTAATTCATGAATTAGATGTTGTTTGCTTAATAGAATAATTGATATAAGTGTTATATTAATTATGAAATTAAACATCCAACATTAGATGCATTTTGTTTGTTATAAGTGTTATAATGTATAGGATGCATGCTTAATTCAGAGTATTGATATAAGTGTTATATTGATTATGAATTAAGAGTTGAATGTTTAAGAGCATAATCGATATAAGTGTTCTATTGATTATGAAATTAAATATTCAACTTGTCATGCCTTAGTGTTGCATGTTTGAGAAGCATGTAGAAATTTGTTGTAGTTAGTCTTAGTTTTGCAAAGCGTTGTAAAATTGGCATAGATTTTTAAAATCTATAACAAAGACAAAGGCATGCTCACTTAGGGTTGAATGTATCGTTCCGTTTCATTAGATGAATAGGTCGATATCTTGTAAATGCTAAGGTTACAAGAAACTCACCCGGGGACATCCTGTTCGAGGTTGGAGGTATTTAAGCTGACGGTTTACGGAACACCTCCTACCTGTGGACCATCCGGTACTTGAGTAAAGTTAACCCGGCTTTATGAGCATGCGTGAGTGGTGTGAGGTAATAAAGTGTTTATCACCTAGACATCATAGGTAAAAGTTTGTTTTACCTAGAATTAGGTCTTATTGTCTTAGCCGGATAATGCCTGAGTAATTTACCCATTCCGTCTTAAAATACTTAGTAGAGGTGTTGAGAAGGTATATATGATATATCCCTCTCCTCCTACGTTCTTTGTCAAGTTCACACCGTGAGAATTATGCTCGGCCTCGTGATGTCAATAGGGCATCCACATTCGGATGGTATTTGCATAATTCAAGAGCAAGGTGAATGGAGAAAGTATTTATAGTAAGTGGGAGAAGGAAGTATGTCAATACATCCTGCGGTCTCCTCCATTGGATTGAACCGTGAGATTCCTATGTTTCGCCTGCTAGGTGCCCACAAGAGGTGCCGATCCATTCGGAGGGCCGTTTCATAGGCATCGGAACATCTCAATCACCATTTATGGATAAAGAAACATAGAGCCATTCCCAACTTTGACATTTTCATTCGGTTGCATCGTTGGGGCCGCCCTATGAATTCTAAAAATGGAGGGTCACACTTACGAGATTTGCTAAGGAGTTAGTAAATCTTGACCAAACAGCGATAACTAAGATGCTATAGGAATATGAGATATTCTGGTATTAGCATTTAGTCAAGAATGTCTTGATTCAGTAAAGGAATGCTTGACTGCCCCTCAGTAGCGACCATTCTGACCCACTGAAGTATCGTTGCAGTTTAATAATGAGTTTTGGGTACATTATTATTCTTTGCTAAATTCTTGATTGGTGTGTAAATTAGGTTAAAACCTTTTCACTAATATTTTTTCATTCTCTTTTCAGCATGTCTAGCTCTTTCATTCACTTACTAGCTTCCGATAAGTTAACGGGCGATAACTACGCGACCTGGAAATCGAACTTGAATACGATTCTCGTTCTAGATGATCTAAGGTTCGTCTTATCAGAGGATTGTCCTCCCCCTCCTAGCTCGGATGCGACCCGAACTGTTCGAGAAGCATATGATAGATGGACAAGGGCTAATGATAAAGCACGAGTCTATATCTTAGCCAGCATATCTGATGTGTTAGCTAAGAAGCACGAGGATATGGTTTCTGCTAAAGAAATCATGTCTTCATTACAGGAGATGTTTGGACTACCGTCCTCATCGGTCTGTCATGAAGCCCTCAAATACGTTTACAACTCTCGCATGAAAGAGGGTACCTCTGTTAGGGAGCATGTCCTTAACATGATGGTCCACTTCAATGTGGCGGAAGTAAATGGAGCTACTATTGATGAGTCAAGTCAAGTAAGCTTTATCATGGAATCTCTTCCGAAGAGTTTCCTTCAGTTCATAACCAATATGATAATGAATAAGATAAAGTATAATTTGACTTCTCTTCTCAGCGAGCTACAGACCTATCAGTCCCTTCATACTTCTAAAGGAAAAGAGAAGGAGGCAAACGTTGTCACTTCTAGGAAATTCCAAAAGGGGTCGTCTTCAGGGAGTAGGTCTGAACTTTCTTCTATTAAGAATAAGAGTATTCAAAAGAAGAAGAAAGATAAAAGGAAGGGAAAAGCACCTGCTGCAGGTAAGAGCAAGACTAAATCTACAGACAAAGGAAAATGTTTCCATTGTGGTGTAGATGGGCACTGGAAACGGAATTGCCCAAAGTATCTTGCAGAGAAAAAGGCTGAGAAGGAAAGACAAGGTAAATATGATTTATTTGTTGTCGAAACATGTTTAGTAGAACATGATTATCATACCTGGATACTTGATTCAAGAGCTACTAACCATGTTTGTTCTTCTTTTCAGGAAACTAGTTCTTGGCAGCCACTTTCTCGAGGTGAGATAACTCTCAGAGTTGGACCTGGAGAGGTTGTCTCAGCTAAAGCAGTGGGAGATGTAAATTTGTTGTATAGAGATAGTTTCATTTTACTAGAAAATGTACTCTTGGTTCCTACCTTCAAGAGGAATCTTGTATCTATATCTTGTTTGTTAGAACAGTTGTATAAAGTATCTTTTGTTCATAATGAAGCGTTCATTAGCAAAAAAGGTGTACGTATTTGTTCTGCGAAACTTGAAAACAACTTGTATGTGTTAAGACCAACCGAAGCCAAAGCTATTTTGAACACTGAAATGTTTAAAACAGCTGAGACTCAAACTAAAAGGCAGAAACTTTCTCCAAGTACTTATCTTTGGCACTTAAGACTAGGTCACATTAATCTCAATAGGATTGGGAAATTGGTTAAGAGTGGTCTGCTAAATCGTTTAGAGGACAACTCTTTACCGCCATGTGAGTCTTGTCTTGAGGGCAAAATGACCAAACGATCTTTTTCTGAAAAAGGTCATAGGTCCAAAGAACCTCTAGAAATCGTGCATTCGGATCTCTGCGGTCCTTTGAATGTCAAAGCACGAGGAGGGTATGAATATTTCATCTGTTTCATTGATGATTATTCTAGGTACGGTTATCTTTATCTAATGCATCATAAGTCCGAAGCTCTTGAAAAGTTCAAAGAGTATAAGGCAGAGGTTGAGAACACATTAGGTAGATCGATAAAAACACTTCGATCAGATCGAGGTGGAGAGTATATGGATTTAAGATTCCAGGACTATATGATAGAACATGGAATAACATCTCAACTCTCAGCGCCAGGAACACCACAGCAGAATGGTGTGTCCGAGAGGAGAAATAGAACCCTGTTAGACATCGTTCGATCTATGATGAGTTATGCTCATTTGCCTAGTTCGTTTTGGGGATATGCAGTAGAGACTGCAGTATATATTTTGAACATGGTTCCCTCTAAGAGTGTTTCTGAAACACCTTATGAGTTATGGAGAGGGCGTAAAGGTAGTTTACGTCACTTCAGGATTTGGGGGTGTCCGGCACATGTGCTAGTACCCAATCCAAAGAACTTGGAACATCGTTCAAAATTGTGCCTATTTGTAGGTTACCCCAAGGAAACGAAAGGTGGTCTATTTTACGATCCTCATGAGAACAAGGTACTAGTATCGACTAATGCCACGTTCTTAGAGGAAGACCACATGAGAGATCTGAAGGGAATGAACTATTCATTCCCCGCAGCGGAAGCGTTTGGAATCGTTACTTTGATTTATTTAAAATTAAATTAACATACAAGTTAAGCATATATGAATTACCTTTGAAGATCAATCATCTTCTTGTGTTCCTTTTTCCACGAGATCTTCCTCGCTATGACTCGAACACGGGATCAAGGCTTGTGGGAGCTTTTTTGAAAGAATGAGAGAACAATTCTCTCTGCAGAGGTGAGTAGTGTGTTTGGCCAACCTTTTTGGCTAAACCTAAATGTCTTATTTCTAATAAGGCTTTTAGGAATTAATTTTATTTTATAAAATACATTTTAATATCTAATATATTAAAATATATATTTTATATTTATTTGAATCTTATTCAAATATTATAAAATTAATCTTTTATAATATACTTTAAACCAATTTGAATCACATTCAAATAACATAAGTATATAGTTTTTAATATTAATGTATCATATACATAAACTATTTTCTCTAATATTTAATGTATCAAATACAATAAATATATTTTACTCTTCTACATTTAATATATCAAATATATTAAATATTAATTTGAATATTTCAAATTTTCTTTCAACTAAATTGATCCTTTTAGTGTTACTATGAGCTAGCAAGGGGACCTTATGGACCTACAGATTTATAAGCTCCAATGATACAAAATTAATTAATTAAACTCTTTAATTAATTGACTTTCATTCATTAACTCTAGGTCACTCCACTATAGGCCTAGAGTTGCACTCTTATGCACTGTAAGACAAGTTGTGTCCATGGATATAACCATTACATGCAAGTCGATCCTTCACGAGTTGTTCGTAATTACAGCTGGGTCAAAAGTCCGTTTTACCCCTGTAATTACATCTTACACCTTAAGTACCACTGATTCTCTAATGAACAACTTGTTTATGATCCAACCATAAACCAAGTCCCTCTCGGGCCAGTGAGAGGGTGGGGCCCCATTGTTCAAGTCCCGAAATCAGCACTTAATGGAACTACTCATCTACTTTCCCTATATGGGAATAAGTGAATTTCATCTTGTGAAACTTATGTTCCCAACTCCCTATTTGGTCAAGTCCCCAAAATGGTAGGCTTATTGAATCGGCTATAAAGGCCATTCTCACCCATACAAATCAAAGGACGAGCCCTCACAGGCAGGAGTTCATAACTCACTCAGGATTAAGATCGAGTCACATATGATCATCCTGTGAAATACTAATCTTCTCAAATAACGGATTTATAAAAAGAGATTATATATTTCGTGGTCCAGTCTTATACAAACTCATTGTATAGGATACCCCCACTCACATGTCTCTACATGAATGATTTGGATCAAATCATTTGTAACAATTACAAACTGGGTCGTATCAATAGTGTTACCAGGATAAGGCACCCAACCTTATCCATATACTATAGACCCTTTAGGTTATTACTTGAACATGATCCTCCCGTATGTCAACTACCTACAGTTCAAGATTACACTAATAACCTTGGATTTTATTTATATAATGAATATTATAAATTGCAAATATTAATAATAAAATAATTATCAAATAATTATTAATTAATTACGAGGCTTTAGGGCATAAATCCCAATAATCTCCCACTTGCACTAAAGCCGGTGAGACATGTATCCTAGGGCATACTCTACACCCAACATGTTCTCCCACTTGCCCTAGTGAAGATGAGACGTGTCTCATAATCCTAGACATTCTAGGTGGCTTTCAAACACTTTAGCCTGGAAAGTCTTTTTATATAGATCAAAACGACTGTCAATTAAAAGTCATCTTGGTCCTACCACGATTCTTTCTCTCTCAGGATACCCTATGTATTGATGTTATCTAAGTTTCTTAAGTTTAGCCATTACATAAAACGTTTTAGGCTTAACTATATCTGAAACATCTTTCAGACCAATAAGAAATTATTTGAGTTATGCAAGTTCTTTACTTCATAAGTAAGAACATTTAACTTGCATACCATACTCCATCATCTAGGGTAAACATAGATTTCCATAAATCTTTGTTAAAACCAGTGCATCTCGTAAAGATCAAATCTTTAACCTCATACACAAAAATATAATTTCTCAATTTATCCATACATATTTTGAGAAAAGTTTTTATGTTTTCGTGCAATGGTCATACCATTGGGTTAACTAATAAATGCTAACCAATTTTACTGTGAAATGTCATGTCTCAAGTGTACATTAGATTTTCTCCCACTCAAACGTAGATAGTCAATCTTATGTTCTCAACATTTTGAAATGTCTTAGGACACTATTCCTTAGACAATCTAAACTTCATGTAAGAATGATACATTATCATTTTTTGAAGTACTACATCATATACTTGACAACAATTTTGTCAATATAAGATGTGTGAGACATAAATAACATTTTGTCCTCGAAAACTCTATTTTAGGACATACCCAGTAATTTAAATCATTCATTTGGAATTGGTTAGGTAGTCAACGTTTTATGTTGGATTCAAATCTTACAACATTCACAATGGGTAATAAGTCATCCACATAAAATATGAGAAAATTCCACTAAGTAATTAATGATTTTCTTGTCTATACAATATCATTAATATTTATTCAAAGTCAGGAGTTAATTTTATTTTAGGTCCCTCTCTCTTGGGGGTTTTCTCTCTACTTGGGAGTTGGTGGGTGAGGCTATAGTGTGAGGGAAGTCAACCAGGTTTGTTCATCTTTTTGCTGTTTTTCTTAACAACATGGCCGCTATGGAAGATCTAACTATGAAATGGAGGGACATGTCACTTACCAAAAGAGAAGCAAAGGTGATAGTCGTTCCAGACAACAATGTTTTGTGTTCGATGGAAGATGTACAATTATGCGTGGTGGCTAAACTCCTTACCAATCGTTATACCAATGTGGTGGCTTTCAAATCGGTAATTAAATCGATCTGGAAGGTCCACCAAGATACTAGAATCGAACCGGCGGGGGACAATGTGTTCTTCGTTCATTTCAAAACAAAAATGGAAAAGGCTCGCATTCTCTCTTCCGGTCCTTGGACTTTTGATCGTGCTCTACTGGTGTTGGTTTCTCCTCGTGAGGCGGATCAAGTGAGCAATCTTGATTTTACACATACAACCTTTTGGGTTCAGATCCATAATCTCCCAACAAACTGTATGTCCATTGAAATGGCAAAGATCTTGGGGTTAGCAATCGGCGAGGTAGAAGAGATTGATTGGGATGGACAATCTGGATGGACGGGACCTGTTATGCGAATTCGAGATGTATTGGACATCACCATACCCCTGAGCCGGATTATTAAGCTGAAAACCAAAGAAGGCAATGAGATTGGCTGCCCAATCAGGTACGAAAAACTTCCTGATTTATGTTTTGTGTGCGGTATTTTGGGGCATCCTTCAAGAGAATGCCAAAGCAAGCAAGATGGCCTTCAAACCACCCGAAAGTATGGTGACTGGTTACGAGCTTCATATACTAAAAAGAATCAGGCGATGGAAGGTGAGGGCAAGAGCAGGTTTGGCGATTTTGGCGAATCAAGTCGTGGTCGGGGAGGACGGGGAGGCCGATGGGGCAGAAGGAGCCGTAGTGATGGGGAGAAGTGGAGGGGGATCTCGCCAGAAGTAACTGAGTTTGTCTCCGGCGAAAATCATCGGCAGCAGACGGTGGAGGAAAAGTTGCCTTCGACCGTTATGGAAATTAATGGGGGCCAAGGCGTTTATTCATCTGGAATTAATGTCCAAACGCAATATGAGGCAAATGAGAAGTCTCAAGAGATTCCCTGCAATTTAAAAGGAAAAGCAGTTATTGTGGAGCAATTAATCGTGAAATCAAGTCATTGTGATTATTCTCCATTAATGAATTCTCCCAAAGATATGGAAGTTGACAAAATGCAGAGGGCCCCACTAGTTTTGCCTTCTGTGACAAAGCTGGAGGGAAACCATATCACCCAAAAATCTCAAGTTACTGGATCAGTTAAAGGAAGTTTGAAAATACAGGACTCAAAAATGGCAGTGGGCCCCCAATCTCACCTGATCGAAAAAGAATCACACATAGACCCATCCAAATTAAAAAGTACCCGTAGATTTGTTAGCAGAGTGGGGCGTATGCTGTTGGATGTACCCGATGACGCTTGTAAGGTTGGGGGGAAGAGAAAATTTGATGAAAACTTGTCAGACGCATCTTTGGCAAAGAAACAAAAGTCCATTGACGAGCCTGAGCTTTCAATTGTATCGGTGGTGGCTGATGTGCAGCCCCGCCGAGTCCAATGAAGATAATTTGTTGGAACGTCCGGGGTATAGGGAGCTCTAGGACGTTCAAAGATCTCGAAGACATGATTCGTCTTCATCATCCCTTGGTGGTTTTTTTGACGGAAACGAAATGCAACAAAGCAAAGTTGGAAAAATTAAAATGTGACTTGTTTTTTGATAATTGTATTGCGATGGATTGTAGTGGAAAGAGCGGGGGAATTGGCCTCTTATGGAAAAACGAAATTGATGTGGTTCTTCGGTCTTATTCTCCAAATCATATCGATTGCCATGTTATGTTTAAAGGGAGGAGATGGCGTTTTTCTGGAATTTATGGGTGTCCGAAAAAAGCTCACAAAAAAGTAACTTGTGATTTGTTACGAAGATTGGCAAATAACGATGATTCACCGTGGCTTGTTGGAGGGGATTTGAACGAGTGCTTATGGGTGAATGAAAAAAAGGGCGGATCAACTCGAGTTTCCAAAACAATGGAATTATTCCGCGACACTATCGACGACTTACAACTCACTGATTTTGGGTTTGTGGGTCACCCCTTCACTTGGTCAAACCGTTGGAAAAGAGGTCCTCTTATTTTTAAACGCCTTGATCGATTTTTAGGCAATGCAAATTTTTGTAATCTTTTTAATCGAATAAACGTTTATCATTTGGATTGGTATGCTTCTGACCATAGACCTATTTGCATTGATTTTAATTGGGTTGATTGTAATTCTACTAGCCATAATACTAGGGACCGTAGGGTCTCTTTGTTCCGTTTTGATGAACTGTGGACGCAGGATGTGGAGTGTGTTGAAATTATCAAGAATTGTTGGGAGGACATAACTCAATTAAGAACAGCCCATCATACCAAAACAGACTGCTTTGTGGCTTCTCTCTCCAAGTGCAGGTAAGATTTACATGGGTGGGGAAAGAAAAAAAATCATGAATTGTTTGCTGAAATCCGTAATCAGCGAAGAAAACTCCAAGAAGCCTACAATGATAGAAGAGGGCCGAACTTTTCCAGTATAATTAGCATTGAAAGGAAACTTAACAGAGCTCTTAATCATGAAGAATTGTATTGGAAGCAACGATCTAGGGAGAACTGGCTGAAGTGGGGTGATAAAAATACTAAGTGGTTCCATAAAAAAGCGTCAATTCGAAAAACAAAAAATCGGATTGTCCGAATTCGTGACCCAAATGGGGTGTGGGCGGCAGATGATAAGGTAATTTAAACTACTTTCCTTGATCATTTTGCCTTGATTTTCATATCCTCCAATACGTCTGCACGCCAGCTAGAAGAAGCTTTGAGGCCCGTCCAAAAGAGAGTCTCAAGCTCGATGAACGACCTGTTAATGGCTCCCTACACGGAAGAAGAGATTAAGGGAGCTCTATTCCAGATGTTTCCAACTAAAGCGCCGGGTCCTGATGGATTTCCAGCATTATTCTACCAAAAGTACTGGGATGTAGTTAAAGGGCCTACTTTGGCATCTTGTCTTAGCATTTTGAATAATGGATCTTCAGTGAAGGATTTAAACCACACAAACATTGTTCTTATTCCCAAGAAGAAGGTCCCTCAGGAGGTAACAGACTTCAGGCCTATTAGTTTATGCAATGTTTCTTATAAGATTGTTACCAAAGTTTTGGCAAATAGGCTAAAGGTGATCCTTCCCGAGATTATATCCGAATATCAGAGTGCCTTTGTCCCTGGCAGATTGATCTCAGATAACATTCTGGTTAGTTATGAATGTATTCAACACATTTTAACCAAAAGAAGTGGAACTCGGGGATTGGCAGCTCTGAAGATGGACATGAGTAAGGCTTACGACAGGGTTGAATGGTCTTTCCTCAGAGGGATTATGATTCAACTGGGTTTCAACGAGAGATGGGTGGCCACGATTTTAGATTGCATCTCCACTGTAAGTTTTTCAGTTCTAATTAATGGCAGTCCAAAAGGGTTCTTTCAGCCTCAACGGGGTCTCCGGCAGGGTGTCTATTGTGTGCCGAGAGCCTATCTTGCTTAATTACTCAGGCTCAACAAGCAGGGTGTCTAACTGGGTGCCAAATTGCTTATGGTTGTCCAACCATATCTCATATGTTCTTTGCTGATGACAGTTTAATATTCTGCCAAGCCAAGCTCAATGAGTTCGAGACTGTTCGAAAGATTCTACTCACCTACGAAGAAGCATCAGGTCAGTGTGTTAATTTTTCAATATCAGCTATCCTTTTGAGTCCTAATGTTCCTACGGGATTAAAAGAATCTCTAAGCCTGATTATGCAAATGAGGTTGGTTCCTAATCTGGGCAAGTACTTGGGAGTCCCATCTCATTTTTCTCGAAAAAAAAATGGAGATCTGGTATTCATAAAAGAGAAAGTGCAAAAGGCAATTGCTAGCTGGAAAGGAAACTTTCTTTCCATGGGAGGAAAAGAAATCTTGATTAAGGCAGTCGCCCAAGCCATCCCAACATATGTTATGTCGTGTGTCCAACTCCCTAAATCTTTGTGCGAAGATCTGACCAAGATTATGGCAAAGTTTTGGTGGGGGTCGTCCCATCAGAAGTCCAAGATTCACTGGATGAATTGGAAGCGCCTTTGCATCCCAAAGGAGAGAGGTGGGCTTGGTTTTCGTAGCTTGGAGGGTTTTAATCAGTCCCTCATTGCTAAGCAAGTCTGGAGAATACTGCAAATGCCCCAATCGCTATTGGCTCGAACTTTTAAAGGTAAATATTTTCCAGACACAAATATCCTTCAAGCGTGTCTTGGCAATAAGCCATCTTTCATTTGGCGGAGTCTCATTTGGGGACGAGACTTTCTAAATTTAGGCCTTAGACGGAGCATTGGCAATGGTGAAGATACCTTAGTGTTTGGTGTGCCATGGGTTCCAAGGGAAACATCTTTTAAACTCTTCACCAACCCTCAACCTTTATGGAGGGAAACGAAGGTCAGTGAGCTTATTGATGATCATGGCAGATGGATTGTCCAGCATCTCAGACTGATTATGATGGAAGAAGATGTGGATATTGTGCGGAATATTCCTATTTGCAAATCGAGTAGGAATGATTGGTGGCTTTGGCATTACACAAGGAATGGTCAGTTCTCTGTAAAGAGTGCCTATAAACTCTACTGTAACAATTTATTAGAGACTACAAGTACCAATTCAGAGAGCTTGGAGGATTGGTGGAAGTTTGTCTGGAGTATGAAGATTCCAACAAAAATAAAAATTTTCATATGGAGACTATTCCATAACATCCTTCCTACTAATGACAATCTCTGTAACAGAAAAGTTCCAATTCATCCGTGGTGCGTAAACTGTTCAAAATGGAGAGAGACGGTAGAACATACCTTCCTTGGATGTAAAAGAGCAAAACAAATTTGGCGCCTTCTATTTCCCCCTACTTTGTTTGATCCCTTATGTGGGATCCCCTTTCCTGATCGTTTGTTGGTGATTTCGAAGTCGCTGAAACGCAGCGATGCTGAATTGTTCTGTATTGGTTGTTGGGCTATTTGGTCGGATCGTAACCAAGTAAGAGTCCATAAACCAATTTCATCAGTTGAGGAAAGAGTCGAATGGATCCTAAATTATCAGGAGGAAGTAAACCCGAACTCTACTCGTAGTCTTGGCGTCGATAACTCAGTTGGAGATGTCCCACGATGGATTCCACCGGTAGCCAACATTTACAAACTTAATGTTGATGCGGCTGTTCACCCTCAATCTCACAGATCGGGGTTTGGGGCGGTGATTCGAGATTCAAATGGTGCTGCTTCAGTGGCTTGTTCGGAGGTCTTCGACTCTCGTCTGGACCCAATAGCTGCAGAGGCAATGGCACTACTCCGTGGTCTTCAGTTAGCAGCAAGACATGGCTTCGACAATCTTTGTGTGGAATCAGATGCCCTGAGTCTGGTTTCAGCTCTCTCCTCACACCAGCTTGATCATTCTCCCATTGGCGCGATTCTGGCGGAAATTATTCGAGAGAGGGGTAACTTCAATCTTTTTTCTATTAACCACATCTCAAGGAAGATCAATAGGGTTGCCCACAATTTAGCAAGATGGGCCTTAACAAGTGAGATTTCTTCAGTTTGGTCAGGTTCTTGGCCGAGTTGGTTATTGAGCCTCATAAATTCAGAGGCTGTTCATTGTAGCCCTTTGGGCATTTCTTCTGATTAATGAATTAAGTATTTCTTTCAAAAAAAAAAAATATATTTATTCAAAGTCATAGTTTTTGATACTTTTATCAAACCTTACATTCAAAAATCTAGTGATCAAATTCATTTCATAAATGAATCTTTACTGCTTGCAAACCTTTTGCTTTTGATTTTTGAAATTGAACTCATGTAATGGATTTGTAAATGCATTCTTTGAGATTTCTTTTCAAAAAAGATTTCATAAACCTTCACTTGACATATCTCATATGCAACTAGGAAATGCTTATATACTCTAATATGACAACAAATGAGAAAGTTTATCCATAGTTTACTTTCTCCATCTATAATTGTCATTAGTCTTATTTTGAAGGTCTGTACCTTCTTATTTACAAATCTTTTACTTTTGTAGATATATTCAAAACCTATGGGTTTTACCCCATCACGAATATCTACAAGTTCTAGATAAAGATGAGTACATCTACTCTATCTCGAGATTTATGACTTTGGTCTACTAGTCTTTGTCATTGACCCTCATTTCAACTTTGAGGTCAAGAAGCCATACATTTTGTCATCTAATACGACAACTTAGGCTTCATATAAGCTCTTGTAACGGTTGGGTCATCTCATAACTCTCCCACTACGATGAGGCTTATCCAATTCATGACTAGGATCCATTTGACTATCAAATGTAATTAAATTGTTAACAACTTTTGTTAACTATTTAGTGGCTTCACTTGGAACCAACTTTTCAACACTATTGAACATATTCAAGTTTCAGCATGTATGCTTAAAACTCTCAAAACTCGAAGGGTTGTAAACTAACTTTACTACTCTTATATAATCTCAAAGTTGTCTCATGGACACCTTTTAGATAGATTCATGTTCACTATACAATCTATATTGTATATCCTAACAAGAGTCTTATAATGGCGTGTAATTCTTTATTGTTCTGACCATGTCTAACAAGGTCTTGTTTCTCCTCTTACAGCACAATTTCACACAATTGTACTTTGTGCTAGAGTTGAGATAAAATCTCACTTTCTATCAATTAGTCTTAATACATAACGTTCCTGTACTTTTCACTGTGATCTGATCATAGTCTTTTGATAGATTTACCTAATTGACCTTCAACTTGAGTCTTATATTCCTTGAACTTTTCAAAATATTCAGACTTATGTTGCATTAGGTTACGATACTTATTTCTTGAATAATCATCAGCTAGAGTGATATGAAATATTCATCAGTGTTCTTTGGCCTGTAGGCTTTTCCAACAAAAACCTATTAATTATTTTGCATGAAAGGCAAGATCTTAAGACATATAAAGTAATTAACTCTAACATTTAGAGAATCACTTCGTAGTAGTCTTTTTATTCAAATTGATCAGAACCAATCTTGAATGCCAAAGACGGGTATCATATTTTAGGAGAATATAAATTGTCTTTATATTCTGGATTCTATAATCCTGAATATCTCACTGTGTAGTATTTTATATGTTAACAATTTAACACATACAAATTATTCTTATTTTTCGGCTGAACTTTTCAAACAATTTTGAAAATAAAAATTTAGTACTAAAATATTCATACTGTATGAACATTTTATTAGTAATAAAGTTAGAGAAATTGAATTTCTCATATGGTACTAAAAACACCATATTCAGCATTAAATTACTATTATTTCTTATGAACATCTTAATGTCTCCCACTACATTAATTGAGATGAGTTTTCTGGTGCCAACAAGTAGAGATCATTCTACATAATTAAGTATTTTCCAAGAATTATATAAAGTGTAATGAAGAACAAATCTAAATAGTTGATCTGAATCTACTATATAGGTGGTAATGAAAAAATCTAGTAAATCAAATTTACTTTTATCCATGTTCTTCTTATAGAGGTATTTCATAAATTCCTCTCATTAATGACTACTTTGCTAATTTAGAAACTATTTTCTTTTAGCTACAGTCATATGGTTTCTTTTCTTGGATTTTGGTAATACTTAATTTTTGAGATTATTTAGATAAATATCTAAATCTAGCTTTTATTGACTTCAACAATATCTCATATGTTGTTGTCATCTTCTTTATCTTCTTACCTTGACATCTAATATGTCAAATAGAAAATTTGTATAAGCCATCTCGTTATATTGATTTATTAATCATGTGCTTCACGAACAATTCGATTAGCATTGGCAACAGGTTTTTTAGAACGTTTCTCAATAAAGACAAATTAAAGAAAAAATTTTACACGGTCATTATATAGTGTTAACATTATTTTTCCAAGTGATATTATTTTCTCAATTTGACAAATTAGCAACGAAAAATAAAATTGAGAGAAATAGACATAATATTGAAATATATAAAAAATATATATATTTATCTAATAACATGCAATCAATATTCATTCAATTTCAGCATAGAAAACAAACAATTTGATAAATGAACCCTGAAACATTATTGTTTTAATGCTATGATACTTTAGTGAGTTAGAACAAGTGCCGCCGTAGGGTAGGTCAAATGCCCCTTCACTAAACCGAGACAATCTCAACCAAGTGTTATCCCAAAATAACTCTTATTTCTATAACATTTAGTTACCATTAGTTTGGTCAAGAAAATCATTAACAACCTTAATGATATCTTTGTAAGTATAACCCATCATTTTAGATTCTATAATTTTATCCCAACAAGTGCCGCCGTAGGGTAGGTCAAGTATTGGAAATAAAATTACAATCTTATCCTCCTCAGGAGATTCACCCTGATATTGACCCATGTAAACACCTTTTGTAGGGGGACGGTCCAAAAGCCGCCGCGAGGCCCCACATGAATCTCACGTTATGAACCAATGATAGAGACCGTAGGATATGTTGACACATTTCCTTCTCCCACTTACTATTTAAAAATACTTTCTCAAGAGATTCACCCTGATATTGACCCATGTAAACACCTTCCGACGGTCCAAAGCCGCCTCGAGGCCTCACATGAATCTCACGTTGTGAATCTATGGTAGAGACCGTAGGGTTATTTTGACATATGTCTTTCTCCCACTAAGTATTTTGAAATAGGGTTTTCTATTACTTAGACAAATTAGGCTAATCTCATTTATCTAAGTTTTTCAATCTACCCTTTCATAACCCTTATGTTGGTTAGATTGATTTTAATGTGAATTATCAAGTATATTAAACTATTTAAAACTAATCACATTATGAGCCTGCTTAATGAAATAAAATAAAATTTGACTAATTCAACCCCCAGGCCAGTTCTTAGGTAGAGGTGTTCCTTTTCAGTCAACTTAAGTACCTCACCCGAGTAACCTTTCTTAGACAGTGTTCCCTTATAGTCAATTTTTATTTCAAATTCATTAATTTTTAATTAACTATTAATTACTAGATCAATGAACTTCAGTTGATTTTAAGCAATGTTTTTAATCCTATTAAAAACTAATTCACCTTATGGATAATCTTGAATTTTTAACAATTTTAAACCTTTTAAAACAAAATTAAAGATTATCATATATTCTAATCTTATTAGAATAAAAGATAAACTAAATTCAAATATTTAAACTATTTAAAGAATGAATTAAATTATCTTTTAAATAAGGAAAGAAAAAATCTAATCTCATAGAATAATATCCTAAGCTCATTTGGAAAATATCCTAACTTATGGGAAAAAATTTCACAATTAGAAAAAAAAATTCCCAATTTTATTAGGAGAAGATATCACTATATCTAGGAAAGATATCACTATATCTAGGAAAAATATCACTATATCTAGGAAAAGGAAAGATATCACTATATCTAGGAAAGATATCCTAATCGTTATTAAAAAAATATGGATTCCTCTTATGAAATGAAGTATCCTAATTTAAAATTTCCAAATATAACAATTATATTGAAAATATGGAAATATAAACATATTAGGAAATCATCTAATCAAATTAGAAAGCATTTTAATCATAATATTCCAAATATAACATTTATATTAAAAATAATTAAAATGCATGATCATGCTTAACCTATGGTGGGATTTTAATCTAGATGGCATACTCTATGCCATCAATTAAAATTTAAAACATACATCAACATGATAATTAAATTAAAAACAACATGCATAATTAAATTAAAAACACAGCAAAATTGACCGGCATATTTGGCATATCCTAAGAAATTGAAAGCAATTTTGAATTACATTAATTTAAATCCAAGACATATCTTGGTCTTCAAAATTCTCCGAGCCTTCAAAATTTGAATCCAATTTCCATAACTCAATTTGGACATTCCAAATCAAATCAATAGACATTCCAAATCTAAATTTAAATTTAGAGATTTTATTTTGGACATTCAAAATATTCTAAATCTGAATCTAAATCTCCAGAATTGATTTTGGACATTCCAAATCAAATCTATAGATATCCCAAATCTGAATTTAAATTTACAGATTTTATTTTGGACATTCCAAATATTCTAAATCTGAATCTAAATCTACCGAATTGATTTTGGACATTCCAAATCAAATCTATAGAAATTCTAAATCTAAATCTAAATTTCTAGATTTTATTTTGGACATTCCAAACATTCCAAATCTGAAATTCTAAATCTACAGAATTGATTTTGGACATTCCAAATCAAATCTATAGACATTCCAAATCTGAATCTAAATTTCCAGATTTTATGTTGGACATTCCAAACATTCCAAATCTGAAATTCAGTAGGATTCACACAAATTGAATCTTCAATTTCGTAATGGCTTCAATTCCACCATCGTTTGACACATCTTCAATTCCGTAATGGCTTCAAATCCACCAATTTTAATTGGTTTCAATCCGTAATGGCTTCAAAAAATCATACAGAGAATTCATTCCTATCTCTTTTGAGTTTCACATTTGATCTAAACAAAGCAATAAAACTAATGCCAAAATACGCCTAAACAGTCAATTTGCAAACCACATATATCACATATATGAAAAACAAATTAAAATACCCACCATGAACTTTTAATTCTAAACAAAAACAAAGTTGCTCTGATACCAATTGAAGGGAATGAACTATTCATTCCCCGCAGCGGAAGCGTTTGGAATCGTTACTTTGATTTATTTAAAATTAAATTAACATACAAGTTAAGCATATATGAATTACCTTTGAAGATCAATCATCTTCTTGTGTTCCTTTTTCCACGAGATCTTCCTCGCTATGACTCGAACACGGGATCAAGGCTTGTGGGAGCTTTTTGAAAGAATGAGAGAACAATTCTCTCTGCAGAGGTGAGTAGTGTGTTTGGCCAACCTTTTTGGCTAAACCTAAATGTCTTATTTATAATAAGGCTTTTAGGAATTAATTTTATTTTATAAAATACATTTTAATATCTAATATATTAAAATATATATTTTATATTTATTTGAATCTTATTCAAATATTATAAAATTAATCTTTTATAATATACTTTAAACCAATTTGAATCACATTCAAATAACATAAGTATATAGTTTTTAATATTAATGTATCATATACATAAACTATTTTCTCTAATATTTAATGTATCAAATACAATAAATATATTTTACTCTTCTACATTTAATATATCAAATATATTAAATATTAATTTGAATATTTCAAATTTTCTTTCAACTAAATTGATCCTTTTAGTGTTACTATGAGCTAGCAAGGGGACCTTATGGACCTACAGATTTATAAGCTCCAATGATACAAAATTAATTAATTAAACTCTTTAATTAATTGACTTTCATTCATTAACTCTAGGTCACTCCACTATAGGCCTAGAGTTGCACTCTTATGCACTGTAAGACAAGTTGTGTCCATGGATATAACCATTACATGCAAGTCGATCCTTCACGAGTTGTTCGTAATTACAGCTGGGTCAAAAGTCCGTTTTACCCCTGTAATTACATCTTACACATTAAGTACAACTGATTCTCTAATGAACAACTTGTTTATGATCCAACCATAAACCAAGTCCCTCTCGGGCCAGTGAGAGGGTGGGGCCCCATTGTTCAAGTCCCGAAATCAGCACTTAATGGAACTACTCATCTACTTTCCCTATATGGGAATAAGTGAATTCCATCTTGTGAAACTTATGTTCCCAACTCCCTATTTGGTCAAGTCCCCAAAATGGTAGGCTTATTGAATCGGCTATAAAGGCCATTCTCACCCATACAAATCAAAGGACGAGCCCTCATAGGCAGGAGTTCATAACTCACTCAGGATTAAGATCGAGTCACATATGATCATCCTGTGAAACACTAATCTTCTCAAATAACGGATTTATAAAGAGAGATTATATATTTCGTGGTCCAGTCTTATACAAACTCATTGTATAGGATACCCCCACTCACATGTCTCTACATGAATGATTTGGATCAAATCATTTGTAACAATTACAAAGTGGGTCGTATCAATATTGTTACCAGGATAAGCCACCCAACCTTATCCATATACTATAGACCCTTTAGGTTATTACTTGAACATGATCCTCCCGTATGTCAACTACCTACAGTTCAAGATTACACTAATAACCTTGGATTTTATTTATATAATGAATATTATAAATTGCAAATATTAATAATAAAATAATTATCAAATAATTATTAATTAATTACGAGGCTTTAGGGCATAAATCCCAACAAGATCATCAACCGTCGAGCAAAATTGTTTTGTCCGAATTTTCCAGGAAAGCTACAGACGAATCAACAAAGGTTGTTGATCAGGCTGGTCCTTCTCAAGAGTTGAGAAAGCCTCGACGCAGTGGGAGGGATGTAAGACAACCCGACCACTACATCGGCTTGTCTGAAACTCAAGTCGTCATACCTGATGATGGCGTTGAGGATCCATTGACCTTTAAACAGGCAATGAATGACATAGACAATGACTAGTGGCTTAAAGCCATGGATCTCGAAATGGAGTCTATGTACTTCAATTCGGTCTGGGATCTTGTAGACCAACCAGATAGTGAAAAACCTATAGGTTGCAAGTGGATCTACAAGAGAAAACGAGACCAAGCCGGTAAGGTGCAAACCTTTAAGGCTCGACTTGTGGCAAAAGGTTATTCCCAAAGAGAAGGGGTGGACTATGAAGAAACTTTTTCTCCTGTTGCCATGTTAAAGTCAATTAGAATACTCTTATCCATTGCTACATTTTATGATTATGAAATCTGACAAATGGATGTCAAGACTGTCTTTCTGAATGGTAATCTTGAGGAGAGTATCTATATGGCTCAACCAGAGGGATTCATACTTCAGGGTCAAGAGCAAAAGGTTTGCAAGCTTAATCGATCCATTTATGGGTTGAAGCAAACATCTAGATCCTGGAATATAAGGTTTGATACGGCAATCAAATCTTATGGCTTTGAACAAAATATTGACGAACCTTGTGTTTACAAGAAAGTAGTCAATACTGTTGTAGCTTTCTTAGTCTTGTACGTAGACGATATACTACTCATTGGGAATGATGTAGGGTTCCTAACTAACGTTAAGAATTGGCTAGTGACCCAATTCCAAATGAAAGATTTGGGAGAGGCCCAGTTTGTTCTAGGGATTCAGATCATAAGGAATCGTAAGAACAAAGTGCTAGCGCTGTCTCAAGCATCTTATATTGACAAGGTGTTGTCAAGATATTCGATGCAGAATTCCAAGAAAGGTTCGCTGCCTTTTAGGCATGGAATTCACTTGTCTAAGGAACAGTCTCCTAAGACACCTCAAGAGGTTGAGGATATGAGACGAATTCCCTATGCATCTGCAGTTGGTAGTCTCATGTACGCTATGTTGTGTACAAGACCCGATATCTGCTATGTAGTAGGAATTGTCAGTAGGTTCCAGTCCAATCCAGGATATGATCACTGGACAGCCGTTAAACACGTCCTCAAGTATCTTAGGAGAACGAGAGACTATGTGCTTGTGTATGGCGCGAAGGATTTGATCCTTGCAGGATACACTGACTCTGATTTTCAGACTGATATAGATTCCAGGAAATCTACATAAGGATCAGTGTTCACTCTTAACGGAGGAGCAATAGTATGGAGGAGTATAAAGCAAGGTTGTATTGCTGACTCCACCATGGAAGCTGAGTATGTCGCAGCTTGCGAAGCAGCGAAGGAAGCTGTATGGCTTAGGAAGTTCTTGACAGATTTGGAAATTGTTCCAAATATGAACTTGCCAATCACCCTTTCTTGTGATAACAGCGGTGCAGTGGCAAATTCTAAAGAACCTAGAAGCCATAAGCGTGGAAAGCATATTGAGCGGAAATATCATCTCATCAGGGAGATAGTGCAACGAGGAGATGTGATGGTCACACAGGTAGCCTCGGAGCACAACATTGCTGATCCGTTTACTAAGTCTCTCACGGCTAAAGTGTTTGAGAGACACCTAAAAAGTCTAGGGCTGCGAGCTGCTCAGTAGGACAGTGGGAGAAACTTTAGATATTTGATATTCTAGTTCTCTCGACCAGCATGTACTTCACTGACGTTTTAGTCCAAGTGGGAGTTTGTTGGGTTTTATGTCCTAAAACTCGTAGTTTGTAAACTGTTTGAATGTATATATTCTATTTCAATAAAGTTGTTATTGAATTTTAGTGAATTGTGTTTGTATTAACCTATACCAATAACTAACACCAATGGCGATAGTGTGAGTACTTGAACTTCATGTATGACATGAATGTGGATCAAGTTCAAGTAGACAGCCAAAATGGTCTATAGTATAGGGATAAGGTTGGGTACCTTATCCTGGGGACACTATTGGACGCGGCTCACTTTGTATAGTACAAAACGATGTGATTCGAATCGTTTCATGTAGAGACATGTGAGTGAGGGCGTCCTGTGCAATGAGTTTGCACAAACCGAACCAAAAAATAAAATCGCTCTTTCTTTATAACACCGTTTACTGTAAAGACCGTTTTTATTTCATTTGATGACTTAGGTAACTCGATCTCAATCCTGAGCTCACTATGAACTCTTGTTTATTCGACCTTATCCTTTGACTTGTACGGGTGAGAGTGGCCAGATCGCCGACTCAATAAGCCTACCATCTTGGGGATAAGATTGAATAAGTGGCTGGGGACATAGTTGTGCGAGATGGAATTCACTCCTACCCGCTTTAAGGGTTAGTAGAGAGGTTGTTCCTTTAAGTGCTGACTCCAGGTCTTGAACAATGGGCCCATCCTCTCCTGATCAGGGAGGAATCTGATTTGATGGTTGGACCACAAATCAATTGTTCATTAGAGGTGTCAGTGGTACTTAAGGAATAAGATATAATACAAGGGTTAAACGGTATAAATGACCCGTTGTGATTACGAACGACCTGTGAAGGATCGACTTACTGATGATAGTTATATCAAGAGGAGACAATATATCTACAGTGAGGAGAGTGCAGCCCTTGGACTTTAGTGGAGTCTCCGGGGGTTAACGAATGTTTTAGTTCGGTTGAAAGAGTTTTGACCGGATAATCTCGTATCGTTGGAGCTCATGATCTGTAGGTCCTTACGGTTTTTCTGGCTAGCTCGGATAAAGCCGTGAAACAATATAAAAGAAAAGAAAAGAATTTGAATCGTTCAAATTCGGGTTTGTGGAAGAATATGGACATATTTAAATATGATTTAAATATGAGATTGGTCTACAATATGAATTGGATTCATATGCAAAAAGTCGATTTTTGGAAAACCGGGTTTAATTATATTATTTAATTAATATTTGATATTGAATTAAATAATATTAATTAATATATATCTTTTTTATTAATTAAAAAGTTTAATTAATAAAATAATAATTATTATTTTTTTTAATAATAATAATATATAAATATATATATATATATATATATATATATAAAAATACATGTGTCTTACATGCAAGATGTAAGACACATGTATGTTATATATACAAGGTATATATGAATCATCAGATCAATTAAAAAAAAAAAAAAAAAAAAAAAACAAAATGCTGAGTGCATTTTGGTGTACACGATGGAAATGAGATTTCAATTTGAAGAAATTCTTCTTCTTCTTCCTCGGCTCTGCTCTCTGTAAAGAAAAAGTTAGTTTTTCTTCAGTGAGCTTCTTTCTTCTTTTCTCTTGTAAAAGGAGTCCCACTACTCCGTTTCTCGGCCCGAGGATAGCGGGACTACCGGGGGTGGTCCACGAAAGTTTCGTGAGAAAGCTCGTTGAGCTCGTGCGGAGCTTCTGGCGGTGAAATTTGAAGAAATTCGAACGACAAGGGTATGTGTTCTAATTTCTCTTTTTCATTGCTTTTGCATGTTTCCGTTTGTTTAAATTGATGAAATTAGAGTGTCTATGATCCAAATCGCTTCCGCTGCGTGCCATGCGCTCCATCATTCTCTTGCTTGTTCTTCATAATATCTAGCATGTGTAGCTAAATTAGGTTGACGCCCTAGTTCCTATGCATGATAGAGGGCTAAAGGTTGGGACGTATAATTGCCCAAACCGCTAGGTAGCACGGGCTTAAGCATGGCTAATTGATTCATTCCAAGGTGACAGTTGGTAATCTGAATTAATTAACGTTTTCATGTTAGGCTTTAGGCAAGAGAGAAACCGGGTTAGTCTTAGGATTAAGCCGTCGCAATGTTCCCGTCACTGGCACATAGTTGATCTAGGGGTCGCGACCTTGGATAGATTGTTGGCCAAGTACAATTAGAATTGCACGTTTCTAATTATATCTTTGGGTCATTTGAGTTAGAAGTAGCCAAATGAATTGTGTGCATAAGCATGATTAGTTAATAAATTGTATCGATGATCCGAACATCCATAACGATCAATTCCATTTCTCGAAGTTAATCACGTCCGTTTAATTTTTGCACGTTGTCCTTTATTTTTCCGTTAGCTAGCATATTAGGAGCTCCCTTCCCCCCAAACAAAATTACCATTCTTTTATTTCAATTTGTGCATACTTTTTATCTCTAGAAAATTAGACTTAGTTAAATTAGATTTCTTATTTCCTTGTGGATCGACCCCGTTACCACTTAGCTACAAATAGCTCGGTGTACTCAGGTTTATAAATTGTATTTTGGCAAGCCTCGACAGCTTGAATTTGGAGTACCACATAAAGTGCTTTACCAAAATTGGCGCCGTTGCCGGGGAACTAAGTTTAATTTAGTTTGATTAAGTTTAGTTTGTTGGTTTTAAAATTTTCTTTACTTTTTTTTGTACAGTTTAATTCTTTTGTATTATTTTACCCGTTTTTGTTTGAGTTTTTGGAGCGCAGTCATTCTTTGAAAATCCAAGAGAAGCGCCAAGATGGAGGTCGTGGGTAATTATGAGCATCAAAGAACCTTGAGGGAGCTTGCATTACCTGAGCTAGACCGGAACTCATCGAGTATTATGTATCTGATAGCTGCAGGTAATTTTGAACTTAAAGCTGGTCTGGTTAACTTATTACCTTCTTTTTATGGTAATACAGATGAGGATCCCGTCAGACACCTCAAGGCATTCCAGATGGTGTGTTCGTCATTTAGAACCGATGACACCACTGCAGATCAACTCCATCTCAGGACCTTTCCTTTCACCTTGAAGGAGAAGGCGAGAGATTGGATGTATTACCTACCGACCGGATCCATCACGACTTGGAAGGAGCTGAATGGGGCGTTTTTAGAAAAGTATTTTCCTGCTTCAAAGGTCGTCGCCCTCAGAAGGGAGATACACAAAATTGAGCAAGGAAAGGAAGAAACCGTCCTTGAGTGCTGGGAGAGTTTTGGTCGGTTATGCGAGGATTGTCTCAATCATCAAATAACCGAGCATTCCCTCATTCAGAGTTTCTACTACGGTTTGCTTCCCCAAGGCCAGCAGATGATAGACGCCGCCAGTGGAGGTTCGCTTATGGATAAGACACCCGCTTAAGCTAGAGTTTTAATTTCTAACGTAGCTAGAAGCTTGGAGTGGGGTGCAGATAGAGACAAGGAACATACTCGCCTGAGAAGGGACGTGGACGAGCTTAAAGCCCAACTTTTAGTGGTAAGTAACGTTGTTCTTGCTTTGAAAGATCACTTACAGCCCCGTTTCAGGTAGATCCTTGGAAGAAATGCTTGAATCACAACATAGGGAAACTCGAGAGCAGTTTCAAACTCTGAGCGATGCAGTGATTCAAGTCAGTAAGAGGTTGACAGTGATCGAGCATCAGAACGCGGAGAGCGCTAGTGTCATCACTCTGAGAAGTGGGAAGCATCTTCCCACGAGTACCCCGCCGGTGGAAGTCGATTATGGCCACATCGAGCCACAGACAGAAAATCCCGAACCACGGTGGCATGGGGTAAATTTTGATCCTACATGCACTAGAGTTTATGTCCCTAAGGCTCCTTTTCCTAGCAGGTTAGCGAGACCGCCTAAGGAGGACTACGAGAAGGAGTTCCTAGACACATTCAGGAAGGTAGAGATCAACATCCCTCTGTTGGATGCCCTGAAGGAAATTCCGAGGTACGCCAAGTTCCTCAGGAAACTTTGCACCAACCAGAGGAAGACAAAGGAGAGTGAACGCGTCGTGGTAAGTGAGAACGTTTCTGCTTTGATCACAAAGAGCTTACCGGTTAAATGCGACGATCCAGGTATGTTCTCTCTCCCTTGTAAGATAGGAGGCATGCATGTTAGAAGAGCAATGCTTGATCTAGGAGCCTCCATTAGCGTTATGCCTTATTCCATTTATCAGAAACTGAAATTGAAAGGAATGAATAAAACAGGAACAGTTATTCAACTTGCTGATAGTACTTCTGTGCATCCTGGTAGAGCACTTTATGTGGTACTCCAAATTCAAGCTGTCGAGGCTTGCGAAAATAACATTTATAATTACCGAAACAACTAAGCTTTGCAGCTAGTGGTAACGGGTCGATCCGCAGGGAACCTAAATCAATCTCTCCTAATTAATTTCTATTTGTCTTTTAAACTAAAACTCAAAAGCAAATAAAAGGGGGAGTTAATTAAAACTAATCTAAGTAAAGCTAAGCTAACGGAAAAATAAACGGCGGAAAGTAAGAGCGGAAAAATAAATGGAACACGTGCTCCTAATTCGGGTGTCGGGATTTATCTTGATGCGTGTTGCTTGCTCAATGTTTAAAGGAAATATGCAATAATAGAGCACTCAGAACATGCAAGCATACATGATCTTGTAGCAGGTAATAAGTATTTTTTCATTCGATTTCCCACAGAGATTTATTCTTAGTTACTCGTGAAGTGTATTGTTAAGCAAGAATGGGTGGATTTAATGGGGTAGATTTGGTTTTAAGTTGCCTAATTACTAAGGAATATGTAAAGGATAGATACATAAACAAGTGCACGTAAATGATAAACTCAAATGCAAAGAGAAGAGATTGATAAACGAAGAGGAAAATGGCTAAGGCAGAATTTTTAACTAAGGGAATTGCGAAAACAGCAATTATACCGCAATGTTCTTAACAGCGAATGTGTGTAAAATGTGGAAACAAGGGCTACTAACGACTCCTCTATAGGCTTTTTCACACGATTCTCAAGCAGTAGATCAACTCACCATGCATAAAACTAACTCATTCTCATGTATCTTCCGATTTCATGCATTAGATCCTTTAGTTTACTCATGTCCAAGTAAGGTCTTAAGTATCTTGTTAAAGCAGTAAGTTGTGATTTGTACTAGGAAAACGCCTATTCCTAGGTCGTTTTCTGGCTACCTTGAGAGGCTAGCATGAGTGTATGACTCTGAACTCTTACTCCTTCCAGAGGTTAGGAGTTCTTTGGACAAAATGGATGGCCAATCGAAATTGCCCGTGGGATGAAGCTTACATACAATCAATGCATTCGAGAGCTATCCTACATGCTTTGGTCACGTGTTTCTTCCTACAGATTCGTCATTAGCATGCCTTTATGTGATTTAGTTACTCATGGATGCAGATAGAATAGAAAAAGTAGATGAAGAAGACATGCTTAATAGAATCTTGAAGATAAAACAGAAGAGGAAAACAGTAGGCAGAGAAAGTAAAGACTTGCGAAGTGATGAATTGTGCGTTGATTAACCAATCGTTTGAACTAAACAAATGATGACTTGGAATAACTAAAGTAAGGACAGAAAGCAACGAAATGGAATAGAGTAGCTAAAGGAAGAGGAATAACAACAATCAATAATGAAAATAGAAAACTAAAACAGAAAGCAGTAAAGATGTGCGTGGTCTTCTCGATTGCGAACGCCTCGGCTGAAGGGTGAAAGTGAGCTTTGCTTGGATGAATCTAATCAGAAAAGAAGATAGATCTTCTCTCCTTCCTATCAGATTGTCGACTCCAACAGCTGAACCTTTCAAACCAACAGACGGAAGAGAGAAAAAGAGTGGAAGAAGCTGCGTTGAACTGAGAAGTCTACGCTGTTCGAGTGTGTTTCAACCTTCCACTTTGACCTCCTTTTATAGTCTTCTGCAGGTACGATTGGGTCAAGGAGAACCATCTGTTCTCAACGTCGTACTTCTACGTGGCTGGAGGAGAAGAAATGGATCCCTGATATATCGGATCGAAACAGAAAAAGGTTAGCCAACTTACGGATTTCACTTAAAACATTGCGGTTTTAGCAATGTTTCCGCAATGCACAGTTTTCATTCTTTTAACTTTGTTTTTCATTCCTTTTCTTTCCTTTTGCATACAAGTCCTAATTTAGCTTCCTTATTCTAATTCTCATATATAAGCACAAGTTCAAGCTAAATCCTATCAAAAACACTCACAAATGCACAACTTCCTAACACAAATAAGTCATAAAATTGTCACTTTTGGAGACGTAACACACCCCCAAACTTAAGGTTTTGCTCGTCCTCGAGCAATCTATGGACTTACTTAGGCTGCTGTTTTAACTTCTCTAACCACTTGCTGACTTCCCTAAGTTCCTATCTATGGCAATTGCTGTCCTGTGACACACTTCTAAGTTTACAACTAACTTCTCATTTTGCTTCTTCTTACTTCGCACGCCTAATGATCCTACTGTTTCATTAACTCCCTACGACTGATCTACTTGCTTCTATCATATCGTGCAACTATCCCTAAGGTTTCAAATTCTACCTAGCTTTACCCTAGACTCAGTACATGCTTCTAATTTTTACTTTTGAGCTACCTAGGATTCCTTAGAGTCATGCCAGTCTTAGTATTAACCAGTGACAGTAGTACATTTAGAGAACAACCTAAACCCTGGAATCACTACATTGGACATACATTCATCTCCCTAAACAACCTTACAAGCTACAACTTTGGGCTTAGCTACTTGAGGATCAGAGTTCTTTTTTATTTAGGACACCCAAGCCACAAAGTTGCAACTCCTAGGTATACATTCTTCTTCCCTAATTTCCCTTTTTTTTTTCTTTCTTACTTTGGCGGAGCCTCTCCTTTGGTTGCCTTTTGATGCAATGCCACTTGTGGGTTACACACTTGGCACTGATTACTCAGCAACTTTAAGAAAGACACCCCTCTTTATTCTATTTTTCATTTTTTTTTTCAGTTCATCCTTTTTTTGTAAAGGAGAAGAAGAATGCTTATGCTTAAAGGGAGAGAGGAACGTTCCTAGGCCTAGGGTGGCCTCCCCCAAACTTAAATTACTCATTGTCCCCAATGAGTGTCTGAGGTGGCACACCCCCAAACTTGTCCTAGAAGCATCTAGTCTAGGGCAAAACAAAGAGTCTAAAAGTCCTAGGGATAGACAGAACATTCTTAAAGGAAATAACTCAGCAGCAGAAATTTGTAAAAACAGTAAGGGAAGGACTTAAAGCTACGCATGTTGAGCAATTTAAGAGACTAATTTAAACTATCAAAGGTGCCTTAAGACACTCATCCAGCATGCTTATAGATAGGCTATATAAGGTAGTCAAGACAGCAGCAAAAGAACAAAATTAACACAGAACCAGCCTAGCTAATCAGTCATTCAAAACTATGCAATTACTAACAAAAATTGCGGAAATCGCAAGGATTTCGCAATGAGTATACAGGGTAGATATATCAGTGATCAAGGCCCCTATGCATGCTCTTTCCAGTCATCTCAACTATACAAAAAGGAAACTAAAACAACCTACCTATTCAGCTACCATCAGACTATACTAAGCAATCCTAAACAACAAAAATAAAGAACTCAAGACAGATCAAATTTTGATTCAAAAATGACAGCACTCACACCGTTTAACGAAAAGCAGAGTTTTTTTTTTTTTTTTTTTTTTCTTTTTAGGGAATAGAAATACTCCCTTGAGTGCTCTTCAGACTAGCACTCAGACGTCCTCATCATCATCCCTCCGTGCTTTTGGAGGTGCCCATGGCGTCAGCAGGTCAGTGGGGAACTCAGGGAAGATGCAGCCCAACTGGTCAGCAACATCCTTATCCCTTGCTTGAGCATACTCAGCCCATTGCGCCATCTTCTTTTGCAGGTCCATCAGACAGGCCATAGAGAGAGATTGAGCAGCAGCCAGGCCGTCTAGCTCAAACTCCATGTTCCCCTTTCGGCGCATTCGCAGGCCTGTAGGCAGCTCCAGATGTCCCGTGTAGGCCAGCTGCCTCTCCATCCGCTCGATTGGTACACCTGCACGTAAGCAAAGCTTAGTGATTGTGTTGGGGAAGAAAAGTGGGCCCTTACCTTTTTTGGCACAGTCTGCGATTGAGGCTGCAATGACCTCACCAACATTGATTGTGAGGCCCCTCATGATCGCATATACCAGCATCGATCTTCCTTGGTTGATGGTGGTCTCGTGGGTCACTAAGGACAGCCGTCTGCGCACGAAGGAAAACCATACAGTTGCCTTCGCCGTAAGGGTCGCACTCATCAGAGTGTGCTTCCCATTGCGTGAAATCGTCCAAGCTGCCTCAGGTTGGCCGATAATCCGTAGTGCTTCCTCCAGGACAGCCTCAGTTGGCGCATCAATGATCCTTGCATAGTCAGTGTGCTTCTGCCCCTTGAGGCCATAGGCTTCATTGATCGCCTTGGCTGAGAAGTCCACCTCGATTCCTCTCACCACGGACAGGCCATCCTCAGGGTGCATCAGGTTCGCGTAGAAGTCGTACACCATGCTGGAGTAGGCGGGGATGGGCGGTCTGCATAGCTCCTCCCAGCCGTGGTTGGTGATCCCTGCGCGCAAGAATTGCGGCAGGTCTGCCAACGCGTCAAGGAACCCCTTCTCATGGAGAAGGTCCCTCTTCCTCAACTCAGTGCCCCTTGATTCTGCATCAGAGGACACATACCTCACAGTTTGAGGCTCATCTTCGGGGTATAACTTGGCTTTCCCCTTGTCCCGTGCCTTGGCCGACTCAGCAGCCTCGACCTTCAGCCTCTTCAATGAAGGCTCACCTCTGACCTTCCTTTTCTTGGATTTCTTTGAAGCTTTTGGCCGTTTGGCCTTGACAAACTTGGTGGCTTTCTTTCTCAGTCGTGCCCTGGTGGTGATCTGTTGGAGGCAGTCCCCCAACGTTTCATCCATTGAGTCGTCCCCCTTTGCTGGGCTATCGGGGCAGACTTCCCTCAAAAGAGAGAAGACCTCATCTTCCTCAGCCGTTTCTTCGCCCGGTGCTGATTGCTGTTGTTCTTCATTTGGGATGTCAGGCTCGGGCGACGGTGATGGTGATGCTTCAAGGCTCTGCGGCGGTGGAGAGTGTTCAGAGCTTTGTGGAGATGGTTCAGGGCTCTGTCTGGCCGTCTCGTAGGATGGACGGCCACTTCCTTGACTCTCCACAGTGGGAGTCTTTTCCTTGATCGGTGCGTCCCCAATCTCCATCGTCCATTTGCGTTTCTTGGGCGTGCCTACTGGTTCAGACGGCCCAGCAGGGATCTCCGTCACGACCTTCCACTTCTTCTTGCGGACAGGGAGCTTAGAAGGTCGTTCAGGGCGCGCAGCTTCGGCCTCTGCTAAGGCAAGGAGTGCCTCTCTCGCAGCTGCCTCTGCGTCGGACGCCCTCTTCTTGGACGCAGATCTTTCAGCCCGTGTAAGCACCATTGTCGAATCAGAGAGATCTAGAAAGAGGAGTTGCAAAGGAAGAAGAAGATCGTTTTCTTGAAGTTTAACGAATGAAGGAAACGTACGGGCCACAGCTGTTCTAACGGCTATTTGTAATCAAGTGAATCCCAACGGCTATTTCTGTTGCGGTTTAAGCAAATCAACCGCAATTAAATGGCCGTTGGAGATTTTTCTTGATTTAAATCCCAATATTCTCTCAACTCAATCTTTGATTCGGCCCGATATCTTCCCCGATTCTTTACCCTTGATTCATCTCCTTGATTTCCTCTTCTGATCCCCTATAAAAAAGAAATAAAATTAACATTGAATTCGTAATAAGAATCACACATAAACATACACAAATAACAACCGGAAAAACAGCAAAAAATAAACTAAGGCACAGCCTCGCATGGACGAGCACAGTAATCACTCGTCCCCTCTCGGTCATATTTTCAAGTTTCAGCTAAGAGGAAGGCCGAGAGAGTCTTCACATCTCCTTCCTCATAATAATGCTTCAATCGTGCACCATTAACCATGAACGGTTGCCCGTGCTGCAGGTTCCTAATCTCAATTGCACCATGAACAAATACGTTAGTTATAACAAAAGGACCTGACCATCTGGACTTAAGTTTGCCTGGAAATAATCTCAACCTTGAGTTAAATAACAAGACATGCTGGCCTTTCTTAAAGTCCTTAATCCTAAGTCTACTGTCGTGCCAAATCTTAGTTTTTTCCTTATACATTTTAGCATTTTTATAAGACATATGTCTAAGCTCATCAAGCTCATGTAATTGCAGAGACCGCAATGTTCCCGCATCGGTCACGCAATAATTCAGCTCTTTCAAGGCCCAAAATGCTTTAATTTCCAATTCGAATGGTAAGTGACATGCTTTGCCATACACAAGTCTATAAGGAGACATACCTAGGGGTGTGTTATATGCAGTCCTATATGCCCAAAGTGCATCCTCGAGTTTAAACGACCAATCTTTTCTATTGGGTTTGACCACTTTTTCGAGTATGTTTTTAATCTCCCTATTTGATATTTCAGCTTGTCCATTCGAATGTGGGTGATAAGGGGTGGCTACTCTATGTCTAACATTGTATTTAGCCAACACTTTTTCCATAGCTTTATTAATAAAGTGTGTCCCTTCATCACTAATTATAGCACGAGGTGTACCAAACCTAGTAAAGATATGTCTATTAAGGAACTTAATGACTGTTTTGGCATCATTGTTTGGACATGCTATGGCCTCTACCCATTTAGATACATAGTCTACAGCTACAAGTATGTAAAGGTTACATGCTGATGGGAGAAATGGTCCAGTGAAGTCAATGCCCCACACATCAAAGAGCTCCAACTCTAAGATGTAGGTGAGAGGCATCTAATCCTTTCGACTGAGGTTACCTGTGCTCTGGCATTCATTGCAGCTGTGTGCATGGTCGTGGGCATCTTTGAAGATCGTGGGCCAATAGTAGCCACTCTGGAACACCTTTGCAGCTGTTCTTTGGCCACCAAAGTGTCCACCATAAGGAGATGTATGGCAGTGCTGCAGCACAGACTTCGCTTCAGCAGCTGACACACACGTCCTCAGCAGCCCATCTGCACATGTTTTGTAGAGTGTAGGATCATCCCATATAAATTTCCTAGCTTCATGTAGGAACCTCTTCTTTTCTTGTCCTCCCTTGAAAGTTGGTAGTACCTGCGAGGCAAGGAAGTTAGCAATATCAGCAAACCAAGGTTCGTCATCGTTATCACGATGTGCCAATACAAAGACATGTTCATCGATAAAAGCATCAGAAATTGCGGTTTCCGCAATTTTTCCGTAATTATGCTGCAATCTAGAAAGATGATCCGCAACCACATTTTCACATCCTTTCTTATCTCTAATGTCTAGATCAAACTCTTGCAGCAACAGTACCCATCTAATCAACCTAGGCTTGGCATCAACCTTCCTCATAAGGTACTTTAGTGCAGAATGATCAGTGTACACGATTGTCCTAGTGCCTAAAATGTAATTCCTAAACTTCTCGCAGGCAAACACTACAGCTAGCATTTCCTTTTCCGTGGTTGTGTAATTACATTGTGCCTCATTAAGTGTCTTACTAGCATAATATACAGGGTGTGTTAGTTTGTCAATCTTTTGCCCTAGCATAACCCCTACTGCATAGTCGCTCGCATCACATAACATCTCAAATGGGAGGTCCCAATTTGGCCCTACTATAATAGGTGCTTTGACTAATGCTTCCTTAAGGGTTGTCCAGGCTAAGAAACATTTTTTTGAGAAGATGAATGGTTTATTCAGCTCTAGAAGCTCACACAAAGGCTTGGAGATCTTTGAAAAGTTCTTAATGAACCTTCTATAGAAACCTGCATGTCCTAAGAAACTTCTAATGACTTTCACATTCTGAGGTTCCACTAACTTCTCTATTATTTCAATCTTGGCCCTATCGACCTCTACTCCTGCTCTAGACACTCTATGACCTAGGACTATCCCTTCTTCCACCATGAAGTGGCATTTCTCCCAATTAAGGACTAGGTTGGTCTCCTCACACCTAGCCAGGACTTGTCCTAAGTTCTATAAGCAGTTTGTGAATAAATCACCAAAGACTGAGAAGTCATCCATAAATATCTCTATCATGGATTCATCTAAGTCAGAGAAGATTGCCAACATGCACCTTTGGAACGTTGCTGGTGCATTGCATAAGCCAAAAGGCATTCTGCGAAAAGCAAATGTTCCAAAGGGACAGGTGAAGGTTGTCTTCTCTTGGTCCACAGGGTCTATGGTGATTTGGTTATATCCAGAATAACCATCTAGGAAGCAGTAATAAGCTCTACCAGCTATCCTATCTAACATCTGATCTATGAATGGTAGAGGGAAGTGATCTTTTTTTGTTTCCTTATTCAATTTCCTATAATCCATACAAACTCTCCATCCTGTAATAGTTCTAGTTGGAATCAGTTCATTGCTCTCATTCACTACTACAATCATCCCCCCCTTCTTAGGTACACATTGTATTGGACTCACCCACTGACTACTAGCTATAGGGAAGATTACACCTGCATCTAACCATTTTATGATCTCTTTCTTAACTACCTCTTTCATAGAGGGGTTCAGCCTACGTTGGTGATCTACTCGGGGTGTATGCTCTTCCTCCAATATTATCTTATGCATGCAGTAAGAAGGGCTAATTCCTCTAATGTCAGCAATCGTCCATGCAATAGCCTTTTTGTGTTGCTTAAGTAATAAGATCAACTCAATTTCATGCTTTTCACTTAGTTTGGACGAAATAATAACAGGCAGAGTATCATCACTTCCTAAATATGCATACTTAAGATGTTCAGGCAGTGGTTTTAATTCTAAGATAGGTGGATGCTCAATGGATGGTTTTAATGGATTCATGGATCTTTCAGTCAAATCAGTAGTCATACAAACATGCTGAGGATTATTCACAGGTATGTCCATTATTTCAGCTATGTTTAAGTCAGTTACATCTAATTGTACATAATCATTGGCATGCTTAGTTTACAACTCATGCTCAAGCTGTTCTTCCATCAGTGAATCTACTATGTCCATGCTTGCACAAGATTCAGAGTCAGAAGGGTACCTTAGGGCTTTAAAAACACTAAACTTAACCTCCTCATCATGAACCCTCATGGTGAGCTCACCTTTCTGGACATCAATCAGGGCCCTACCTGTGGATAGAAATGGTCTGCCTAATAGGATGGGGACCTCCTTGTCTGCTTCATAATCCAGGATGATGAAATCTGCAAGGAAAATAAACTTGTAAACCTTTACAAGAATATCCTCAATCTTACCCTCAGGGTATGCTATGGATCTGTCTGCAAGCTGTAAGGTGACAGTGGTAGGACGTGCTTCTCCTATTCCTAGCTGGCGGAATAGTGATAAAGGCATGAGGTTTATGTTGGCTCCCAGGTCACAAAGAGCTCTGCCCACGTGCTTGCCTCCCAACTCCACTGGTAGGGTGAAGGAACCAGGATCCTTCTCCTTCTTGGGTAGTTTGTTTTGGAGTATAGACTGCACTCCTCAGTGAGATTCACTGTTTCAAATTCACCAATAATTTTTTTGTTAGTGATAATATCCTTCAAAAATTTAACATAAGACGGCATGGATTGCAAAACCTCTACAAAAGGAATATTAACATGCACTTGTTTAAGAATTTCTAAGAATTTGTTAAAGTGCACTTCCTGTTCTTGTTTTTTCTTTAGCCTTCGAGGAAATGGAGGTGGTGGCACATATGCAGGCACTTCAGGTCGCCTCAGGATAGGTGGAGGCCTTGGAATTTCTTCTATTTCTTCTATGATTGGTTCCAGCCTCGCCCCTGATGTGCTTGTTGATGGTTGACCATGGTTTGGCAGAGATTCCAGTGGAGCACTAGACTCTTCGTTCTCTACTCTCTTTGGGGTTTCTTTAGTGTTGCTCACCAATGGTCTCCCACTTCTAAGTTCAATTGCTTGAACTTGTTCTTTTCCATCTCTCCTTGGCACCTCAGTGTTAGCAGGTAGTCTACCTTGGGGCCTACTTTTGAGTTCATTGGCTAGTTGCCCTATTTGGTTCTCTAGGCTCCTAAGGGTAACTTGCTGACTTTGTAGAGTAGCATCATTCTTGGCAATGTACTCCTTAAGTAAATTTTCTACAGAAGATCCTATTGGTTGGTTGTATGGTTTTTGATACATGGATTGGTTATTTTGGGGAGTGAAACCAGGTGTTCCACTCGGTTTTGGCTGGTTAGGAGCTTTGTTAGCATTCTGTTGGCCACCCCATGAAAGATTTGGGTGGTTCCTCCAACCAGGATTGTAAGTGTTAGAATAGGGGTTGTTCCTAGGCTGCTGTTGGCTTCCAACATAGCAGACTGAGGCTGGATTCCCAGGGCAGTATTCCTAGGCTGCTATTAGTGTCTCACCTTGACTTGGTTGTGTGCCCATTGACATGGTTGTGGCGGTGTTGACACTAGTTTGGAGATTGGCTTGAGCCATTTGTTTAACTAGGTTGGTCAGAGCGCTTATTTGGCTACTCATGGCATTGAGTGCGTCCTTATCTTGAGCTCTACTTGGCTCTATTGGATCATCTGACCACCTACAGTAAGATGCTGAGATCTTCTTCAGGATCTCATAGGCTTCGTTATAACTTTTGGACAGCATGGAACCACCAGCTGATGAATTTAGCACTTGCCTGGTGCTGGGGTTGCATCCTTTGAAAAAGACTTCTATTTGGATATACCATGGAATGCCATGGTGCGGACATTTAAGCAGAAGGTCCTTGAACCTTGTCCAAGCTTCGTGAAGAGACTCATTTTCAGCTTGTTTGAATTTAATAATGTCATCACGAAAAGTAGAATTCCTATCAGGTGGGAAATATTTTACTAGGAATTTCTCCGCCAAGTCTGTCCAATTGAGGACTGATCCGGAAGGTAATGAGTTTAACCACGTTTTGGCTTTGTCCCTTAAGGAATAAGGGAAGAGGTAAAGCCTCAAAGCTTCTTGGGAAACTCCAGGGATAAGAAAGGTATCACTGACTCCTAGGAAGTTTCTAAGATGCTTGTGGGGATCCTCATTTTCCACTCCAAAGAATTGTCCCACAGTGGACAACATTTGGAACATTACTGGCTTTAACTCGAATGAGTTGGCAGTAATTTCAGGGCGGATTATGCTTGAGTTTAGCTCCCCAGGCATAAGTACTAAGTAGGAGAGGATGGCACTATCCTTGTCATTCGCTATTTCGATGGGATTGCGAGTGGTAGGTACCGGATTTGGGACTGGTCTTTCCATTTCTTCTTGATAGAATTGCGGAGACTCCGCGGTTTCAGCAATTATTTGAGGTATAGAGGGTTGGTTAAAGAGACGTTTCTTAGATTTTTTTCTGGCTCTAAGTAATCTCTCAGGCTCAGGATTGAACTCTAGATCGCTACTTGAATGCTCATTCATAAACTAACCCAATGGTACCTGCAAAAGAAATGAGAAAAGGTCAGTTCCAATAGATATTAAAATTCGTGTTTCTAACTTAACAAACTTCGTTTTCACTAAACTAAATCCCCGGCAGCGGCGCCAAAAACTTGTTGCGTGCTCAATGTTTAAAGGAAATATGCAATAATAGAGCACTCAGAACATGCAAGCATACATGATCTTGTAGCAAGTAATAAGTATTTTTTCATTCGATTTCCCACAGAGATTTATTCTTAGTTACTCGTGAAGTGTATTGTTAAGCAAGAATGGGTGGATTTAATGGGGTAGATTTGGTTTTAAGTTGCCTAATTACTAAGGAATATGTAAAGGATAGATACATAAACAAGTGCACGTAAATGATAAACTCAAATGCAAAGAGAAGAGATTGATAAACGAAGAGGAAAATGGCTAAGGAAAAATTTTTAACTAAGGGAATTGCGAAAACAGCAATTATACCGCAATGTTCTTAACAGCGAATGTGTGTAAAATGTGGAAACAAGGGCTACTAACGACTCCTCTATAGGTTTTTTCACACGATTCTAGAGAAGTAGATCAACTCACCATGCATCAAACTAACTCATTCTCATGTATCTTCCGATTTCATGCATTAGATCCTTTAGTTTACTCATGTCCAAGTAAGGTCTTAAGTATCTTGTTAAAGCAGTAAGTTGTGATTTGTACTAGGAAAATGCCTATTCCTAGGTCGTTTTCTGGCTACCTAGAGAGGCTAGCATGAGTGTATGACTCTGAACTCTTACTCCTTCCAGAGGTTAGGAGTTCTTTGGACAAAATGGATGGCCAATCAAAATTGCCCGTGGGATGAAGCTTACATACAATCAATGCATTCGAGAGCTATCCTACATGCTTTGGTCACGTGTTTCTTCCTACAGATTCGTCATTAGCATGCCTTTATGTGATTTAGTTACTCATGGATGCAGATAGAATAGAAAAAGTAGATGAAGAAGACATGCTTAATAGAATCTTGAAGATAAAACAGAAGAGGAAAACAGTAGGCAGAGAAAGTAAAGACTTGCGAAGTGATGAATTGTGCGTTGATTAACCAATCGTTTGAACTAAACAAATGATGACTTGGAATAACTAAAGTAAAGACAGAAAGCAACGAAATGGAATAGAGTAGCTAAAGGAAGAGAAATAACAACAATCAATAATGAAAATAGAAAACTAAAACAGAAAGCAGTAAAGATGTGCGTGGTCTTCTCGATTGCGAACGCCTCGGCTGAAGGGTGAAAGTGAGCTTTGCTTGGATGAATCTAATCAGAAAAGAAGATAGATCTTCTCTCCTTCCTATCAGATTATCGACTCCAACAGCTGAACCTTTCAAACCAACAGACGAAAGAGAGAAAAAGAGTGGAAGAAGCTGCGTTGAACTGAGAAGTCTACGCTGTTCGAGTGTGTTTCAACCTTCCACTTTGACCTCCTTTTATAGTCTTCTGCAGGTACGATTGGGTCAAGGAGAACCATCCATTCTCAACGTCATACTTCTACGTGGCTGGAGGAGAAGAAATGGATCCCTGAAATATCGGATCGAAACAGAAAAAGGTTAGCCAACTTACGGATTTCACTTAAAACATTGCGGTTTTAGCAATGTTTCCGCAATGCCTCCGCAATGCACAGTTTTCATTCTTTTAACTTCGTTTTTCATTCCTTTTCTTTCCTTTTGCATTCAAGTCCTAATTTAGCTTCCTTCTAATTCTCATATATAAGCACAAGTTCAAGCTAAATCCTATAAAAAACACTCACAAATGCACAACTTCCTAACACAAATAAGTCCTAAAATAGTCACTTTTGGAGACGTAACACACCCCCAAACTTAAGGTTTTGCTCGTCCTCGAGCAATCTAAGGACTTACTTAGGCTGCTGTTTTAACTTCTCTAACCACTTGCTGACTTCCCTAAGTTCCTATCTATGGCAATTGCTGTCCTGTGACACACTTCTAAGTTTACAACTAACTTCTCATTTTGCTTCTTCTGACTTCGCACGCCTAATGATCCTACTGTTTCATTAACTCCCTACGACTGATCTACTTGCTTCTATCATATCGTGCAACTATCCCTAAGGTTTCAAATTCTACCTAGCTTTACCCCAGACTCAGTACATGCTTCTAATTTTTACTTTTGAGCTACCTAGGATTCCTTAGAGTCATGCCAGTCTTAGTATTAACTAGTGACAGTAGTACATTTAGAGAACAACCTAAACCCTGGCATCACTACATTGGACATACATTCATCTCCCTAAACAAACTTACAAGCTACAACTTTGTGCTTAGCTAATTGAGGATCAGAGTTCTTTTTTATTTAGGACACCCAAGCCACAAAGTTGCAACTCCTAGGTATACATTCTTCTTCCCTAATTTCCCTTTTTTTTTCTTTCTTACTTTGGCGGAGCCTCTCCTTTGGTTGCCTTTTGATGCAATGCCACTTGTGGGTTACACACTTGGCACTGATTACTCAGCAACTTTAAGAAAGACACCCCTCTTTATTCTATTTTTCATTTTTTTTTTTCAGTTCATCCTTTTTTTGTAAAGGAGAAGAAGAATGCTTATGCTTAAAGGGAGAGAGGAACGTTCCTAGGCCTATGGTGGCCTCCCCCAAACTTAAACTACTCATTGTCCCCAATGAGTGTTTGAGGTGGCACACCCCCAAACTTGTCCTAGAAGCATCTAGTCTAGGGCAAATCAAAGAGAATCTAAAAGTCCTAGGGATAGACATAACATTCTTAAAGGAAATAACTCAGCAGCAGAAATTTGTAAAAACAGTAAGGGAAGGACTTAAAGCTATGCATGCTGAGCAATTTAAGAGACTAATTTAAACTATCAAAGGTTCCTTAAGACACTCATCCAGCATGCTTATAGATAGGCTATATAAGGCAATCAAGAAAGCAACAAAAGAACAAAGTTGAAACAAACTAATCTAAGTAAAGCTAAGCTAACGGAAAAATAAAGGGCGGAAAGTAAGAGTGGAAAAATAAATGGAACACGTGCTCCTAATTCGGGTGTCGGGATTTATCTTGATGCGCTTAGATCATATGGATTCTAATCATGCTTGTAATTTAATATCATGCACGCGAAATGTTTGCTCGTTTCCGTAGCAAACATCCCAAAGAATTAATTAGAAAAGTGCAATTCCAATTAAACATGCTCGCTAATTAATCTAAGTTAGCTACGCTTAAATCAATCAAAGAACAGTGACGGGTAATATCTCGACGAACCGATTGATCAAGAACTCGACCAATTGGCGCGATTTCTATTCTTTCCCTAAGTCTATCGTGCAAACGATAATTAATGCTATTCTCCTACTGTCACTTAGGCTAGAATTAATTAGTCACGCTTAGACCCTTGTTACCTAGCGATTGAGGCAATTATACGTCCTAACCTTTAACAGTAAAACATGCGTGAGGACTCGGACGTCACTCCTAATCAGTCATACATGCTCATGGGATTCAAACAAAGGAAGAACATGCAATAAATTCAGAACCACAAGCTGGAAATTAAAGCTAAACCCTCCCTAATGCATCAAGACACCCCTAAACTCGAATTAGAGCACTTACCTTAGCTCCCCGTTGTGCAAATCAAGAGAAACGTTCAATGTTTGAACTTTATTGAAGAGAAAATGGAAGAAATGTGAGTTTGGAGCTCCCACCCGAGCTTAACCAATGGTGGAAATCGAAAATGGGAAAAAACTTGCGGCTAAAAACGGAGAAGGAAGGCTTTTAAAGTCGTCGGAGCGTCGAGACGCTAGGGCAGCGTCTCGACGCTGTGCCCTAAGTTGGCAGCGCGCGCGCACGGGGTAGCGTCGAGACCCTTGCGCGGCGTCGAGCGAGCGTCGAGACGCTGTCACTCGACGCTTGCTCTCGGGTGCGAATTCAATTTTGTGCTTCAGACTTCGGAGCGTCTCGACGCTCGACGCTAGCTCTCGGGTTTGGTGGCCAACTTTTGCCTTCCAATGGCAAATTTTGCCATTTCTTCAATTCTTCAAGCCCTTTGGCTCCCGATGCGTCCATGAAGCTCTAAAACGTTACTTTTAGCCCCGAAACGCGTCCTCGGACTCCTCGAGCTCTCAAACATGAATTTACCTACAAAGAGGGATTTTAATCAATATCGAGCATGGTTTTAGCTATAATTAGGGAGTAAATAATAGCTCTATTTAGGAGCTATCAAAATACCCCCAACCTAAATCTTGCTAGTCCTCGAGCAAGGCTATTCTAAATTATCGCTAAAGTCTAAAATTGCATGCATCAACTCTAACCTCATAACTTTTAAAAGCAAGGCATTTGCATCAAAAAGAGAACAATCAATTGCATGCACTAATTGAGAACATTTAAAAAATTCAACTGTTACTCCCCTACGTGCGTGTGTGTATAGCCAACCTATTCAAGCTCTAATAGACCCGGAAAACCATATGCAACCCTACATCATGCTTTCCCCCTACTTCTAGCAATTAAGAACAGACTAAATGGCTTTTCAACAATCAAGAAAGTAACAAATCAAAATGCCTAAACATTTTCTTTTTCTTGAGTACTTTGTACTCTTTATTTCTTTTGATCCATTTTTTTTATATTTTTCTTTTGCTTCTCCAAGAGAGCCTAACATGTCAAGCTTGCCTTCGTTCCAGCTTACCCGCAATTCCATTGCACATTGTATCTGACTACGGGCAAGCTTCACATTTTTAAGGACTAATGCTCACTTCTTAAGTCGCGATTAAGAAGGAGGAGCACCTCAGGAGCTTTTATTTTCATGCTTACTTTTTTTTACTTAGGCAATAGCTTCGCTATAATCTCGATTAATCTATTACAACCTATCATGCATCAAGCCTTCCCTAGAGGTGCCTTTCGGGGTGACAACATGATTTCAGGCTACATAAGATTATTCTAAGCCTACAGAACCAAGAATAGATTGCTAAGTGCTCGATAGATGCAAGGGAGCAACAGAAAAATTTTAAAATTTTTTGAAAAATGCTCAACTAACACAAACAATCTCATGCTTTTTTAGATATGCAACTACGAAGAATTTAAAAGCATTTCCTAGATTGTCCTCATCGAACACATGCAACAACAGACAACAGCACTTCAAATTCAGAATATCCACAGCTCAACAACTACAGGAATCCATCCAACAGACAACTCCACCCCCAACCTAAAAGCATACATAGTCCTCTATGTATCACACTTCAGACTAAGCAGTTAAAACGCACAAAATAAAAGGGAACAGAAAACCTCCCCTGAATTTTGTGAGGTTGTCGGTTGGAGCAGTGCACTCTTCGCCTACTGTTCCGATCCTTAAGCCACAAAACTCCTACAAAAGAAAGCAAGAAAAAGCTAAGCTAGGAAAATAAAAACTAAAAGTAAAAACATGAATTTAAAATACTCATGGGTTGCCTCCCAAGAAGCGCAAATTTTTAACGTCGTTATGCTCGACGTGTCCTCCTCTCTGTCAGGGTACGTAAAAAATTTTGTACTTCTTCGGCCCCTTCTTCCTTGAATCAACAAAGCCTGCTAAGAGAAGCAAGCTCTTCGACTTTTGTAGGCAGCCGGACAGAGTTGTTATTTTTGCAGAAAAGAGGAGATTAGGAAGATGGATGGGGCATCTTCCAAGTTTGACTATGGATGAGTTGAGGAGAGAATACAGTCGAGCAATCGACTTTAAAAATTTGCGCTTCTCGGAGGCACCCGAGCTTGGACTGTAATTCAGTTATTTATCGCTTTGTTCTTGTTTATATTAGCTTTTGAGTTTGTTGTTTGTTTTCTTGTTTTCTTAGGAGAAAAGGTGGAATGACCGACAATTCGAGAGCACATTGGAAGACGATGGTGCACATCTCCACCTGTCGGCTCCATAAAATTCAGGGGAGGTTTTCTGTTCCCTTAGAATATTATTGTTTTTATAGTTGAATGCATTGGGGACAATGCATATCTTAAGGTGGGGGGTGGAGTTTGTTGATAGAGATAAGACTTCTTAGTAGTTGTCGAGCATATGTATACTCTAACTATTAGATTAGAATCTGAATGCATGTTGTCCGATGAGGACGGTCTGTGATTTGCTTGTGAACACTCCGTATTTTCATGATTCGAAAACTTGACAATGTATGCACATTTGGAGCCTATTTTAAAAAAAATTCTGTTATTTCCCTACACTCACTGAGCACATAGCCCTCCTATTCTCAGTTCCGTAGGTCTAGAATGATCTGATTTTGTCTGAAACCTTGTTGTCACCCCGAAAGGTACCATTAGGGAGGCTTGATGTGTTAGAAGTAGTAATGACTCATTTGTTGTATAGCATAGCTATTGCCTAAAAAAAAGTGTTTGCATGAAAAATAAAAACTCTAGAGTTGCTCCTCCTTCTTGTGTTGCCCGTGTAACCAGGGGCGATCGTGTAACCCACGGTCGTCACTGCATGAAAGGGAACTAATAGAAGTGAGCAATAATCCTTAAAAACGTGAAGCTAGATTTAGTTTGACGTGTTAGGCTCTCTTGGAGAAAAATAAAAAAAAAGTAGTTCAAAAAGAAAAATGGGTACAAAGTACTCAAAGAAAGGAATAAAATGTAGGCCTTATGTTTTGTTGCTCTTCCTATCGCTCAAAGTCGTTAGACTATTCTTATCGCCATAAGTAGGGGGAAAACGAGTCTTAGGGTTATATAAGGTTATTCCGGGCTTGCATGAGCTAGGTTGAGAGGTGCTAAACACACACACACGTAAGGGAATAGGAGTTTAAATTTTGAAATGAATTCAACGTTTGCATGCATTTGATGGTTTTACATTTATTCAAGTACCTTGTTTCACAAGCATTGAGATTAGAGTTTTCAGCATGCGTTTAATTCTTTGGAGATTATTGAGAGTATACCTTGCTCGAGGACTAGCAAGATTTAGGTCGGGGGTATTTTGATAGCTCCAAAATAGAGCTATCTTTATGTCCCTAATTCTGGCTAAAACCATGACATATATTGATTAAAATGCTTCCTTGTAGGTGATTTCATGGTAGAGAGCTCGGGAAGTCCAAAGACACATTTCGAGGCTTAAAGTGCCGTTTTAGAGCTTCATAGATGCATCGGGAGTGAAAGAGCTTAAAGAAATCAAGAGATGGCAAAAATTGCCTTGAAGAGACAAATTTTGGCATCAAAACCCGAGAGCAAGCTTGCATGGGCGGCAGCGTCGAGACGCTAGCTCGACACTAGCTCGACGCTGCCAGCGTAGAGACGCTGGCCGAGCGTCTCGACGCCGCCCCGACACCATCCGACGCACGAGCGCGCCCCAGCGTCGAGACGCCGCCCGAGGGTCTAGACGCTCGCCCGACAGATTTTCCAGAAAGACGCGCGACAACGTCGAGACGCTGCCCGAGCGGCTGCCAACTTAGGGCACATCGTCTCGACGCTCCGACACTTAAAGGCGTGAAAACGCCTGATTTTTGCCAACTTTTGATTCTCCTTCTTCTTCCCAACTTCTTCCTCTCGGGTCTCCACCATTTTCCACCATTTTTGGCCTTCTTCTTCTCCTCTTTGTATGCTACTAAGCTCTTCCATGGGGGATTGGATTTATTCATCCTCCATGGAAGGCTAAACTAAGGTTAGTGCTTGATTTTTAGTTTTGGTTTGTGAAATTATGGATGTTTGTGGAGGTTTGCCCCTTTGTAAATGTTGAGCCAATTAGTATGTTTATGCATTCTCTTGCTTGTTCTTAATAATATCTAGCATGTGTAGCTAAATTAGGTTGACGCCCTAGTTCCTATGCATGATAGAGGGCTAAAGGTTGGGACGTATAATTGCCCAAACCGCTAGGTAGCATGGGCTTAAACATGGCTAATTGATTCATTCCAAGGTGACAGTTGGTAATCTGAATTAATTAACGTTTTCATGTTAGGCTTTAGGCAAGAGAGAAACCGGGTTAGTCTTAGGATTAAGCCGTCGTAATGTTCTCGTCACTGGCACATAGTCGATCTAGGGGTCGCGACCTTGGATAGATTGTTGGCCAAGTACAATTAGAATTGCACATTTCTAATTATATCTTTGGGTCATTTGAGCTAGAAGTAGCCAAATGAATTGTGTGCATAAGCATGATTAGTTAATAAATTGTATCGATGATCCGAACATCCATAACGATCAATTCCATTTCTCGAAGTTAAGCACGTCCGTTTAATTTTTGCACGTTGTCCTTTAATTTTCCGTTAGCTAGCATATTAGGAGCTCCCTTCCGCCCAAACCAAATTACCATTCTTTTATTTCAAATTGTGCATACTTTTTATCTCTAGCAAATTAGACTTAGTTAAATTAGATTTCTTATTTCCCTGTGGATCGACCCCGTTACCACTTAGCTACAAATAGCTCGGTGTACTCGGGTTTATAAATTGTATTTTGCCAAGCCTCGACAGCTTGAATTTGGAGTACCACATAAAGTGCTCTACCAGACCTCTTCTGCATCACCAATTGTGGTAGATGTCGAATTCGACTGCTCTGGAGGAGAGACCTCGGTCCCTGACTGCTGTTGCGTTGCCGATTGGCTTTGCATGGCAGTTTCGAACGATGGTACGCTGGCGGTGAGGCTTTATTCACTCGTGTTCTCTCTGATCTGGGTCTTGGGATCCCTTCCGGCCGTGACCTTTCTCTTTCTTTTTGCAGGAATCTTTCTAGGCTCAGAGGGGTTGGCTGCCTCAGCCGAGGCGAAGGAGATCAGAGCATCCCCTGCCATAGTTGTGTCTTCCGTAGTGGGAGAAGGTTTTGTTGGAGTAGAACTTTCTTGCCGACAGGTCGATACCATGGTTTCTTTTCTTGGAGATCAAGAGACGAATGGATTCTTGTGAGGGAGAAGAGAGGGAATCTATTGAGAGCTCGGGGGTTTCAGAATTGTGAGTGGGAAGTGGGTTGTTCTGTCTTTACCTATTTATAACGGTTTTGAACATTTAAAGGCCACGCCTTTGCGGACTCCGCAATGCAATCGCAATACCTCTAATCTCACAAAAAATCTTCAAAATATAATCGTTGGAGATTTTATTTCCCGTTTTGGCGACTGCCGCAGGATCTTCGCAATCCCAAATCTCTGATTTTCCTTGATTCTTCCTATAATTCCTCTCTTCCTCTTGATTGATCTACCGATCTTGTCATTTTAAATTTCAAATATCGCCTCCTAATTTTAATCAACATTTAAACAAAATTAATTAATTTCAGTAATTAAGAATTTAATTAACAAAAAACAGTAAATAATAAATTTCTCGCATTCCTAATAATATTTCGAGGAAAAAGATATTTCTAAAAATGTCCATGCTCGTCTCTTCTTGAGTGATTTCAAACTTCGGACAAGAGGAATGCCGAGAGCGTTCCTACGTCTCCTTCCTCCTAGTAGTGCTTCAATCTTGCACCATTCACCATAAACGGTTGGCCCTGTTCCAAATTTTGGATCTCGATTGCACCATGCACAAACACATTAGTAACTACAAAGGGACCAGACTAACGAGACTTAAGTTTTCCAGGAAACATCTTCAATCGTGAATTAAATAATAAAACATGTTGGCCCTTTTTGAAATCCTTTGGCCTAAGTCTACTATCATGCCAAATTTTAGTTTTTTCTTTATACATCTTAGCATTTTCGTATGACATGTGCCTTAATTCATCTAATTCATGTAATTGCAGAGACCGCAATGTTCATGTATCGGTCACGCAAAAGTTTAACTCTTTTAAAGCCCAAAAGACTTTGTTTTCTAATTCAAGGGGGAGATGGCATGCTTTTCCATAATGTAACTTATAGAGGGACATTCCTAAAGGTGTTTTATACGCAGTTCTATATGCCCACAGTGCATCATCTAATTTAACAGACCAATCATTTCTATTCGGTTTTACAACTTTCTCTAAGATACTTTTGATCTCTCTATTAAAGATTTCTGCTTGCCCATTTGAATGGGGATGATAGGGTGTTGCTACCCTATGCTTAACATTATATTTAGCTAACACCTTCTCCATAGCTTTGTTTATGAAATGTGTTCCCTCATCACTTATGATGGCACGTGGAGTGCCAAATCGTGTGAAGATATGTCTATTAAGAAATTTTATAACTATCTTAGCATCATTTAAAGGACATGCAATTGCCTCAACCCATTTTGAGACATAGTCTAGATCTACTAAAATATATAGACTACCAGCAGACGGTGGGAATGGACCCATGAAGTCAACACCCCATACGTCAAAGAGTTCGAACTCTAAGATGTATGTTAGAGACATCTCATCCTTCCTACTGAGGTTACCTGTTCGTTGACATTCATCGCAATTGCGCGCGTAGTCATGTGCATCCTTGAAGATTCTTGGCCAAAAATAGCCACTCTGAACTACCTTCGCAACAGTTCTTTGACCACCAAAGTGTCCTCCATACGGAGCTGTATGGCAATGTTGCAGGATGGATCTTGCTTCAGCAGCTGACACACATTTCCTTAGCAATCCATCCGCACAGCACTTGTACAGTGTTGGATCATCTCAAATGTACTTCCTAGCGTCATTCAAGAACTTCTTCTTGTCCTGCCCTCTGTTGAATTAAGGTAACACTTGTGAGGCAAGAAGATTGGCAATGTCAGCAAACCAAGGCTCAACATTATTATCACAATGTAATAAAACAAAAACATGTTCATCAATAAAAGAATCCATCATTGCGGGTTCCGCAATAGATTCGCAATGACTCTGCAATCTTGATAAGTGGTCAGCAACCACGTTTTCACATCCCTTTTTGTCTCGTATTTCCAAATCAAACTCCTGCAAGAGTAGCACCCATCTAATTAGCCGAGGCTTGGCATCAGCCTTCCTCATTAAGTACTTTATTGCAGCATGATCAGTATATACAATTGTTTTATTTCCTACAATATATGCCTTAAATTTCTCACATGCAAACACTACGGACAACATCTCTTTTTCTGTGGTAGTGTAGTTGCATTGAGCCTCATTTAATGTTTTACTTGCATAATAAATAGGGTGTGTTAATTTATCTCTCTTCTGGCCAAGCATGGCTCCAATTGCATAATCACTCGCATCACACATCAATTCAAAGGTCATATCCAAATTTGGACCGATTATGATTGGAGCTTTTACTAGGGCAGTTTTAAGCTTAGTCCAAACTATCAAACACTCATTTTAAAAGATAAAAGTTCTATTTAGCTCTAATAGCTCACAGAGGGGTTTGGAGATTTTTGAGAAATCTTTTATAAATCTTTTATAAAACCCTACGTGTCCTAAGAAACTTCTTATGGCTTTCACATTCTTAGGTTCAACTAACTTCTCAATGACTTCTATCTTGGCTCTATCAACCTCTATTCCTGTTTTGGACACTCTATGTTCTAGTACTATGCCTTCTTCCACCATGAAGTGACATTTTTCCCAATTCAAAACTAGATTGGTTTCCTCACACCTAGTGAGAACTTGTCCTAGATTGGCTAGACAGTGGTTAAAGGAATCACCAAACACTGAAAAATCATCCATGAATATTTCTACTATGGACTCATCTAGATCAGAAAAGATTGCCAACATACATCGTTGGAAGGTTGTTGGTGCATTGCAGAGGTCGAATGGCATTCTGTGAAAAGCAAACGTGCCAAATGGACATGTAAATGTTGTCTTCTCTTGGTCCTTGGGGTCTATGGTGATTTGATTATACCCTAAGTAGCCATCTAAAAAGCAATAGAAGGCTGGTCAGCTAATCTATCAAGCATTTGGTCAATGAAAGGCAGAGGAAAATGGTCTTTTTTTGTTTCTTTATTAAGCTTTCGGTAGTCCATACATACTCTCCATCTTGTGACGGTTCGAGTGGGTATTAATTCATTGTTTTCATTAACTACTACTGTCATACCACCCTTTTTTGGTACACATTGGATAGGACTGACGCACCGACTATTGGATATTGGGAAGATTACACGAGCATCTAACCATTTAATGATTTCCTTTTTAACTACCTCCTTCATGGAGGGGTTCAACCTACGTTGATGCTTTATCCTAGGTGTGTGTCCTTCCTCTAACAATATCTTGTGCATACAATAAGAAGGACTTATGCCCCTAATATCAGCAATCGTCCACCCAATTGCTTTTCTATGTTGTTTAAGCAGCAAAATTAACGCATTTTCATGTTGTTCATTCAATTTGGACGAAATAATGACAGGCAATGTGTCTTTCTCTCCTAAATATGCATATTTAAGGTGTTGTGGCAGTGGTTTTAATTCTAACAAAGGTGGTTGTTCAATTGATGGTATCATGGGAGTTGTGGTTCTTTCAGATAGTTCATTGGTCATGCATACATGTTGAGGGTTATTCACAGATACATCCATAATTTCAGCAATGTTTAAATCATTCAAATCAATTTGTGCATAATCAGTAGCATGCTTGACTAATAATTCATGCTCAAGTTCGTCTTCAATTAGTGAGTCTAATATATCTACAGTAGCACGTTTTCAAGGTCAGAAGGATACCTCAAGGATTTAAAAACACTAAACTTAACCTCTTCATCGTTGACTCGCATGGTAAGTTCACCCTTTTGAACATCAATTAGGGCCCTACCTGTGGCTAAGAAAGGTCTACCTAAGATGATTGGCACCTCTTTGTCTGCCTCGTAATCCAGAATGATAAAATCTGCAAGAAAAATTAATTTGTCAATCTTGACTATAATATCCTCAATTTTACCTTCAGGGTATGAGATGGATTTGTCTGCAAGTTGCAAGGTGACTGTTGTTGGACGTGCCTCGCCTATTCCAAGCTGTTGGAATAATGACAAGGGCATTAGGTTTATACTGGCTCCTAGATCACATAAAGTTCTTCCCACATGCTTGCCTCCCAATTCTACTGGCAAGGTGAAAGAACCAGGATCCTTTTCTTTCTTCGGCAGTTTGTTCTCGAGTATGGCACTACACTCTTCAGTGAGATTAACAGTTTTAAACTCCCGAATAACTTTCTTGTTAGTTATTATGTCCTTTAAAAACTTCACATACGTTGGCATGGACTGCAAAACTTCCACAAAAGGAATATTAACATGAACTTGCTTCAAGATTTCCAAAAATTTATGGAAATGAGCTTCTTGTTCCTGTTTCTTTTTAAGCCGTCTAGGAAATGGAGGTGGTGGCACATAGGTAGGCAAAACAGATTGCCTAAGGACAGGTGGAGGCCTAGGAATTTCTTTTGGTTCCTCAATGATGGGCTCAAGCCTCGCCCTTGATGTTCTTAGTTGCACTTGGTCAAGGTTAGACAGATGGTCCAGTGGAGCACTAGACTCTTCATTCTCTACTCTCTTTGGTCCTTCTCTGCTACTAATCACTGTTAAGTCTCTGAAAGTGACTTATTTAGGACCCATTTAGCTTAAGAAGATGTACACATTTAGGTGTTTTTGTTAGCATTTAGCTTAAACCTATGCTTTAATATGAGAATTAGAAGAAGGTAGCTAATATAGGACTTATGTACAATAGGTAGAAAAAGGGTTGAAAACCGAAGAAAAGAATGAAAAAGTTAGCATTGCAAATGAATTGCGGAATAATTGCGGTGACCGCAATTATTCAAGTTAAAACCGTAAGTTGGCTGATCATTTTCTGTTTAGATCCGACTTTTCAGGGATTCGTTCTTTCTCCTCCATCCATTCTGATATATGGCGTTGAAGATTGATGGTTCTCCTTGGCCCAAACGCACCTGCAAACTACTATAAAAGGGGGTCAAAGTCGGAGGTTCAGTAAGCAATTCGAAGTGCAGAAGTCTTCTCGCAGTCCACCTTTTCTCTCTAAATTCCTTTGCCGTCTGTTGGAGTGAGGTTCTCAGCTTTTGGAGTCGATAATCTGATAGGAAGGAGAGAAGATTCTTCTTCTCTCTCGATTGGATTCATCCAAGCACGGCTGAATTCCCATCACCATCATTCGAGGCGACTGCCACGAAGTTTTCAGCAAGCCTTTACTGTTTTCTGTTCTTTTCTTCTCATTTCCATTACTGATCTTTGTTGTTCTTAGTTTAGTCATTTCAATTACTGCATTTCGTTGTTGTCTGTCTTGGATTCAGTCTTTTAAAGCTTTCCTTTGTTATTCAAACACTTAAAGTAATCAAAGTAAGTTTCTGCATTTCACAGTTCTACCTTGTTCTGCTACGAGTTTTGCTTGCTGTTTTACACACATTTCTCTTCTAAGCATGTCTACTTTATCTACCATTTCTGCTCTTTACATATCCATGAGTAACTAAAATCATTTAGGGGCATGCTAATGACAGAACTATAGGCTAAAAAACGTGAGTCAAGTAGGTAGATTAACACTCGAACATTGATTGTATGTAAGCTTCATCCCACGGGCAATTTCGATTGGCCATCCATTTTGTCCAAAGAACTCCTAACCTCTGGAAGGAGTAAGAGTTCAGAGTCATATAATCATGCTAGCCTTTCATGGTAATCAGGAAACGGCCTAGGAATAGGCGTTTCCCTAGTACAAACTGCACACTCCTGCTTTAACAAGATGCTTAAGACCTTACTTTGAAGTCGAGTAAACTTGAGTCTCTCATGCATGGAATCGGACGATACTTGAGATAGAGTGAGTTTGATGTATAGAGAGTTGATCCAAAGCTTGATAATCGTAATAAAATGCCTATAGGTTAGTCATTAGTAGCCCTTAATCCCCCATTTTAATCAGATTCGCTGCTAATTAATTGCGGAAACATTGCGGTCCTCGCCATTCTGCCTTTTTATCATTCTGTTTAGCTGTTTTCTTCCTCGATTATTAATTCCATCTCTTGTCCTTTAGGTCTAGTTTTAACTTTAATTTGTTTATGTTATATCCCTCTACACATTCAGCAAAAAGTAGTTAATTAAAAACCAATTTTAACCCATCAAATTCATCCCATCTTTCTTAACATTCACACTTCGCGAATAGCTAAAAACAAGTCTCTGTGGAAAAAACGAATTAAATATACTCACTACTTGCTGTAAGACCATGTATGCTTGCATGTTCTAAGTGCTCTCTCTACCCTTTTGCATATTTATCTTTACACATTGAGCACGCAACAAGTTTTTGGCGCCGCTGCCGGGGACTTAGTTTAAGTGAAAACGAAGTTGTTAAGTTTAAGAAACCAAGTTTATCATTGAGTGAAACTAATCTGTTTCATTTCTTTTGCAGGTGCTATTAAGGTAGTTTATGAGTGAGCGTTCACATAGTAATTTAGAGTTCGATCCTGAACCTGAAAGATCACTTCGAGCTAGAAATAAAGCAAAGAAACGCCTCTTTAAACAACCTCCTATACCTCAAACCACACCTGAAACTAAAGAAATGGGCGATCTAGTTCCAAATCCGGCACAAGCCATTCGCAATCCCATCGAAATAGCGAATGACAAGAATAGTGCCATTCTTTCATATCTAGTACCTATGCCTGGGGAGCTGAACCCCAGCATAATCCGTCCTGAAATCACTGCCCACTCATTCGAGTTAAAGCCAGTGATGTTCCAAATGTTGTCCACTGTGGGACAATTCTTTGGAATAGAAAACGAGGACCCCCACAACCATCTTAGGAACTTTTTAGGAGTTAGTGACACCTTCCTAATCCCTGGAGTTTCCCAAGAGGCCCTTAGGCTATATCTTTTCCCTTACTCTTTGAGGGACAAAGCCAAAACATGGTTGAACTCGTTACCCTCAGGATCTGTCCGCAATTGGACAGATCTAGCAGAAAAATTCCTAGTCAAATACTTCCCACCTGATAGGAATTCAACCTTCCGTGATGATATCATAAAGTTTAAACAAGCTGATAATGAGTCTCTTCACGAAGCTTGGACTAGATTCAAAGACCTTCTCATTAAATGCCCACACCATGGCATTCCATGGTGTATCCAAATAGAAGTTTTCTTTAAAGGATGCAACTCCAGCACCAGACAAGTCTTAAATTCATCTGCTGGAGGTTCCATGTTGTCCAAGAGTTACAACGAAGCTTATGAGATCTTGGAGAAGATCTCAGCATCTCACTGTAGATGGTCAGACGATCCAGTAGAGCCAACTAGGGCTCAAGACAAGGATGCTCTAAGCGCCATGAGCACCCAAATAAATGCCCTGACCAACTTAGTCAAGCAAATGGCTCAGGCCAATCTCCAAACCAGTGCCAATACCGCCACAGCCATGTCAATGGGCACTCAACCAAGTCAAGGCGAGGCACCAATCTGTGGATTCTGTGGGGAAGGGCACCCTTATGAATACTGCCCTGGGAATCCATCCTCAGTCTGCTATGTAGGTAGTCAGCAGCAGCCTAGGAATAACCCCTACTCCAACACCTATAACCCTGGTTGGAGAAACCACCCTAACCTGTCATGGGGTGGCCAACAAAACACTAACCAAAATCCTAACCAACCAAGGCCGAGTGGAACACCTGGTTTCACTCCCCAACATAACCAGTCAATGTACCAAAAACCATACAACCAACCTGTAGGATCTTCTGTAGAAAACCTACTCAAGGAATATATAGCTAAGAATGATGCTACTCTTCAGAGCCAGCAAGCTACCCTTAGGAGTCTGGAAAACCAAATAGGCCAATTAGCCAATGAACTTAAAAGTAGGCCCCAAGGTAGACTCCCTGCTGATACCGAGGTACCAAGGAGAGATGGCAAAGAACAAGTTCAAGCCATTGAACTTAGGAGTGGAAGACCATTGGTGAGCATTACAAAGGACACACCAAAGAGAGTAGAGAACACTGAGTCTAGTGCTCCACTGGAGTCTCTGCCAAGCCAAGGTCCACCACCAACTAGCACATCAGGAGCCAGGCTAGAGCCAATTGTAGAGGACGTAGAAGAAATTCCAAGGCCTCCACCTATCTTAAGGCGTCCTGACGTGCCTGCATATGTGCCACCACCTCCATACCCTCGAAGGCTTAAGAAGAAACAGGAACAGGAAGTTCATTTTAATAAATTCTTAGAAATACTTAAGCAAGTGCATGTGAATATTCCTTTTGTAGAGGTTTTACAGTCTATGCCTTCATATGTAAAGTTTTTGAAGGACATTATTACTAACAAAAGAATAATTGGTGAGTTTGAAACAGTAAACCTCACCGAGGAGTGCAGTGCCATCCTCCAAAACAAGCTGCCCAAGAAGGAGAAGGATCCTGGTTCCTTCACCCTACCTGTAGAACTTGGAGGCAAGCATGTGGGCAGAGCGCTTTGTGACCTGGGCGCCAGCATAAATCTCATGCCCCTATCCCTATTCCGCCAGTTGGGAATGGGAGAAGCACGTCCGACTACTGTCACTTTACAACTAGCAGACAGATCCATCGCATATCCAGAAGGTAAGATTGAGGATATTCTAGTTAAAGTTGACAAATTTATTTTCCTTGCAGATTTCATTGTCCTGGACTATGAGGCAGACAAGGAGGTTCCCATCCTGCTAGGTAGACCATTTCTAGCCACAGGTAGGGCACTAATAGACGTGCAAAAAGGTGAGTTAACTATGAGGGTTCATGATGAAGAGGTAAAATTTAGTGTTTACAAAGCTTTAAGGTATCCCTCTGATTCTGAGTCTTGTGCTAGCATTGATGTTGTTGACTCACTAATGGAAGAACAATTAGAGCATGTATTATTAACCAAGCATGCTAACGAATATGTAGGATTAGATGTAGATGATCTGAATGTATCTGACATAATGAATATGCCTGTAGATAGACCTCAACATGTATGTATGACTATGGACTTAACTGATAGAACTGTAAATCCGTTAAAGCCCTCCATTGAGCATCCACCTATTTTAGAACTGAAACCACTACCAACTCACCTCAAATATGCATATCTAGGAGAGAATGAAACACTGCCTGTAATTATTTCTTCTAAGCTTAGTGAACAGCATGAGGTTGATTTAATTTTACTGCTTAAGCAACATAGGAAGGCTATAGCATGGACTATTGCTGATATTCGAGGCATTAGCCCTTCTTATTGTATGCACAAAATTATTCTAGAGGAAGAGCACACACCTAGGGTAGATCACCAGCGTAGGTTAAACCCCTCTATGAAAGAGGTAGTGAAAAAGGAAATAATAAAGTGGTTAGATGCAGGAGTAATTTTCCCCATAGCTAGTAGCCAGTGGGTTAGCCCCATCCAATGTGTACCTAAAAAGGGGGGAATAACTGTGGTAGTCAATGAGAACAACGAACTGATTCCAACTAGGACTGTCACAGGGTGGAGAGTATGTATGGATTACAGAAAACTGAATAAAGAAACTAAAAAAGACCATTTCCCCCTACCATTTATTGACCAAATGCTAGACAGAATAGCTGGTAGAGCCTACTATTGTTTTCTAGATGGGTATTCTGGTTACAATCAAATCACTATCGACCCTAAGGATCAAGAGAAGACTACCTTCACTTGCCCTTTTGGAACGTTTGCCTTCCGCAGAATGCCTTTTGGCCTATGCAATGCACCGGCAACTTTCCAAAGGTGCATGATGGCAATCTTCTCTGAGTTAGATGAGTCCATAATAGAAATATTCATGGATGACTTCTCAGTCTTTGGGGACTCATTTAAAACCTGTCTAGAGAACCTAGGACAAGTCCTGGCTAGGTGTGAGGAGACCAACCTAGTCCTAAATTGGGAAAAATGCCATTTTATGGTAGATGAAGGGATTGTCTTAGGGCATAGAGTGTCAAGGGCAGGTGTAGAAGTGGATAGGGCAAAAATCGAGGTCATAGAAAAGTTGGTAGAGCCCCAGAATGTCAAAGCTATTAGGAGTTTCTTAGGGCACGCTGGCTTCTATAGAAGGTTCATCAAGGACTTCTCTAAGATAGCCAAGCCTCTATGTGAGCTTCTAGAGCTAGGGAGGCCATTCATCTTTTCTAAAGAATGTGTAGTAGCTTGGAAAGCCCTTAAGGAAGCATTGGTCACAGCACCAATCATAGTAGGACCAAATTGGGATCTCCCATTTGAGATGCTATGTGATGCCAGTGACTATGCTGTAGGAGTCATGTTAGGACAGAAGATTGACAAGCTCACACATCCTGTCTATTATGCTAGTAAGACCTTGAATGAGGCTCAATGTAACTATACAACTACAGAGAAGGAGATGCTTGCTGTAGTTTTTGCTTGTGAAAAATTTAGGAACTATATTGTAGGAACTAGGACCATTGTATATACTGACCATTCTGCTTTAAAATATCTGATGAGGAAGGCTGATGCTAAGCCTAGATTGATTAGATGGGTGTTATTGCTGCAGGAATTCGATTTGGACATTCGGGACAAGAAGGGATGTGAAAACGTGGTTGCAGATCACCTGTCTCGATTGCAGCACAATTGCGAAAAAATTGCGGACCCCGCAATTTCTGATGCTTTTATAGATGAACATATCTTTGCTTTAACTCATCGTGATAACGATGAGGAACCTTGGTTCGCTGACATTGCTAACTTCCGTGCAGCACAGGTATTACCAGTGTTCAAGGGAGGACAAGAGAAGAAGAGGTTCCTCCATGAAGCAAGGAAATTCATCTGGGATGACCCCATACTTTACAGGACCTGTGCTGATGGGTTGTTGAGGAAGTGTGTTACAGCTGCTGAAGCGAAGTCTGTGCTGCAGCACTGTCATTCATCTCCTTATGGCGGACACTTTGGTGGACAAAGGACAGCTGCCAAGGTATTTCAAAGTGGCTACTACTGGCCAACAATCTTTAAGGACGCCCACAACTACGCCCACAACTGTGACGAGTGCCAAAGGACAGGTAACCTCAGTCGTAAGGATGAGATGCCCCTCACCTACATCTTAGAGTTGGAGCTCTTTGATGTGTGGGGCATTGATTTCATGGGACCATTCCCTCCATCATCAGGTAACCTGTACATTTTAGTAGCAGTAGACTACGTGTCAAAGTGGGTAGAAGCTAAGGCATGTCCTAATAATGATGCTAAAACAGTCACTAGCTTCTTGCATAGACACATTTTCACTAGATTTGGGACTCCTCGTGCTATCATTAGTGATGAGGGGTCACATTTCATTAATAAGGCTATGGAGAAATTATTGGCTAAATATAACATTAGACATAGGGTAGCTACTCCCTACCACCCACACTCAAATGGCCAAGCTGAGATTTCCAATAGGGAGATAAAAAACATCCTAGAGAAGGTAGTCAAACCTAATAGGAAAGACTGGTCTTTCAAGCTTGAGGATGCACTTTGGGCTTATAGAACAGCATACAAGACACCTCTAGGAATGTCTCCCTATAGGTTGGTGTATGGCAAGGCTTGCCACTTGCCACTTGAGTTGGAAAACAAGGCATTTTGGGCCATGAAAGAATTAAATTTTTGTGTGAAGGATGCAGGGACATTAAGATCTTTACAGCTACATGAACTTGATGAGCTTAGGCACATGGCCTATGAGAATGCCAAGATGTACAAAGAAAAGACAAAAATATGGCATGACAGTAGACTCAGGATCAAAGACTTTAAAAAGGGCCAACTTGTATTATTATTTAACTCACGATTAAAGCTATTTCCAGGCAAATTAAAGTCTAGATGGTCAGGTCCATTTATTATTACTAATGTCTTTGTTCATGGTGCCATAGAGATTAAAAACTTGCAGCAAGGACAGCCATTTATGGTCAATGGTGCTAGGTTGAAGCACTACTATGAGGAGGGGGATGTGAAGACTCTCTCGGCCTTCCTCCTACGTGAAGCATGAAGTTAGAAACGAGAGAGAACGAGTGGTTACTGTGCTCGTTTAGTCAAGGCCAATGCCTTAGTTTATTTTTTCCGTTTTTTTCGATGATCGTTTGTATGTTTTGTGAGGTATTTTTAATTGCGTATTTAATGTTTGTTTTATTTGTTTTTGTAGGGAATCGAAAGAGGGGATCAAGGGGAGTAAATCCCACTTTAAAAATCAAGAAACGGTTGAGCCAAATGAAAGATACGGGCGATCAAAGTTTGGAATTTTTATGAAATATTATCCCTGGAATTGCGCAGAAATTGCTGGATTCGCAAAAAGAGCCGTTGGGATTTTTCCGTTGCTTTTATAGCCGTTAGAAGGCGCCCGATTGATACGATCCTCTCAGTCTTTGCTCTCCAAGATTTCTGCGATTCTCTCCACCTTTGATCTCTCTCTCCAAACCTTCAAGATTTGACAATGGTTTCCACTAGGGCTGAAAGATCCGCCGCCAAGAAGAAGGCCGACGACGCAGCTGAAGCGGCTGCAAGGGAAGCGCTTCTCGCCCTTGCTGATGAAGGTGCTGTACGCTCTGGCCGTCTCTCCAAGCTTCCTATTCGTAGGAAGAAGTGGAGGGTGGTCACTGAGATCCCTGCTGGGCCATCTGAGCCAGTAGGCACGCCAAAGAAGCGCCGGTGGACTGTCAAGACTGCCGCCGAACGAACCATCGCCAAGACTCCCTCTGTGGAGAGTCAAGAACCTGATCGTGCATCTCACGAGTCAGCAAAGGAAGGTTCGTCGCCGTCTGTGTCACCTGTGCGCAGCCCTCTCCCATCTGAACCGGTGCAAAGCACAGAATCATCACCGCCTGCGCAGCACGCCGAGTCCTCTCCAGCGCTTCAGAGTCCTGAACTGCCGTCTTCGCCATGGAGTTCTGCACATACACCATCAGCAGACCACAACTCTCCACGGCCTGATCCTGAATTCCCTTATGGGGATTATCAGGAGTCCACGCAAGGCAGTGGAGATGCTGGCGAAGAAGAAGTCTTCTCTCCCATGAGAGAAGCCAGCCCTGATGAGCCTGCACAGCCGGATGATTCCATGGAGGAGACGTTGGGGGCCTGCCTACAACAGATCCACATTAAGAGGGAGAAGAAGGAGGCCAAGAAGCAGGCCAAGAAAGCCAAGAAACTGAAGAAGAAGAAGGCCAAGCGAGTGCCTTCAGCAGACAAAGACAGTACTGAGCCTTCGCTCAAACGCCTCAAGGTGGAGGCTGCTGAATCTTCCAAGCCAGCCGATAAGGGGAAGGCTAAACTCTATCCTGAAGATGAACCTCCGTCAGTGAGGTATGTCTCGTCTGATGCTGAATCCAGGGGCGTGGAGCTGAGAAAAAGGGACCTGTTGCACGAGAAGGGGTTCCTTGATCGACTTGCTGACCTGCCGCAGTTCTTGCGCGCAGGGGTGATCAACCATGGCTGGGAGGAATTCTGCCGACCTCCCAATCCAGCATACACGAGCATGGTGTATGATTTTTATGCTAACGTGCTCAGCCCTGAGGATGGCCTATCTGTGGTCAGAGGGGTGGAAGTTGATTTCTCTGCCAAGGCCATCAATGAAGCATTTGGTCTAAGGGGCCAGCCTCACACAGATTATGCACGGATAGTTGATGAGCCAACTGAGGCTGTGCTAGAAGAAGCCATCCGCACCATTGGCCAGCCTGAGGCCTCCTGGACAGTCTCACGCAATGGGCGGCACACACTCATGAGTGCCAACCTCACGGCTAAGGCAGCTGTGTGGTTTTCATTCGTCAGAAGAAGACTCTCCCCGGTGACTCATGAGACTACGATCAACCAGAGTCGTTCGCTGCTGGTTTATGCTATAATGAGAGGTCTCACGATCAACGTGGGAGAAGTCATCACTGCTGCCATAGCTGAGTGTGCAAAAAAGGGTAAGGGGCCGTTATTTTTCCCCAACATCATCACAAAGTTATGCTTGCTTGCAGGAGTTCCCACCGAGCGCTTGGAGCAGCAGCTGCCCTACACAGGCCATCTGGAGTTGCCTGCACACCTAAGGCTGAGAAGAAAGGGCAACATGGAGTTTGAGTTGGATAGGCTGGCGGCTGAACAGTCCCTATCCATGGCCTGCTTGATGGACATGCAGAGGAGAATGGCTCAATGGGCCAATTATGCGCAGGCGAGGGACAAAGAAGTTGCAGACCAGTTGGGGTGCATCTTCCCGGACTTCCCCACCAACCTCCTAACTCCATGGGTGCCCCCACGACCAAGGCAACCAAATGAGGATGATGAGAATTGAGTGCTGGTTTGAAGAGCACTAGAGGGAGTATTACTGATCCCTCAAGAAACAAAAGACAATTTTCCTGCTTTTTGATAGAGTAATGTATATTATGCTGTTTTGTGGTTAAATTTTGATCTATTTTGGATGTTTAGTTTTATGTTTTTCCTTTTGCTTAGGATAGTCTGATGTTAGTTGATTAGGTAGGATAGTTTAGTTTTATTTTTAGATTGCATGAGTAACAGGAAAAAGCATGCTAGGGGCCTGCATCAATGTTAAACCTGCCCAGATTGAATTGCGAAATAATTGCGGTTCCCGCAATTTTTGTGACTGATAGCATGTTTTGGACTGTCCGTTTAGTTAGGCTGTGATCTGTTAAATTCTATCTTTTGCTGCTAGCATGACTACCTTATATAGCTGATCTTGAAGCATGTTGGATGAGTGTCATAGGACACCTTTTGATAGTTTAAATTTGCCTCTGAATAGTGCTCAGCATGCATAAACCATAAGTCCTGAAACCTGTCTGTTATGTTCAAATTTTCTGCTGCTGGGATAGTTGCTTCTAGAATGTTTTGCCTATGCCTAGGATGTTTAGATTCTCTTTGTTTTACTTTAGACTAGATGCTTCTAGGATAAGTTTGGGGGTGTGCCACCTCAAACACTCATTGGGGACAATGAGTAGTTGAAGTTTGGGGGAGGCCACCCTAGGCCTAGGAACATTCCTCTCTTCCTTAGGACATAAGCATTCTTCTTCTCCTAAAAAAATTGTTTGTGATAAATAGAAAAAGTGAAAAATAGAATAAAGAGGGGAGTCTTTCTCAAGTTGCTGAGTAATCAGTGTCAAGTGTGTAAACCACAAGTGGCATTGCATCAAAAGGCAAACCAAGGGGAGACTCCACCTAAGTAAAAAAGAAAGAAAAAGGAGAAATAGGGGAAGAAGAATGTATGCTTGGGAGTTATAATCTTGTGGCTTAGGTGTCCTATGAAAAAAAAAGAACTCTGATCCTTAATGAGCTAAGCACAAGGTTGTAGCTTTTAGGTTTGTCTAGGGAGATGAATGTATATCCAATGTAGTGATGCCAGGGTTTAGGTTGTTCTCTAAAAGTACCACTGTCACTGTTAATACTAAGACTGGCATGACTCTAAGGAATCCTAGACACATTAAAAATAAGCTAGAAGCATGTACTGAGTCTGGAGTAAAGCTTGGTAGAATTTGAAACCTTAGGGATAATAGCATGATATCATAGAAGTAGTTAGATCAGTAGTAGGGGGTTAACAAAAGCAGCGGGTATGGTAGGCAGGTGAAGTCAGAAGAGCTTGATAAAGAGGTTAGTTCTAAACTTAGGAGTGTGTCACAGGACAGCATTGCTATAGACAAAATATAAGAGAGTCGGTGGGTAGTTAAAGAAGTAGAAACAACAGCCTAAGTAAGTCCTTAGTATGCTTGAGGACAAGCAAAGCCTTAAGTTTGGGGGTGTGTTAAGTCTCTGAAAGTGACTTATTTAGGACCCATTTAGCTTAAGAAGATGTACACATTTAGGTGTTTTTGTTAGCATTTAGCTTAAACCTATGCTTTAATATGAGAATTAGAAGAAGGTAGCTAATATAGGACTTATGTACAATAGGTAGAAAAAGGGTTGAAAACCGAAGAAAAGAATGAAAAAGTTAGCATTGCAAATGAATTGCGGAATAATTGCGGTGACCGCAATTATTCAAGTTAAAACCGTAAGTTGGCTGATCATTTTCTGTTTAGATCCGACTTTTCAGGGATTCGTTCTTTCTCCTCCATCCATTCTGATATATGGCGTTGAAGATTGATGGTTCTCCTTGGCCCAAACGCACCTGCAAACTACTATAAAAGAGGGTCAAAGTCGGAGGTTCAGTAAGCAATTCGAAGTGCAGAAGTCTTCTCGCAGTCCACCTTTTCTCTCTAAATTCCTTTGCCGTCTGTTGGAGTGAGGTTCTCAGCTTTTGGAGTCGATAATCTGATAGGAAGGAGAGAAGATTCTTCTTCTCTCTCGATTGGATTCATCCAAGCACGGCTGAATTCCCATCACCATCATTCGAGGCGACTGCCACGAAGTTTTCAGCAAGCCTTTACTGTTTTCTGTTCTTTTCTTCTCATTTCCATTACTGATCTTTGTTGTTCTTAGTTTAGTCATTTCAATTACTGCATTTCGTTGTTGTCTGTCTTGGATTCAGTCTTTTAAAGCTTTCCTTTGTTATTCAAACACTTAAAGTAATCAAAGTAAGTTTCTGCATTTCACAGTTCTACCTTGTTCTGCTACGAGTTTTGCTTGCTGTTTTACACACATTTCTCTTCTAAGCATGTCTACTTTATCTACCATTTCTGCTCTTTACATATCCATGAGTAACTAAAATCATTTAGGGGCATGCTAATGACAGAACTATAGGCTAAAAAACGTGAGTCAAGTAGGTAGATTAACACTCGAACATTGATTGTATGTAAGCTTCATCCCACGGGCAATTTCGATTGGCCATCCATTTTGTCCAAAGAACTCCTAACCTCTGGAAGGAGTAAGAGTTCAGAGTCATATAATCATGCTAGCCTTTCATGGTAATCAGGAAACGGCCTAGGAATAGGCGTTTCCCTAGTACAAACTGCACACTCCTGCTTTAACAAGATGCTTAAGACCTTACTTTGAAGTCGAGTAAACTTGAGTCTCTCATGCATGGAATCGGACGATACTTGAGATAGAGTGAGTTTGATGTATAGAGAGTTGATCCAAAGCTTGATAATCGTAATAAAATGCCTATAGGTTAGTCATTAGTAGCCCTTAATCCCCCATTTTAATCAGATTCGCTGCTAATTAATTGCGGAAACATTGCGGTCCTCGCAATTCTGCCTTTTTATCATTCTGTTTAGCTGTTTTCTTCCTCGATTATTAATTCCATCTCTTGTCCTTTAGGTCTAGTTTTAACTTTAATTTGTTTATGTTATATCCCTCTACACATTCAGCAAAAAGTAGTTAATTAAAAACCAATTTTAACCCATCAAATTCATCCCATCTTTCTTAACATTCACACTTCGCGAATAGCTAAAAACAAGTCTCTGTGGAAAAAACGAATTAAATATACTCACTACTTGCTGTAAGACCATGTATGCTTGCATGTTCTAAGTGCTCTCTCTACCCTTTTGCATATTTATCTTTACACATTGAGCACGCAACAATCACCAATGGCCTTCCACTTCTCAGTTCAATAGCTTGAACTTTTTCTTTACCATCCCTTCTAGGATTTTCAGTATCAGCAGGCAATCTGCCTTGGGGCCTATTCTTTAGCTCATTTGCCAATTGCCCAATTTGATTTTCTAAACTTCTCAAAGTTGTTTGCTGACTCTGCAAGGTTGCATCATTCTTTGCTATATACTCCTTCAGCAAGCTTTCCACTGATGTTCCCATCGGTTGGTTGTTGACATATTGTTTTTGGTATGGAGGTTGATTACTTTGCTGATGTTGAGTGAACCCACGTGGTCCACTTGGTCTTGTTTGGTTTTGTATCTGGCTGGTGCCTTGTTGTCCACTCCAAGAGAAATTAGCCAGCCAGGATTATATGTATTGGAATAAGGATTATTCCTAGGTTGTTGTTGACTTCCAACATAGCACACAGAAGCTGGATTTGCAGGGCAATAGTCGTACACATGCCCTTCTCCACAGAATCCACACACGAGTGCATCTAATTGATTAGCCACTGTTGTGCTTGTTGAAGCAGATGCCACTGTATTGGCATTTTGTTGGATGTTGGTCTGAGCCATTTGCTTCATTAGGTTTGTCAGAGCATTTATCTGGTTGCTCATTGTACTGAGCGCATCCATGTCATGAGCCTTCCTTCTATTTGGTTCCACAGAATCATCTGACCATCGGTAGTGTGAAGTTGAATTTTTTTCTAAAATTTCATAAGCCTCGTTATAGCTCTTTGACAACATAGATCCTCCAGCTAGGGAATTCAGGACTTGCCTCGTGCTGGGGTTACATCCTTTGAAGAACACTTCAATCTGGATACACCATGGGATGCCATGGTGTGGACATTTGAGTAGAAGATCCTTGAATATGGTCCAGGCTTCATGCAGAGATTCATTCTCAGCTTGTTTAAATTTGATGATGTCGTCACGAAAATTTGAGTTCCTATCTGGGGGGAAATACTTCACTAGAAACTTCTCAGCTAAAGTCTGTCTAGTTGACAATTGATCCGGATGGGGAAGAATTCAACCATTTCTTGGCTTTGTCTCTCAATGAGTACGAGAATAGGTACAGACGCAAAGTTTCTTGAGACACTCCTAGAATGACAAATGTGTCACTCACTGATAGCTCTAAAATAGAGCTATAATTATAGCTGTAAATTGAGCTAAATGTCATGCTTAATTCAATTAAATCTCCTTATTTTAGGTATTTCGTGGCAAAGAGCTCGGGAAGTCAAATTATGAATTTCAAGGCTAAATCGGTCATTTAAGAGGTTTCGGGAAGTGTTAGGATCAAGAAGATAGGCAAAACGAAGCTCAGGAGCCAAAACGAGCCAAAAATGGGCCAAGACCCGAGAGGTCAGCGCCCAGGCGCCCAACGGAGGCAGCAGCCATTCGCCCGTCATCGTAAGTTTCGCGCGCGCCGCACGCCCACGCCCTCGCGCGCCGCCGGCGCGTCCTCGCCCACTCCGCCTCCGCGCCCGTGTCCGACATCAAAATTCCGCGCGCGCCGCACGCCAACGCCCGCGCCGCTCTCCCGCCCACGCCCGTGTCCGACATCAAAAGTCCCGCGCGCGCCGCACGCCCACGCCCGCGCAGCGCCCAGGCGCCCGAGCGCCCGTCATGAAAACTCTGTGTCCGCGCGCGCCGTTTGCCCGCCCACGCCCATGTCCGCGCGCGCCCTCGCCTCGCCCGCGCGCTCACTCTAGCCATGACCCGAATTATTCGTCATTAAAAGTCCCAAGAAGCCCGACATTAAAAGTTATAAAAAATCCCAGATTTTGTAAATTTTCCAGAGAGCTCAGCGCCTAGGCGCTGTCCCGATTCTGTGCGCGCGCGCCCGCGGCGCCTAGGCGCTGACTTATGGCGCCTAGGCGCTGAATTATGGCGCCTAGGCGCTAATCTGACGCAGAAATGGGTATTTAAGTGCGTTTTTCTGATTTAAGGTCATTCTCTTCTCCCCCTTCTCTTCAAAAACCGATTCTCCACCCATTTTTGGGTATTGAAACTCCATTAATGGAGCTTGGAAGGCCACCCATGAATTTATTTCTTCCCATTTGCATCCATGGCTAACTAAGAGGTAATACTTGATCTTTAGGAGATGGGTTAGATGTTGTAAATGTGATTGGGTGAGACTTGGGTTTTTTGTGTATGTTTAGCATGTTTAGCATTCAACTCTTCTCTAATCTAAGGTTTAATTTCCAGCATCAATTTCTTCTTGGTATGACTCCCATTTTGTTTATTAATTGTTGGGTTGGTTAAGAACCCATTATGCGTTTGCCTCTTATGGGTTGAGTGACAGCAGTCTAAGTGTATTTAAATTGGTGCTGCAGCATTTAATTTAGCTACCCATTAGGCTCTAGTTGAGGAGTAAATCGAGCCCGTTATTAGAGATCTCAGTAACGTACTCGTCGCATGGTTACCCGTCGCTCGTAGTTAATTCTATTTGGGAGAGCGTTCGCCCTCAATTGAATTAACATCGAAGCTTAATGAAGAGCTGTGAACTCTTCATCAACTCCTTGGGATTGCTAGTTTCTTCTTAGAAATATGTAATTTGCGTGGGTGTTAGTCAAAAGCATGCTAAGTCTTGGGCGTCTATGATCCGAATCACATCGCAATTAATAACCCGGAACCTTTAGATTGAGTGTTTTCGTTACAATTTCCATTTCTCCCGTTATTCCAAATTGTCATTTAATTCTTCCCTTTATTTTCTCTATTCTTATTTTAATTCTCAAAACCCCCCATCAACATTTTCTTTCATTAAGCAATTAAAATTCTGAATTTAGATTAAGCTATTAAATTCCTTGTGGTACGATCCTGACTACCGCTTTCTACAAGTTTTGAAGAAGCCTTAGGTAGTGTTATAAATTTTAATTTGGCGGGTCTCGACAACCCGAAACATACGGAATATTCACAAAATTCCGCTACCAAATTTAGCGCCGCTGCCGGGGAATTTAAATTAGTTTGTCTTGATTTAAATTTTAATTGTTTAGTTTAAAAAATTATGTTTTGTTTGTTTTTCTTTCTTTTATTGTTTTAAGCGTTTCCCTAGTGTTTGTTTAAAGCAGGGTATGATGGAAGCCTTGGAAAGGAATGATGGGTATCAAAAGACTCTTAGGGAGTTGGCGATGCCAGATTTAAACCGTCAACCATTATGTATATCGTATCCTACAGTAACAGGTAATTTCGAACTTAAGGCTAGCTTCATCAACTTACTTCCTTCATTTTTTGGTAATGCAGGTGAAAGTCCGCATATTCATCTCAAGGAATTTCAGTTGCTAAGAGCGGGATTAATGACAATCGAAGCCACGGAAGATCAAGTGAGCTTGAGAGCTTTCCCTTCTACCTTAAAGGGAAAAGCAAGAGAATGGCTCCACTACCTACCGTCGGGCTCCATTTCCACTTGGAGCGATATGCAGAGGCTCTTCTTAGAAAAATTCTTTCCTGCCTCGGAAGTTATTGCTGCTAAGAGAAGAATCTGTGCCGTTGAACAGGAAGAGGGCGAAAATCTACATGAATATTGGGAGAAGTTTCTTAGATTGTGCGAAGAATGCCCGAATCACAAGATTTCCGAACAAAATCTTATTGGGTTTGTGTATGAAGGTTTGCTCCCATATGATCAGAGGATGATTGATGCAGCTAGCGGTGGAGCCCTAATGGATAAAACCCCAGTTGAAGCAAGACTCTTAATCTCGAACATGGCTGGAAATCTTCACTAATATGGATGTGGAAGAAATGACCAAATTCGCCTTAAGAGCGAAATGAACGAGCTGAAGGACCGCATGGCCGAGGTAAGTAGCGATGTATATGAACTGAAAGAATGCTTACCACAAATTTGTTCCTCTGTTTCAGGCAAATCACTTGGGGAAATAATGAAATCTCTGGTGGAGTCAAATTTAGTTTTTCAAAAACAAAGCCAGGAGCTTCAAAAACAAAGCCAGGAGCAATTTCAAAATCTTAGCAATGCGATAACCCAAGTGGCTGGGAGGATAGTCAAGTTGGAAACTCGTAAAGCGGAGAGTATTAATGCTATCACTCTCATAAGTGGGGAGGAAATTTCGCCACGCTCTGTTTCCATTGACTGCGAGAAAAAGGTAGAAAAGCCCATGGTAAGAAAGGAGGCAACATCTTCAAGAAGTCCGGTATGTTCCAATCCTCCTTCGTATATGAAATCTTATGTTCCTAAGGCTCCCTTCCCTAGTAGGTTGATGAGACCCCCTATGGAGATTAAAGACGAGGAGATTTTGGGTGCGATCAAGAAGGTTGGACACAGTCTTTCACGTTCTGCACCTGTAGAGCTCAGCGGAAACCCTTGGATGATACCTCCACACTTGACAGTTAATCCCTGCGAGCAGGTATGTGCAATAAATTTATGTGATGGTAATGAAGTTGTCCCAAGCCGTTTGTTGAGTCCTGATCTAGAGAGGAAGAGCGAACCGAATGCACTTTCCACGAGCCATCTTTTGAATGAAGAGTTTGAAGAAAAGAAAGAATTGAACGAAATTGTTCCAGCAAGTACCCCCATAGCACCCCTCCTCAGTAGGCTTGCAAAGCCCAAGGATGTGAACGGAGATGAGGTGGTTTTGAAGACCTTCCAAAAGGAAATGGTAAACGTTCCACTGTTGGAGGCCGTGAGGAAAATCCCAAAATATGCTAAATTTTTGAAGGATTGGGTTACTTGCAAGATGAAGGCAAGAATGAATAATGAGAAAAAGAAAGAGAATGTCTCAGCGATCCTTCCAAGTACTCTACCTACTAAATGCGGAGATCCAGGTATGTTCACACTTCCTTGCATGATAGGTAGTAGAGTCATTAAAAATGCTATGATATATCTTGGAGCCTCTATTAATGTTATGTCCCATGCCATGTTTAAATATATTAACTTGAGTGAAATGCATGAGACGAGCGTAGTAGTACAGCTAGCCGATCGATCTTACATCCATTCATTAGGGAAGGTAGAAGACGTTCTTGTTAGAGTTAATGACATGGTTTTTCCCGCTGACTTTTATGTTCTGGATATGAATGGAAATCCTTCTACTGTCTCACCTTCTATTTTGTTGGGTCGCCCTTTTATGAAGACCGCGAGGGTCAAAATTGATGTTGATAGGGGTGCTCTCTCTGTGGAATTTGATGAGACTAAGAATGAATTTCTTATGCATGATTTAAAGTCAACTTGTGATAAGAACGGGAATCTGAATTTAAATGAGATTAATTCTAAATCTGCTTGTTTTCTGTATGCTTTTGACGATGATCCAAATTTTATTGTGAATGGTGATGGATCTGTTTGCTTGTTATTTGATAATGATGATGTTGACGTGCATGAGGCACGAAAAGAAAAATTTTGTTTAATGGATGTTTGTAGGTCCAACGCGGACGAAGGGATGATTGGAGTACCCCCAGCGCCATTGGACTATGGATGAATTTGAAAGGGAGAATTCAGTCGAGCAATCGACTTTAAAAATTTGCGCTTCTCGGAGGCACCCGAGCATTGTTGCGTGCTCAATGTTTAAAATAAAGATGCAATGGTAGAGCACTCAGAACATGCAAGCATACATGGTCCTGTAGCAAGTAATAAGTATTTTTTCATTCGATTTCCCACATAGATTTATTCTTAGTTACTAACGAAGTGAGATGTTTAAGTGAGAAATGGTGGTTTAAATGGGGTAGATTTGGGTTTAAAGTGCCTAACTATTAAGGAACGTGCGAGATATGGAAGCATAAACAAGTGCAAGTAAATAGGTAAACTCGAATGTAGAAGGAAAAGAATTGCGGAGAAAGCAATTATCTAGCAATACAATCGCAAAACAGAAAACTAAGAAAAATGGCTAAGGCAGAAATTTGAACTAAGAAAATTGCGCAGACGCAATTCCTTCGCAATTAATCAGCATTACCGTTAGGATTTTCTTGATTTAAGTTGCAAGATTTTAGCAACCAAATCTCAGATTTCTCCAGATCTTTTCGTGGATCTTCTCCTCTTGATTCATCTCCCTCATTGTCGCTTAAAATCACCCATTAATATACTCCTAATCAAAATAAAAATATGTAATTAAAACCAGAAATAAACAAACGATATGCAATCCAAAATACTTAAAGAAAAATCTAAGGCATAGCCTTCTGACGGATGAGCACAGTGATCACTCACCCTCTCCCGATTCGTTTCTTAGGCTTCGGCTAGGAGGAAGGCCGAGAGTGTCTGCACATCTCCTTCCTCATAGTAATGCTTCAACCTCGCACCATTTACCATGAACGGTTGCCCTTGGTGTAGGTTCCGAATCACAATAGCACCATGAACAAAAACGTTAGTAATCACAAAAGGACCTGACCATCTAGACTTAAGTTTGCCTAGAAATAACCTTAGCCGCGAGTTGAATAATAAAACATGTTTCCCCTTTTTAAAGTCCTTGACCCTAAGTCTACTATCATGCCAAATCTTAGTTTTTTCTTTATACATTTTAGCATTTTCATAGGACATATGTCTTAGTTCATCTAACTCGTGTAATTGCAGAGACCGCAATGTTCCCGCATCGGTTACGCAATAATTTAACTCCTTTAAGGCCCAAAAGGCTTTGATTTCTAATTCGAAGGGAAGATGACATGCTTTTCCATACACTAGCCTATAAGGAGACATACCCAAGGGTGTTTTATATGCAGTCCTATACGCCCAAAGTGCATCGTCTAACTTAAAAGACCAGTCATTTCTATTAGGTTTAACCACTTTTTCAAGTATGCTCTTCATCTCCCTATTGGATATTTCAGCTTGTCCATTTAAGTGTGGGTGATAAGGGGTTGCTACTCTATGTCTAACGTTGTATTTAGCTAGCACCTTTTCCATAGCTTTATTTATAAAGTGGGTTCCCTCATCACTAATTATTGCACGTGGTGTACCAAATCTTGTGAAAATATGCCTATTTAGAAATTTAATGACTGTCTTGGCATCATTCGAGGGACATGCAATGGCTTCCACCCATTTAGAAACGTAATCTACAGCTACTAATATATAGAGCTTACCTGCAGATGGAGGGAATGGTCCCATGAAGTCAATGCCCCATACATCGAAGAGTTCTAACTCTAAGATATAGGTGAGAGGCATCTCATCCTTCCTACTGATGTTACCTGTCCGTTGACACTCGTTGCAGTTGTGTGCATGGTCGTGGGCATCCTTGAAGATCGTGGGCCAGTAGTAGCCACTTTGGAACACCTTTGCAGCCGTCCTTTGGCCACCAAAATGTCCACCGTAAGGAGATGTATGGCAGTGCTGCAACACTGACTTTGCGTCAGCAGCTGATACACACTTCCTCAGCAATCCATCCGCACAAGTCTTGTAAAGTGTAGGATCGTCCCAGATGAACTTCCTAGCTTTGTGTAGGAACCTCTTCTTTTCTTGCCCCCCTTTGAAAGTTGGTAGTACCTGCGAGGCAAGGAAGTTAGCAATATCCGCAAACCAAGGCTCCTCATTATTATCACGATGTGCTAACACAAAGACATGCTCATCAACGAAGGCATCATAAATTGTTGGCTCAGCAATTATTTGGCAATTACTTCGCAATCCCGATAAATGGTTAGCAACTACATTTTCGCATCCTTTTTTATCTCCAATGTCTAAATCAAACTCTTGCAATAATAACACCCATCTAATTAACCGTGGCTTACCATCAGCCTTCCACATTAGATATTTTATTGTAGAGTGGTCAGTGTACACAATAGTTTTAGTTTCTACAATATACGGCCTAAATTTCTCACATGCAAACACTACAGCCAACATTTCCTTCTCTGTGGTAGTGTAATTACATTGTGCTTCATTTAAAGTCTTACTTGCATAATATACAGGATGTGTTAGTTTATCTATTTTCTGTCCTAGCATAGCCCCAATCGCATAGTCACAAGCATCATACATTAGTTAAAAAGGTAAATCCCAATTTGGGCCTACTATAATTGGTGCTTTGACTAAGGCTTCTTTAAGTTTTGTCCATGCTAGGAAACATTCTTTTGAGAAGACAAACGGTTTATTAAGCTCTAGAAGCTCACACAAGGGTTTAGAGATTTTTGAGAAGTTTTTTATGAATCTCCTATAAAAACCTGCATGACCTAGGAAACTCCTAATACCTTTGACGTTTTGAGGTTCCACTAGCTTCTCTATTATTTCTATTTTGGCCCTATCGACCTCTACTCCTGCTCTAGATACTCTATGTCCTAGGACTATTCCTTCTTCCACCATAAAGTGGCATTTTTCCCAATTTAAGACTAGGTTGGTCTCCTCACACCTAGTTAGGACTTGTCCTAAGTTTTCTAGGCAGTTATTAAAAGAATCACCAAAGACTGAGAAGTCATCCATAAATATTTCTATCATGGACTCATCTAAGTCAGAGAAAATAGCCAACATGCACCGTTGGAATGTTGCTGGTGCATTGCATAAGCCAAATGGCATTCTGCGAAAAGCAAATGTTCCAAAGGGACATGTAAAGGTCGTTTTCTCCTCGTCCTCAGGGTCTATGGTAATTTGGTTATAGCCTGAATAACCATCTAAAAAACAGTAATAGGCTCGGCCAGCTATTCTATCTAACATCTGATCTATAAACGGTAAAGGAAAGTGATCTTTTTTTGTTTCTTTGTTCAGTTTTCTGTAGTCCATACAGACTCTCCATCCTGTAACAGTTCTAGTTGGTATTAGTTCGTTGTTTTCATTAACTATTACAATCATTCCACCTTTCTTAGGCACACATTGAATCGGACTCACCCATTGACTATTGGCTATGGGGAAAATTACACCTGCGTCTAACCATTTGATAATTTCTTTTTTAACTACCTCCTTCATGGAGGGGTTCAACCTGCGTTGGTAATCTACCCTAGGTGTATGTTCCTCTTCCAACAATATTTTATGCATGCAATAGAAAGGACTAATACCTCTTATATCAGTAATCGTCCAGGCAATAGCTTTTTTATGTTGCTTAAGCAACAATATTAGCGCAATTTCATGCTGTTTACTCAGTTTGGACGAAATAATAACAGGCAAAGTATCTTCCTCCCTTAGATATGCATACTTAAGATGATCAGGCAATTGTTTTAACTCTAGTGAACGTGGGTGTTCAATTGATGGTTTTAAGGGATTTGTGGTTATTTCAGACAATTTATTAGTCATACAAACATGCTGAGGGATTTCCACAGATATATCCATCAATTTAGAGATATTTAAATCATCTATATCTACTTGTACATAGTTAGTAGCATGCTTAATTAACAGTTCATGCTCAAGTTCTTCTTCCATAAGTGAATCTACTACATCTACTACATCTATATTTGCACAGGATTCAGAGTCAGAGGGATACCTTAGAGCTTTAAATACACTGAATTTAACCTCCTCATCATGAACTCTCATGGTGAGCTCACCTTTTTGGACATCGATTAAAGCCCTACCTGTGGCTAGAAATGGTCTGCCCAATAAGATTGGTACCTCCTTGTCTGCCTCATAATCCAGAATTATAAAGTCTGCAAGAAAGATGAATTTGTCAACCTTGACAAGTATATCCTCAATTTTACCCTCAAGGTATGCTATGGATCTGTCTGCAAGCTGCAAGGTGACAGTAGTAGGTCGTGCTTCCCCTATCCCAAGTTGACGGAATAGAGACAAGGGCATGAGATTAATGCTGGCTCCCAGATCACACAGAGCTCTGCCCACGTGCTTGCCTCCCAATTCGACTGGTAAGGTGAAGGAACCAGGATCCTTCTCCTACTTTGGAAGTTTGTTTTGGAGTATAGCACTGCACTCCTCAGTGAGATTCACTGTTTCAAATTCACCAATTATTTTCTTGTTAGTAATTATATCTTTCAAGAATTTAACATAAGAAGGCATATATTGCAAAACTTCCACAAATGGGATATTAACATGCACTTGTTTTAAAATTTCTAAAAACTTATGAAAGTGCACTTCTTGTTCTTGTTTGTTCTTCAGCCTTCTAGGGAATGGAGGTGGTGGCACATATGTAGGCAATTCAGGTCGCCTAATGACAGGTGGAGGCCTTGGGATTTCTTCTGGTTCCTCAATGATAGGTTTCAGCCTCACCCTTGTTGTGCTTGGTGGTGATTGATCATGGTTTGGCAGAGAATCCAGTGGAGCACTCGACTCTTCATTCTCTACTCGCTTTGGGGCTTCTCTGTTGTTGATCACCAACGGTCTTCCACTACGAAGTTCAATGGCTTGAACATGTTCTTTTCCATCCCTTCTTGGTATTTCAGTGTCTGCAGGCAATCTACCTTGGGGCCTATTTTTCAGCTCGTTGGCTAACTGCCCTATTTCGTTTTCTAAGCTCCTAAGGGTTGCTTGCTGACTTTGCAGGGTTGCATCATTTTTTGCGATGTATTCCTTAAGCAAATTCTCTACTGATGATCCTATTGGTTGGTTATATTGCTTTTGGTACATGGGTTGGTTAGTTTGTTGAGTGAAACCAGGTGTTCCACTCGGTCTTGGTTGGTTTTGTGCTTGGTTAGTATTTTGTTGTCCACCCCACGAGAGATTTGGGTGGTTTCTCCAACCAGGATTATAAGTGTTGGAGTAGGGGTTGTTCCTTGGTTGTTGTTGACTTCCAACATAGCACACCGAGGATGGATTCCCAGGGCTGAAATCAGACATGTGCCCTTCCCGCAGAATCCACAGACTAGTGCCTCACCTTGGTTAGTTGCTGCGCTCGTTGAAACGGCTGCTGCGGTGTTGACACTTTGTTGGAGATTAGTTTGAGCCATTTGTTTTACTAGATTGGTCAGGGCATTGATTTGGCTACTCATTGCACTAAGTGCGTCCTTGTCTTGAGCTTTCCTTGGCTCTATAGGATCGTCTGACCATCTACAATGTGAAGTTGAGATTTTCTCCAAAATCTCATAGGCTTCATTGTAGCTCTTTGAAAGCATGGAACCACCAGCTGAAGAATTCAACACTTGCCTTGTGCTGGGGTTGCATCCTTTAAAGAACACTTCTATTTGGATACACCACGGAATGCCATGGTGTGGACATTTAAGCAAGAGGTCTTTGAATCTTGTCCAAGCTTCGTGTAATGATTCGTTTTCGGCTTGTTTGAACTTAATAATATCATCACGAAAGTTGGAGTTCCTATCAGGTGGGAAGTATTTTACTAATAATTTTTCAGCTAGATCTGTCTAATTGACAATCGATCTAGAGGGAAAGGAATTTAACCACGTTTTGGCCTTATCTCTTAATGAATAGGGAAAGAGGTATAGTCTTAAGGCTTCTTGGGACACTCCTGGGATGACAAAAGTATCACTTACCCCAAGGAAGTTTCGCAAATGATTGTTGGGATCTTCGTTTTCAACTCCAAAGAATTGTCCAACTGTGGACAGCATTTGGAACATTACGGGTTTTAACTCGAATGAGAGAGCTGTAATCTCAGGGCGTATAATGCTCGAATTAAGCTCCTCAGGCATGCGTACTAAGTATGAAAGGATGGCAATATCATTATCATTCGCAATTTCGATGGGGTTGCGAATGATAGGTGCTCGGTTTGGGGCTTCTCTATCCATTTCGGTTTGTTGGAATTGCGGTGACTCTGCGGAGTCCGCAATGTTTTGAGTTACAGGTGGCTGTTTAAAAAGGCGTTTATTAGCTTTGTTTCTGGCCCTTAGAAGTCTTTCAGGCTCGGGATTGAACTCTAGGTTGCTACTTGAATGCTCATTCACAAACTAGCTCGATGGTACCTGTAAAGGAAATGAAAGAAGATTAGCTCCAGTAGATATTAAGGGTTTTTTTTTTCTAAAATAACAAACTTCGTGTTTACTAAACAAAATCCCCGGCAGCGGCGCCAAAAACTTGTTGCGTGCTCAGTGTGTAAATAAAAATGTGATGTGAGAGCACTCAGAACATGCAAGCATACATGGTCTTGCAGCAAGTGATAAGTATTTTTTCATTCGTTTTCCCACAGAGATTTATTCTTAGTTACTAACGAAGTGAGGTGTTAAATTAGAGAGGGTTACTTAAATGGGGTAGATTGAAGGTTGATGTGCCAATCTGATGAAGAATGTACGAGGTATGCAAGCATAAACGAAAGCAATAACGTGATTAAACTATTAAGTAGAGCAAGAATAATTGCGGACTTAGCAATGTTCTAGCAATAAAATCGCAAAAGTAAAATACGAGAAAAACGGCTAAGGCAAAAACAGAGTTAAAGAATTGCGGATTCAGTAATTTCCTAGCAATTAAATTAACAACGATTTGAGGGTGAGATAAGGGAACAAGGTCAACTAAAGACTCCTCTATAGGCTTTTTCGTACTATCATTCAGCAGTAACTTAACTTATCATGCATCAATTTAGCTTATTCTCATGCATCTCTCGATTACTTGCATTAGATCCTTTAGTTCACTCATATCCAAGTAAGACTTAAGCATCTATTTATACAAGCAAGCTAATGAATTGTGCTAGGAAAACGCTTATTCCTAGGTCGTTTTCTGGCTACCATGAAAGGTTAGCATGAATGGACGACTCTGAACTCTTACTCTTTCCGGAGGTTAGGAGTTCTTTAGACAAAATGGATGGCCAATCGAAATTGCCCGTGGGATGAAGTACACATACATTCAATGCATTCGAAGCTATGCTACATGCTGAATTTTCGTATTTCTAACCTATATATTCGTCGTTAGCAGACCATTGTGTGATTAGTTACTCATGGCTGATGGGGGATTGGAAAGAATGGTTTGATTAAGCATGCTTTAAAGTACTTAAATGAAACAAGGGAAGAACAGAAGCGAGTGAAAGCTTGCGAAGACTTAAACAATTACTATATTAAGTAAGATTCAAAGCTCAATGTGCAACAGAATGTAAAACAGTAAAGAACTGAACAAAATGAAGTCGAATTGAAACAAAGCAAACAAATGGAAACAGAGGACAGAAAGCAGTTGGAAACAGAAGACAGAAAGCAGTAAAAGTGTGCACGGATCCTCGCCGCAAGCGCCTCGGTTGAAGGTGAAGATTAGCTAATCTTGGGGATGACTTCGATCAGAAGAGAAGAAGGATCTTCTCTTCTTCCTCTCGAGTTATCGACGCCAAGGGCTGATTTCTTCGTTCCAACAAACGGGATAAGGAAATGGATCTTTAGAATGCGTTGAGACGGGGAACTCCTCGCTTCCGAGCTGTTGTTCTCCTTCACCCTTCACCTCATTTTATAGCTTTTTGCAGGTACCTTCAGTCATGGAGAACCATCCATTCTAAACAACAATCCTCCACGTGGCAGCAGGGGAGAGCTTAGGCGGATGAAAGATCGCAACAAGACGACGGACGGTTGGGAAAAACTTAACAGCCGCAACTTGGCATTGCGGATTCCTCGTCGTGACCGCAATGTTTATTGCGGAGACAACAATGTTTCAGTAATTTTCCTGCAATGCACAATTTAACTCTTTTAACATCGTTTTTTATTCTTTTTTGTTCCTTTTACAACTAAGTCCTAATTTAGCTTCATTCCTTGAATTCTCGTATTTAAGCATGTATTAAACTAAATTCTAAAAAAACGCTTAAGAGATTACACGATTCCATGGTAAATAAGTCCCTAAATTATGTACTTTTGGAGAGGTAACAGTCTCATCGGGGAAATCTTCGTTCAGAGGCAGGAGGTCTTCCTTTCTGACCAAGCGGCTCAGATGGTCGGCTATCAAGTTTTCTACTACTCTCCTATCCTTGATCTTCACATCGAAGTCCTGGAGGAGCAAAATCAACCGAAGTAGCCTCGGTTTCGAATCTTTCTTGGTCATCAGGTACCGAACAGCTGCATGATCAGAGAAAACAGTTACTTGAGAGCCAATAATATAACGACGAAACTTATCAAGCGCAAATACAATAGAAAGAAGTTCTTTTTCTGTTGTCGTATAATTGCACTACGCTAGATTGAGCGTCCTGGAGGCATAGTAAATGACACGGCTCTTGTTCTCAATCCTCTGACCAAGCACTGCTCCCAAGGCATAGTTTCTAGCGTCGCACATTATCTCGAAAGGCAAGTCCCACTGGGGTTGGTGTATGATGGGCGCGGTCGTCAAACTATCCTTAAGCAAATCGAAGGCTTTTCTGCACTCCTCCCCAAAATCGAACGTGACATCCTTCTGAAGGAGGTACGTCATAGGCATGGCAACCTTGGAGAAGTCCTTGATAAACCTGCGATAAAACCCTGCATGGCCAAGAAAAGACCGAACCTACCTAACATTCGTTGGGTATGGCAGATTAGAGATAACATCAATTTTAGCCTTATCTACCTCTATACCCTTAGCAGAGACTACATGACCTAAAACGATACCTTGCCTAGCCATAAAATGACATTTCTCGAAATTTAGAACAAGGTTCATTTCAATACATCTTTTCAGGACATGCGATAAATTAATTAAACAGTCATCGAAGGAATTGCCATAAACTGTAAAATCATCCATGAACACTTCAATGCATTTTTCTACAAACTCAGAAAAAATACTCATCATGCATCTCTGAAATGTACCAGGTGCGTTACAAAGCCCAAAAGGCATCCTTCTAAATGCAAATGAGTCAAAAGGGCACGTGAACGTTGTTTTCTCTTGGTCTTCTTTGACTATGAGCCAAAAGGGCACGAGAACGTTGTTTTCTCTTGGTCTTCTTTGACTATGGGGATTTGGTAAAGGCCAGAGAAACCATCGAGAAAATAAAAGAATGGCTTCCCAGCTAAACGCTCTACCATCTGATCAATAAAAGGAACGGAAAAATGGTCCTTCCTAATGACCTCATTCAGTTTCCTAAAGTCTATGCACATTCTCCATCCATTTTGAATTCTTTTGGGCACTAATTCATTTTTATCATTCCTAACCACAGTTATGCCAGTTTTCTTAGGAACGACATGTATAGGACTGACCCATTTACTATCTGTGATAGGATAGATGATACCTGCTTCGTGGAGTTTGAGGATCTCAGATACTACTACCTCCTTAATCGCGGGATTGAGCCTCCTTTGGGGCTCTCGTGAAGGTTTCGCTCCATCCTCGAGCAGGATTCTGTGCATGCACGTAGCTGGACTTAGCCCATGTAAATCTGCTAATGTCCATCCAATTGCCAGCTTGTGCTATTTAAGAACTTCCATTAGTTTCCCTTCCTGAGCCGGTATAAGATCCTTCGCTATGATGACCGACAACGTCTCATCATCCCCCAAATACGCGTATTTGAGATGATCAGATAAGTCCTTCAACTCCAATGTAGGTGCCTGCAAAGTAGAAGGGAGCATCTTAACATGATTTTGAACAATTGCCAAAGCAGAAACAGTTGAATCACAAGGTTCAGACATGGATGGTTCATGCACATCAGATTCATCAAAAAGCTCAGTAAAAAACAATGGGTCATCCCCATCTCTATCAGACATGCATTCATCCTGAACTAGCAATTCAATTGTATCTATTTGACAAAGAGAGTGGACACCCTCATCATGCTCCAACTCATTAGACACATTAACCTCAATAACTTGTCCACGATACTCAACAGATAGAGTGCCCTTATCTACATTTATCTTAGTTCTAGCAGTTTTCATAAAGGGCCTACCTAATAAGATCGAAGCAGACGAAGAAGTAGAATTTCCATCCATTTTCAGAATATAAAAATCCACAGGAAAAATCAGCCCATTAACATTAACTAATACATCTCCCACTATTCCTAAAGGATGCACGAAAGACCTATCATCAAGTTGTATAATAATACCGGTTTCCTGTATTTCTTTTAAGTTCAAATCCTGATAAACAGAGTGAGGCATGACACTAATGGAGGCTCCTAGATCAAGCATGGTTCTTCTAATTTTCCTACCTCCAATCGTGCAAGGGAGAGAAGCATACCTGGATCATCGCATTTTTCTGGTAAGTTCTTTGTGATCAAAGCGGAAACGTTCTTACTTACCACGACGCGTTCTTTCTCTTTTGTCTTCCTCTTGTTGGTGCATAACTATTTCAGGAACTTAGCGTACCTTGGAATTTTCTTGATGGCATCTGTTACCTCGCCAAAAATCCATTATTTAGGGCTATATTTACCTTTAAATCATGCACATTCTTGAGTGTTTTTGTTAGGAGTTAGCTTAATGTGTGCATAAATGCGAGAATTTGAGAAGTGATGCTAAAATAGGACTTATTTGGAAAAGGAACGAAAAAGGATGCAAAATGATGTAAACCAAGCTAAAATGTACATTGTAGGAAACTTTGCTGAAATGTTGTTGAAGCCGCAATGGGGCATTGCGGCCCTCGCAAGGAAATCGCAAGGAAATAGTCTTCTGCTGAACTTTTCCAGCCGTCAGTCATCCTTGTTGCGATCTTCCAGCCGCCTAAGCTTTCCACTGCTGCCACGTGGAGGATTGTCGTTCAAAATGGATGGAAATCCGCGGCTGAAGGTACCTGCAGAAGCTATAAAAAGAGAAGGATGATGAAGGGAAAAGAAAGCTCAGAAGCGTGAGATCTCAGTTGCAAAGCAATCTGCAGACGACATTTCCTTCCCCAGTTTGTTGGAACAAAGAAATCAGCCCTTGGCGTCGATAATTCGAGAGGAAGAAGATAAGATCCTTCTTCTCTTCTAATTGAATTCATCCTCAAGATCAGCTAATCTTCCCCTTCATCCGAGGCGTTTGCGACGAGGAGATCCGTGCACTTTTACAAGCTTTCTTTACTGATTTTCTCTCTATTGTTTCCATTTGCAACATTGATCTGGATCGTTACTTCTCCATCCCTTATTCTTTACTGTTTTCGAACCTTTGCACGTCTGTTTATGAAGTATTTGTATTCGGTTTTTAAAGAGTAATCAATTAAGTTTCTTGAGTTCTTCATTTTGTTATCTCTTATTCATTTGTGTTTACTAAGTCATTCAAATCATGATCAATCAATCCGTCTCTTTTACTTTGGAAACCATGCGTAACTAATCTAAGAAGGGTCTGCTAAAGATGAATCTGTAGGCTAGAAACACGAGAATTCAGCATGTAGGATAGTGTGATTGCATTGAATGTATGTAAGCTTCATCCCACGGGCAATTTCGACCGGCCATCCATTTTGTCTAAAGAACTCCTAATCTCCGGAAGGAGTAAGAGTTCAGAGTCATCCATTCATGCTAGCCTTTCATGGTAACCAGAAAACGACCTAGGAATAGGCGTTTTCCTAGCACGTTCATTAGCTTGCTTGTATAAATAGGTGTTTATGTCTTACTTGGATATGAGTGAACTAAAGATCTAATGCATGTAATCGAGAGATGCATGAGACTGAGCTAAGACGATGCATGATATGTTAATCTACTGCTGAATGATCGTAGTTAAGTGCCTATAGAAGAGTCTTAAGTTGACCTTGCTGCTTTACTTTACATTAAGAACGTTGCTAATTTATTGCTAGATTATTGCGATAACCGCAATAAAACATTTATGCTTTTTGCCTTAGTCTTTTTATTAGCTTTTTACCTTTGCGATTTTATTGCTGAATAATTGCGAGACCCGCAATTATTCTTCTTCACATTATAGCTTTATCTCGTACTTGTTTGGTTCTTACACTTGCTTTCTTCTTGCATTCTTTATCATTTCGGTACATCAACCCCAAATCTACCCAATTTAAGTGACCTTATCTAATTTAGCACCTCAACTCGCTAGTAACTAAACTCAATCTCTGTGGGAAAACGAATTAAAAAATACTTATCACTTGTTGCAGACCATGTATGCTTGCATGATCTGAGTGCTCTTCGCATTACATTTTATTTACACACTGAGCACGCAACAACATCCAACAGAGGGATATTGATCTCTACCTTCCTGAATGTGTCTAGGAACTCCTCCTCGTAGTTCTCCTTCGACGGTCTTGCTAACCTGCTAGGAAAAGGAGCCTTAGGCACATAAACTCTAGTACATGTAGGATCGAAATTTACCCATTTCCAACGTGGTTCGGGATTTTCTATCTGTGGCTCGTGTTGCGTGCTCAATGTGTAAAGATAAATATGCAAAAGGGTAGAGAGAGCACTTAGAACATGCAAGCATACATGGTCTCACAGCAAGTAGTAAGTATATTTCATTCGTTTTTTCCACAGAGACTCATTTTTAGCTATTCGCGAAGTGTGTTTGTTAAGAAAGATGGGATGAATTTGAGGGGATAAAATTGGTTTTTAATTACCTAAGTTTTGCTGAATGTGTAAAGGAATATACCATAAACAAGTTAAAGTTAAAATCAGGCTCAAAGAACAAGAGATGGAATCAATAAACGAAAGAGAAAACAGCTACACAGAACGCAATTTAGCAGAATTGCGAGAACCGCAATTTATCCGCAATTAAATGGCAGCGAAACTGATTAAAAGGGTGAATTAAGGGCTACTAATGACTATCCTATAGGCAGTTTATTACGATTATCAAGCTTTGGATCAACTCTCTATACACCAAACTCACTCTATCTCAAGTATCGTCCGATTCCATGCATGAGAGACTCAAGTTTACTCGACTTCAAAGTAAGGTCTTAAGCATCTTGTTAAAACAGGAGTGTTCAGTTTGTACTAGGGAAACGCCTATTCCTAGGCCGTTTCCTGATTACCATGAAAGGCTAGCATGATTATATGACTCTGAACTCTTACTCCTTCCAGAGGTTAGGAGTTCTTTGGACAAAATGGATGGCCAATCGAAATTGCCCGTGGGATGAAGCTTACATACAATCAATGTTCGAGTGTTAATCTGCCTACTTGACTCACGTTTTTTAGCCTATAGTTCTGTCATTAGCATGCCCCTAAATGATTTTAGTTACTCATGGATATGTGGAGAATAGAAAAGGTAGATAAAACAGACATGCTTAGAAGATAAATATACTTAAAACAGCAAACCAAAGCCGTAGCAGAACCAGATGGAAACTGTAAAATGCAGAAGGATACTTCGATTACTTTAAGTGTTTGAATGACAAAGGGAAGCTCTAAAAGAAATGAATTCAAGACAGACAACAACGAAATGCAATAATTGAAATGCTACACTAAGAACAACAGTGATCAGAAATGGAATTGGAAAGAACAGAGCAGAAAACAGTAGAGGTTTGCTGGAAAACTCCGTGGCAGTCGCCTCGAATGATGGTGATGAGAAGTCAGCCCTGCTTGGATGAATCCAATCGAGAGAGAAGAAGAATCTCCTCTCCTTCCTATCAGATTATCGATTCCAAAAGCTTAGACTATCACTCCAACAGACGGCAAAGGAAAACAGATGGAAATGGTGGACTGCAAGAAGACTTCTGCGCTTCGAATGATGACTGAACCTCCGACTTTGACCCCCTTTTATAGTAGTTTGCAGGTGCGTTTGGGCCAAGGAGAACCATCAATCTTCAACGTCATATATCAGAATGGATGGAGGAGAAAGGACGAATCCCTGAAAAGTCGGATCTAAACAGAAAAAGATCAGCCAACTTACGGTTTTAACTTGAATAATTGCGGTCACCGCAATTATTCCGCAATTCATTTGCAATGGTTATTTTTTCATTCTTTTCTTCGGTTTTCAACCCTTTTTCTACCTATTGTACACAAGTCCTATATTAGCTACCTTCTTCTAATTCTCATATTAAAGCATAGGTTTAGGCTAAATGCTAACAAAAACACCTAAATGTGTACATCTTCTTAAGCTAAATGGGTCCTAAATAAGTCACTTTCAGAGACTTAACACACCCCCAAACTTAAGGCTTTGCTTGTCCTCAAGCATACTAAGGATTTACTTAGGCTGCTGTTTTATCTTCTTTAACTACTTACTAACTCCCTTATATTCTTGTCTATAGCAATGCTGTCCTGTGACACACTCCTAAGTTTAGAACTAACCTCTTATCAAGCTTCTTCTGACTTCACCTGCCTACTATACCTGCTGTTTCTGTTAACCTCTTACTACTGATCTAACTACTTCTATGATATCATGCCACTATCCCTAAGGTTTCAAATTCTACCAAGCTTTACTCTAGACTCAGTACATGCTTCTAGCTTATTTTTAATGTGTCTAGGATTCCTTAGAGTCATGCCAGTCTTAGTATTAACAGTGACAGTAGTACTTTTAGAGAACAACCTAAGCCCTGGCATCACTACATTGGATATACACTCATCTCCCTAAAACAACCCTACAAGTTACAACTTTTGTGCTTAGCTACTTTGAGGATCAGAGTTCTTTTTAAATAGGACATCTAAGCCACAAAGTTATAACTCCTAGGTATACATTCTTCTTCCCTATATTTTTCTCTTTTTTTTTCTTAGGTGGAGCTTCTCCTTTGGTTGCCTTTTTTTCATTTTGTTCATCATTTTTTTTTTTTTTAAAAAAAAGAGAAGAAGAATGCTTATGTTTCTAAGGGAGAGAGGAATGTTCCTAGGCCTAGGGTGGCCTCCCCCAAACTTCAACTACTCATTGTCCCCAATGAGTGTTTGAGGTGGCACACCCCCAAACTTGTCCTAGAAGCATCTAGTCTAAAGTAAAACAAAGAGAATCTAAACATCCTAGGCATAGGCAAAACATTCTAGAAGCAACTATCCCAGCAGCAGAAAATTTGAACATAACAGACAGGTTTAAGGACTTATGGTTTATGCATGCTGAGCACTATTCAGAGGCAAATTTAAACTATCAAAGGGTGTCCTATGACACTCATCCAGCATGCTTCAAGATCAGCTATATAAGGTAGTCATGCTAGCAACAAAAGATAGAATTTAACAGATCACAGCCTAACTAAAAAGACAGTCCAAAACATGCAATCAGTCACAAAAATTGCGGGAACCGCAATTATTTCGCAATTCAATCTGGGCAGATTTAACATTAACTCAGGCCCCTAGCATGCTTTTTCCCGTTACTCATGCATCCTAAAAATAAAACTAAACTATCCTACCTATTCAGCTAACCTCAAACTAGACTAAGCAAAAGAAAAAGCATAAAACTAAACATTAAAAACAGATCAAAAATGGAATACAAAACAGCATACTATACATGATTCTATCAAAAAGCAGGAAAATTGTCTTTTGTTTCTTAAGGGATCAGTAATACTCCCTCTAGTGCTCTGCAAACCAGCACTCAATTCTCATCATCCTCATCTGGTCGCCTTGGTCGTGGGGGCACCCATGGAGTTAGGAGGTTGGTGGGGAAGTCTGGGAAGATGCACCCCAACTGGTCTGCAACTTCTCTGTCCCTCGCCTGCGCATAGTTGGCCCATTGAGCCATTCTCCTCTGCATGTCCATCAAGCAGGCCATGGATAGGGACTGTTCAGCAGCCAGCCTATCCAACTCAAATTCCATGTTGCCCTTTCTTCTCAGCCTTAGGTGTGCCGGCAACTCCAAATGGCCTGTGTAAGGCAGCTGCTGCTCCAAGCGCTCGGTGGGAACCCCTGCAAGCAAACACAATTTGGTTATAGTGTTGGGGAAAAATAATGGCCCCTTACCCTTTTTAGCACACTCAGCTATGGCAGCAGCGATGACTTCTCCCACGTTGATCGTGAGACCCCTCATTATAGCATAAACCAGCAGCGAACGGCTCTGGTTAATTGTAGTCTCATGAGTCACCGGGGAGAGCCTTCTTCTGACGAATGAAAACCACACAGCTGCCTTAGCCGTGAGGTTGGCACTCATGAGTGTGTGCCGCCCATTGCGTGACACTGTCCAAGAGGCTTCAGGCTGGCCAATTGTGCGAATGGCCTCTTCTAGCACAGCCTCGGTCGGCTCATCTACTATCCGTGCATAATCTGTGTGAGGCTGGCCCCTGAGACCAAAGGCTTCGTTGATGGCCTTGGCTGAGAAATCGACTTCCACCCCTCTGACCACAGATAGGCCATCCTCAGGGCTGAGCACATTGGCGTAGAAATCGTACACCATGCTCGTGTAGGCTGGATTGGGAGGTCTGCAGAATTCCTCCCAGCCATGGTTGATCACCCCTGCTCGCAAGAACTGCGGCAGGTCAGCAAGTCGATCAAGGAACCCCTTCTCGTGCAATAGGTCCCTTTTTCTCAGCTCAACACCCCTGGATTCAGCATCAGATGAGACATACCTCACTGACTGAGGTTCATCTTCAGGGTAGAGTTTAGCCTTCCCCTTATCTGATGGCTTGGCTGACTCGGCAGCCTCAACTTTGAGCCTTTTCCGTGAGGGCTCCGAGCTTTCTTTCTCTGCTGAAGGCACTCTCTTGGCCTTCTTTTTCTTGGATTTCTTGGCCTTGACAATCTTGGCCTTCTTCTTCTTTTTGAGCCTTGCCTGGAGTTGTGGGAAACATGCCCCCAACGTCTCCTCCATAGAATCATCCTGCTGTGCAGGCTCGGCAGGGCTGTCTTCTCTCATGGGAGAAAAGACTTCTTCTTCTCCAGCATCTCCACTGCCTTGCGTGGACTCTTGATAATCCCCATAAGGGAATTCAGGATCAGGCCGTGGAGAATTGTGCTCTGCTAATGGTGTATGTGCAGAACTCCATGGCGAAGACGGCAGCTCAGGGCTCTGTGCTGCTGCAGGCGTCGGATCAGAACTCTGAGGTGCTGGAGACAACTCGGCGCTCTGTGCAGGCGGTGACGACTCTGCGCTTGGCACTGGTTCAGACGAGAGGGGACTGCGCACAGGTGACACAGACGGCGACGAACCTTCTTTGGCTGACTCGTGGGCTGCACGATCAGTTTCTTGACTCTCCACAGAGGGAGTCTTGGCGGTGCTTGGTTCGGCAGCAGCCTTGACAGTCCACCGGCGCTTCTTTGGCGTGCCCACTGGCGCAGATGGGCCAGCAGGGATCTCAGTGACCACCCTCCACTTCTTCCTACGAATAGGAAGCTTGGCAAGACGGCCAGTGCGTACAGCACCCTCATCAGCAAGGGCGAGAAGCGCTTCCCTCGCAGCCGCTTCAGCTGCGTCATCGGCCTTTTTCTTGGCGGCGGATCTCTCAGCCCTAGTGGAAAGCATCGTTGAGTCTTGAAGATCTTGAGAGAAGAATCACAGATGGAGAGAATCGCAGAAATCTTGGAGATCAAAGAATGAGAGAATCGTATCAACGAGCGCGTTCTAACGGCTATAAATAAAACGGAAAAAATCCCAACGGCTCTTTTTGCGGATCCAGCAATTTTTGCGCAATTCTAGGGATAATATTTCATAAAAATTCCAAACTTTGATCGCCCGTATCTTTCATTTGGCTCAACCGTTTCTTGATTTTTAAAGTGGGATTTACTCCCCTTGATCCCCTCTTTCGATTCCTTGCAAAAGCAAACAAAACAAACATTAAACACGTAATTAAAAACACATCACAAAACGTACAAACGATAAGCGAAAAAACAGTAAAAATAAACTAAGGCATTGGCCTTGACTAAACGAGCACAGTAGCCACTCGTGCTCTCTCGTTTCTAACTTCATGCTTCATGTAGGAGGAAGGCTGAGAGAGTCTTCACATCCCCCTCCTCATAGTAGTGCTTCAACCTAGCACCATTGACCATAAATGGCTGTCCTTGCTGCAAGTTTTTAATCTCTATGGCACCATGAACAAAGACATTAGTAATAATAAATGGACCTGACCATCTAGACTTTAATTTGCCTGGAAATAGCTTTAATCGTGAGTTGAATAACAATACAAGTTGGCCCTTCTTAAAGTCTTTGATCCTGAGTCTACTGTCATGCCATATTTTTGTCTTTTCTTTGTACATCTTGGCATTCTCATAGGCCATGTGCCTAAGCTCGTCAAGTTCATGTAGCTGTAAAGATCTTAATGTCCCCGCATCCTGCACACAAAAATTTAATTCTTTCATGGCCCAAAATGCCTTGTTTTCCAACTCAAGTGGCAAGTGGCAAGCCTTGCCATACACCAACCTATAGGGAGACATTCCTAGAGGTGTCTTATATGCTGTTCTATAAGCCCAAAGTGCATCCTCAAGCTTAAATGACCAGTCTTTTCTATTAGGTTTAACTACCTTTTCTAGGATGTTCTTTATCTCCCTATTGGAAATTTCAGCTTGACCATTTGAGTGTGGGTGGTAGGGAGTAGCTACCCTATGTCTAATGTTATATTTAGCCAATATCTTCTCCATAGCCTTATTAATGAAATGTGACCCCTCATCACTAATGATAGCACGAGGAGTCCCAAATCTAGTGAAAATGTGCCTATGCAAGAAGCTAGTGACTGTTTTAGCATCATTATTAGGACATGCCTTAGCTTCTACCCACTTGGACACGTAGTCTACTGCTACTAAAATGTACAGGTTACCTGATGATGGAGGGAATGGTCCCATGAAATCAATGCCCCATACATCAAAGAGCTCCAACTCTAAGATGTAAGTGAGGGGCATCTCATCCTTACGACTGAGGTTACCTGTCCTTTGGCATTCGTCACAGTGGTGGGCATAGTTGTGGGCGTCCTTGAAGATTGTTGGCCAGTAGTAGCCACTCTGAAATACCTTAGCAGCTGTTCTTTGACCACCAAAGTGCCCACCGTAAGGAGATGAGTGACAGTGCTGCAGCACAGACTTCGCTTCAGCAGCTGATACACACTTCCTCAACAACCCATCAGCACAGGTTCTGTAAAGGATGGGGTCATCCCAGATGAATTTCCTTGCTTCATGGAGGAACCTCTTCTTCTCTTGTCCTCCCTTGAACACTGGTAATACCTGTGATGCACGGAAGTTAGCAATGTCAGCGAACCAAGGTTCCTCATCGTTATCACGATGAGTCAAAGCAAAGATATGTTCATCTATAAAAGCATCAGAAATTGCGGGGTCCGCAATTTTTTCGCAATTGTGCTGCAATCGAGACAGGTGATCTGCAACCACGTTTTCACATCCCTTCTTGTCCCGAATGTCCAAATCGAATTCCTGCAGCAATAACACCCATCTAATCAATCTAGGCTTAGCATCAGCCTTCCTCATAAGATATTTTAAAGCAGAATGGTCAGTATATACAATGGTCCTAGTTCCTACAATATAGTTCCTAAATTTTTCACAAGCAAATACTACAGCAAGCATCTCTTTCTCTGTAGTTGTATAGTTACATTGAGCCTCATTCAAGGTCTTACTAGCATAATAGACAGGATGTGTGAGCTTGTCAATCTTCTGTCCTAACATGACTCCTACAGCATAGTCACTGGCATCACATAGCATCTCAAATGGGAGATCCCAATTTGGTCCTACTATGATTGGTGCTGTGACCAGTGCTTCCTTAAGGGTTTTCCAAGCTCTTACACATTCTTTAGAAAAGATGAATGGCCTACCTAGCTCCAGAAGCTCACATAGAGGCTTGGCTATCTTAGAAAAGTCCTTGATGAACCTTCTGTAGAAGCCAGCATGCCCTAAGAAACTCCTAATGGCCTTGACATTCTGGGGCTCTACCAACTTCTCTATGACCTCTATTTTTGCCCTATCCACTTCCACACCTGCCCTTGACACTCTATGTCCTAAGACAATCCCTTCATCTACCATAAAATGGCACTTTTCCCAATTTAGGACTAGGTTGGTCTCTTCACACCTAGCCAGGACTTGTCCTAGGTTCTCTAGACAGGTTTTAAATGAGTCCCCAAAGACTGAGAAGTCATCCATGAATATTTCTATTATGGACTCATCCAACTCAGAGAAGATTGCCATCATGCACCTTTGGAAAGTTGCCGGTGCATTGCATAAGCCAAAAGGCATTCTGCGGAAGGCAAACGTTCCAAAAGGGCAAGTGAAGGTAGTCTTCTCTTGATCCTTCGGGTCTATAGTGATTTGATTATAGCCAGAGTACCCATCTAAAAAACAATAGTAGGCTCTACCAGCTATTCTGTCTAGCATCTGGTCAATGAATGGAAGAGGGAAATGGTCTTTTTTAGTTTCCTTATTTAACTTTCTGTAATCCATACACACTCTCCACCCTGTGACAGTCCTTGTTGGAATCAGTTCGTTGTTCTCATTGACTACCACAGTTATTCCCCCCTTTTTAGGTACACATTGGATGGGGCTCACCCACTGGCTACTAGCTATGGGGAAAATTACTCCTGCATCTAACCACTTTATTATTTCTTTCTTCACTACCTCTTTCATAGAGGGGTTTAACCTACGCTGGTGATCTACCCTAGGTGTGTGCTCTTCCTCTAGAATAATTTTGTGCATGCAATAAGAAGGGCTAATGCCTCGAATATCAGCAATAGTCCATGCTATAGCCTTCCTATGTTGCTTAAGCAGTAAAATTAAATCAACCTCATGCTGTTCACTAAGCTTAGAAGAAATAATTACAGGCAGCGTATCATTATCTCCTAGATATGCATATTTGAGGTGAGTTGGTAGTGGTTTCAGTTCTAAAACAGGTGGATGCTCAATGGAGGGCTTTAACGGATTTACAGTTCTATCAGTCAAGTCTATAGTCATACATACATGCTGAGGTCTATCTACAGGCATATTCATTATGTCAGATACATTTAGATCATCTACATCTAATCCTACATATTCGTTAGCATGCTTGGTTAATAATACATGCTCTAATTGTTCTTCCATTAGTGAGTCAACAACATCAATGCTAGCACACGACTCAGAATCAGAGGGATACCTTAAAGCTTTGTAAACACTAAATTTTACCTCTTCATCATGAACCCTCATAGTTAACTCACCTTTTTGCACGTCTATTAGTGCCCTACCTGTGGCTAGAAATGGTCTACCTAGCAGGATGGGAACCTCCTTGTCTGCCTCATAGTCCAGGACAATGAAATCTGCAAGGAAAATAAATTTGTCAACTTTAACTAGAATATCCTCAATCTTACCTTCTGGATATGCGATGGATCTGTCTGCTAGTTGTAAAGTGACAGTAGTTGGACGTGCTTCTCCCATTCCCAACTGGCGGAATAGGGACAGGGGCATGAGATTTATGCTGGCGCCCAGGTCACAAAGCGCTCTGCCCACATGCTTGCCTCCAAGTTCTACAGGTAGGGTGAAGGAACCAGGATCCTTCTCCTTCTTGGGCAGCTTGTTTTGGAGGATGGCACTGCACTCCTCGGTGAGGTTTACTGTTTCAAACTCACCAATTATTTTTTTGTTAGTAATAATGTCCTTCAAAAACTTTACATATGAAGGCATAGACTGTAAAACCTCTACAAAAGGAATATTCACATGCACTTGCTTAAGTATTTCTAAAAATTTATTAAAATGAACTTCCTGTTCCTGCTTCTTCTTAAGCCTTCGAGGGTATGGAGGTGGTGGCACATATGCAGGCACGTCAGGACGCCTTAAGATAGGTGGAGGCCTTGGAATTTCTTCTACGTCCTCTACAATTGGCTCTAGCCTGGCTCCTGATGTGCTAGTCGGTGGTGGACCTTGGCTTGGCAGAGACTCCAGTGGAGCACTAGACTCAGTGTTCTCTACTCTCTTTGGTGTGTCCTTTGTGTTGCTCACCAATGGTCTTCCACTCCTAAGTTCAATGGCTTGAACTTGTTCTTTGCCATCTCTCCTTGGTACCTCGGTGTCAGCAGGGAGTCTACCTTGGGGCCTACTTTTAAGTTCATTGGCTAATTGGCCTATTTGGTTTTCCAGGCTCCTAAGAGTAGCTTGCTGGCTCTGAAGAGTAGCATCATTCTTAGCGATATACTCCTTGAGTAGGTTTTCTACAGAAGATCCTACAGGTTGATTATAAGGTTTTTGGTACATTGACTGGTTATGTTGGGGAGTGAAACCAGGTGTTCCACTCGGTCTAGGTTGGTTAGGATTTTGGTTAGTGTTTTGTTGGCCACCCCATGACAGGTTAGGGTGGTTTCTCCAACCAGGGTTATAGGTGTTGGAGTAGGGGTTATTCCTAGGCTGCTGCTGGCTTCCTACATAGCAAACCGAGGATGGATTCCCAGGGCAATATTCATAAGGGTGCCCTTCCCCACAGAATCCACAGATTGGTGCCTCGCCTTGACTTGGTTGGGTGCCCATTGACATGGCTGTGGCGGTATTGGCACTGGTTTGGAGATTGGCCTGAGCCATTTGCTTAACTAAGTTGGTCAGGGCATTTATTTGGGTGCTCATGACGCTTAGAGCATCCTTGTCTTGAGCCCTAGTTGGCTCTACTGGATCGTCTGACCACCTACAATGAGATGTTGAGATCTTCTCCAAGATCTCATAAGCTTCGTTGTAACTCTTGGACAACATGGAACCTCCAGCAGATGAATTTAAAACTTGTCTGGTGCTGGGGTTGCATCCTTTAAAGAAGACTTCTATTTGGATACACCATGGGATGCCATGATGTGGACATTTAATGAGAAGGTCTTTGAATCTTGTCCAAGCTTCGTGAAGAGACTCACTTGGAGCTTGTTTGAATTTTATGATATCATCACGAAAGGTTGAATTCCTATCAGGTGGGAAGTATTTGACTAGGAATTTTTCTGCTAAATCTGTCCAATTGCGGACAGATCCTGAGGGTAAAGAATTTAACCATGTTTTGGCTTTGTCCCTCAAAGAGTAAGGGAAAAGATATAGCCTCAGGGCTTCTTGGGAAACTCCAGGGATTAGGAATGTGTCACTAACTCCTAGGAAGTTCCTAAGGTGGTTATGGGGGTCCTCATTTTCTATTCCAAAGAATTGTCCCACAGTGGACAACATTTGGAACATCACTGGCTTTAACTCGAATGAGTTGGCAGTGATTTCAGGACGGATTATGCTGGGGTTCAGCTCCCCAGGCATAGGTACTAAATATGAAAGGATGGCGCTATCCTTGTCATTCGCTATTTCAATGGGATTGCGAGTGACAGGCACCAGGTTTTGATTTACTCCAGCCATTTCTTCTTGAGGTAATTGCGGAGGAATTGTAGTCTCTGCAATGATTGGAGGTAAAAGGGTTTGTTTAAAGAGACGTTTCTTGGCTCTATTCCTAGCTCTAAGTAATCTCTCGGGCTCAGGGTTGAACTCTAGATCACTAGATGGAGTCTCATTCATAAACTACCCTAAATGGTACCTGAAAAAGAAATGAAGATGGATCAAATTCAATGGAAAATAATTTGATGTTTCAGACAAACAAACTTCGTTTTCACTTAAAATAAGTCCCCGGCAGCGGCGCCAAAAACTTGTTGCGTGCTCAATGTGTAAAGATAAATATGCAAAAGGGTAGAGAGAGCACTTAGAACATGCAAGCATACATGGTCTCACAGCAAGTAGTAAGTATATTTCATTCGTTTTTTCCACAGAGACTCATTTTTAGCTATTCGCGAAGTGTGTTTGTTAAGAAAGATGGGATGAATTTGAGGGGATAAAATTGGTTTTTAATTACCTAAGTTTTGCTGAATGTGTAAAGGAATATACCATAAACAAGTTAAAGTTAAAATCAGGCTCAAAGAACAAGAGATGGAATCAATAAACGAAAGAGAAAACAGCTACACAGAACGCAATTTAGCAGAATTGCGAGAACCGCAATTTATCCGCAATTAAATGGCAGCGAAACTGATTAAAAGGGTGAATTAAGGGCTACTAATGACTATCCTATAGGCAGTTTATTACGATTATCGAGCTTTGGATCAACTCTCTATACACCAAACTCACTCTATCTCAAGTATCGTCCGATTCCATGCATGAGAGACTCAAGTTTACTCGACTTCAAAGTAAGGTCTTAAGCATCTTGTTAAAACAGGAGTGTTCAGTTTGTACTAGGGAAACGCCTATTCCTAGGCCGTTTCCTGATTACCATGAAAGGCTAGCATGATTATATGACTCTGAACTCTTACTCCTTCCAGAGGTTAGGAGTTCTTTGGACAAAATGGATGGCCAATCGAAATTGCTCGTGGGATGAAGCTTACATACAATCAATGTTCGAGTGTTAATCTGCCTACTTGACTCACGTTTTTTAGCCTATAGTTCTGTCATTAGCATGCCCCTAAATGATTTTAGTTACTCATGGATATGTGGAGAATAGAAAAGGTAGATAAAACAGACATGCTTAGAAGATAAATATACTTAAAACAGCAAACCAAAGCCGTAGCAGAACCAGATGGAAACTGTAAAATGCAGAAGGATACTTCGATTACTTTAAGTGTTTGAATGACAAAGGGAAGCTCTAAAAGAAATGAATTCAAGACAGACAACAACGAAATGCAATAATTGAAATGCTACACTAAGAACAACAGTGATCAGAAATGGAATTGGAAAGAACAGAGCAGAAAACAGTAGAGGTTTGCTGGAAAACTCCGTGGCAGTCGCCTCGAATGATGGTGATGAGAAGTCAGCCCTGCTTGGATGAATCCAATCGAGAGAGAAGAAGAATCTCCTCTCCTTCCTATCAGATTATCGATTCCAAAAGCTTAGACTCTCACTCCAACAGACGGCAAAGGAAAACAGATGGAAATGGTGGACTGCAAGAAGACTTCTGCGCTTCGAATGATGACTGAACCTCCGACTTTGACCCCCTTTTATAGTAGTTTGCAGGTGCGTTTGGGCCAAGGAGAACCATCAATCTTCAACGTCATATATCAGAATGGATGGAGGAGAAAGGACGAATCCCTGAAAAGTCGGATCTAAACAGAAAAAGATCAGCCAACTTACGGTTTTAACTTGAATAATTGCGGTCACCGCAATTATTCCGCAATTCATTTGCAATGGTTATTTTTTCATTCTTTTCTTCGATTTTCAACCCTTTTTCTACCTATTGTACACAAGTCCTATATTAGCTACCTTCTTCTAATTCTCATATTAAAGCATAGGTTTAGGCTAAATGCTAACAAAAACACCTAAATGTGTACATCTTCTTAAGCTAAATGGGTCCTAAATAAGTCACTTTCAGAGACTTAACAGCTCGCTGTGGCCATGATCGACTTCCACCGGCGGGGTACTCGGGGGAAGCTGCTTCCAACTTCTAAGAGTGATGGTGTTGCGTGCTCAATGTGTTGAAATAATTAGGCAATAAGAGAGATAGAGCACTCAGAACATGCAAGCATACATGATCTTATAGCAAGTAGTAAGTATATTTCATTCGTTTTCCCACAGAGACTTATTTTTAGCTATTCGCGAAGTGTTTTGTTAAGAAAGAAGGGGTGGATTTAATGGGGTAAAATTGGTTTTTAATTATCTAATTTTTGCTGAATGTGTAAAGGGTAGTAACATAAACAAGAACAAGTTAAAGCTAAGCTAAAATGAAAAGAGACGAGATTAATAAATGAAGGTAAAGACAGCTAAACAGAATGGAAACTTAGACGGAATTGCGGAGACCGCAATTCTACCGCAATTATAATAACAGCGAAAGTGGGTAAATGGGTGATTTAAGGGCTACTAATGACTATCCTATAGACATTTTTATACGATTCTCAAGCACTGGATCTAATCTCTATGCATCAAACTATCTCAAACTCATGTATCGTCCGATTCCATGCATTAGATTCTTTAGTTTACTCAACTCAAAGTAAGGTCTTAAGCATCTTGTTAAGGCAGAAAGATATGGTTTGTACTAGGGAAACGCCTATTCCTAGGCCGTTTCCTGGTTACCTTGAAAGGCTAGCATGATAATATGACTCTGAACTCTTACTCCTTCCAGAGGTTAGGAGTTCTTTGGACAAAATGGATGGCCAATCGAAATTGCCCGTGGGATGAAGCTTACATACAATCAATGCTTCGAGAGCTATCCTACATGCTTGATTCACGTTTTTTAGCCTAAGGAGTTGTCATTAGCATGCCCCTAAGTGACTTAGTTACTCATGGATATAAGGAGAACAGAACTAAAAGATAAGATAGACATGCTTAGAAGGGAAATGTGCTTAAAACAGCAAGGGAAAGCAATAGAATGCAAAGGCAGAAACTGTGAAATACTGAATTTTGTGTTTGATTAATTGATTGTTTGAATGAACATAAGAGATACTTAAAGTAAAGAACAGCAAGACAGAACACAACGAAATGATCTAAACTAGCCACAAGAACAGAAACAACACAAGACAGAATGGGAAAATGGAAATGAAGAACAAAAACAGTAAAACAGCTTCGAATGTCTCGTTGCAGCCGCCTCGAATGAAGGATGAGAAAGGACAGCCTTGCTTGGATGAATCCAATCGGGAGAGAAGAAGAATCTCCTCTCCTTCCTATTAGATTATCGATTCCAACAGCTGAGCTTCGCAAACCAGCAGACGGCAAAGGAAAACAGGAGAAAAGATGGACTGCGAGAAGACTTCTACGCTTTCGGATGATGCTTGAACCTCCGACTTTGACCCCCTTTTATAGTAGTTTGCAGGTGCGTTTGGGCCAAGGAGAACCATCAATCTTCAACGTCATATATCAGAATGGATGGAGGAGAAAGAACGAATCCCTGAAATAACGGAAATTAACAGAAAAAGATCAGTCAACTTACGGTTTTCACTTGAAACATTGCGAGAACCGCAATGTTTCCGCAATGCTTTCGCAAAGCTTGTTTTTCATTCTTTTCCTTCGGTTTTCAACTCTTTTCTTTCCTATTGTACATAAGTCCTAATTTAGCTACCTTCTTCTAATTCTCATATTTAAGCATAGGTTTAGGCTAAATGCTATCAAAAACACCTAAGAGTGAACATCTTTCTAAGCCAATTAAGTCCTAAAAAGGTCACTTTTGGAGACGTAACAGATGGCACTAGTGTTTTCCGCATTCTGATGCTCCATCACTGTCAACCTTTTACTGACTTGAATCACTGCTTCGCTCAGAGTTTGAAACTGCTCTCGAGTTTTCCTATGTTGTGATTCAAGTTTTTCTTCCAACGATCTACCTGAAACAGAAGGACGGGGCAGTAAGTTATCTTTCAAAGCAAGAACAACACTACTTACCTCAAAAAGTTGGGCCTTAAGCTCGTCCACGTCCCTGATCAGGCGATCTTTCTCCTTGTCTCCATCTTCAATCCGCTCCAAGCTTCTAGCCAAGTTGGAAATCAAAACTCTAGCTTCGGCGGGGGTCTTATCCATGAGAGTGGAGAACGAAGATCACCTATCATTCGCAACCCCATTGAGATTGCGAATGATAAGGATAGTGCCATTTTATCTTACCTTGTACCAATGCCTGATGAGCTTAATCCGAGCATCATATGCCCTGAGATTACAGCTCACTCATTCGAATTAAAACCCATCATGTTCCAAATGCTGTCCACAGTTGGACAATTCTTTGGAGTGGAGAACGAAGATCCCCACAACCACTTGAGAAACTTCGTGGGAGTAAGTGACACCTTTGTCATTCTAGGAGTGTCTCAAGAAGCCTTAAGACTTTACCTTTTCCCATATTCATTAAGAGACAAGGCCAAGACGTGGCTGAATTCCTTCCCCTCTGGTTCAATTGTCAATTGGACAGATCTTGCTGAAAAGTTCCTAGTAAAATACTTCCCTCCAGATAGGAACTCTAACTTTCGTGATGATATTATCAAATTCAAGCAAGCCGAAAACGAATCATTACACGAAGCCTTGACTAGATTCAAGGACCTATTACTCAAATGTCCACAACATGGCATTCGATGGTGTATTCAAATTGAATTGTTCTTCAAAGGATACAACCCCAGCACGAGGCAAGTGTTGAATTCCTCAGCTGGAGGTTCCATGCTATCCAAGAGCTACAATGAAGCCTATGAGATTTTGGAGAAAATCTCAACATCACATTGTAGATGGTCAGACGATCCTGTAGAGCCAAACAGAAGGAAGACTCAAGACATGGATGCACTTAGTGCAATGAGCAGCCAAATCAATGCTCTGACCAACCTAGTAAAACAAATGGCTCAAACAAATATTCAACAAAGTGTCAACACCGCAGCAGCTGTTTCAACAAGCGCATCAGTAGCCAACCAAGGTGAGGCACCAATCTGTGGATTCTGTGGGGAAGGATATGTATGACTTTTGCCCTGGTAATCCATCATCGGTGTGTTATGTTGGAAGTCAACAACAACGAAGGAACAACCCCTACTCAAACACTTATAACCCTGGTTGGAGAAACCATCCAAATCTTTCTTGGGGTGGACAACAAAACACAAACCAAATGCAAAATCAACCAAGACCAAGTGGAACATCTGGTTTCACTCAACAAACTAGTCAACCCCCTTATCAGAAACAATACAACCAACCAATGGGAACATCAGTAGAGAACTTGCTGAAGGAGTACATTGCAAAGAATGATGCAACTATGCAGAGTCAGCAAGGAACACTGAGAAGCTTAGAAAATCAAATAGGGCAGTTGGTAAACGAGCTGGAAAATAGGCCCCAAGGCAGATTGCCTGCAGACTCTGAAACACCAAGAAGGGATGGTAAGGAACAAGTTCAAGCAATTGAACTTCGAAGTGGAAGGCCGTTGGTGATCAACAACAGAGAAGCACCAAAGCGAGTAGAGAATGAAGAGTCTAGTGCTCCACTGGATTCTCTGCCCAACCTTGATCAATTACAAACCAACACAACGAGGGTGAGGCTAGAACCTATCATTGAGGAACCAGAAGAAATTCCTAGACCTCCCCCTGTCATTAGGCAACCTGACTTGCCTACATATGTGCCACCACCTCCATTCCCTAGACGACTAAAAAAGAAACAAGAGCAGGAAGCTCATTTTCACAAGTTCTTGGAAATATTGAAACGAGTGCATGTTAATATTCCATTCGTGAAAGTTTTGCAATCTATGCAATCTTATGTTAAATTCGTCAAAGACATTATTACTAATAAAAAAGTTATTGGTGAGTTTGAAACGGTCAATCTCACTGAGGAGTGTAGTGCCATCCTCCAAAATAAGCTACCAAAGAAGGGGAAGGATCCTGGTTCCTTCACCTTACTAGTAGAATTAGGAGGCAAGCACGTGGGCAGAGCCTTGTGTGATCTGGGAGCCAACATCAATCTCATGCCCTTGTCACTATTCCAACAGCTTGGGATAGGGGAAGCACGACCCACCACTGTCACCTTCCAACTTGCAGACAGATCCATCGCATACCCTGAGGGTAAGATTGAGGATATACTTGTCAAGGTTGACAAATTTATTTTTCTTGCAGACTTTATAATCTTGGACTACGAGGCAGATAAAGAGGTACCAATCCTATTGGGCAGACCGTTCTTAGCCACTGGTAGGGCTCTAATTGATGTCTAGAAAGGTGAACTCACCATGAGAGTTCATGATGAGGAGGTTCAGTTCAGTGTGTTTAAAGCTTTAAGGTACCCCTCTGATCTTGAATCCTTTGCAACTATAGATATAGTAGACTCTTTAATGGAAGAACAACTTGAGCATGAATTGTTAATTAAGCATGCTACTAGTTATGCACAAGTAGATGTAGATGATTTAAATGTTTCTGAATTGATGGATGTATCTGTGGATAACACTCAGCATGTCTGCATGACTAATGAATTGTCTGAAAGAACCACAACTCCTTTGATGCCATCAATTGAACAACCACCTTTACTTGAACTGAAACCATTGCCTGAACACCTTAAATATGCATATCTAGGAGAGAAAGATACCTTGCCTGTTATTATTTCGTCCAAACTAAGTAAACAGCATGAAATTGCGTTAATATTGATGCTCAAGCAACATAAAAAAGCTATTGCTTGGACGATTGCTGATATTAGGGGTATAAGTCCTTCCTACTGCATGCATAAAATATTGTTGGAAGAGGAACATACACCTAGAGTATATCACCAACGTAGGTTGAACCCCTCCATGAATGAGGTAGTTAAAAAAGAAATTATTAAATGGTTAGATGCAGGTGTGATCTTTCCAATAGCCAATAGTCAATGGGTTAGTCCTATTCAATGTGTACCTAAGAAGGGTGGTATGACTGTAGTAGTCAATGAGAATAACGAATTAATACCAACTAGAACTGTTACAGGATGGAGAGTCTGTATGGACTATAGAAAACTTAACAAAGAAACCAAAAAAGACCATTTTCCTTTACCCTTTATAGACCAGATGCTAGATAGGATAGCTGGCCGAGCCTTTTACTTCTTTTTAGATGGTTACTCAGGATATAACCAAATCACCATAGACCCTGAGGATCAAGAGAAAACAACCTTTACATGTCCCTTTGGAACATTTGCTTTTTGTAGAATGCCATTTGGCCTATGCAATGCACCAGCAACATTCCAAATATGCATGTTGGCTATCTTCTCTGACCTAGATGAGTCTATAATAGAAATATTTATGGATGACTTCTCAGTCTTTGGTGACTCCTTTGACCAATGCCTAGAACATCTAGTACAAGTTCTAACTAGGTGTGAAGAAACCAACCTAGTCCTAGATTGGGGAAAATGCCACTTTATGGTAGAAGAAGGAATAGTATTAGGACATAGAGTGTCCAAAGCAAGAGTAGAGGTCGATAGGGCCAAAATAGAAATCATTGAAAAGTTAGTAGAACCTAAAAACGTCAAAGCTATAAGAATTTTTTTAGGACATGCAGGATTTTATAGGAGATTTATAAAAGACTTTTCAAAAATCTCTAAGCCCCTGTGTGAGCTTCTAGAACTGAATAACACTTTTGTCTTCTCAAATGAATGTCTAATATCATGGAAAAAAACGTAAGGATGCCTTAGTCAAAGCACCAATTATAGTAGGCCCAAATTGGGATTTACCTTTTGAACTAAGGTGTGATGCTAGTGACTATGCAATTGGGGCTATGCTGGGACAAAAGATAGGTAAACTAACACACCTTGTATATTATGCAAGTAAAACTTTAAATGAAGCACAATGTAACTACACTACCACAGAGAAAGAAATGTTAGCGGTAGTGTTTGCATGTGAAAAGTTTAGGCCTTATATTGTAGGAAATAAAACGATTGTTTACACTGATCACTCTGCAATAAAATATTTAATGAGGAAGACTGATGGTAAGCATCGTCTGATTAGATGGGTGTTATTATTGCAAGACTTTGACTTAGAGATTAGAGATAAAAAAAGGAAGTGAAAATTTAATTGCTGATCATTTATCTATATTGCAGAGTCATTGCGGAAAAATTGCGGAGCCCGCAATGACTGACTCCTTTATTGATGAACATGTCTTTGTGTTAGTGCATTGTGATGACAATGATGAACCTTGGTTTGCGGATATTGCTAACTTTCTTGCCTCACAGGTGTTACCATCTTTCAGAGGGGGGCAAGAGAAGAAGAGGTTCTTACACGAGGCTAGGAAGTACATATGGGACGATCCAACACTTTACAAAAGTTGTGCGGATGGATTGCTTAGGAAGTGTGTGTCAGCTGCTGAATCAAAGTCAGTCTTGCAGCATTGTCATACAGCTTCTTATGGTGGACACTTTGTTGATCAAAGGACGGCTGCAAAGGTGTTCCAAAGTGGCTACTTTTGGCCCACGATCTTCAAGGATGCACACGACTATGCACACAGCTGCAATGAGTGTCAACGTACAGGTAACCTTAGTAGAAAAGATGAGATGCCTCTCACCTATATCTTAGAGTTGGAACTCTTTGATGTGTGGGGCATTGACTTCATGGGACCATTCCCTCCATCTGCTGGTAATCTTTACATTCCAGTAGTTGTAGATTATGTTTCCAAATGGGTAGAAGCAATTGCATGTCCTTTAAATGATGCCAAAACAGTTGTTAATTTCTAAATAGGCACATTTTTACACGATTTGGCACACCACGTGCCATCATAAGTGATGAAGGAACCCACTTTATAAACAAAGCTATGGAAAAAGTGTTAGCTAAATATAATGTTAGACATAGAGTAGCAACACCTTATCATCCACACTCGAATGGACAAGCTGAAATATCCAATAGAGAGATGAAGAATATTTTAGAAAAAATTGTAAAACCGAGTAAAAATGATTGGTCTTTCAAGCTTGATGATGCACTGTGGGTCTATAGGACTGCATATAAGACACCACTAGGGATGTCTCCTTATAGGTTAGTGTATGGAAAAGCATGCCACTTACCCCTTGAATTAGAAAACAAAGCATTTTGGGCCTTGAAAGAATTGAATTTTTGCGTAACTGATGCGGGATCATTGCGATCTCTGCAATTGCATGAGTTGGATGAAATAAGACATATGTCATATGAAAATGCGAAGATGTATAAGGAGAAGACTAAAATTTGGCATGATAGTAGACTTAGGATTAAAGACTTCAAAAAGGGCCAGCATGTTCTATTGTTTAACTCACGACTTAGATTATTTCCGGGCAAACATAAGTCTCGTTGGTCAGGTCCTTTTGTTATCACTAATGTATTTGTTCATGGTGCGGTTGAAATTCGAAATCTGAATCAAGGTCAGTCGTTCATGGTAAATGGTGCTAGATTGAAGCACTACTATGAGGAAGGAGATGTGAAGACACTCTCAGCCTTCCTCCTATCCGAAGCTTAAGAGCAAAGAAAGAAAGGATGAGCAAGGGCGTAATGGAAATATCTCTATGCTCAATCATCAGAGGAATATGGAATAGATAGTCTTTCATTATTGTTTTTCTTTTAAATTGTTACAGTATTATTATTTCTAGCTTTAATTAAGTTTGTTTTTATTGATTAGGAACGTTGTAACTGGAGATTTTTAAACGGCAAGGAAGGGAGTAAACCACGAGGCAAGGGAAGTTGAGGAAGAGATCTTGCAAAAATCGAAGATTTAGTTGCTAGAATCTTGCAACAAATATCAATCAAGGATGAAATCCCAACGACTATATCTTCAAGGATTTGCGAAAAAATTGCGAAATAATTGCGGCGTCCGCAATAATGTAACCGTTGGGGCAACAACCGAGTATATATAGGACGAGTTGGGGATCATCCCCATTTACGATCCTCAAACCCTTGGATTCCAAAACAACCAGCTCTCTCCTTCCTCTGAAAATTCCAAAGTTCAACTCCAAGAAATGGCCATGGTGTCCATGAGATCTGATCGATCCACACCCAAGAAAACATCCCCAATCACGGAGGATGCTGAGTTGGTGAGAGATGCGCTGCTGTCCTTTGCGAACGCTGAAGCTGTGAAACCTTCGAGACCGCCGAAGCTCCCTGTGAGGAGGAAGTGGAAGGTGGCCACAACTGAGGCTGCAACCAGCGCTGATCCAACACAATCCCCTAGAAAGAAATGGAAGATTACTGAGGAAGATCCAAAGAGCAAAAGTAGGAAGTCCATGAGTAAGGAAAGCGTCAACAGTGGCAGGCCTTCGTTTGAGACGGCCATGCAGAGCCTCGATTCCCCTTAGCAGCAGTCAGAACCTGAAGTTCCATCTGAAGAACAACTATCGGCATCAGTTGGTGGTGCGGATGAAGAAGAAGAGGTGTTTTCCCCCTTCAGGGATGTCAATCTTGACAGCCCTGTGGAGAGGGAAAGCAAGGATTCAATGGAGGACATGCTGGATGAATGCCTCCAACAGATAGCTGCCAAGGCAAGGGTCAAGAAGCAAGCCCCTGTGATTTTGAGGGCCAAACGTCCAAAAGCCTCAAAGAGAGCCAAAAAGAAGAAGGTCGAAGCTGGGCCTTCCATCAAGAAAATGAAATCTGAGGCTGTTGAAGCAGCCAAGGCAAAGGACAAGGGGAAGAGAAAGATGTACCAAGAGGATGAGCCTCGAGCTGCACGGTAGGTGTCCAAGGAAGCAGAGGCTAGAGGCCTGGAATTGATGAAGAAATAACTCCTCCACGAGAGAGGGTTTCTTAATTCTGTTGCGGACCTGCCGCAATTTCTGCGCGCGGGAATTATGAACCACGGCTGGGAAGAGCTATGTAGGCCTCCAATTCAGGCCTACTCTGATATGGTGTACGACTTCTACGCCAACCTTACTCGCCCTGAAGGCTGTGCTTCAATGGTGAGGGGAGTAGTAGTTGAATTCTCAGCCGAAACAATCAACAACGTGTATGCTCTAAAGAGGCATAAAGATTCTGAATACGCAAGGATCATGGCTTCACCTTCAGAGGGTGTCCTAGAGGAAGCACTGAATATAATAGGGAAGCCTGACGCAGCATGGGCAGTCTCAAAGAATTGAAAGCACACACTTATGAGTGCAACCCTCAAGGACAAAGCAGATGTGTGGTTCTCCTTGATTCGAAGACGAATCTCCCCTGTCACACATGAGACAACCATCAATCAGGGGAGATCGCTGCTGATTTATAGGATAATGAAGGGACTCACCATCGATGTGGGTGAAGTCATAGCAGCATCAATCATCGAATACTCCAAGCAAGGTAAGGGCCAACTCTTTTTCCCCAATACCATCACTAAATTATGCTTACGCGCAGGGGTACCTGTGACGATTGAGGAGAACCAACTGGCCTATGCTGGCCACCTTGAGCCTCCAAGTGACCTGAGGGTGAGGAGAAGGGGCAACAAGGAGTTCGAGATGTATGGACTTGCTGCTGCACAGTCCTTATCAATGGCCTGCCTGATGGACTTACAACGAAAGTTAGCCCAATGGGCTGAGTATTCGCAGTCAAGGGACCAAGAGCTGGCTGAGCACCTGCGGTGCACGTTCCCCACCTTCCCTGCTGGATTGTTGAGTCCTTGGGTGCCTCCAAGTGAGAGGAATGATGAAAAAGATAAGGATGAATGAATGCCAGATTGACGACATTCGAGGGAGTATTTCTGATCCCTCTCAAAAACAAAAAAAAAATCTGCTTTTCTGTGACCTGTTACCCCACCATTATCAACTGTTTGTTCTGTTTTGAATTCTTAATTTGCCTGAGTAGAGTAGATTAGTTTAGTTTCATGTCGTATGATTAGGTAGCTTAGATAATTTTGCTATTTTTTGTAGTGTTTATGACCGAAAATCGCATGCTAGGAGCCTTGATCATAGTTAAAACTGCTCTGTTGGAATCATTGCGAATTCTTTGCGGACACCGCAATATTTTGTTAGTTTAAGCATGCTGGTGGATGACTTTCTGATGGGCTGTCTGTCTTTAAATCTCATTATTTGGCTGCATTACTGATGTCCATAGGTAGTCTGTCTTTTGTTAGTTCTAATTAACTTCATAAAATGTTGAGCATGTACCTCTGTTAAAGACCTTACCATGTTGGTTTTAATAAAACTTTTGCTTATGAGTTATCTGAACTTGGAGGGTCATTCTATCCCTAGGAGTTTTAAGTCTGTCTGGTTTTTATTTAGACTAGATGCTTCTAAGACAAGTTTGGGGGTGTGCCACCTCAGACTCTCATTGGGGACAATGAGAAGTTTAAGTTTGGGGGAGGCATCCTCTAGGCCTAGGAACACTCTTGTCTCCTTGGTAAAATAGACATTCTTCTTCTGTAAAAAAATAAAAATAAAATGAAAAAGGAAGAAAAAGAAAAGTAAAGGTTATTGTCTCTCTCTAAGGATGCTGAGTAATCAGGGCCATTTGTGTAACCCACAAGTTGCACTGCATCAAAAGGCAATTCGAAGGGAAAGACGTTACCAAAAGAAAAAGAAATAGAAAGAAAAACCAAGGAAGAAGAATGTGTGCCAACAAGCTATGGCCTAAGTGCTTAGGTGTCCTGTGAAATAGAACTCTGATCCAACATAGTGGTGCCAGGGCTTAGTTTGTTCTATGGCTACTGAACTCTGATACTCGTGTGTGCTAAGCCTGGCATGACTTTAAGGAGTCCTATGTGAGTCAAAAATAAAAACATTAGAAGCATGTACTGAGTCTGAGTTAAAACTAGGGAGAATTTGAAAGCTTAGGGATAGCTGCACAATGAGTCCAATGACATAGGTAGATAAACCATAAGGTAGGAAGTTAGTAAAAACAGAAGGTTTTAAAGGCAAGGGAAATCAGAATAGGCAGAATATGAAGCTAGTTTGAACTTAGAAGAATGTCACAGGACAGCAGTGCCTTTGATAGTAAGCCTAGGGTAGTCAGCAAGTCAGCTAGGTAGAGTTTGAAAGACAAGATTTAGCAGCCAAAGTAAGCTTTTATATTGCTCGAGGACGAGCAATAACTCAAGTTTGGGGGTGTGTTACCTCGCCAAAAGTCCATTATTTAGGGCTATATTTACCTTTAAATCATGCACATTCATCAGTGTTTTTGTTAGGAGTTAGCTTAATGTGTGCATAAATGCGAGAATTTGAGAAGTGATGCTAAAATATGACTTATTTGGAAATGGAACGAAAAAGGATGCAAAATGATGTTAAACAAGCTAAAATGTACATTGCAGGAAACTTTGCTGAAATATTGCTGAAGCCGCAATGAGGCATTGCGGCCCTCGCAAGGAAATCGCAAGGAAATAGTCTTCTAATAAACTTTTCCAGCCATCAGTCGTCCTTGTTGCGATCTTCCAGCCGCCTTAGCTTTCCACTACTGCCACGTGGAGGATTGTCGTTCAAAATGGATGGAAATCTGCGGCTGAAGGTACCTGCAGAAGCTATAAAAAGAGAAGGATGGTGAAGGGAAAAGACAGCTCAGAAGCGTGAGATCTCAGTTGCAAAGCAATCTGCAGACGACATTTCCTTCTCCCGTTTGTTGGAACGAAGAAATCAGCCCTTGGCGTCGATAATTCGAGAGGAAGAAGAGAAGATCCTTCTTCTCTTCTAATTGAATTCATCCCCAAGATCAGCTAATCTTCCCCTTCATCCGAGGCGTTTGCGACGAGGAGATCCGTGCACTTTTACAAGCTTTCTTTACTGATTTTCTCTCTATTGTTTTCATTTGCAACATTGATCTGGATCGTTACTTCTCCATCCCTTATTCTTTACTGTTTTCGAACCTTTGCACGTCTGTTTATGAAGTATTTGTATTCGGTTTTTATAGAGTAATCAATTAAGTTTCTTGAGTTCTTCATTTTGTTATCTCTTATTCATTTGTGTTTACTAAGTCATTCAAATCATGATCAATCAATCCGTCTCTTTTACTTTGGAAACCATGCGTAACTAATCTAAGAAGGGTCTGCTAAAGATGAATCTGTAGGCTAGAAACACGAGAATTCAGCATGTAGGATAGTGTGATTGCATTGAATGTATGTAAGCTTCATCTCACGGGCAATTTCGACCTGCCATCCATTTTGTCTAAAGAACTCCTAACCTCCGGAAGGGGGAAGAGTTCAGAGTCATCCACTCATGCTAGCCTTTCATGGTAACCAGAAAACGACCAAGGAATAGGCGTTTTCCTAGCACGTTCATTAGCTTGCTTGTATAAATAGGTGTTTATGTCTTACTTGGATATGAGTGAACTAAAGATCTAATGCATGTAAGACGATGCATGATATGTTAATCTACTGCTGAATGATCGTAGTTAAGTGCCTATAGAAGAGTCTTAAGTTGACCTTGCTGCTTTACTTTACATTAAGAACGTTGCTAATTTATTGTAGATCAAGTTCAAGTAAAAGCCAGAACGATCTATAGTATAATATTTATTGAGTTTTATTCAGTAAAGTTGGTGGAGCACTTTTGAAGCTAAGTCCAAAATTGAAGCTGTCGAGGCTTGCCAAAATAATATTTATAAAACGCGAATACACCGAGCTATTTGTAGCTTAGTGGTAACGGGGTCGATTCACAGGGAATTATGAAATTTAATTCAGCCTAGTCTAATTTGCTAATTCTAAAAAGTGTGCAAAAGGATGGTAAAAAGATTGTGATTTGGTTTGGGGGAAGGGAGCTCCTAGCATGCAATTCTAACGGAAAATTAAATGACGAAGTGCAAAATTAAATGGTCGTGCTTAACTTCGAGTAATGGGATTGATCGCTATGGACGTTCAGTTCATCGATACAATTAATTAGCTAATCATGCTTCATCACACAATTCATTTGGCTAATTTCTAACTCAAATGACCCAAAGATATAATTAGATATGTGCAATTCTAACTATTCTTGGCCAATAATCCATTCAAGGCAGCGACCTCTAAATTGACCATAAGCCAGTAACGGGAACATTGTGACGGTTTAATCCTAAGACTAACCTGATTTCTCTCTCGCCCTGAGCCTTACATGAAAACGTTAACTAATTCAAATCCTCAACTGTCACTTTGGGTTGAATTACCTAGCCATGCTTAAGCCCTTGCTACCTAGCGATTTGGGCAATTATACGTCCCAATCTTTAGCCCTCTATCATGCATAGGAATTAGGAAGTCAACCTAACTAAGCTATACATGCTAGAATTGATGAAGAACAAGCAAGAGATGAATAAATATACTAATTAGCTCAACATTTACAAAGGGGCAAATCTCCCCAAACATTCATAATTACAATCCCAAAACTCAAAATTAAACACTAACCTTGTTTAGCCTTCCATAGAGGATGAATAAATCAAACCCCCCATGGAAGTGTTGGGTTTTATGTCCTAAAACTCGTGGTTTGTAAACTGAATGTATATTCTATTTTACAATAAAGTTGTTATTCAGTTTTATTCAGTAAAGTTGTTATTGAATAAAGTGAATTGTTTTTACTTTTAACCTAACTCCGATAAACAAAGAACCCATGGCTATAGGTTGTATACTTGAACTTCATGTGTGACATGATTGTGGATCAAGTTCAAGTAAAAGCCAGAACGGTCTATAGTATAGGGATAAGGCTGGGTACCTTATCCTGGGGACACTATTGGACGCGATCCACTATGTATAGTACAAACGATGTGATCCGAAATCGATCATGTGGAGACATGTGAGTGAGGGCGTCCTATGCAATGAGTTTGCATAAGACTGAACCGCGAAACAAGTCGCTCTTTCTTTATAACTCCGTTTACTGTAAAAACCGACTTTTTCACATGATGACCTAGGTAACTCGATCTGAATCCTCAGCACGCTATGAACTCCTGTTTATTCGGGCTTATCCTTTGACATGTATGGGTGAGAGTGGCCTGAGATCGCCGACTCAATAAGCCTACCATCTTGGGGATAAGACCGGGTAGGTAGCTGGTAGAACGATATTTTTGAACTATCGCTTTAAATTTCAAGCTGTCGAAGCTCGCCAAAATACAATTTATAAGCCTATAACCAAGGCTTTGCAGCCAGTCGTAACAGGGTCGATCCAAGGAGAAGTTATGACCGAAATTAATATTTTAATTGAAGTTAATTAATTGATTGGGTTTTTGTAACGGGGGGATTTTTCAGCATGCAAAGTGAGCAATTAAACGCTAACGGAAGAATAAAAAGAGATAGAGAGAGACGCGTGCAATGTTTGGGATTTTTCGGGATTTAATTGTTAGACATCTTCAGCTTATCATTTAATCACAAATTCAAGGCAAACAGTTTGTAGTACACACGGACGGTTACCCGAGAAGCCCCAAGGTAACCGACTCCATAGAAATTAATTAGACCGCACAGTTCTAATTAAACATTATCTAAAATTGCATTAAGGTGATCAGCCCCAAATTTATTCTAGATAGTCACTAGCTAACCGCGACAGACATTCAAGCACGTAATCCTATTGCTAATTGATTGCCCGCAAACGCTGTATGCAATCAACAACCATCATGCATGACTCGTACTCCGGTTTAGTTTTATCAATCTGTGTTACTTAGTCGAGTAGTGAGAGGAACGGCATCGCTACTCTTTAACATTCACAAAATGGTAGAAGACTCGAGTGTCAATCGTCGAATTCTAACATATGCATAGGGTTAAGCAAGAGAGATAAATGCATACAAATCAGCCACCAAATTATGAACTAAGCATGGATTATCAAAACCAAAAGCGTCTAACAAAAATCCCTCAAATATATCCCAAACCGTTCACCCTTACCTTAGCCGTCTGTTGCGTGCTCAATGTGTTAAAATAAATAAGCAATAAGATAGAGAGAGCACTCAGAACATGCAAGCATACATGATCTTATAGCAAGTAGTAAGTATTTTTTCATTCGTTTTCCCACAGAGATTTATTATAAGCTATTCATGAAGTGTAAAGTTAAGAAAGAATGGGTGGATTTGACGGGGGAGAATTGGTTTTAAATTGTCTAAATCCTACGGAATATGTAAAGGATAGCAACATAAACAAGAGTAAGTCAAAGTTAAACTCAAAGGAAAAGAGACGAGATTAATAAACGAAGAGGAAAACAGCTAAACAGAATTGTAAACTTAGCAGAATTGCGGAAACAGCAATTCTACCGCAATTTTCCTAACAGCGAAAGTGTGTAAAATGGAGAAACAAGGGCTACTAACGACTCCTCTATAGGCATTTTCTCACGATTCTCAAGCATTGGATCAACTCTCTATGCATCAAACTCACTCAATCTCATGTATCGTCCGATTCCATGCATTAGATTCTTTAGTTTACTCATGTCCAAGTAAGGTCTTAAGCATCTTGTTAAAGCAGTAAGTTATGGTTTGTACTAGGAAAACGCCTATTCCTAGGTCATTTTCTGGCTACCTTGAAAGGCTAGCATGAGTGTATGACTCTGAACTCTTACTCCTTCCAGAGGTTAGGAGTTCTTTGGACAAAATGGATGGCCAATCGAAATTGCCCGTGGGATGAAGCTTACATACAATCAATGCTTCGAGAGCTATCCTACATGCTTGGTTCACGTTTTTTAGCCTATAGTATTGTCATTAGCATGCCCCTATGTGACTTAGTTACTCATGGATGTGGAGAGAACAGAAAGTAGAGATAAAACAGACATGCTTAGAAGAGAAATAAACTGAAAACAGCAAGGTAAGACAGTGAGTTGCAAAGATAGGAAATTGAGAAATGAAGAATTGTGCTTTAATTACTTGATTTTTTGAATGAACAAAAGAGAGACTTAAAGTGAATAACAGAAAAGACAGAACACAACGAAATGGACTGATATAGCAACTAGAAACGAAACAACAACAATACAAAGCTGGAAAATGGAAATAAAGAGTAGAAAGCAGTAAAACAAGCTCGAACGCCTCGTCGCAACCGCCTCGGCTGAAGGATGAGAAAGATCAGCCTTGTTTGGATGAATCCAATCGAGAGAGAAGACGAATCTTCTCTCCTTCCTATCAGATTATCGACTCCAAGCAGCTAAACTTCGCAAACCAACAGACGGCAGAGAAAAACAGAAGAAAAGATGGAGCTGCGAGAAGACTTCTACGCTTTCGGATGATCATTGAACCCTCGACTTTGACCCCTTTTTATAGTAATCTGCAGGTGCGTTTGGGCCAAGGAGAACCATCAATCTTCAACGTCGTACTTCAAAATGGATGGAGGAGAAAGAACGAATCCCTGAAATAACGGAAATTAACAGAAAAAGATCAGTCAACTTACGGTTTTCACTTGAAACATTGCGGTTTCAGCAATGTTTCCGCAATGCTGCCGCAATGCTTACTTTTCATTCTTTTACTTCGGTTTTCAATCCTTTTCTTTCCTTTTGTACATAAGTCCTAATTTAGCTACCTTCTTCTAATTCTCATATTTAAGCATAGGTTTAAGCTAAATCCTATCAAAAACACCTAAGAGTGGACATCTTTCTAAGATAATTAAGTCCTAAAAAGGTCACTTTTGGAGACGTAACACACCCCCAAACTTAAGGTTTTGCTCGTCCTCGAGCAGTCTAAGGACTTTCCTAGGCTGCTGTTTCACCATCTTTAACCACTTACTGACTCCCCTACATTCTTATCTATAGCAGTGCTGTCCTGTGACACACTTCTAAGTTTAAAACTATCCTCTTATCTAGCTTCTTCTGACTTCGCATGCCTAATACTCCTACTGTTTCATTAACTCCCTACAACTGATCTACTTGCTTTTGTCATATCATGCCACTATCCCTAAGGTTTCAAATTCTACCTAGCTTTACCCCAGACTCAGTACATGCTTCTAGTTTTTACTTTTGAACTACCTAGGATTCCTTAGAGTCATGCCAGTCTTAGTATTAACAGTGACAGTAGTACTTTAAGAGAACAACCTAAACCCTGGCATCACTACATTGGACATACATTCATCTCCCTAAACAACCCTACAAGCTACAACTTTGTGCTCAGCTAATTGAGGATCAGAGTTCTTTTATTCAGGACATCTAAGCCACAAAGTTGCAACTCCTAGGTATACATTCTTCTTTCCTACTTCTTCCTTTTTTCTTTCTTTCTTACTTTGGTGGAGCCTCTCCTTTGGTTGCCTTTTGATGCAATGCCACTTGTGGATTACACACTTGGCACTGATTACTCAGCAACCTAAGAGAGACTCCCCTCTTTATTATATTTTTCATTTTTTTTTTTCAGCTCATCATTTTTTGTAAAGGAGAAGAAGAATGCTTATGCTTTTAAGGGAGAGAGGAATGTTCCTAGGCCTAGGGTGGCCTCCCCCAAACTTAAACTACTCATTGTCCCCAATGAGTGTCTGAGGTGGCACACCCCCAAACTTGTCCTAGAAGCATCTAGTCTAAGGTAAAACAAAGAGAATCTAAAAGCCCTAGGCATAGACAGAACATGCTAAAAGTAATTATCACATCAGCAGAATTTTAAAAAAAACAGGCAGGCAAGGACTTAAAGCTATGCATGCTGAGCACTGTTTAGAGGTTAATTTAAACTATCAAAGGGTGTCCTATGACACTCATCCAACATGCTTTTAGATAAGCTATATAAGGTAATCATGATAGCAGCAAAAGAAAGAATTTAAACAGATCACAGCCTAGCTAAGCAATCAGTCAAAAACATGCATTTACTAATAAAAATTGCTGTATCCGCAATTATTTCGCAATAGATACAGGGCAGATATAACAGTGAGTAAGGCCCCTACGCATGCTTTTTCCAGTCATTCAAGCTTTCTAAAAATGAAACTAAACTAATCTACCTAATCAGCTATCATCAGACTACACTAAACAAAAAAAAAACTTAAAACTAAGCAACTAAAACAGATCAAAATATTAACCAAAAACAGCATAATGTACATGGTTCAACAAAAAGCAGTTAAAATTTTTTCTAAGGGAACAACAATACTCCCTTTAGTGCTTCTCAAGCCAGCACTCAAATGTCTTCCTCATCATGAGTCCCTCGTGGTCGTGGAGGCACCCATGGGGACAGTAGGTTCGTGGGAAAATCAGGGAAGATGCATCCCAGTTGGTCAGCAACTTCCTTGTCCCTTGCCTGTGCGTATGTGGCCCATTGAGCCATCCTCTTATGTAGATCCATCAGGCACGCCATGGACAGCGACTGAGCAGCAGCCAACCTATCCAGCTCGAATTCCATGTTCCCCTTCCTTCTCAGCCTCAAGCCTGTAGGCAGCTCCAAGTGGCCTGTGTAAGCCATCTGCTGTTCCATTCGCTCAATAGGGACCCCTGCACGCAAGCATAGTTTAGTAATAGTATTAGGGAAGAACAATGGGCCCTTACCCTTCTTGGCGCAGTCAGCAATGGAAGCTGCAATGACTTCGCCCACGTTGATTGTGAGACCTCGCATGATTGCATAAACCAGCAGCGATCTGCTCTGGTTGATTGTGGTCTCATGGGTCACGGGGGACAGCTTCCTCCTCACGAAGGAAAACCAGACAGCCGCCTTGGCTGTGAGGTTGGCACTCATGAGAGTGTGCCTCCCATTGCGTGACACGGTCCATGATGCTTCAGGTTGGCCAATGATCCGAATGGCCTCCTCCAAGACAGCTTCTGTAGGCTCATCAACGATCCTTGAGTAATCGGTGTGTTTCTGGCCCTTGAGGCCGTAGGCTTCGTTGATTGCCTTTGCTGAGAAGTCTACCTCGACTCCTCTGACCACAGACAGGCCCTCCTCAGAATTCCTCACATTGGCGTAGAAGTCATACACCATACTTGAGTAAGCTGGATTGGGTGGTCTGCACAACTCCTCCCAACCGTGATTCGTGATTCCTGCGCGCAAGAACTGCGGCAGGTCAGCAGGTCTGTCGAGGAATCCCTTCTCGTGCAGCAGCTTTCTTTTCCTCAGCTCAATGCCTCTAGACTCAGCGTCTGAAGACACGTACCTCACTGATTGAGGCTCATCTTCAGGGTAAATCTTGGCTTTCCCTTTGTCTTTCGGTTTGGCTGACTCAGCAGCCTCAATCTGGAGTTTCTTCAGCGATGGCTCAGCACTCTCCTTCTCTGATGAAGGCACCCTCTTGGCTTTCTTTTTCTTTGATTTCTTGGACCGTTTGGCCTTAACAATCTTGACGGCCTTCTTCTTCTTCAACCTCGCCTTGGTTGTAATCTGCTGGAGGCAAGCCCCCAGTGTCTCGTCCATAGAATCATCCTTCTGCGCAGGACTCCCAGGGCTAGCTTCCCTCAACGGAGAGAAGACCTCTTCTTCCTCAGCTTCCCCACTGCCCTGCGTCGATTCTTGGTACTCCCCATACGGGAATTCAGGGTCAGGCCGTGGAGAAGTGGGCGAAGGTGTAGTGCTTTGTGCTGCTGTAGGGGTCTGTGCAGAACTCTGCGGCGAAGGGGAAATCTCAGGGCTTCGCGCTGGTGGTGCAGATGGTGAAGAGCTCTTCTTGGCCGAATCGTGTGACACACGATCACTTTCTTGACTCTCCACAGAGGGAGTCTTTTCCTTGCTTGCTTCTTCGGCCACAACCATACTCCATTTGCGTTTCTTGGGTGTGCCTGCTGGTTCAGAGGGTCCAGCAGGTATCTCTGTGACGACCTTCCACTTCTTCTTGCGGATCGGCAGTTTGGGAAGTCGTTCAGTTCGCGCAGCATCAGCGTCTGCAAGGGCAAGAAGTGCTTCCCTCGCAGCCGTTTCAGCCTCGTCAGCCCTCTTCTTGGACGCCGACCGTTCAGCTCTTGTTAGCACCATCGTCGAACTGTGGAGATTTGGAAAGAGGAATCACAGATGAAGAGAAAAGCAGATTTCCTGAAGTTCAGATAATGGGAGAGTCGTACGGATCTTCGCGCCTCTAACGGATATAAAGAAAACAAAAAAAATCCCAACGGCTATATTTTTGCGGATTCTGCAAATCCAGCGCAATTCTAGTGACCGTTGGAGATTTTTTGCGTTTAAATGCCAATCTTTCCTCAACCGTATCTTTGATTTGGCTTGATATCTCCTCGATTTTTTTTATCTTGAATTCATCTCCTTGATTCCCTCTATCGATTCCCTGAAAAAATAATTAAAATCAACATCAAATACTTAATTAAAATCACACAAAAATATACACAAATAGTAACCGGAAAATCGCAAAAAATAAACTAAGGCATGAGCCTCATATTGACGAGCACAGCAATCACTCGTCCTCTCTCGTTCTCGTTTTCACGTTTCAGACAAAAGGAAGGCCGAGAGAGTCTTCACATCTCCTTCCTCATAGTAGTGCTTCAATCTTGCACCATTAACCATGAATGGTTGTCCTTGCTGCAGGTTCTTTATCTCGATGGCACCATGAACAAACACATTAGTAATTACAAATGGACCTGACCATCTAGACTTAAGTTTGCCTGGAAATAATTTCAATCGTGAGTTAAATAATAAGACAAGCTGGCCTTTCTTGAAGTCCTTAATCCTAAGTCTACTGTCGTGCCAAATCTTGGTCTTTTCCTTATACATTTTGGCATTTTCATAAGACATATGCCTAAGCTCATCAAGCTCATGTAATTGTAAAGACCGCAATGTTCCCGCATCAGTCACGCAGTAATTCAACTCTTTTAGGGCCCAAAATGCTTTAATTTCTAACTCGAATGGCAAGTGACAAGCTTTGCCATACACCAGTCTATAAGGAGACATACCTAGAGGTGTCTTATATGCAGTTCTATAAGCCCAAAGTGCATCCTCGAGTTTAAATGACCAGTCTTTCCTATTGGGTTTGACCACTTTTTCTAGGATGTTCTTAATCTCCCTATTTGAAATTTCAGCCTGACCATTCGAGTGTGGGTGATAAGGAGTGGCTACTCTATGTCTAATGTTATACTTAGCCAACACTCTCTCCATAGCCTTATTAATGAAATGTGTCCCTTCATCGCTAATGATAGCACGTGGTGTTCCAAACCTAGTAAAAATATGTCTATGAAGGAATCTTATGACTGTTTTGGCATCATTATTGGGACATGCTATGGCCTCTACCCACTTAGATACGTAGTCTACTGCTACCAATATGTAAAGGTTACCTGATGATGGGGGAAATGGTCCCATGAAGTCAATGCCCCACACATCAAAGAGCTCCAACTCTAAGATGTAGGTGAGAGGCATCTCATCCTTCCGACTGAGGTTACCTGTTCTTTGGCATTCATCACAGCTGTGGGCATAGTTGTGGGCATCCTTGAAGATCGTTGGCCAATAGTAGCCACTCTGGAACACCTTTGCAGCTGTCCTTTGGCGACCAAAATGTCCACCATTGGGGGCTGTATGGCAGTGCTGCAGCACAGACTTCGCCTCAGCAGCTGAAACACACTTCCTGAGCAGACCATCAACACATGTCTTGTAAAGTGTGGGATCATCCCATATGAATTTCCTTGCCTCATGAAGGAACCTCTTCTTCTCTTGGCTTCCCTTGAAAGTTGGTAGTACCTGTGATGCAAGGAAGTTAGCAATGTCAGCAAACCAAGGTTCCTCATCGTTATCACGATGAGTCAATACAAAGACATGTTCATCAATAAAAGCATCAGAAATTGCGGTTTCCGCAATTTTTTCGCAATTATGCTGCAATCTAGAAAGATGATCCGCAACCACATTTTCACACCCTTTCTTATCTCTAATGTCTAGATCAAACTCTTGCAGCAGCAAAACCCATCTAATCAACCTAGGCTTAGCATCAGCCTTTCTCATAAGGTACTTCAAGGCAGAATGGTCAGTGTACACGATTGTCCTAGTGCCTACAATGTAATTCCTAAACTTCTCACAGGCAAACACTACAGCTAGCATCTCCTTCTCAGTAGTTGTGTAATTACATTGTGCCTCATTAAGTGTCTTACTAGCATAGTATACAGGGTGTGTTAACTTGTCAATCTTCTGTCCTAACATAACCCCTACAGCATAGTCACTGGCATCACATAACATCTCAAAGGGAAGATCCCAATTAGGCCCTACTATAATAGGTGCTGTGACTAGTGCTTTCTTAAGGGTTTTCCAAGCTAGGAAACATTCTTTAGAGAAGATGAAGGGTTTGTTTAGCTCTAGAAGCTCACATAAAGGCTTGGAGATCTTAGAAAAGTCCTTAATGAACCTTCTATAGAAACCAGCATGCCCTAAGAAACTTCTAATGGCCTTAACATTTTGGGGTTCTACCAATTTCTCTATTATTTCAATTTTTGCCCTGTCAACTTCTACACCTGCCCTTGACACTCTATGACCTAAGACAATCCCTTCATCCACCATGAAGTGGCACTTTTCCCAATTTAGGACTAGGTTGGTCTCCTCACACCTAGCCAGGACTTGTCCTAGGTTCTCTAGACAGTTTGTAAATGAATCCCCAAAGACTGAGAAATCATCCATGAATATCTCTATCATGGACTCATCCAAATCAGAGAAGATTGCCAACATGCACCTTTGGAAAGTTGCCGGTGCATTGCATAAGCCAAAAGGCATTCTGCGAAAGGCAAAAGTTCCAAAAGGGCAAGTGAAGGTAGTCTTCTCTTGGTCCTTAGGCTCTACCAGCTATCCTATCTAGCATCTGGTCAATGAATGGTAGAGGGAAGTGGTCTTTTTTGGTTTCTTTATTTATTTTCCTATAATCCATGCAAACTCTCCATCCTGTGATAGTCCTTGTTGGAATCAGTTCATTGTTCTCATTGACTACCACAGTCATCCCCCCCTTCTTAGGTACACATTGTATAGGGCTCACCCACTGGCTACTAGCTATGGGGAAGATCACACCAGCATCTAACCATTTTATTATTTCCTTTTTAACTACCTCTTTCATAGAGGGGTTCAGCCTACGTTGGTGATCTACTCTAGGTGTATGCTCTTCCTCTAATATAATCTTATGCATGCAGTAAGAAGGGCTAATGCCTCTAATGTCAGCAATAGTCCATGCAATAGCCTTCCTATGTTGCTTAAGTAGTAAGATCAGTTCAACCTCATGCTTTTCACTTAATTTAGAAGAAATAATCACAGGCAAAGTATCATTACTTCCTAGATATGCATACTTGAGGTGAGTGGGGAGAGGTTTCAATTCTAATACAGGTGGATGCACAATGGATGGTTTTAATGGATTCAAAGATTTTTCAGTTAAGTCAATATTCATACAAACATGCTGAGGGTTATTTACAAGTATGTCCATTATCTCAACTATGTTTAAGTCAGTTAATTCTAATCCTACATATTCATGAGCATGCTTATGATGGAGCGCATGTAGCGCAGCGGAAGCGAGACGGATCATTGGCACTCTAATTTCATCAATTTAGCTAAATAAGAAACATGCACAAAGCTTTGAAATAAAAGGAATTAGAACACATACCTCTTGTAGTTCTAAAGACTTCTCTTCCAAAGCTCAAATCTCCTCACGAACCCTTCGAAGCTTCCCTCGAACTCCTCGAGAACCACCTCCGGTAGTCCCGCTATCCTCGGGCCGAGCAACGGAGTGGTGGGACTCCTTTATGAAACAAAAAAGTTTGGAAGAAGAAGATGGGAAGATGAAAGTGATGAGGATTTTGTGAGAAGAAGTCTAACACTTAGCTTTCTAATTTCTCAAGTAACATGAACTCTTCATGCTCATCCAACATTCAAACTCTTTGAAATTTCATCAACTTCAAACCATTTGAACTTCATCCAATTTATAGGCAATTCACATGCAACAAAGTCTTTACTTAGCATGACACCTCAAATTGGATGGATTAGTCTTCAACCAAGTGTTCCAAAATTGATGAGTTTATATGCATGTTGTTGGTGATTCACAATCCACTTCACAACTTGGATAAACCCACTCAACTTGGATAAATCCACTCAACATGGATAATTCCACTTTGACTTGGATAATCCCACTTGTAATATTTTGTCATTTAAAATTAATTCATAATTAATTTTAATAAACAAAATAAATTATAATTAATTAAACTTTTTAATTAATTAATATTATTATTTAATTCAATATCAAATATTAATTAAATAATAAGACTAATCCCGGTTTCTTAAACCGAATCATCACACATGAATCCCTATTCATGTTTTACACCGATCCCATATTTAAATCATATTTAAATATGTCCATCATTCTTCCAAAACCGAATTTCAATAAATTCAAATTCTTTTTCTCTCATATTGTTACACGGCTTAATCCGAGCTAGCCAGGAGAACCTAAAGGACCTACAGATCATGAGCTCCAACGATACGAGATTAACCGGTCAAACTCTTTAACCAAGCTAACCAACATTCGTTAACCCCCGGAGACTCCACTAAAGTCCAAGGGTTGCACTCTCCTCACCGTAGATATATTTCTGTCCTCTTGATATAACCATCATCAGTAAGTCGATCCTTCACAGGTCGTTCGTAATTACAGCTGGGTCAAAATAACCGTTTTACCCCCGTAATTACATTTTGTTCCTTAAGTCCCACTGATCCTCTAATGAACTATTGATTTGTGGTCCAACCACCAAACCGATTGGTATGTGATCTCATCACTATACCAAGTCCCTCTCGGGCCAATGAGAGGGTGGGATCCCTAGTTCAAGACCCGGAGTCAGCACTTAAGGGAACAACCTCTCTACTAATCCCTAAAGGCGGGTAGGAGTGAATTCCATCTCGCAGGACTATGTTCCCAGCTACCTACCCGGTCTTATCCCCAAGATGGTAGGCTTATTGAGTCGGCGATCTCGGGCCACTCTCACCCATACAAGTCAAAGGATAAGCCCGAATAAACAGGAGTTCATAGCGTGCTCAGGATTCAGATCGAGTTACCTAGGTCATCATATGAAAAAGTCGGTCTTTACAGTAAACGGAGTTATAAAGAAAGAGCGACTTGTTTCGCGGTTCAGTCTTATGCAAACTCATTGCATAGGACGCCCCCACTTACATGTCTCCACATGAACGATTTCGGATCACATCGTTTGTACTATACAAAGTGGGCCGCGTCCATTAGTGTCCCCAGGATAAGGTACCCAGCCTTATCCCTATACTATAGACCGTTCTGGCTATTACTTGAACTTGATCCACAATCATGTCATACATGAAGTTTAAGTATACAACCTATAGCCATGGGTTCTTTGTTTATTGGAGTTAGGTTAAAAGTAAAAACAATTCATTTTATTCAATAACAACTTTACTGAATAAATCTCAATAACAACTTTATTGCAAAATAGAATATACATTCAGTTTACAAACCACGAGTTTTAGGACATAAAACCCAACAGCTTAGTCAACAATTCATGCTCCAATTGTTCTTCCATTAATGAATCTACAATGTCCATGCTAGCACAAGATTCAGAGTCAGAAGGATACCTCAGTGCTTTAAAAACACTAAACTTAACCTCCTCGTCATGAACCCTCATAGTGAGCTCACCTTTTTGGACATCTATCAGTGCCCTACCTGTGGCTAGAAATGGTCTGCCTAACAGGATGGAGACCTCCTTGTCTGCTTCATAATCCAGGATAATGAAATCTGCAAGGAAAATAAACTTGTCAACCTTTACAAGAATATCCTCAATCTTACCTTCAGGGTATGCTATGGATCTGTCTGCTAGTTGTAAAGTGACAGTGGTTGGACGTGCTTCTCCTATTCCTAGCTGGCGGAATAGTGATAGGGGCATGAGGTTTATGCTGGCTCCCAGGTCACAAAGAGCTCTGCCCACGTGCTTGCCTCCTAGCTCTACAGGTAAGGTGAAAGAACCAGGATCCTTCTCCTTCTTGGGTAGCTTGTTCTGGAGTATGGCACTGCACTCCTCAGTGAGATTGACTGTTTCAAACTCACCAATTATTTTCTTGTTAGTTATAATATCCTTCAAAAACTTTACATAAGAAGGCATAGACTGTAAAACTTCTACAAAAGGAATATTAACATGCACTTGCTTAAGAATTTCTAGAAATTTATTAAAGTGCACTTCCTGTTCTTGTTTTTTCTTTAGCCTTCTAGGAAATGGAGGTGGTGGCACATAAGCAGGCAGTTCAGGTCGCCTTAGGATAGGTGGAGGCCTTGGAATTTCTTCTATCTCCTCTATGATTGGCTCCAGCCTTTGTCCTGATGTGCTTGTTGGTGGTGGACCTTGGTTTGGCAGAGACTCCAGTGGAGCACTAGACTCAGTGTTCTCTACTCTCTTTGGTGTGTCCTTGGTGCTGCTCACCAATGGTCTCCCACTTCTAAGTTCAATTGCTTGAACTTGCTCTTTACCATCTCTCCTTGGCACTTCAGTGTCAGCAGGAAGTCTACCTTGGGGCCTACTTTTGAGTTCATTGTCTAGTTGCCCTATTTGGTTCTCTAGGCTCCTAAGAGTAGCTTGCTGGCTCTGTAGAGTGGCATCATTCTTGGCTATGTATTCCTTAAGTAAGTTTTCTACAGAAGATCCTACAGGTTGGTTGTATGGTTTTTGATACATGGATTGGTTGTGTTGGGGAGTGAAACCAGGTGTTCCACTCGGTCTTGGTTGGTTAGGAGCTTGGTTAGCATTCTGTTGGCCACCCCATGACAGGTTTGGGTGGTTCCTCCAACCAGGGTTGTAAGTATTGGAATAGGGGTTGTTCCTAGGCTGCTGTTGGCTTCCAACATAGCAGACTGAGGCTGGATTCCCAGGGCAGTATTCATACAGGTGCCCTTCCCCACAGAATCCACAGATAAGTGTCTCACCTTGACTTGGTTGGGTGCCCATTGACATGGCTGTGGCGGTGGTGACACTTGTTTGGAGATTGGCTTGAGCCATTTGCTTGACTAGGTTGGTCAGGGCGCTTATTTGGCTACTCATGGCATTGAGTGCGTCCTTGTCTTGAGCTCTAGTTGGCTCAACTGGATCATCTGACCACCTACAGTGAGATGCTGAGATCTTCTCCAAGATCTCATAGGCTTCGTTGTAACTCTTGGACAACATGGAACCACCAGTAGATGAATTTAAGACTTGTCTAGTGCTGGGGTTGCATCCTTTGAAAAAGACCTCTATTTGGATACACCATGGGATGCCATGATGTGGACATTTGAGAAGAAGGTCCTTGAACCTTGTCCAAGCTTCGGGAAGAGACTCAGTGTCAGCTTGTTTGAACTTGATTATGTCATCACGAAAGGTAGAATTCCTATCAGGTGGGAAGTATTTGACTAGGAATTTCTCTGCTAAGTCTGTCCAATTAAGGACAGATCCAGATGGTAATGAGTTTAACCACGTTTTGGCTTTGTCCCTCAAAGAGTAAGGGAACAGATAGAGCCTCAAGGGTTCTTGGGAAACTCCAGGGATGATGAATGTATCACTGACTCCTAAGAAGTTTCTAAGATGGTTGTGGGGGTCCTCATTTTCCACTCCAAAGAATTGTCCCACAGTGGACAACATTTGGAACATCACTGGCTTTAACTCGAATGAGTTGGCAGTGATTTCAGGGCGGATTATGCTGGGGTTCAGCTCCCCAGGCATAGGTACTAGGTAAGAGAGTATGGCGCTATCCTTATCATTCGCTATTTCGATGGGATTGCGAGTGACAGGCACCGGATTTGGAACTATTCCATCCATTTCTTCTTGAGACAATTGCGGAGGAATTGCGGTTCCCGCAAGTACTTGAGGTAAAGGGGGTTGTTTAAAGAGATGTTTCTTGGCTCTATTTCTGGCCCTAAGTAATCTCTCAGGCTCAGGATTGAACTCTAGATCACTACTTGAAGGCTCACTCATAAACTAACCCGATGGTACCTGTAAAAGAAATGACACAGATCAGTTACAATAGACAATAAGCTTGGTATTTCAAACTTAACAAACTTCGTTTTCACTTAAATAAATCCCCGGCAGCGGTGCCAAAAACTTGTTGCGTGCTCAATGTGTTAAAATAAATAAGCAATAAGATAGAGAGAGCACTCAGAACATGCAAGCATACATGATCTTATAGCAAGTAGTAAGTATTTTTTCATTCGTTTTCCCACAGAGATTTATTATAAGCTATTCATGAAGTGTAAAGTTAAGAAAGAATGGGTGGATTTGACGGGGGAGAATTGGTTTTAAATTGTCTAAATCCTACGGAATATGTAAAGGATAGCAACATAAACAAGAGTAAGTCAAAGTTAAACTCAAAGGAAAAGAGACGAGATTAATAAACGAAGAAGAAAACAGCTAAACAGAATTGTAAACTTAGCAGAATTGCGGAAACAACAATTCTACCGCAATTTTCCTAACAGCGAAAGTGTGTAAAATGGAGAAACAAGGGCTACTAACGACTCCTCTATAGGCATTTTCTCACGATTCTCAAGCATTGGATCAACTCTCTATGCATCAAACTCACTCAATCTCATGTATCGTCCGATTCCATGCATTAGATTCTTTAGTTTACTCATGTCCAAGTAAGGTCTTAAGCATCTTGTTAAAGCAGTAAGTTATGGTTTGTACTAGGAAAACGCCTATTCCTAGGTCATTTTCTGGCTACCTTGAAAGGCTAGCATGAGTGTATGACTCTGAACTCTTACTCCTTCCAGAGGTTAGGAGTTCTTTGGACAAAATGGATGGCCAATCGAAATTGCCCGTGGGATGAAGCTTACATACAATCAATGCTTCGAGAGCTATCCTACATGCTTGGTTCACGTTTTTTAGCCTATAGTATTGTCATTAGCATGCCCCTATGTGACTTAGTTACTCATGGATGTGGAGAGAACAGAAAGTAGAGATAAAACAGACATGCTTAGAAGAGAAATAAACTGAAAACAGCAAGGTAAGACAGTGAGTTGCAAAGATAGGAAATTGAGAAATGAAGAATTGTGCTTTAATTACTTGATTGTTTGAATGAACAAAAGAGAGACTTAAAGTGAATAACAGAAAAGACAGAACACAACGAAATGGACTGATCTAGCTACTAGAAACGAAACAACAACAATAAAAAGCTGGAAAATGGAAATAAAGAGCAGAAAGCAGTAAAACAAGCTCGAACGCCTCGTCGCAACCGCCTCGGCTGAAGGATGAGAAAGATCAGCCTTGTTTGGATGAATCCAATCGAGAGAGAAGACGAATCTTCTCTCCTTCCTATCAGATTATCGACTCCAAACAGCTAAACTTCGCAAACCAACAGACGACAAAGAAAAACAGAAGAAAAGATGGAGCTGCGAGAAGACTTCTACGCTTTCGGATGATCATTGAACCCTCGACTTTGACCCCTTTTTAAAGTAATCTGCAGGTGCGTTTGGGCCAAGAAGAACCATCAATCTTCAACGTCGTACTTCAAAATGGATGGAGGAGAAAGAACGAATCCCTGAAATAACTGAAATTAACAGAAAAAGATCAGTCAACTTACGGTTTTCACTTGAAACATTGCGGTTTCAGCAATGTTTCCGCAATGCTGCCGCAATGCTTACTTTTCATTCTTTTACTTCGGTTTTCAATCATTTTCTTTCCTTTTGTACATAAGTCCTAATTTAGCTACCTTCTTCTAATTCTCATATTTAAGCATAGGTTTAAGCTAAATCCTATCAAAAACACCTAAGAGTGGATATCTTTCTAAGATAATTAAGTCCTAAAAAGGTCACTTTTGGAGACGTAACACCGTCCATGGAACGGGTTGTCATCACCGCTCCAAGAGAAGCCATGGAAGTTGTCATCAAACTAATACAAGATAAAAGCTCATAAACAAGGCACAAATGGCTGAGCTAAAGGGAAAATAGAGGAAAACCGAGAGGAAGAATAAGAGAAATCGCATAAAAAATGAATAATCTCCCAAAAAATTGTGCAGAAATCGTCATTTACAGCCTCTGTAATCGACGTAGCGTCGAGACGCTAGGTCAGCGTCGCGACGCTACGCCCTAAGTAATCCGCGCGCCTCGCGATGGCGTCGAGACGCTAGGGCAGCGTCTCGACGCTGGTGGTGAACGATATTTTGAATTATCGCCAATCTCAAGCTGTCGAAGCTTGCCAAAATACGATTTATAAGCCTATTCTCAATGGCTTTGCAGCTAGTGGTAACAGGGTCGATCCAAGGAGAAGTTATGGTCGAAATTACTATTAAAATTGAAATTAACTAATTAATTGGTTTTCTGTAACGGGGGGATTTTTCAGCATGCAAAGAAAGCAAGTAAACGCTAACGGAAGAATAAAAAGATAGAGAGAGACGCGTGCACGGTTTGGGGATTTTCGGGATTAATTGTTAGACAAATTCAGCTTATGATTTAATACAAAATTCATGGCAAACAGTTTATAGTCCACACGGACGACTACCCGAGAAGCCCCAAGGTAGCCGGCTCCATAGAAATTAATCAGACGACACAGTTCCGATTAAACATTATCCAAAATTGCATTAAGGTGATCAGCCCTAAATTTATTCTAGACAGTCACTAGCTAACCGCGACGAACATTCAAGCATGTAATCTAATTGCTAGCTGATTGCCCGCAAACGCTGTATGCAATGAACAACTATCATACATGACTCGATACTCCGATTTAGTTTTATCAATCCGTGTTACTTAGTCGAATAGTGAGAGGCACGGCATCGCTATTCTTTAACATTCACAACATGCTAGAAGGTTCGAGTGTCAATCGTAAAATTCTAACATATGCATAGGATTAAGCAAGAGAGACAAATGCATATAAACAACCACCAAAATGTAATCAAAGCATAGATTATCAAAACTAAAACATCTAACAAAAATCCCTCAAATGTTTCCCAAACCGTTCACCCTTACCTTAGCCGTCCATGGAACGGGTTGTCAATTCCGCTCCAAGGTAAGCCATGGAAGATACAAGAAGCAAGCTCATAAACAAGCCAACAATGGCTGAGCTAAAGGAAAAAATGGTGGAAAAATGTGATGAAGAAGAAGAAGAATCGCCTAAGAATGAAGAAGATGTCTAAAATCCGCGCAGAAAATCGTCATTTTAGCTACTGTAATCGACGTAGCGTCGAGACGCTAGGCCAGCGTCTCGACGCTGCGCCCTAAATAATCCGCACGCGCCTCGCGATGGCGTCGAGACGCTAGGGCAGCGTCTCGACGCTGGCCCGATGATTCCTTGCGCGCGCCTCCTCCGGAGCGTCTCGACGCCTCAGCAGGGTCTCGACGCCTTGGGAGCGTCGAGCTAGCGTCTCGACGCTATCAGTCGACGCTAGCTCTCGGGTTTTGACAGCGTCGAGCTAGCGTCTCGACGCTATAGCTCGACGCTAGCTCTCGGGTTTGGGGCTGGAAAAATTGCCTCTCCTAGGCAATTTTGGTCTGTTTCTTCTCGGATCGACTTGCCCTTTCCCGATGCACTCCCGGGGCGTTAAAACTCCGCTTTTAGCTCTCGAACGGGTCCAAAGGACGCACGAGCTCTTTGCCGCATTTCTCCTACAAACGAGATCAATTATATAATTAAACGCGGACTTTAGCCATAATAAGGAAGTATTTAATAGCTCCAAAATGGAGTTATCAGCTGGCCCGATAATTCCTTGCGCGCGCCTCCTCCGGAGCGTCTCGACGCCGCAGCAGGGTCTCGACGCTTCGGCAGCGTTGAGCTAGCGTCTCGACGCTATCGCTCGACGCTAGCTCTCGGGTTTGGCAGCGTCGAGCTAGCGTCTCAACGCTAGCTCTCGGGTTTGGGACTGGAAAAATTGCCTCTCTTAGGCAATTTTGGTCCGTTTCTTCTCGGATCGACTTGCCCTTTCTCGATGCACTCCCGGGGCGTTAAAACTCCACTTTTAGCTCCAAAACGGGTCCAATGGACGCACGAGCTCTTTGCCGCATTTCTCCTACAAACGAGATAAATTATACAATTAATTGCAGACTTTAGCCATAATTAGGAAGTATTTAATAGCTCCAAAATGGAGTTATCAGTAGCTGGGAACATAGTCCTGCGAGATGGAATTCACTCTTACCCGCCTTTAGGGATTAGTAGAGAGGTTGTTCCCTTAAGTGCTGACTCCGGGTCTTGAACTAGGGATGCCACCCTCTCATTGGCCCGAGAGGGACTTGGTATAGTAATGAGATTACTTACCAATCGGTTGGGTGGTTGGACCACAAACCAATAGTTCATTAGAGGATTAGTGGGACTTAAGGAACAAGATGTAATTACGAGGGTAAAAACAATTATTTTGACCCAGCTGTAATTACGAACGACCTGTGAAGGATCGACTTACTGATGATGGTTATATCAAGAGGACAGAAATATATCTACGGTGAGGAGAGTGCAACCCTTGGACTTTAGTGGAGTCTTGGTAGCGATATTATTGAACTATCGCCAATCATCGGGTTGTCGAGACCCGCCAAAATGAATTTATAAGTGCCCGAATTCACTAAACTATTTGTAGAATAGTGGCAACGGGGTCGATCCACAGGGAATTAAGGTAATTAGACTTAATCTCAATTAAATTTGCAAACAATTAAAGTAAGTAAAATAAGGGGGAATTGTTGGTTTCTAATTGACTAAGTGGGGACAAGCAAACGGTAATACTTGTGCTAACGGAGTTTTCGACTCGGGACGATCGGAATAAATTTAGCATGCCTCTTAGATCATAGGTTGATGAATATTATGGTTGAATAATTTAACGAATGCACAGCTCGTCTAAAATTAATAAATAACTCAGACATGCTCCATGGATTTAATTAGACAAAATTAATCATGCTAATCAAGCATACCGTTCGGACATTGGCGGCCAACGCTCTCCCAAGACCGAACGGTAGCAACAAGCTAACTGTGACGACTATCTAATTTGGACGCGAAATTAGTATGTCGATTTGGAATCCTAATTCGGGAAGAACGAACACCAAGAGCGCAAGGACGCCAATACGCTCAAGAAGTCATAATTCCTTGTTACTCGGTGGAAACGAGAGGCACGGCATCAAATCCTTTAACGAATGAACATGCTCAAAATCAAGGGTGCCTAGTCCTAAATCATTCAAACGTGCTCATAGATTAAGCTAAGAAGTAGAATTCAATTCAATGAAATATCCAACCTAATCAGAAAATTTAATCCTACAACCTCACCAAGAACTCACACTACATTTATTCTTTACAATCCCGAGTCAAAAACGGTAAATCTACTCACTCATGACTTGTGTGGTGTGGGACGGCTTCAAATCGAGCTTCCTAGCCCCTCCTATGGTGGAAAACAGCTGCTGGACGTCAAATCAGGCGCGGAGCTCGAGGTAGAAGATGATAATGGCGGCTAAAATCGGACGAAAACTTAAGTAATCCGTCGTAGCGTCGAGACGCTAGGGCAGCGTCTCGACGCTGCGCCCTAAATAATCCGCGCGCGCGCAGTCGGGGTGGCGTCGAGACGCTCGCACAGCGTCGAGACGCTATCGGCGTCGAGCGAGCGTCGAGACGCTATCACTCGACGCTTGCTCTCGGGTTTTTCTTCAATTCAGCGCTTCAGACTTCGGAGCGTCGAGACGCTATGGCAGCGTCTCGACGCTATCTCTCGGGTTGATGCTTGGATTTTTGCCTTCAATTTCTCCAAAGTGCTCAACCTTCATGCTTTTGCATGGATCTTCCCAGGAAGTGTTCCTAGGCCTTTAAATTGAGATATTAAGCCCCGAAAAGCGCCGAAACGCTCCCGAGGGCGAATTACCGAGAACACCTGCAATAATCACATATAAACAAGATTAAGCCAATAATAAACGTGAATTAGGGACATAATTATAGCTCCAAAATGGAGCTATCAAACACCCCCAACTTAAATCTTGCTAGTCCTCGAGCAAGGTGGAATTCTGATTAATCAAATAAAACGAGAATACATGCTAGGGACTCGATTCTCAGTATTGGAAAAGACAGGGCATTTGCATTTGAAAGAAACAGCTGCACGCATGCATGAGTTAAGAACAATTCGAAAAATTTAAAGATGCTTCCCTATTTATGCTTCGGACTTAGCTCCTCGATCTTAGATTTCAACAGGCTTAGAACAGCTCTATCTATCCTAAAACTTCGCTTTCCCCTTACTTATGGCTTAACAGAACAGTCTAAGGGCAATTCATCGTCTATGCAAGTAATATATCGCAAGGCATCTTTTCTCTCTTTTTCTTTGATCTTCATGAGCGCCTAACATGTCAATCTTACTTTCGTTTCAGCTTGCCTGCAATTTCATTGCACAGTGCATCTGACTACGGGCAAAATTCACATTTTTAAGGACTAGCGTTCACTTCTTTGTGCATCCTTTTCATGCAGTGGCGACCGTGGGTTACACGACCGCCCCTGGCTACTAAGGCAACTCAAGAAGGAGGAACGCCTCATGAGATTATTTTCTTTTTATAAACATGCATTCATTTTTCTTTTAGTCTAAAAATTATGTTAAAATTTTAAGCGCACGGATTACAAACAAGAGCGAATCTTAGCCCATCCTAAGGTTGCCTTTCGAGGTGACAACGAATTTCAAAACAAACAGAGCTACCCTAAACCCACAGATCCAAGATAGAGTGCTAACATGCGAAGCTTAAACAAATAAATAACTTGAAATTTTTTTCAAAACGGCCTTAACATATGCAATTATACTCAATTTCACAACAAACACGCATACGAAGACCTTAGCAGTACATCACAGAATTTCATAATCGGACAAGCATGCTTTCTCCATAGCTCAACAAGTTAATCAGGATTCCACAACAAAGCTCGACAATCCTTTATAAGGCACAACCCACCACCCCCAACTTTGAAATTGACAATGTCCTCATTGGACCAAATATGCACAGTCAAAACAAAAGGAAAGAAAACCTTCCCTGAATTGTGACTTAGAGGGTTGGAGAGTGCGCTTTAACCTTAGCCAATAAACCGCAAGGATGAGCCATTGTTTCACCTGAAAATTCACAACATCAGAGTAGAAATCTAAACTAATCCTAAAGACGGTAAGTAAACAAAAAGCATGTACAGTTCAAGCTCGGGTGCCTCCGAGTAGCGCAAATTTTTAGAGTCGATTGCTCGACTTTACCAAAACTCAATTTATCCTTTCTAATAATCAGGCTCTTTCAAGTAGGCATGATCGTCGAAGTCCTCTGACATTCCCTCATGAAAGGTCTTTAATCGCTGGCCATTCACCGTGTATTCTTTCTCTGTATCCAGGCTCTGAATCTTGACTGCACCATAGTGATGAACATCAGTGATAATGAAAGGACCAAGCCACCTGGAATGAAGTTTACCTGGCATGAACTTCAGGCGGGAGTTGAACAAGAGGACCTTCTGACCAACTTCGAAGTGTTTTCTGACGACTCGTCTGTCGTGGAACATTTTGGTCTTTTCCTTGTAGGTCTTCGAGTTCTCATATGCATCCAGGCGAAGCTCCTCCAGTTCTTGCAATTTGAGGAGTCTTTCTTCGCCCGCCAAGTCAAAGTCCATGTTGCACTTCTTCACGGCCCAGTAAGCTTTGTGTTCGATCTCCACGGGGAGATGACAGGCTTTACCATAAACCATCCGGTAGGGAGACATCCCTATGGGGGTTTTGTAAGCCGTACGGTAAGCCCACAAAGCGTCGTCCAGCCTGAGGCTCCAATCCTTCCTTCCTGGACTTACTGTTTTCTCGAGGATGCTCTTCACCTCTCGATTGGAAACCTCTGCTTGGCCATTGGTCTGAGGATGATACGGGGTAGAGATTTTGTGATTGACCCCATACTTCCTCATCAAGGCCTGGATCGTTTTGTTGCAGAAGTGGCTCCCCTGGTCACTTATGATGGCTCGTGGAACTCCATACCTGCTAAAAATCTTAGATTTGACAAAACTGGAAACAACATTAGCGGTATCAACTTTGGTGGCCTTAGCTTCCACCCATTTAGACACGTAGTCCACAACCAATAAGATATAGACAAAACCAAATGAAGGGGGAAAGGGTCCCATAAAATCCATACCCCAAACCTCGAAAATTTCACAAGTTAAAATGGGGTTTTGGAGCATTTCATTCCTACTAGTGATGGTCCCTTTTCTCTGACACTGATCACAAGATTTACAAAACTCATAACAGTCCTTAAACGGTGATGGCCAGAAAAACCCACAATCTAAAAATTTTCTCGCAGTCCTATTTTGCCCAAAGTGTCCCCCACATGCAAATTCATGGCAAAAAGTAAGGATGGACCTATGTTCAGACTTAGGGACACACTTCCTAATTACTTGGTCAGCGCAAAATTTCCATAAAACGGGCTCTTCCCAAACATATGTCTTGGCTTCGCTTTTCAGCTTAGCTCTTTGATTATGTGAAAAATCGAATGGGAACGTACCTGTGACCAAGTAATTGAAATGTCGGCGTACCATGGTGTCTCCACACTTACCTGGAAGAGAACTTCATCAGGGAACTCATCGTTCAGAGGTAAGTCGTCCTCGTTACGCACAATACGACTCAAGTGGTCCGCAACGGTATTTTCTGATCCTTTTCTGTCCTGAACAGAGACATCGAACTCCTGGAGTAATAATACCCATCTGAGTAGTCTAGGCTTCGAGTCTTTCTTGTTCATCAAGTATCGAACTGCTGCATGATCAGAAAAAACAATTACTTTAGATCCAAGAATATATGGCCGAAATTTATCAAGAGCGAAAACTATGGAAAGCATCTCCTTCTCTGTTGTTGTGTAACCGATCTGCGCGGAATTGAGCGTCCTAGAGGCATAATAAATCACATGGCTCTTCTTGTCTATCCTCTGGCCCAACACAGCGCCTAGGACATAATTGCTTGCGTCGCACATAATCTCGAAAGGAGTCCCCCACTGCGGTGGATGAATGATGGGTGCGTTGGTCAAGCACTTCTTCAGAACATCAAAAGCAAGCTTGCACTGCTTGTCAAAACAGAATGAGACATCTTTTTTCAGCAAGCTTGTCATCGGGGTCACTATCTTCGAGAAGTCCTTAATGAACCTGCGGTAAAAACCTGCGTGACCAAGAAAAGAACGTACTTCCCGAAGATTCGTGGGATAAGGTAAATCAGATATGACATCAATTTTAGCTTTATCAACCTCTATCCCCTTAGCAGACACAACGTGACCCAATACTATGCCCTGACTGGCCATGAAATGACACTTTTCAAAATTTAAAACAAGATTAGTTTCGATGCATCTTTCCATGACTCTAGACAAGTTAAACAGGCAATCCTTAAATGAACTTCCATATACAGTAAAATCATCCATAAAGACTTCGATGCATTTTTCTACAAATTCAGAAAATATGCTCATCATGCATCACTGGAAAGTCCCTGGAGCATTACAAAGCCCAAAGGGCATTCTCCTATATGCGTAAGTTCCGAATGGACAAGTAAAAGTAGTCTTTTCTTGGTCTTCCTGGGCTATGGGAATTTGATAAAACCCAGAAAAACCATCAAGAAAACAGAAGAATGGTTTCCCAGCTAAACGCTCCACCATTTGATCTATGAAGGGAATAGGAAAGTGGTCCTTCTTAGTAACATCATTCAGTTTTCTAAAATCAATACACATTCTCCACCCATTTTGTACTCTCTTAGGTACTAACTCCCCCTTATCATTTCTAATAACAGTTATGCCCGTCTTTTTAGGTACAACATGAATAGGGCTAACCCATTGGCTATCAGAAATGGGAAAGATAATACCTGCATCCAGGAGTTTGTGTATCTCAGACAACACTACCTCTTTCATTGCAGGGTTCAGTCTCCGTTGAGGCTCTCGGGATGGCTTTGCTCCCTCATCCAGCCGAATCTTGTGCATGCACAGCACTCGACTCAACCCGTGCAAGTCTGCTAATGTCCATCCCATGGCTCTTTTGTTCTTTTTCAGAACCTCGACCAACTCGCCTTCTTGCTCCGATGTAAGCTCCTTGGAGATAATTACCGGAAGTGTCTCCACCTCACCCGAGTACACGTACTTGAGATGACCCGGCAACTCCTTCAATTCCAACTTGGGAGCCTGCAAAAGAGATGGTAATATTTTAGTTGACTTTTCACATGTCTCTAAAGCAAAAGTAGGTTGTTCAGACAAGTCAGACAGTATAGGAACACTACTTTCACTCTCTCCAACAATTTCAGTAAAAACGAGTGGGTCATCCCCATCAACAACAGTCATGCATTCTTCTTGTTCTAAAGTATCTATCAGATCAATTTTACAGACAGAATGCACATCAGCACGTTGTTTCATGGCATCAAATACATTAAATTCGAACACATCCTCTTCATACTCAACAGACAAGGTTCCATCATGCACATTAATTTTTGTCTTAGCGGTTTTCATGAATGGTCTACCAAGTAAAACAGAAGTGGTGGATGTATTTTCTTCCATTTTTATCACATAAAAATCAGCAGGGAATATCAAATCCTTAACTTTAACCAACACATCCTCAATCAATCCTAGAGGACGAATAGAAGACCTATTAGCTAACTGGATAATTATACTAGTTTCCTGCATACCTTCTAAACCGAGGCTCTTGTAGACTGAGTATGGCATAACATTAATTGAAGCTCCTAAGTCTAGCATAGCGTGCTCGATTTCTCTATCCCCTATAGTACATGGCAAGAGGAACATACCTGGGTCCTGGCATTTGTTTGGAATACCTTGGGTTATCAGGGCAGAAACATTCTTGCTTACCACGACTCTCTCAGCACCTTTAGTCTTCCTCTTCATGGTGCACATCTCCTTTAGAAATTTGGCGTACCTTGGGATTTGCTGAATTGCATCAAGCAGCGGTATATTGATCCCAACCTTTCTCAGTGTCTCAAGAACATCCGCATCGTCGACCTCCTTAGATGGCCTTGCCAGCCTACTAGGAAAAGGAGCAACGGGAGTGTAAGACTTCATAGAAATAATAGGAGGAGTTACAACAGTTTCAGAGGGTGCTTGAGAACACTTATCTGGGGATATCTCTGAATCTTTTGGAGGACTCACGGGAGTGGTACGGGATGGTAACTCTTTACCACTTCTGAGGTTTATCGCACTAACGCTTTCCGCATTGGATTCTATCTTGCTCATTCTTTCCTTCACCTCCGAGAACTCATCTCTTAGAGATCTTATCTGCGACTTTGTCTCATTGCTAGCTTCCATGAGCGATTTGAACATGCCTTCAATGGCTTGACCTGAGACAGAAGAAACAGCCTGAGATGATTTTTCCTGCATCTAATGAACTAAACCAAATACCTGAGACACTTGTTCCTTGAGCTCTGCTATATCGGTAGACATTTTAGCGTACTCGTTCCTTCCTCCGTACTGGCGACGGTTCTCAGCCATATTAGAAATCAACTGTCTGGCTTCCGCAGGTGTTTTCTCCCAAAGGGCTCCTCCACTTGCTGCATCAAGCATCTGGCAGTCATGCGGAAGCAACCCATCATAAAAGAATTCGATAAGCGCGGCTTCTGCTATCAAATGGTTCGGGCATTTTTCACAGAGTTTAATGAACCTCTCCCAGCATTCGTGAAACGCCTCGTCCTCCTTTTGCTTAAAATGGTGGATATCTTTTTTCACGGCTCTGGCTTTTGAAGCTGGGAAATACCTTTCCAAGAATAGACTCTGCAACTTCTCCCAAGTAAAGATGGTTCCCGATGGCAAGTAATGCAACCAATCTCGAGCTTCCCCTCTCAAGGTGAATGGAAAAGCTCTCAGGTAGAGCTGATCTTCAGTAATGCCGCCTGGCTTCATCGCAGAACTTGTCATTTGAAAGGCCTTGAGATGTTTATAAAGATCCTCATCTGCTTCACCACAAAAAGAGGGCAAATGGTCAATTAAACCCGATTTAAGCACAAACTCACCTTAAATTTCCGGGTAGGAAATACAAGAGGGTTGATGACCCATAGCAAACGATGTCCACTGCCTGAGCGTTTTTTGGGCTCCAATCTCATCATCAATCTCCATTTTCTCAATAAAAATTTGGCACTTCTAGCACACTTAAACAAACAGATCAAAATTGCAAATAATAAAAGAATAAACAAAATTTTGAAAGCAAAAATCAAAAGTCTACAAATCAAATTTAAATTAGGCCGAATTACACTTGATTCCCCGGCAACGGCGCCAATTTTGGTAGCTATATTATTGAACTATCGCCAATCATCGGGTTGTCGAGACCCGCAAAAATGAATTTATAAGTGCCCGAATTCACTAAACTATTTGTAGAATAGTGGCGACGGGGTCGATCCACAGGGAATTAAGGTAATTAGACTTAATCTCAATTAAATTTGCAAACAATTAAAGTAAGTAAAATAAGGGGGAATTGTTGGTTTCTAATTGACTAAGTGGGGACAAGCAAACGGTAATACTTGTGCTAACAGAGTTTTCGACTCGGGACGATCGGAATAAATTTAGCATGCCTCTTAGATCATAGGTTGATGAATATTATGGTTGAATAATTTAACGAATGCACAGCTCGTCTAAAATTAATAAATAACTCAGAAATGCTCCATGGATTTAATTAGACAAAATTAATCATGCTAATCAAGCATACCGTTCGGACATTGGCGGCCAACGCTCTCCCAAGACCGAACGGTAGCAACAAGCTAACTGTGACGACTATCTAATTTGGACACAAAATTAGTATGTCGATTTGGAATCCTAATTCGGGAAGAACGAACACCAAGAGCGCAAGGACGCCAATACGCTCAAGAAGTCATAATTCCTTGTTACTCGGCGGAAACGAGAGGCACGGCATCAAATCCTTTAACGAATGAACATGCTCAAAATCAAGGGTGCCTAGTCCTAAATCATTCAAACGTGCTCATAGATTAAGCTAAGAAGTAGAATTCAATTCAATGAAATATCCAACCAAATCAGAAAATTTAATCCTACAACCTCACCAAGAACTCACACTACATTTATTCTTTACAATCCCGAGTCAAAAACGGTAAATCTACTCACTCATGACTTGTGTGGTGTGGGACGGCTTCAAATCGAGCTTCCTAGCCCCTCCCATGGTGGAAAACAGCTGCTGGACGTCAAATCAGGCGCGGAGCTCGAGGTAGAAGATGATAATGGCGGCTAAAATCGGACAGAAACTTAAGTAATCCGTCGTAGCGTCGAGACGCTAGGGCAGCGTCTCGACGCTGCGCCCTAAATAATCCGCGTGCGCGCAGTCGGGGTGGCGTCGAGACGCTATCACTCGACGCTTGCTCTCGGGTTTTTCTTCAATTCAGCGCTTCAGACTTCGGAGCGTCGAGACGCTATGGCAGTGTCTCGACGCTGGGCAGCGTCGAGCTAGCGTCGCGACGCTGTCGCTCGACGCTAGCTCTCGGGTTGATGCTTGGATTTTTGCCTTCAATTTCTCCAAAGTGCTCAACCTTCATGCTTTTGCATGGATCTGCCCGGGAAGTGTTCCTAGGCCTTTAAATTGCGATATTAAGCCCCGAAAAGCGCCGAAACGCTCCCAAGGGCGAATTACCGAGAACACCTGCAATAATCACATATAAACAAGATTAAGCCAATAATAAACGTGAATTAGGGACATAATTATAGCTCCAAAATGGAGCTATCAAGTCTCCGGGGGTTAACGAATGTTGGTTAGCTTGGTTAAAGAGTTTGGCCGGTTAATCTCGTATCGTTGAAGCTCATGATCTGTAGGTCCTTTAGGTTCTCCTGGCTAGCTCTGATTAAGCCGTGTAACAATATGAGAGAAAAAGAATTTACTCCAAAATTCAAGACAGTATATGCTCTCCCGAAGATTTTTCACAACCGTCGAGACAATATATGCTCTCCCGACGATTTTTCAAAACCGTCGGATAAATTCAGGTTCTCTCGACGATTTTTAACAATCGTCGAGATAAAGTCCCGATCTCTGGACGGTTTTTAAAAACCGTCGAGACCATATCCGTTTCTCTCAACGGTTTTTGACGGTACTTAAAAAACCGTCGAGACAAATTATGGTTATATCGAAAGTTTGACCCAACCGTCGAGAGAACCGTCAATTTCTCTCGACGATATTTATTTCGTCGAGAGAACCGGTAGCCTCTCTCGACGGTTTTTAAAAACCGTCGATATAACCGGTACTCTATCTCGACGGTTTTAATTAACCGTCGAGAGAACTTGGTGTCTCTCTCGACGATTTTTAAAAACCGTCGAGAGAACTTGGTGTCTCTCTCGACGATTTTTAAAAACCGTCGAGAGAGAGCTTAATAACCTAACATTTCGATCTTCTTCCTCATTTTCTCCGCCTCGCCGCCGTCGCCTTCTCTCTCTCCCTCGCCCCCGTCGTCGCCTTCTCTCTCTCCCTCGCCCCCGTCGTCGCCTTCTCTCTCTCCCTCGCCCCCACTGTCGCCTTCTCTCTCTCCCTCGCTCCCGCCCTCGCCGTCGTCGCCTTCTCTCTCTCCCTCGGAGCTCCCGCCCTCGCCGCACCGCCTTCTCTCTCCCTCACTCCCGCCCCGCATCTCCATCGTCGCCGCCCCGCCGCCTCCATCCACCACCCTAGGCCACCGCCGCCTCCTCCCTCCATCGCCCTAGCCCGCCGCCGCCTCCTCCCTCGATCGCCCTAGCCCGCCGCCGCCGCCGCCTCCTCTCTCCATTGCCCTAGCCCGCCGCCGCCTGCCGCCGCTGCTTCTAGGTATTTTTTTAATTCAAACCGCCCCTAATTTTGTTTTTCAATTTTGTTATTGTATATAATTTGCATTCAATTTATGATACACAACCACCATTCGCCGGTCGCTCGCCCGCAAGACAGCAGTCGTTCCCCGCTCCACGCTACTTCAAACAGCTCGACCTTTCGCGTCTAGGTATCATTTATGCTCGCCAATTCTTTTTACTTTTGCACCTGATGATTCATGGTTTCTGAATGAGGCTAATTTATGTTACTTTTTGCTGATTTCATTGTTTCATTTGTCGTATATATGATTAAGCTAATTTGTATATATGGTTAGGCTAATTTATGTTATTTTTGTAAAGTGAATGGGCGTTATGCTGAAACTGAAATGGATATGTTTAAATTTTTATTCAATCCCTAGAGGACTTAACTATTCACGATTCACGGGTGGGTTTGAAAATTGTAGAATTAAGAATGAATAAAGATTGGATTAAACTTAGAGATAGGTTCTCTACCGAGTAGGTAGAAGGGGTTGCTCAGTTTATGGAAATGGCGAAGTCTCACGTTAATCATTTGGGGAAAACAAGATGTCCATGTAAACATTGTATGAATGCAATGTGGCAGTCTTTGGATCGGGTAGAACGACATCTATTCATAAATGGAATATCTCCCTCTTATGGTCAATGGGTATATCATGGAGGACCAAGCAACTTATCTAGGTTCGAAAATCAATCAACTAATTCAATACCCGATGAGGGACTACGTGCAACATCTTATTTTTTTGATGAAGAGAATGACATTTTGGACCTTCTGAATGACTTACAAGCCCCAAACGTAGAAACGATTGTTCACCAAGAAGATTTTGCAAACGAGATTCCCACTAATGTCCCGGAAAGTGATAGTTCAAACCGATTTGAGGATTTAATGGCTGAAGCATGTAATGAACTGTACCCTGGTTGTACATTACCTTCATTAAATTTTTTGGTGAAGTTAATGCATATTAAGGTTATTAAAAATTGGAGTAATAAATCATTGGATATGTTGTTAGAATTGTTAAAGGACGCATTTCCAATTGGTGCATGTATACCTAGTTCATTCTACGAAGCTAAGAGGAAGTTGCGTGACTTGGGGTTCGACTATCAGAACATTGATGCTTGCAAGTATGATTGCATCTTATATTGGAAAGAAAATGCCGATTTGCAAGAATGTCCAATATGTGGTGAATCTCGATATAAAGTTTCCTAGGAAGGAGGGAAGAACATTCCACACAAGATTTTACGTCACTTTCCTTTGATACCCAGATTGAAAATGATGTTTTCATCCAAGCACGTTGCTTCTGAAATGAGTTGGCATAAAGATAAGCGTGTCGATGATGGTGTGTTACGACATCCTGCTGATTGATAACTCCATTTTCGAGCTATTAAATACTACCTAAGTATAGCTAAAGTCCGCGTTTAATTTGGTTAATATATGTCGTTTGTAGGAGAAATGCGGCAAAGAGCTCGTGCGTCCGTTGGGCCCGTTCGAGTGCTTAAAGTGGAGTTTTAATGCCCCGGGAATGCGTCGGGAAAGGGGAAGTTGATCCGTGAAGAAACGGGCCAAAACCGCCTAGGAGAGGCAAAGTTCCAGCCCCCAAACCCGAGAGCCAGCGTCGAGCTATAGCGTCGAGACGCTGGCTCGACGCTGGAAAAACCCGAGAGCAAGCGTCGAGTGATAGCGTCGAGACGCTAGCTCGACGCTGCCTGGCGTCGAGACCCTGCTTGGCGTCGAGACGCTCCGGAGGAGACGCGCGCAGGAAATTTATCGGGGCAGCGTCGCGACGCTGACCCAGCGTCGCGACGCCATCGAAGGCGCGCGCGGAAAACTTAGGGCACAGCGTCGAGACGCTGGCCTAGCGTCTCGACGCTACGACGACTGCAGCTTCTGTTTAAGACGATTTCTGCACTTTATTTTGAGAATTCTACACCATTTTTTGTGTTCTTCATCTTCTTCTTCATCTATTTTTCTCTATTTTCCTTTAAGCTCCGCCATTGTTGGCATGTTAGTGAGCTCCCCTCTCTTTGTAACACGTTGATGACGCCTTCCATGGCCGTGGTTGGAGCGGATTTGACAAACCGCGCCATGAGCGGCTAAGGTAAGGGTGAACGGTTTTGGAATAGTTTAGGGAGATTTTGTTAGCAACTTTGGTTCTGATAATTTACGCTTTGATTATGCATATTGGTTTCTGTTTATTAACATTTATCTATCTTGCTTAATCCAACGCGCATGTTAGATTTCGACGATTGACACTCGAGTCATCTTGCATGTTGTGTATGTTAAAGAGTAGCGATGTCGTGCCTCTCACTACTCGACTAAGTAACACAGGTAGATAAAACTAAATCGGAGTATCGAGTCGTGTAGGATAGTTGTTGATTGCATACAGCGTTTGCGGGCAATCTACTAGCAATTAGAATTCACGCTTGAATGTTCGTCGCGGTTAGCTAGTGACTGTCTAGATTTATCTTAGGGCTGATCACCTTAATGTAATTTTGGATAACGTATAATTGGAACTGTGTGGTCTGATTAAAATCCATGGAGTCGGCTAAATTGGGGCTTCTCTGGTAGTCGTCCGTGTGCATAATAAACTGAATACCATGAATTTAGCATTAAATGATGAACCGAAATTGTCTAGCAATTAATCCCGAAACTCCCAAACCGTGCACGCGTTTTCTACTTGTTATTCTTTCTTCCGTTAGCATTTTATCAATCTTTCCTTGCATGCTAAAATCCCCCCGTTACGAAAATCAATCAATCAATTCCAATTTCATTAGTAATTTCAATCTACCTACTCCTTGGATCGACCCTGTTACCACTGGCTGCAAAGCCTTGGTTATAGGCTTTATAAATTGTATTTTGGCAAGCCTCGACAGCTTGAGTTTATAGCTATAGTTCAAAAATATCGTTACCAAAATTGGCGTCGTTGCCGGGGAGTAGGCAATTTGATTAAAATTATGATTGAAGTTTGAATTTAATTGGTTGATGGTTGGCTGAAAATTTTTCTGTTTGTATCTTGTATGTTTGAATTTTTGTTTGTGTATGACCCGTTCCTCTGAGGTTAGTGGATTGCAGTTTATCCCAGAAATCGACAGAGAGGAGCGGCGGTTAAGGAGAGAAGCCCGTGAGGGGCAGAGACCGGTTGAAGAAGAAGAAGGCAATCCCTTCTTGTTTGAGGAGATGGCACAAGGTGATGCGCCTCAGACGCTAAAGCAACTGGCAGCGCCAGACCTGAACCTGCAGCCTTTGTGCATAAACTACCCCGTGCTAGCAGGTAACTTCGAATTAAAGTCAGGTTTAATTCACCAGTTACCTTCTTTTCATGGCAATGCAGGTGAGGACGTGAACAAACACCTGATGGAATTCCATTGCGTCTGCGCGGGGATGAAGCCCGCTAGAGTCACGGAGGAGCAGTTGAACATGAGGGCATTCCCTTTCACGCTCAAGGACAAGGCCAAGCATTGGCTATATTACCTGCCCTCCGGATCGATCACCACGTGGCAGGACATGAAGCGGGTATTCTTGGAAAAATACTTTCCCGCATCCTTGGCCACGACACTGCGGAAGAGGATTTATGGGATCACCCAGGATGTTGGTGAGTCCCTGCACGAATACTGGGAGCGATTTGGGCGCCTGTGCGCCAGCTTCCCACATCATCAGATTGCCGACCAACTGCTTATACAGTACTTTTATGAGGGGATGGCGCCCCATGACCGGAAAATGATTGATGCAGCGAGTGGCGGGGCCTTGATCGACAAGACCCCGGTTGAGGCCAAACAGTTGATAGCGAACATGGCAACCAACTCGCAGCAGTTTGGTATTCGGGGGCAACGACAAGTCCACAGCGTGGCTCAGAGCCACGAGATGACTAAAATGAGGGCCCAAGTGGCCGAGATAGGAAATATGTTGAAAAAGATCGTTGGAGGAACCCGCGAGGCGGAGGAGGTCAATGGGATCGGGGGGTACGTGTTACGTCTCCAAAAGTGACCTTTTTAGGACTTATTTAGCTTAGAAAGATGTACACTCTTAGGTGTTTTTGATAGGATTTAGCTTAAACCTATGCTTATATATGAGATTTAGAAGAAGGTAGCTAAATTAGAACTTGTATGCAAAAGGAAAGAAATGGATTTAAAACCGAAGTTAAAAGAAGGAAAAATGTGCATTGCGACAGCATTGCGGAAACATTGCTGAAACCGCAATGTTTCAAGTGAAAACCGTAAGTTGACTGATCTGTTTCTGTTAATTTCCGTTCTTAACAACACACTTCACGAGTAGCTCATAATAAATCTCTGTGGGAAAACGAATGAAAAAATACTTACTACTTGCTATAAGATCATGTATGCTTGCATGTTCTGAGTGCTCTCTCTCTCTTATTACTTATTTATTTTAACACATTGAGCACGCAACAAGTTTTTGGCGCCGCTGCCGGGGATTTATTTTAGTGAAAACGAAGTTTGTTAAGTTTGAAACACCAAGTTTATTGTCTATTGAAGCTGATCTGTTTCATTTCTTTTGCAGGTACTAGTTGGGTTACTTTATGAGTGAGCCTTCAAGTAGTGATCTAGAGTTCAATCCTGAGCCTGAGAGATTACTTCGGGCCAGAAATAGAGCCAAGAAACGTCTCTTTAACCAACCCTCTTTACCTCAAATCATTGCTGAAACCGCAGAGTCTCCGCAATCTTCGGAAGAAGAAATGGAAAGGATAGTTCCAAATCCGGTACCTGTCACTCGCAATCCCATCGAAATAGCGAATGACAAGAATAGTGCCATTCTCTCATACTTAGTTCCTATGCCTGGGGAGCTGAACCCCAGCATAATCCGCCCTGAGATCACTGCCAACTCATTCGAGTTAAAGCCAGTGATGTTCCAAATGTTGTCCACTGTGGGACAATTCTTTGGAGTGGAAAATGAGGACCCCCACAACCATCTTAGAAACTTCTTAGGAGTCAGTGATACCTTTATCATCCCTGGAGTTTCCCAAGAAGCCTTGAGGCTATACCTTTTCCCTTACTCATTAAGGGACAAAGCAAAAACGTGGTTAAACTCATTACCCTCTGGATCAGTCCTCAATTGGACATATTTAGCAGAGAAATTCCTAGTTAAATACTTTCCACCTGATAGGAATTCTACCTTTCGTGATGACATAGTCAAGTTCAAACAAGCTGAGAATGAGTCTCTTCACGAAGCTTGGACTAGGTTCAAAGATCTTCTTCTTAAATGTCCACACCATGGCATCCCATGGTGTATCCAAATAGAGGTCTTTTTCAAAGGATGCAACCCCAGCACTAGACAAGTCTTAAATTCATCTGCTGGAGGTTCCATGTTATCCAAAAGTTATAATGAAGCTTATGAGATCTTGGAGAAGATCTCAGCATCTCACTGTAGGTGGTCAGATGATCAAATAGAGCCAAGTAGAGCTCAAGATAAGGACACACTCAATGCTATGAGTAGTCAAATAAGTGCCCTGACCAACCTAGTAAAGCAAATGGCTCAAGCAAATCTCCAAACAAGTGTCAGCACCGCCACAGCCATGTCAATGGGCACCCAACCAAGTCAAGGTGAGACACTTGTCTGTGGATTCTGTGGGGAAGGGCACCTGTATGAATACTGCCCTGGGAATCCAGCCTCAGTCTGCTACGTTGGAAGCCAGCAGCAGCCTAGGAACAACCCCTATTCTAATACTTACAACCCTGGTTGGAGGAACCACCCAAATCTGTCATGGGGTGGCCAACAAAATACTAACCAAGCTCCTAACCAACCAAGACCGAGTGGAACACCTGGTTTCACTCCCCAACATAACCAATCCATGTATCAAAAACCATACAACCAACCTGTAGGGTCTTCTGTAGAAAATTTACTCAAAGAGTACATCACCAAGAATGATGCTACTCTACAAAGCCAGCAAGCTACTCTTAGGAGCCTAGAGAACCAAATAGGGCAACTAGCCAATGAGCTCAAAAGTAGGCCCCAAGGTAGACTCCCTGCTGATACTGAAGTGCCAAGGAGAGATGGTAAAGAGCAAGTTCAAGCAATTGAACTTAGAAGTGGGAGACCATTGGTGAGCAGCACCAAGGACACACCAAAGAGAGTAGAGAACACTGAGTCTAGTGCTCCACTGGAGTCTCTGCCAAACCAAGGTCCACCATCAACTAGCACACCAGGAGCAAGGCTGGAGCCAATCATAGAGGAGATAGAAGAAATTCCAAGGCCTCCACCTATCCTGAGGCGACCTGAAGTGCCTGCATATGTGCCACCACCTCCATTTCCTCGAAGGCTTAAGAAAAAACAAGAACAGGAAGTGCACTTTAATAAATTTCTAGAAATTCTTAAGCAAGTGCATGTTAATATTCCTTTTGTAGAAGTTTTACAGTCTATGCCCTCTTATGTAAAGTTTTTGAAAGATATTATTACTAACAAGAAAATAATTAGTGAGTTTGAAACAGTAAATCTCACTGAGGAGTGCAGTGTCATACTCCAGAACAAGCTACCCAAGAAGGAGAAGGATCCTGGTTCCTTCACCTTACCTGTAGAGCTAGGAGGCAAGCACGTGGGCAGAGCTCTTTGTGACCTGGGAGCCAGCATAAACCTCATGTCCCTATCACTATTCCGCCAGCTAGGAATAGGAGAAGCACGTCCAACCACTGTCACTTTACAACTTGCAGACAGATCCATAGCCTACCCTGAGGGTAAGATTGAGGATATTCTTGTAAAGGTTGACAAGTTTATTTTCCTTGCAGATTTCATTATCCTGGATTATGAAGCAGACAAGGAGGTCCCCATCCTATTAGGCAGACCTTTTCTCGCCACAGGTAGGGCCCTGATAGATGTCCAAAAAGGTGAGCTCACAATGAGGGTTCATGATGAAGAGGTGAAATTTAGTGTATATAAAGCCTTAAGGTACCCCTCTGACTCTGAATCTTGTGCTAGCATGGACATTGTAGACTCATTGATGGAAGAACAGCTGGAGCATGTATTATTAACTAAGCATGCTAATGAATATGTACAATTAGATGTAGCTGACTTGAATGTATCTGAGATAATGGATATACCTGTAGATAAAACACAGCATGTATATATAAATAATGACTTATTTGATAGATCCTTAAATCCTTTAAAACCATCCATTGAGCATCCACCTGTCTTAGAATTGAAACCACTGCCCACTGTTGCGTGCTCAATGTGAAAAGATAAATATGCAAAAGGATAGAGAGAGCACTTAGAACATGCAAGCATACATGGTCTCACAGCAAGTAGTAAGTATATTTCATTCGTTTTTTCCACAGAGACTCATTTTTAGCTATTCGCGAAGTGTATTTGTTAAGAAAGATGGGATGAATTTGATGGGGTAAAATTGGTTTTTAATTATCTAAGTTTTACTGAATGTGTAAAGGAATATACCATAAACAAATTAAAGTTAAAATCAGGGTCAAAGAACAAGAGATGGAATCAATAAACGAAGAAGAAAACAGCTACACAGAATGCAATTTAGCAGAATTGCGAGAACCGCAATTAATCCGCAATTAAATGGCAGCGAAACTGATTAAAAGGGTGAATTAAGGGCTACTAATGACTATCCTAAAGGCAGTTTATTACGATTATCAAGCTTTGGATCAACCCTCTATACATCAAACTCACTCTATCTCAAGTATCGTCCGATTCCATGCATTAGAGACTCAAGTTTACTCGACTTCAAAGTAAGGTCTTAAGCATCTTGTTAAAACAGGAGTGTTTAGTTTGTACTAGGGAAACGCCTATTCCTAGGCCGTTTCCTGATTACCATGAAAGGCTAGCATGATTATATGACTCTGAACTCTTACTCCTTCCAGAGGTTAGGAGTTCTTTGGACAAAATGGATGGCCAATCGAAATTGCCCGTGGAATGAAGCTTACATACAATCAATGTTCGAGTGTTGAACTGACTACTTGACTCACGTTTTTTAGCCTATAGTTCTGTCATTAGCACGCCCCTAAGTGATTTTAGTTACTCATGGATATGTAGAGAACAGAAATGGTAGATAAGATAGACATGCTTAGGAGAGGAATGTGTGCAAAAGAGTAAGCCAAAACCGTAGCAGAACAAGATGGAAACTGTAAATGCAGAATTGTACTTCGATTACTTTAAGTGTTTGAATAACAAAGGAAAGCTTTAAAAGAACTGAATCCAAGGCAGACAACAACGAAATGCAGTAATTGAAATGCTAAACTAAGAACAACAACGATCAGAAATGGAAATGAGAAGAACAGAGCAGAAAAACAGTAAAGGTTTGCTAGGAAACTCCGTGGCAGTCGCCTCGAATGATGGTGATGAAAAGTCAGCCGTGCTTGGATGAATCCAATCGAGAGAGAAGAAGAATCTTCTCTCCTTCCTATCAGATTATCGACTCCAAAAGCTGAGACTCTCACTCCAACAAACGGCAAAGGAAAACAGATGGAAATGGTGGACTGCGAGAAGACTTCTGCGCTTCGAGTGATGACTGAACCTCCGACTTTGACCCCCTTTTATAGTAGTTTGCAGGTGCGTTTGGGCCAAGGAGAACCATCAGTCTTCAACGTCATATATCAGAATGGATGGAGGAGAAAGAACGAATCCCTGAAAAGTCGGATCTAAACAGAAAAATGTCAGCCAACTTACGGTTTTAACTTGAATAATTGCGGTCACCGCAATGTTTTCGCAATTCATTCGCAATGCTCATTTTTCCATTCTTTTCTTCGGTTTTCAACCCTTTTTCTACCTATTGTGCATAAGTCCTAAATTAGCTACCTTCTTCTAATTCTCATATTAAAGCATAGGTTTAGGCTAAATGCTAACAAAAACACCTAAATGTGTACATCTTCTTAAGCTAAATGGGTCCTAAATAAGTCACTTTCAGAGACTTAACACACCCCCAAACTTAAGGCTTTGCTTGTCCTCAAGCATACTAAGGACTTACTTAGGCTGCTGTTTCTTCTTCTTTAACTACTCACTAACTCCCTTATATTCTTGTCTATAGCAATGCTGTCCTGTGACACACTTCTAAGTTTAGAACTAACCTCTTGTCTAGCTTCTTCTGACTTCACCTGCCTACTATACCCACTGCTTTTGTTAACCCCCTACTACTGATCTAACTACTTTTATGATATCATGCTATTATCCCTAAGGTTTCAAATTCTACCAAGCTTTACTCTAGACTCAGTACATGCTTCTAGCTTATTTTTAATGTGTCTAGGATTCCTTAGAGTCATGCCAGTCTTAGTATTAACAGTGACAGTAGTACTTTTAGAGAACAACCTAAACCCTGGCATCACTACATTGGATCAACACTCATCTCCCTAAAACAACCCTACAAGTTACAACTTGTGTGCTTAGCTACTTTGAGGATCAGAGTTCTTTTTAAATAGGACATCTAAGCCACAAAGTTATAACTCCTAGGTATACATTCTTCTTCCCTATATTTTTCTCTTTTTTTTTTCTTAGGTGGAGCTTCTCCTTTGGTTGCCTTTTGATGCAACGCCACTTGTGGGTTACACACTTGGCACTGATTACTCAGCAACCTAAGAGAAACTCCCCCCCTTTATTCTTTTTTTCATTTTGTTCATCATTTTTTTTTTTTTTTTTTAAAAGGAGAAGAAGAATGCTTATGTTTCTAAGGGAGAGAGGAATGTTCCTAGGCCTAGGGTGGCCTCCCCCAAACTTCAACTACTCATTGTCCCCAATGAGTGTTTGAGGTGGCACACCCCCAAACTTGTCCTAGAAGCATCTAGTCTAAAGTAAAACAAAGAGAATCTAAACATCCTAGGCATAGGCAAAACATTCTAGAAGCAACTATCCCAGCAGCAGAAAATTTGAACATAACAGACAGGTTTAAGGACTTATGGTTTATGCATGCGGAGCACTATTCAGAGGCAAATTTAAACTATCAAAGGGTGTCCTATGACACTCATCCAGCATGCTTCAAGATCAGTTATATAAGGTAGTCATGCTAGCAGCAAAAGATAGAATTTAACAGATCACAGCCTAACTAAACAGACAGTCCAAAACATGCAATCAGTCACAAAAATTGCGGGAACCGCAATTATTTCGCAATTCAATCTGGGCAGATTTAACATTGATTCAGGCCCCTAGCATGCTCTTTCCCGTTACTCATGCATCCTAAAAATAAAACTAAACTATCCTACCTAATCAGCTAACATCAGACTAGACTAAGCAAAAGAAAAAACATAAAACTAAACATTAAAAACAGATCAAAAATTGAATACAAAACAGCATACTATACATGGTTCTATCAAAAAGCAGGAAAATTGTTTTGTTTTTCTTAAGGGATCAGTAATACTCCCTTTAGTGCACTTCAAACCAGCACTCAATTCTCATCATCCTCATCTGGTTGCCTTGGTCGTGGGGGCACCCATGGAGTTAGGAGGTTGGTGGGGAAGTCTGGGAAGATGCACCCCAACTGGTCTGCAACTTCTCTGTCCCTCGCCTGCGCATAGTTGGCCCATTGAGCCATTCTTCTCTGTAGGTCCATCAAGCAGGCCATGGATAGGGACTGTTCAGCAGCCAGCCTATCCAACTCAAATTCCATGTTGCCCTTTCTTCTCAGCCTTAGGTGTGCAGGCAACTCCAAATGGCCTGTGTAAGGCAGCTGCTGCTCCAAGCGCTCGGTGGGAACCCCTGCAAGCAAACACAATTTTGTTATAGTGTTGGGGAAAAATAATGGCCCCTTACCCTTTTTAGCACACTCAGCTATGGCAGCAGCGATGACTTCTCCCACGTTGATCGTGAGACCTCTCATTATAGCATAAACCAGCAGCGAACGGCTCTGGTTAATTGTAGTCTCATGGGTCACTGGGAGAGTCTTCTTCTGACGAATGAAAACCACACAGCTGCCTTAGCCGTGAGGTTGGCACTCATGAGAGTGTGCCGCCCATTGCGTGACACTGTCCAAGAGGCTTCAGGCTGGCCAATTGTGCGAATGGCCTCTTCTAGCACAGCCTCGGTCGGCTCATCTACTATCCGTGCATAATCTGTGTGCGCTTGGCCCTTGAGACCAAAGGCTTCATTGATGGCCTTGGCTGAGAAATCAACTTCCACCCCTCTGACCACAGATAGGCCCTCCTCAGGGCTGAGCACATTGGCGTAGAAATCGTACACCATGCTCGTGTAGGCTGGATTGGGAGGTCTGCAGAATTCCTCCCAGCCATGGTTGAGCACCCCTGCGCGCAGGAACTGCGGCAGGTCAGCAAGTCGATCAAGGAATCCCTTCTCGTGCAATAGGTCCCGCTTCCTGAGCTCAACACCCCTGGATTCCGCATCAGATGAGACATACCTCACTGACGGAGGTTCGTCTTCAGGGTAGAGTTTAGCCTTCCCCTTATCTGCTGGTTTGGATGATGCAGCAGCCTCCACCTTGAGGCGTTTGAGCGAAGGCTCAGCACTCTCCTTGTCCGTCGATGGCACCTTCTTGGCCTTCTTTTTCTTTGACTTCTTGGCCTTATCAATTCTGGCCTTCTTCTGTTTCTTGAGCCTGGCCTTGGTGTTGAGTTGTGGGAAGCATGCCCCCAACGTTTCTTCCATAGAATCGTCCTGCTGTGCAGGCTCGGCAGGGCTGTCTTCCCTCATAGGAGAGAAGACTTCTTCTTCCCCAGCATCTCCACTGCCTTGCGTGGACTCCTGATAATCCCCATAAGGGAATTCAGGATCAGGCCGTGGAGAATTGTGCGCTGCTGATGGTGTCGGCGCAGAACTCAGTGGCGAAGATTGCAGCTCAGGGCTCTGCGCTGCTGCAGGTGTCGGATCAGAACTCTGAGTTGCTGGAGACAGCTCAGGGCTCTGTGCAGGCGGTGACGACTCTGCGCTTGGCACTGGTTCAGACGGGAGTGGACTGCGCACAAGTGATTCAGACGGCGACGATCCTTCTTTGGCTGACTCGTGGGATGCACGATCAGGTTCTTGACTCTCCACAGAGGGAGTCTTGGCTGTGCTTGGTTCGGCAGCCGTCTTGACAGTCCACCGGCGTTTCTTTGGCGTGCCCACTGGCTCAGATGGGCCAGCAGGGATCTCCGTGACCACCCTCCACTTCTTCCTACGAATAGGAAGCTTGGACAGACGGCCAGTGCGTACAGCACCCTCATCAGCAAGGGTGAGAAGCGCTTCCCTCGCAGCCGCTTCAGCTGCGTCATCGGCCTTCTTCTTGGCTGCGGATCTTTCAGCCCTAGTGGAAACCATTGTCGAGTCTTGAAGATCTTGAGAGAAGAATCAAAGATGGAGAGAATCGCAGAAATCTTGGAGATCAAAGAATGAGAGAATCGTATCAACGAGCGCGTTCTAACGGCTATAAATAAAACGGAAAAAATCCCAACGGCTCTTTTTGCGGATCCAGCAATTTTTGCGCAATTGTAGGGATATCTTTTCATCGAAATCTCCAACTTTGCTCGTCCGTATCTTTTATTTGGCTCAACCGTTTCTCGAGTTGTAAAGCCTGATTTACTCTCCTTGATCCCCTCTTTCGATTCCTTGCAAAACCAAACAAAACAAACATTAAACACGTAATTAAAAACACATCACAAAACGTACAAACGATAAGCGAAAAAACAGTAAAAATAAACTAAGGCATTGGCCTTGACTAAACGAGCACAGTAACCACTCGTTCTCTCTCGTTTTCTTTGTCATGCTTCAGTCAAGAGGAAGGCCGAGAGAGTCTTCACATCTCCTTCCTCATAGTAGTGCTTCAACCTAGCACCGTTGACCATAAATGGCTGTCCTTGCTGCAAGTTTTTAATTTCTATGGCACCATGAACAAAGACATTAGTAATAATAAATGGACCGGACCATCTAGACTTTAGTTTGCCTGGAAATAGTTTTAATCGTGAGTTAAATAACAGTACAAGTTGGCCCTTCCTAAAGTCTTTGATCCTGAGTCTACTGTCGTGCCATATTTTTGTCTTTTCCTTGTACATTTTGGCATTCTCATAGGCCATATGCCTAAGCTCATCAAGTTCATGTAGCTGCAAAGATCTTAATGTCCCCGCATCCTTCACACAAAAATTTAGTTCTTTCATGGCCCAAAATGCCTTGTTTTCCAACTCAAGTGGCAAGTGGCAAGCCTTGCCATACACCAACCTATAGGGAGACATTCCTAGAGGTGTCTTATATGCTGTTCTATAAGCCCAAAGTGCATCCTCAAGCTTAAATGACCAGTCTTTTCTATTAGGTTTAACTACCTTTTCTAGGATGTTCTTTATCTCCCTATTGGAAATTTCAGCTTGACCATTTGAGTGTGGGTGGTAGGGAGTAGCTACCCTATGTCTGATGTTATACTTAGCCAATATTTTCTCCATAGCCTTATTAATGAAATGTGACCCCTCATCACTAATGATAGCACGAGGAGTCCCAAATCTAGTGAAAATGTGCCTATGCAAGAAGCTAGTGACTGTTTTAGCATCATTATTAGGACATGCTTTAGCTTCTACCCACTTTGACACGTAGTCTACTGCTACTAAGATGTACAGGTTACCTGATGATGGAGGGAAGGGTCCCATGAAATCAATGCCCCACACATCAAAGAGCTCCAACTCTAAGATGTAGGTGAGAGGCATCTCATCCTTACGACTGAGGTTACCTGTCCTTTGGCATTCGTCACAGTTGTGGGCGTAATTGTGGGCGTCCTTGAAGATTGTTGGCCAGTAGTAGCCACTCTGAAATACCTTAGCAGCTGTTCTTTGACCACCAAAGTGCCCACCGTAAGGAGATGAGTGACAGTGCTGCAGCACAGACTTCGCTTCAGCAGCTGAAACACACTTCCTCAACAACCCATCAGCACAGGTCCTGTAAAGTATGGGGTCATCCCAGATGAATTTCCTTGCTTCATGGAGGAACCTCTTCTTCTCTTGTCCTCCCTTGAACACTGGTAATACCTGTGATGCACGGAAGTTAGCAATGTCAGCGAACCAAGGTTCCTCATCGTTATCACGATGAGTCAAAGCAAAGATATGTTCATCTATAAAAGCATCAGTAATTGCGGGGTCCGCAATTTTTTCGCAATTGTGCTGCAATCGAGACAGGTGATCTGCAACCACGTTTTCACATCCCTTCTTGTCCCGAATGTCCAAATCGAATTCCTGCAGCAATAACACCCATCTAATCAATCTAGGCTTAGCATCAGCCTTCCTCATAAGATATTTTAAAGCAGAATGGTCAGTATATACAATGGTCCTAGTTCCTACAATATAGTTCCTAAATTTTTCACAAGCAAATACTACAGCAAGCATCTCCTTCTCTGTAGTTGTATAGTTACATTGAGCCTCATTCAAGGTTTTACTAGCATAATAGACAGGATGTGTGAGCTTGTCAATCTTCTGTCCTAACATGACTCCTACAGCATAGTCACTGGCATCACATAGCATCTCAAATGGGAGATCCCAATTTGGTCCCACTATGATTGGTGCTGTGACCAGTGCTTCTTTAAGGGTTTTCCAAGCTACTACACATTCTTTAGAGAAGATGAATGGCCTACCTAGCTCCAGTAGCTCACATAGAGGCTTGGCTATCTTAGAAAAGTCTTTGATGAACCTTCTATAGAAGCCAGCATGCCCTAAGAAACTCCTAATGGCCTTGACATTCTGGGGCTCTACCAACTTCTCTATGACCTCTATTTTTGCCCTATCCACTTCCACACCTGCCCTTGACACTCTATGTCCTAAGACAATCCCTTCATCTACCATAAAATGGCACTTTTCCCAATTTAGGACTAGGTTGGTCTCTTCACACCTAGCCAGGACTTGTCCTAGGTTCTCTAGACAGGTTTTAAATGAGTCCCCAAAGACTGAGAAGTCATCCATGAATATTTCTATTATGGACTCATCCAACTCAGAGAAGATTGCCATCATGCACCTTTGGAAAGTTGCCGGTGCATTGCATAAGCCAAAAGGCATTCTGCGGAAGGCAAACGTTCCAAAAGGGCAAGTGAAGGTGGTCTTCTCTTGATCCTTAGGGTCTATAGTGATTTGATTATAGCCCGAGTACCCATCTAAAAAACAATAGTAGGCTCTACCAGCTATTCTGTCTAGCATCTGGTCAATGAATGGTAGAGGGAAATGGTCTTTTTTAGTTTCTTTATTTAACTTTCTGTAATCCATACATACCCTCCACCCTGTGACAGTCCTTGTTGGAATCAGTTCGTTGTTCTCATTGACTACCACCGTTATTCCCCCCTTTTTAGGTACACATTGGATGGGGCTCACCCACTGGCTACTAGCTATGGGGAAAATTACTCCTGCATCTAACCACTTTATTATTTCTTTCTTCACTACCTCTTTCATAGAGGGGTTTAACCTACGCTGGTGATCTACCCTAGGTGTGTGCTCTTCCTCTAATATAATTTTGTGCATGCAATAAGAAGGGCTAATGCCTCGAATATCAGCAATAGTCCATGCTATAGCCTTCCTATGTTGCTTAAGCAGTAAAATTAAATCAACCTCATGCTGTTCACTTAGCTTAGAAGAAATAATTACAGGCAGCGTATCATTATCTCCCAGATATGCATATTTGAGGTGAGTTGGTAGTGGTTTCAGTTCTAAAACAGGTGGATGCTCAATGGAGGGCTTTAACGGATTTACAGTTCTATCAGTTAAATTTATAGTCATACATACATGCTGAGGTCTATCTACAGGCATATTCATTATGTCAGATACATTTAGATCATCTACATCTAATCCTACATATTCGTTAGCATGCTTGGTTAATAATACATGCTCTAATTGTTCTTCCATTAGTGAGTCAACAACATCAATGCTAGCACAAGACTCAGAATCAGAGGGATACCTTAAAGCTTTGTAAACACTAAATTTTACCTCTTCATCATGAACCCTCATAGTTAACTCACCTTTTTGCACGTCTATTAGTGCCCTACCTGTGGCTAGAAATGGTCTACCTAACAGGATGGGAACCTCCTTGTCTGCCTCATAGTCCAGGACAATGAAATCTGCAAGGAAAATAAATTTGTCAACTTTAACTAGAATATCCTCAATCTTACCTTCTGGATATGCAATGGATCTGTCTGCTAGTTGTAAAGTGACTGTGGTTGGACGTGCTTCTCCCATTCCCAACTGACGAAATAGGGACAGGGGCATGAGATTTATGCTGGCGCCCAGGTCACAAAGCGCTCTGCCCACATGCTTGCCTCCAAGTTCTACAGGTAGGGTGAAGGAACCAGGATCCTTCTCCTTCTTGGGCAGCTTGTTTTGGAGGATGGCACTGCACTCCTCGGTGAGGTTTACTGTTTCAAACTCACCAATTATTTTTTTGTTAGTAATAATGTCCTTCAAAAACTTTACATATGAAGGCATAGACTGTAAAACTTCTACAAAAGGAATGTTCACATGCACTTGCTTAAGTATTTCTAAGAATTTATTAAAATGAACTTCCTGTTCCTGCTTCTTCCTCAGCCTTCGAGGATATGGAGGTGGTGGCACATAAGCAGGTACGTCAGGGCGCCTTAAGATAGGTGGTGGACCTTGGCTTGGCAGAGACTCCAGTGGAGCACTAGACTCAGTGTTCTCTACTCTCTTTGGTGTGTCCTTTGTGTTGCTCACCAATGGTCTTCCACTCCTAAGTTCAATGGCTTGAACTTGTTCTTTGCCATCTCTCCTTGGTACCTCGGTATCAGCAGGGAGTCTACCTTGGGGCCTACTTTTAAGTTCGTTGGCTAACTGGCCTATCTGGTTTTCCAGGCTCCTAAGAGTAGCTTGCTGGCTCTGAAGAGTAGCATCATTCTTAGCGATATACTCCTTGAGTAGGTTTTCTACAGAAGATCCTACAGGTTGATTATAAGGTTTTTGGTACATTGACTGGTTATGTTGAGGAGTGAAACCAGGTGTTCCACTCGGTCTAGGTTGGTTAGAATTTGGATTAGTGTTTTGTTGGCCACCCCATGACAGGTTAGGGTGGTTTCTCCAACCAGGGTTATAGGTGTTGGAGTAGGGGTTATTCCTAGGCTGCTGCTGACTTCCTACATAGCAGACTGAGGATGGATTCCCAGGGCAGTATTCATAAGGGTGCCCTTCCCCACAGAATCCACAGATAGGTGCCTCGCCTTGATTTGGTTGAGTGCCCATTGACATGGCTGTGGCGGTATTGGCACTGGTTTGGAGATTGGCCTGAGCCATTTGCTTGACTAAGTTGGTCAGGGCATTTATTTGGGTGCTCATGGCGCTTAGAGCATCCTTGTCTTGAGCCCTAGTTGGCTCTACTAGATCATCCGACCACCTACAGTGAGATGCTGAGATCTTCTCCAAGATCTCATAAGCTTCGTTGTAACTCTTGGACAACATGGAACCTCCAGCAGATGAATTTAAGACTTGTCTGGTGCTGGGGTTGCATCCTTTAAAGAAAACTTCTATTTGGATACACCATGGAATGCAATGGTGTGGACATTTAATGAGAAGGTCTTTGAATCTAGTCCAAGCTTCGTGAAGAGACTCATTATCAGCTTGTTTAAACTTTATGATATCATCACGAAAGGTTGAATTCCTATCAGGTGGGAAGTATTTGACTAGGAATTTTTCTGCTAAATCTGTCCAATTGCGGACAGATCCTGAGGGCAATGAATTTAACCATGTTTTGGCTTTGTCCCTCAAAGAGTAAGGGAAAAGATATAGCCTCAGGGCCTCTTGGGAAACTCCAGGGATTAGGAATGTGTCACTAACTCCTAGGAAGTTCCTAAGGTGGTTATGGGGGTCCTCATTTTCTATTCCAAAGAATTGTCCCACAGTGGACAACATTTGGAACATCACTGGTTTTAACTCGAATGAGTGGGCAGTGATTTCAGGACGGATTATGCTGGGGTTCAGCTCCCCAGGCATAGGTACTAGATATGACAGAATGGCACTATTCTTGTCATTCGCTATTTCGATGGGGTTGCGAATGGCTTGTGCCGGATTTGGAACTAGATCGCCCATTTCTTTAGTTTCAGTTGTGGTTTGAGGTACAGGAGGTTGTTTAAAGAGACGTTTCTTTGCCTTATTCCTAGCTCGAAGTGATCTTTCAGGTTCAGGATCGAACTCTAAATTACTATGTGAACGCTCACTCATAAACTACCTTAATAGCACCTGCAAAAGAAATGAAACAGATTAGTTTCACTCAATGATAAACTTGATTTTTCAAACTTAACAACTTCGTTTTCACTTAAAATAAGTCCCCGGCAGCGGCGCCAAAAACTTGTTGCGTGCTCAATATGAAAAGATAAATATGCAAAAGGATAGAGAGAGCACTTAGAACATGCAAGCATACATGGTCTCACAGCAAGTAGTAAGTATATTTCATTCGTTTTTTCCACAGAGACTCATTTTTAGCTATTCGCGAAGTGTATTTGTTAAGAAAGATGGGATGAATTTGATGGGGTAAAATTGGTTTTTAATTATCTAAGTTTTACTGAATGTGTAAAGGAATATACCATAAACAAATTAAAGTTAAAATCGGGCTCAAAGAACAAGAGATGGAATCAATAAACGAAGAAGAAAACAGCTACACAGAATGCAATTTAGCAGAATTGCGAGAACCGCAATTAATCCGCAATTAAATGGCAGCGAAACTGATTAAAAGGGTGAATTAAGGGCTACTAATGACTATCCTAAAGGCAGTTTATTACGATTATCAAGCTTTGGATCAACTCTCTATACATCAAACTCACTCTATCTCAAGTATCGTCCGATTCCATGCATTAGAGACTCAAGTTTACTCGACTTCAAAGTAAGGTCTTAAGCATCTTGTTAAAACAGGAGTGTTTAGTTTGTACTAGGGAAACGCCTATTCCTAGGCCGTTTCCTGATTACCATGAAAGGCTAGCATGATTATATGACTCTGAACTCTTACTCCTTCCAGAGGTTAAGAGTTCTTTGGACAAAATGGATGGCCAATCGAAATTGCCCGTGGAATGAAGCTTACATACAATCAATGTTCGAGTGTTGAACTGACTACTTGACTCACGTTTTTTAGCCTATAGTTCTGTCATTAGCACGCCCCTAAGTGATTTTAGTTACTCATGGATATGTAGAGAACAGAAATGGTAGATAAGATAGACATGCTTAGGAGAGGAATGTGTGCAAAAGAGTAAGCCAAAACCGTAGCAGAACAAGATGGAAACTGTAAATGCAGAATTGTACTTCGATTACTTTAAGTGTTTGAATAACAAAGGAAAGCTTTAAAAGAACTGAATCCAAGGCAGACAACAACGAAATGCAGTAATTGAAATGCTAAACTAAGAACAACAACGATCAGAAATGGAAATGAGAAGAACAGAGCAGAAAAACAGTAAAGGTTTGCTAGGAAACTCCGTGGCAGTCGCCTCGAATGATGGTGATGAAAAGTCAGCCGTGCTTGGATGAATCCAATCGAGAGAGAAGAAGAATCTTCTCTCCTTCCTATCAGATTATCGACTCCAAAAGCTGAGACTCTCACTCCAACAAACGGCAAAGGAAAACAGATGGAAATGGTGGACTGCGAGAAGACTTCTGCGCTTCGAGTGATGACTGAACCTCCGACTTTGACCCCCTTTTATAGTAGTTTGCAGGTGCGTTTGGGCCAAGGAGAACCATCAGTCTTCAACGTCATATATCAGAATGGATGGAGGAGAAAGAACGAATCCCTGAAAAGTCGGATCTAAACAGAAAAATGTCAGCCAACTTACGGTTTTAACTTGAATAATTGCGGTCACCGCAATGTTTTCGCAATTCATTCGCAATGCTCATTTTTCCATTCTTTTCTTCGGTTTTCAACCCTTTTTCTACCTATTGTGCATAAGTCCTAAATTAGCTACCTTCTTCTAATTCTCATATTAAAGCATAGGTTTAGGCTAAATGCTAACAAAAACACCTAAATGTGTACATCTTCTTAAGCTAAATGGGTCCTAAATAAGTCACTTTCAGAGACTTAACACCCACTCACCTCAAGTATGCATACTTAGGAAGTAATGAGACCTTGCCTGTGATTATTTCTTCTAAATTAAGTGAAAAGCATGAGGTTGAATTGATTTTATTACTTAAGCAACATTGGAAGGCTATTGCATGGACTATTGCTGACATTAGAGGCATTAACCCTTCTTATTGCATGCATAAGATTATATTAGAGGAAGAGCACACACCCCGTGTAGATCACGAACGTAGGCTGAACCCCTCTATGAAAGAGGTAGTTAAAAAGGAAATAATAAAATGGTTAGATGCTGGTGTGATCTTCCCCATAGCTAGTAGTCAGTGGGTGAGCCCTATACAATGTGTACCTAAGAAGGGGGGGATGACTGTGGTAGTCAATGAGAACAATGAACTGATTCCAACTAGGACTATCACAGGATGGAGAGTTTGCATGGATTATAGGAAATTAAACAAGGAAACCAAAAAAGACCACTTCCCTCTACCATTCATTGACCAGATGTTAGATAGAATAGCTGGGAAGAGCTGTGCAGACCGCCCATCCCCGCCTACTCCAGCATGGTGTACGACTTCTATACAAATCTGACGCACCCCGAGGATGGCCTGTCCATGGTAAGGGGAATCGAGGTGGACTTCTCAGCCAAAGCGATCAATGAAGCCTATGGCCTCAAGGGGCAAAAAAATACTGACTATACGCGGATCATTGACGCTCCCACTGAGGTTGTCCTGGAGGAAGCACTGCGGATCATCGGCCAACCTGAGGCAGCTTGGACGATCTCGCGCAATGGGAAGCACACTCTGATGAGTGCGACCCTCACGGCAAAGGCAGCTGTCTGGTTCTCCTTCGTGCGCAGGCGTCTGTCACAGTGACCCACGAGACCACCATTAATCAAGGGAGGTTGCTGCTGGTATATGCGATCATGAGGGGCCTCACGATCAATGTTGGGGAGGTTACAGCAGCCTCCATAACAGACTGTGCCAAGAAAGGTAAGGGCCCTCTTTTCTTTCCAAACACCATTACTAAGTTGTGCCTTCGTGCAGGTGTGCCAATTGAGAGAATGGAGAGGCAGCTGGCCTACACGGGCCATCTGGAGCTGCCTACAGGCCTGAGGATGTGCAGGAAGGGGAACATGGAGTTTGAGCTGGATGGCTTGGCTGCAGCTCAATCCCTTTCTATGGCCTGCCTGATGGACCTTCAGAAGAAGATGGCGCAATGGGCTGAGTAAGCGCAAGCGAGGGATAAGGATGTTGCTGATCAGTTGGGCTGCATCTTTCCTGAGTTCCCCACTGACCTACTGACGCCATGGGCACCTCCAAGAGCACGGAGGGATGATGATGAGGACGTCTGAGTGCTAGTTTGAAGAGCACTCAAGGGAGTATTTCTGTTCCCTATATCAAAAGAAAAAAAAAAATCAAACTGCTTTTCGTTAAACTGTGTGAATTATGGTATTTTGAGTCGATATTTGATCTGTCTTTAGTTCTTTATTTTGGTTGTTTAGAATAGTTTAGTATAGTTAGATGGTATCTTAATAGGTAGGATGTTTTAGTTTCCTTTTTGTATAGCTGAGATGACTGGAATAGAATGCAAAAGGGGCTGCTTCCTGATATATCTGCCCTGTATATTCATTGCGAAATTATTGCGGAAACCGCAATTTTTGTTAGTTATTGCATACTTTTGACTGACTGATTAGTTAGGCTGGTTCTGTTTCAACTTTGTTCCTTTGCTGCTTTCGTGACTACCTTATATAGCCTATCTATAAGCCTGCTGGATGAGTGTCTTAAGGCACCTTTGTTAGTTTAAATTAGTCTCTTAAATTGCTCAGCATGCGTAGCTTTAAGTCCTTCCCTTACTGTTTTTAAAAAAAAAAAATTGCTGCTAAGTTATTTGCTTTAAGAATGTTCTGCTAAGTTATAGCTCTCGAATGCATTGATTGTATGTAAGCTTCATCCCACGGGCAATTTCGATTGGCCATCCATTTTGTCCAAAGAACTCCTAACCTCTGGAAGGAGTAAGAGTTCAGAGTCATACACTCATACTAGCCTCTCAAGGTAGCCAGAAAACGACCTAGGAATAGGCGTTTTCCTAGTACAAATCTTAACTTACTGTTTTAACAAGATGCTTAAGACCTTACTTGGACATGAGTAAACTAAAGAATCTAATGCATGAAATCGGAAGATACATGAGAACGAGTTAGTTTGATGTATGGTGAGTTGATCTACTGCTTGAGAATCGTAGGAAAAAGCCTATAGAGGAGTCGTTAGTAGCCCTTGTTTACACACTTTACACACATTTCGCTGTTAAGAACATTGCGGTATAATTGCTGTTTCCGCAATTCCCTTAGTTAAAAATTCTGCCTTAGCCATTTTTCTCTTCGTTTGTTTTTCTCTTCTCTTTACATTCAAGTTTAGTATTTATTTACACTTGTTCATGCTTGCATCCTCTACTTATTACTTAGTAATTAGGCACCTTAAAATCAAATCTACCCCATTTAATCCACCCATTCTCACTTAACAAAACACTTCGTAAGTAACTAAGAATAAATCTCTGTGGGAAATCGAATGAAAATACTTATTACTTGCTACAAGATCATGTATGCTTGCATGTTCTAAGTGCTCTATCCTTGCATATTTCTTTTAAACATTTGAGCACGCAACAAAGTGCTTGAGACTTTGTTTATATGCTTTCTAATTAGGACGATCTAGGAAGTGTCTTTTTGGAATCTGAGCATTTGCATAATCTAGTTTTTGCATGATGGTGTTTTGCATTTATTAGGTTCATGTCAAAAATTTTAAAATTTTTTTTGTTGCTCCCTTGCATCTATCGAGCACTTAGCAACCTCATCTTAGACTCCGTAGGCTTAGTTGATTGCATGTTGCGTTAATTCTTGTTGTCACCCCGAAAGGCACCCCTAGTGTAGCTTGTTGCATGAGAGTTAGTGGTTAATTAAGCCTAAAGAAAAAAAAAATAGAAAAGCATGATTGGTTAGAAAATTCTCCCGAGGCGTTCCTCCTTTTTAAGTTCGCACTTAAGAAGTGAACGTTAGTCCTTAAAAATGTGAAGCTTTGGCCAAAGTTTGACATGTTAGGCAACTCGGGGTGGGAAAGAAAAAGAAAATAAAAAGTTGGGTTCAAAGAACCTTAACGAAGAGTACAAAGTACTCGAGAAAAGAAAAATTTTGAGAAAATCGTTTTAGGCCTTTTAATTCATTGCTCTCTCTTATGTGATCAAGTTTAGACTGTTCTTAAATGCTAGAAGTAGGGGGAAAACGTGATGATATGTTGCATGTGGTTTTTCCGGGCTTGCGTAGGTTTAGGATAGGTTGGCTAGCACACACACACGTTAGGGAGCGATAGTTAATTTTTGATATGTTCGTAATTAAATGCATGCGCTGATTGCTTTCGTGATTATGTTTTGTTTGGATTACTAAAAAGCATCGAGGTTTGAATTAGAAGCATGTATGCATGGTCCTTTAGAGTTGAATTCTTTATTTGCCTTTGTTACGTCTCCAAAAGTGACTATTTTAGGACTTATTTGTGATAGGAAGTTGTGCATTTGTAAGTGTTTTTGGTAGGATTTAGCTTGAACTTGTGCTTATATATGAGAATTAGAAGAATGAAGCTAAATTAGGACTTATATACAAAAGGAAATAAAAAGAACCAAAAACGAAGTTAAAGGAATAAGAATTGTGCATTGCGGAAGCATTGCGCAAACATTGCTAAAACCGCAATGTTTTAAGTGAAATCTGTAAGTTGTCTAACTATTTTCTGTTTTGTTCCGACCTTTCAGGGATCCATTCTTTCTCCTGCAGCCACGTAGAAGTACGACGTTGAGAATGGATGGTTCTCCTTGGCTCAATCGTACCTGCAGAACACTATAAAAGGAGGTCAAAGTGGAAGGTTGAAACACACTCGAACAGCGTAGACTTCTCAGTTCAACGCAGCTTTCCCACTCTTTTTCTCTCTTCCGTCTGTTGGCTTGAAAGGATCAGCTGTTGGAATCGACAATCTGATAGGAAGGAGAGAACATTCATCTTCTCTTCTGATTGGAGTCATCCAAGCAAGGCTGTCTTTCTTCCTTCAGCCGAGGCGTTCGCAACAAGAAGAACACTCTCGGATTTACTGCTTTCTGCCTTAGCTTTCTGTTTTCGTTGCTGTTTGTTGTCATTTCCCTTTTCATTAGTTACTCTATTCCATTTCGTTGCTTTCGGTTTTACTTTGGTTATTCAAAGCTATCACTTGTTTAGTTCAAACGCTAGTTAATCCAAGCATAATTTCACTACTTCGCACGTTCTTCATCTCGTATGTTCACTGCTTTGAGCTTCTGTTTCGTCTTTAATCTTCTACTTAGTATGTTGTCTCCATCTATTCTCTCCAATCTATCTGCATCCATGAGTAACTAAATCACATAAGGGCATGCTAATGACAAGGCTATAGGTTAAAACACGTGAATCAAGCATGTAGGATAGCTCTCGAATGCATTGAATGTATGTAAGCTTCATCCCACGGGCAATTTCGATTGGCCATCCATTTTGTCCAAAGAACTCCTAACATCTGGAAGGAGTAAGAGTTCAGAGTCATACACTCATGCTAGCCTCTCAAGGTAGCCAGAAAATGACCTAGGAATAGGCGTTTTCCTAGTACAAATCACAACTTACTGCTTTAACAAGATGCTTAAGACCTTACTTGGACATGAGTAAACTAAAGAATCTAATGCATGAAATCGGAAGATACATGAGAATGAGTTAGTTTGATGCATGGTGAGTTGATCTACTGCTTGAGAATCGTATGAAAAATACTATAGAGGAGTCGTTAGTAGCCCTTGTTTACACACTTTACACACATTTCGCTGTTAAGAACATTGCTAACTAATTGTTGTTTCCGCAATTCCTTTAATTGAAATTTTCTCTTCGTTTGTTATTCCCTTCTCTTTACATTCAAGTTTATTGTTTCCTTGCACTTGTTTATGCTTCCATCCTTTACACATTCCTTAGTAGTTAGGCACATCAAAACCAAATCTACCTCATTTAATCCATCCAATCTCACTTAACAAAACACTTCGCTAGTAACTAAGAATAAATCTCTGTGGGAAATCGAATGAAAAAATACTTATTACTTGCTACAAGATCATGTATGCTTGCATGTTTTGAGTGCTCTACCATTGCATATTTCTTTTAAACATTGAGCACGCAACAAGTTTTTGGCGCCGCTGCCGGGGATTTAGTTTAGTGAAAACGAAGTTTGTTAAGTTAGAAACACAAATCTTAATATCTATTGGAGCTGATCTATTTTCATTTCTTTTGCAGGTACCATTGGGGTAGTTTATGAATGAGCCTTCAAGTAGCGATCAAGAGTTCAATCCTGAGCCTGAGAGATTACTTAGGGCTAGAAACAGAGCTAAGAAACGTCTCTTCAACCAACCCCTTATACCTCCAAACGTTGCTGACTCTACTGAGTCATCACAATCCCATCAAATAGAAATGGATAGAACAAACCCAAATCCAGCACCTACCATTCGCAACCCCATCGAAATAGCGAATGACAAGGATAGTGCCATTCTCTCCTACTTGGTTCCTATGCCTGGAGAGCTAAATCCAAGCATCATACGCCCTGAAATTACTGCCAACTCATTCGAGTTAAAGCCAGTAATGTTCCAAATGTTGTCCACTGTGGGACAATTCTTTGGAGTGGAAAATGAGGACCCCCACAACCATCTAAGAAACTTCCTAGGAGTTAGTGATACCTTCCTTATCCCTGGAGTTTCCCAAGAAGCTTTGAGGCTTTACCTCTTTCCTTAGTCGTTAAGAGATAAAGCCAAAACGTGGCTGAACTCATTACCTTCCAGATCAGTTGTCAATTGGACAGACCTGGCTGAGAAATTCCTAGTCAAATATTTCCCACCTGATAGGAATTCAAACTTTCGTGATGACATTATTAAATTCAAACAAGCTGAAAATGAATCACTTCACGAAGCTTGGACAAGGTTCAAGGACCTTCTGCTTAAATGTCCACACCATGGCATTCCATGGTGTATCCAAATAGAAGTCTTTTTCAAAGGATGCAACCCCAGCACAAGGCAAGTGCTGAATTCTTCAGCTGGTGGTTCCATGCTTTCTAAAAGCTATAATGAAGCCTATGAGATCCTGGAGAAGATCTCAGCATCTCACTGTAGGTGGTCAGATGATCCAGTAGAGCCAAGTAGAGCTCAAGACAAGGATGCTCTTAGTGCAATGAGCAACCAAATAAACGCCCTGACCAACCTAGTCAAACAAATGGCTCAAACCAATCTCCAATCCAGTGTCAACACCGCAGCAGCCATCTCAATGGGGGCACAAACAAGTCAAGGTGAGACACTGATCTGTGGATTCTGTGGGGAAGGGCACTTATATGAATACTGCCCTGGGAATCCAGCCTCAGTCTGCTATGTTGGAAGCCAACAGCAGCCTAGGAACAACCCCTACTCTAACACTTACAATCCTGGTTGGAGAAACCACCCAAATCTTTCTTGGGGTGGCCAACAGAATACTAACCAAAGTCAAAACCAACCAAGGCCGAGTGGAACACCTGGTTTCACTCCTCAAAATAACCAATCCATGTATCAAAAACCATACAACCAACTAATAGGGTCTTCTGTAGAAAATTTACTTAAGGAGTACATTGCAAAGAATGATGCCACTCTACAAAGTCAGCAAGCTACCCTTAGGAGCCTAGAGAACCAAATAGGGCAACTAGCCAATGAACTCAAAAGTAGGCCCCAAGGTAGACTGCCTGCTGACACTAAGGTGCCTAGAAGGGATGGTAAAGAGCAAGTTCAAGCAATTGAACTGCGAAGTGGGAGACCATTGATGAGCACCACTAGAGAAACACCAAAGAGAGTAGAGAATGAAGAGTCTAGTGCTCCACTGGATTCTCTGCCTAACCAAGGTAAACCACCAACAAGCACATCAAGGGCGAGGCTGGAACCAATCATAGAGGAACTAGAAGAAATTCCAAGCCCTCCACCTGTCCTGAGGCGACCTGAAGTGCCTACATATGTGCCACCACCTCCATTCCCTAGAAGGCTAAGAAAAAAACAAGAACAGGAAGTGCACTTTAACAAATTTTTAGAAATTCTTAAACAAGTGCATGTTAATATTCCTTTTGTAGAGGTTTTACAATCTATGCCTTCTTATGTTAAGTTTTTAAAGGATATAATCACTAACAAGAAAATTATTGGTGAATTTGAAACAGTGAATCTCACTGAGGAGTGCAGTGCTATACTCCAGAACAAGCTACCAAAGAAGGAGAAGGATCCTGGTTCCTTCACCTTACCAGTGGAGTTGGGAAGCAAGCACGTGGGCAGAGCTCTTTGTGACCTGGGAGCCAGCATAAATCTCATGCCCCTTTCACTATTCCGCCAGCTAGGAATAGGAGAAGCACGTCCTACCACTGTCACCTTGCAGTTGGCAGACAGATCCATAGCCTACCCTAAGGGTAAGATAGAGGATATTCTTGTAAAGGTTGACAAGTTTATTTTTCTTGCAGACTTCATCATTCTGGATTATGAAGCAGACAAGGAGGTCCCCATCCTATTAGGCAGGCCATTCCTAGCCACAGGTAGGGCCTTGATTGATGTCCAGAAAGGTGAGCTCACCATGAGGGTTCATGATGAGGAGGTTAAGTTTAGTGTCTTTAAAGCACTAAGGTATCCTTCTGACTCTGAATCTTGTGCAAGTATGGACATAGTAGATTCACTGATGGAAGAACAGCTTGAGCATGAATTATTAATTAAGCATGCCAATGATTATGTACAATTAGATGTAACTGACTTGAATATTTCTGAAATAATGGATATACCTGTGGATAAACCTCAGCATGTTTGTATGACTAGTGACTTGACTGAAAGATCCATGAATCCATTGAAACCATCCATTGAGCATCCACCTGTCTTAGAATTAAAACCACTGCCTGAACATCTTAAGTATGTATATCTAGGAAGTGATGATACTTTGCCTGTTATTATTTCGTCCAGATTACGTGCAAAGCATGAAATTGAGTTGATATTATTACTTAAGCAACATAAAAAGGCTATTGCATGGACGATTGCTGACATTAGAGGTATTAGTCCGTCTTACTGCATGCATAAGATAATATTGGAGGAAGAGCATACACCCCGAGTAGATCACCAACGTAGGTTGAACCCCTCTATGAAGGAGGTAGTTAAAAAAGAGATCATAAAATGGTTAGATGCAGGTGTAATCTTCCCTATAGCTAGTAGTCAGTGGGTGAGTCCAATACAATGTGTACCTAAGAAGGGGGGGATGACTGTAGTAGTGAATGAGAGCAATGAACTGATTCCAACTAGAACTATTACAGGATGGAGAGTCTGTATGGACTACATAAAATTGAATAAAGAAACAAAAAAAGATCATTTCCCTCTACCATTCATAGATCAGATGTTAGATAGAATAGCTGGTAGAGCTTATTACTGCTTTCTAGATGGTTATTCTGGATATAACAAAATCACCATAGACCCTGTGGATCAGGAGAAAACAACCTTCACCTGTCCCTTTGGAACATTTGCTTTTCGCAGAATGCATTTTGGCTTATGCAATGCACCAGCAACGTTCCAAAGGTGCATGTTGGTCATCTTCTCTGACTTAGATGAATCCATGATAGAAATATTTATGGATGACTTCTCAGTCTTTGGTGATTCTTTAACAAACTGTTTAGAGAACTTAGGACAAGTCCTAGCTAGGTGCGAGGAGACCAACCTAGTCCTTAATTGGGAGAAATGCCACTTCATGGTGGAAGAAGGGATAGTCCTAGGTCATAGAGTGTCTAGAGCAGGAGTAGAGGTCGATAGGGCCAAGATTGAGATAATAGAGAAGTTAGTGGAACCTCAGAATGTGAAAGCTATTAGAAGTTTCTTAGGACACGCAAGTTTCTATAGAAGGTTCATTAAGAACTTTTCAAAGATCTCCAAGCCTCTGTGTGAGCTTCTAGAGCTGAATAAGCCATTCATCTTTTCAAAAGAATGTTTTTAGCTTGGACAACCCTGAAGGAAGCATTAGTCAAAGCACCTATTATAGTAGGACCAAATTGGGACCTCCCATTTGAGATGTTGTGTGATGCGAGTGACTATGCAGTAGGGGTTATGCTAGGACAAAAGATTGACAAACTAACACACCCTGTATACTATGCTAGTAAGACAGTGAATGAGGCACAATGTAATTACACAACCACGGAAAAGGAAATGCTAGGTGTAGTGTTTGCCTGCGAGAAGTTTAGGAATTACATTGTAGGCACTAGGACCATTGTGTACATTGATCATTCTGCACTAAAATACCTTATGAGGAAGGCTGATGCTAAGCCTAGGTTAATTAGATGGGTATTGTTGCTGCAGGAGTTTGATCTAGACATTAGAGATAAGAAAGGATGCGAAAATGTGGTTGCGGATCATCTTTCTAGATTGCGACATAATTGCGATAAAATTGCGGAAACCGCAATTTCTGATGACTTTATCGATGAGCATGTCTTTGTATTGGCACACCGTGATAATGATGAGGAACCTTGGTTTGCTGATATTGCTAACTTCCTTGCCTCGCAGGTACTACCAACTTTCAAGGGAGGACAAGAAAAGAAGAGGTTCCTACATGAAGCTAGTAAATTCATACGGGATGATCCGACACTCTACAAAATATGTGCAGATGGTTTACTAAGGAAGTGTGTGTCAGCTGCTGAAGCGAAGTCTATGGTGGACACTTTGGTGGTCAAAGAACAGCTGCAAAGGTGTTCCAGAGTGGCTACCATTCGCAACCCCATCGAAATAGCGAATGACAAGAATAGTGCCATTCTCTCCTACTTAGTTCCCATGCCTGGGGAGCTAAACCCAAGCATTATTCGCCCTGAAATTACTGCCAACTCATTCGAGTTAAAGCCAGTAATGTTCCAAATGTTGTCCACTGTGGGACAATTCTTTGGAGTGGAAAATGAGGACCCCCACAACCATCTAAGAAACTTCCTAGGAGTTAGTGATACCTTCCTTATCCCTGGAGTTTCCCAAGAAGGTTTGAGGCTTTACCTCTTCCCTTACTCACTAAGGGACAAAGCTAAAACGTGGTTAAACTCATTACCTTCCGGATCAGTTGTCAATTGGACAGATCTGGCTGAGAAATTCCTAGTCAAATATTTCCCACCTGATAGGAATTCAAACTTTCGTGATGACATAATCAAGTTCAAACAAGCCGAAAACGAATCTCTTCACGAAGCTTGGACAAGGTTCAAGCACCTTCTGCTTAAATGTCCACACCATGGCATCCCATGGTGTATCCAAATAGAAGTCTTTTTCAAAGGATGTAACCCCAGCACAAGGCAAGTGCTGAATTCATCAGCTGGTGGTTCCATGCTTTCTAAAAGCTATAATGAAGCCTATGAGATCCTGGAGAAGATCTCAGCCTCTCACTGTAGGTGGTCAGATGATCCAGTAGAGCCTAGGAGAGCTCAAGACAAGGATGCTCTTAGTGCAATGAGCAACCAAATAAACGCCCTGACCAACCTAGTCAAACAAATGGCTCAAACCAATCTCCAATCCAGTGTCAACACCACAGCAGCCATCTCAATGGGCGCATCAAATAGTAAAGGTGAGACACTGATCTGTGGATTTTGTGGGGAAGGGCACCTGTATGAATACTGCCCTGGGAATCCAGCCTCAGTCTGCTATGTTGGAAGCCAACAGCAGCCTAGGAACAACCCCTATTCTAACACTTACAATCCTGGTTGGAGAAACCACCCAAATATTTCTTGGAGTGGGCAACAGAATACTAACCAAGCTCCCAACCAGCCAAGACCGAGTGGAACACCTGGTTTCACTCCCCAAAATAACCAATCCATGTATCAAAAACCATATAACCAACCAATAGGGTCATCTGTAGAAAATCTACTTAAGGAGTACATTGCAAAGAATGATGCCACTCTACAAAGTCAGCAAGCTACCCTTAGGAGCCTAGAGAACCAAATAGGGCAATTAGCCAATGAATTGAAGAGTAGGCCCCAAGGTAGACTGACTGCTGACACTGAAGTGCCTAGAAGGGATGGTAAAGAGCAAGTTCAAGCAATTGAACTTCGAAGTGGGAGACCATTGGTGAGCAACACTAGAAAAACCCCAAAGAGAGTAGAGAATGAAGAGTCTAGTGCTCCACTGGATTCTCTGCCAAGCCATGGTCAACCATCAACAAGCACATCAAGGGTAAGGCTGGAACCAATCATAGAGGAACTAGAAGAAATTTCAAGGCCTCCACCTGTCCTGAGGCGACCTGAAGTGCCTACATATGTGCCACCACCTCCATTCCCTAGAAGGCTAAAGAAAAAACAAGAACAGGAAGTGCACTTTAATAACTTTTTAGAAATTCTTAAGCAAGTGCATGTTAATATCCCGTTTGTAGAGGTTTTGCAATCCATGCCTTCTTATGTTAAGTTTTTGAAGGATATAATTACTAAGAAGAAAACTATTGGTGAATTTGAAACAGTGAATCTCACTGAGGAGTGCAGTGCTATACTCCAGAACAAGCTACCAAAGAAGCAGAAGGATCCTGGTTCCTTCACCTTACCAGTGGAGTTGGGAGGCAAACACGTAGGCAGAGCTCTCTGTGACCTGGGAGCCAGCATAAATATCATGCCTTTATCACTATTCCGTCAGCTTGGAATAGGAGAAGCACGTCCTACCACTGTCACCTTGCAGCTTGCAGACAGATCCATAGCATACCCTGAGGGTAAGATTGAGGATATTCTTGTCAAGGTTGACAAATTTATTTTTCTTGCAGACTTCATCATTTTGGATTATGAAGCAGACAAGGAGGTCCCCATCCTATTAGGCAGACCATTTCTAGCCACAGGTAGGGCCTTGATCGATGTCCACAAAGGTGAGCTCACCATGAGGGTTCATGATGAGGAGGTTAAGTTTAGTGTCTTTAAAGCCCTAAGGTATCCTTCTGACTCTGAATCTTGTGGAAGTATGGATATAGTAGATTCACTGATGGAAGAACAACTTGAGCATGAACTGTTGATTAAGCATGCCAATGATTATGTACAATTAGATGTAACTGACTTGAATATTTTTGAAATAATGGATATACCTGTGGATAAACCTCAGCATGTTTGTATGACTAATGACTTAACTGAAAGATCCATGAATCCATTGAAACCATCCATTGAGCATCCACCTATCTTAGAATTGAAACCATTGCCTGATCATCTTAAGTATGCATATCTAGGAAAGGATGATACTTTACCTGTCATTATTTCGTCCAAATTGAGTGAAAAGCATGAAATTGAGTTGATATTACTGCTTAAGCAACACAAAAAGGCTATTGCATGGACGATTGTTGACATTAGAGGTATTAGTCCTTCCTACTGCATGCATAAGATACTATTGGAAGAAGAACATACACCCCGAGTAGATCACCAACGTAGGTTGAACCCCTCCATGAAGGAGGTAGTTAAAAAAGAGATAATAAAGTGGTTAGATGCAGGTGTAATCTTCCCTATAGCAAATAGTCAGTGGGTGAGTCCAATTCAATGTGTACCTAAGAAGGGGGGGATGACTGTAGTAGTGAATGAGAGTAATGAACTAATTCCAACTAGAACTATTACAGGATGGAGAGTCTGTATGGACTATAGACAATTGAATAAAGAAACAAAAAAAGATCACTTCCCTTTACCATTCATAGACCAGATGTTAGATAGGATAGCTGGCCGAGCCTACTACTGCTTTCTAGATGGTTATTCTGGATATAACCAAATCACCATAGATCCTGTGGACCAGGAGAAAACAACCTTCACATGTCCCTTTGGAACATTTGCTTTTCGCAGAATGCCTTTTGGCTTATGCAATGCACCAGCAACATTCCAAAGGTGCATGTTGGCCATCTTCTCTGACTTAGATGAATCCATGATAGAGATATTTATGGATGACTTCTCAGTCTTTGGTGATTCTTTTACAAATTGCTTAGAGAACTTAGGACAAGTCCTAGCTAGGTGTGAGGAGACCAACCTAGTCCTTAATTGGGAGAAATGCCACTTTATGGTGGAAGAAGGAATAGTCTTAGGTCATAGAGTGTCTAGGGCAGGAGTAGAGGTCGATAGGGCCAAGATTGAAATAATAGAGAAGTTAGTGGAACCTCAGAATGTGAAGGCTATTAGAAGTTTCCTAGGACACGCAGGTTTCTATAGAAGGTTCATTAAGAAATTTTCAAAGATCTTTAAACCTTTGTGTGAGTGTTGCGTGCTCAATGTGTAAAGATAAATATGCAAAAGGGTAGAGAGAGCACTTATGACATGCAAGCATACATGGTCTCACAGCAAGTAGTAAGTATATTTCATTCGTTTTTTCCACAGAGACTTATGTTTAGCTATTCGCGAAGTGTATTTGTTAAGAAAGATGGGGTGGATTTGAAGGGGTAAAATTGGTGTTTAATTATCTAATTTTTGCTGAATGTGTAAAGGGATGCAACATAAACAAATTAAAGTTGAAATCAGACTCAAAGGACAAGAGATGGAATTGATAAACGAAGAAGAACACAGCTAAACAGAATGATAAAATGGCAGAATTGCGAGGACCGCAATGTTTCCGCAATTAAACAGCAGTGAAAGTGTGTAAATGGGTGGATTAAGGGCTACTAATGACTATCCTATAGGCATTTTATTACGATTCTCAAGCTTTGGATCAACTCTCTATACATCAAACTCACTCTATCTCAAGTATCGTCCGATTCCATGCATTAGAGTCTTAAGTTTACTCGACTTCAAAGTAAGGTCTTAAGCATCTTGTTAAAACAGGAGTGTTTAGTTTGTACTAGGGAAACGCCTATTCCTAGGCCGTTTCCTGATTACCATGAAAGGCTAGTATGATTATATGACTCTGAACTCTTACTCCTTCCAGAGGTTAGGAGTTCTTTGGACAAAATGGATGGCCAATCGAAATTGCTCGTGGGATGAAGCTTACATACAATCAATGATTCGAGAGCTATCCTACATACTTGATGCACGTTTTTTAGCCTATAGTTCTGTCATTAGCATGCCCCTAAGTGGCTTAGCTACTCATGGATATATGGAGAACAGAAAGGGTAGATAAAACAGACATGCTTAGAAGAGAAATATGCTTAAAACAATAAGACAAAACGTAGCAGCAGAAGGTGGAAACTGTGAAATGCAGAATTTTACTTTGATTACTTTGAATGTTTGAACGACAAAGGAAAGCTTCAAAAGAAATGATTCAAAGACAGACAACAACGAAATGCAGTAATTAAAGCACTAGGCTAAGAACAACAATGATCAAACTGGAAATAAGAAGAAGGACGACAGAAAAGCAGTAAAGGTGCTTGAAAAGCTTCGTTGCAGTCGCCTCGAATGAAGGGGATGAAAGGTCAGCCTTGCTTGGATGAATCCAATCGAGAGAGAAGAAGAATCTTCTCTCCTTCCTATCAGATTATCGATTCCAACAGCTGAGACTCTCACTCCAACAGACGGCAAAGGAAAACAGAGAGAAATGATGGACTGCGAGAAGACTTCTGCGCTTCGAATGATGATCAAACCTCCGACTTTGGCCCCCTTTTATAGTAGTTTGCAGGTGCGTTTGGGCCAAGGAGAACCATCAATCTTCAACGTCATATATCAGAATGGATGGAGGAGAAAAAACGAATCCCTGAAAATACGGAAATTAACAGAAAAAGATCAGTCAACTTACGGTTTCCACTTGAATAATTGCGGTCACCGCAATGTTTTCGCAATTCATTCGCAATGCTTATTTTTTCATTCTTTTCCTTCGGTTTTCAACCCTTTTTCTACCTATTGTGCATCAGTCCTAAATTAGCTACCTTCTTCTAATTCTCATATTAAAGCATAGGTTTAGGCTAAATGCTATCACAAACACCTAAAAGTGTACATCTTCTTAAGCTAAATGGGTCCTAAATAAGTCACTTTCAGAGACTTAACACACCCCCAAACTTAAGGTTTTGCTTGTCCTCAAGCATACTAAGGACTTACTTAGGCTTGTTTTTTTTATCTTCTTTAACTACTTACCGACTCCCCTATATCCCTATCTCTAGCAGTGCTGTCCTGTGACACACTTCTAAGTTTAGAACTAACCTCTTTATCAAGCTTCTTCTGACTTCACCTGCCTACTATACCTGCTGTTTTTATTAACCCCCTACTACTGATCTAGCTACTTTTATGACATCATGCCACTATCCCTAAGGTTTCAAATTCTACCAAGCTTTACTCCAGACTCAGTACATGCTTCTAGCTTTATTTTTAATGTGTCTAGGATTCCTTAGAGTCATGCCAGTCTTAGTATTAACAGTGACAGTGGTACTTTTAGAGAACAACCTAAACCCTGGCATCACTACATTGGATATACATTCATCTCCTTAGACAAACCTAGAAACTACAACCTTGTGCTTAGCTCTTTGAGGATCAGAGTTCTTTTTTAAATAGGACATCTAAGCCACAAGATTATAACTCCTAAGCATACATCCTTCTTCCCCTATTTCTCCTTTTCCCTTTTTTACTTAGGTGGAGTCTCTCCTTGGGTTGCCTTTTGATGCAATGCCACTTGTGGTTTACACACTTGGCACTGATTACTCAGCACTTGAGAGAGACTCCCCTCTTTATTCTTATTTTTCACTTTTTCTATTTATCACAAAAAATTTTCTTAAAGGAGAAGAAGAATGCTTATGTCCTAAGGAAGAGAGGAATGTTCCTAGGCCTAGGGTGGCCTCCCCCAAACTTCAACTACTCATTGTCCCCAATGAGTGTCTGAGGTGGCACACCCCCAAACTTGTCCTAGAAGCATCTAGTCTAAAGTAAAACCAAGAGAATCTAAAAATCCTAGGCATAGGCAAATCATTTAAAAGCAATTACCCCAGCAGCAGAAAATTTGAACAAAACAGACAGTTTAAGGACTGATGGTTTATGCATGCTGAGCCCTATTCAGAGGCTAATTTAAACTATCAAAGGGTGTCCTATGACACTCATCCAGCATACGTTAAGATCAGCTATATAAGGTAGTCATGCTAGCAGCAAAAGATAGAATTTAACAGATCACAGCCTAACTACACAGACAGTCCAAAACATGCAATCAGCCACAAAATTTGCGGGAACCGCAATTATTTCGCAATTCAATCCGGGCAGATATAACATTGATTAGGGCCCCTCAGCATGCTTTTTCCTGTTACGCACGCATCCTAAAAATAAAGCTAAACTATCCTACCTATTCAGCTAACATCAGACTAGACTAAGCAAAAGAAAAAACATAAAACTAAACATTAAAAACAGATCAAAAGTTGAACACAAAACAGCATAATGCACATGATCCTATCAGAAAGCAGAAAAATTGTTTTTTTTTTTTTCTAAGGGAACAGCAATACTCCCTTTAGTGCACTTCAAACCAGCACTCAATTCTCGTCATCCTCATCTGGTTGCCTCGGCCGTGGGGGCACCCATGGAGTTAGGAGATTGGTAGGGAAGTCCGGGAAGATGCACCCCAGCTGGTCTGCAACTTCCTTGTCCCTCGCCTGCGCATAAGTGGCCCATTGAGCCATTCTTCTCTGCATGTCCATCAAGCAGGCCATGGATAGGGACTGTTCAGCAGCCAGCCTATCCAGTTCAAACTCCATATTCCCCTTCCTTCTCAGCCTCAGGTTAGCAGGCAGCTCCAAGTGGCCCGTGTAGGCCATCTGCTGCTCCAGGCGCTCGGTGGGGACTCCTGCAAGCAAACATAGCTTGGTTATGGTATTAGGGAAAAACAAGGGTCCCTTACCTTTCTTTGCGCACTCAGCAATGGCAGCTGACATGATCTCCCCCACATTGACCGTGAGACCGCGCATGATGGCATAGACCAAACAGCTGCCTTTGCTGTCAGATTGGCACTCATTAAGGTGTGCCTCCCATTGCGTGAGACAGTCCACGCTGCTTCAGGCTGGCCAATTGTGCGAATGGCCTCTTCCAGCACTGCCTCAGTCGGCTCATCAACTATCCGCGCATAATCTGTGTGCGTTTGGCCCTTGAGACCAAAGGCTTCATTGATGGCTTTGGCTGAGAAATCCACTTCCACCCCTCTGACCACAGACAGGCCATCCTCAGGGCTGAGCACATTGGCGTAGAAATCGTACACCATGCTCGTGTAGGCTGGATTAGGCGGTCTGCAAAATTCCTCCCAGCCGTGGTTGATCACTCCTGCGCGCAAGAACTGCGGCAGGTCAGCGAGTCGGTCGAGGAAGCCTTTCTCGTGCAACAGGTCCCTCTTCCTCAGCTCAGCACCCCTGGATTCAGCGTCAGACGAGACATACCTCCCTGACTGAGGTTCGTCTTCAGGGTAGAGTTTAGCCTTCCCCTTATCTGCTGGTTTGGATGATTCGGCAGCCTCCACCTTGAGGCGTTTGAGCGAAGGCTCAGTACTCTCTTTGTCCGTCGACGGAACCTTCTTGGCCTTCTTTTTCTTCAACTTCTTGGCCTTGACAATCTTGGCCTTCTTCTTCTTCGTGAGCCTGGCCTGGATGTTGATCTGCTGGAGGCATGCCCCCAACGTCTCCTCCATAGAATCGTCCTGCTGTGCAGGCTCGGCAGGGCTATCTTCCCTCATAGGAGAGAAGACTTCGTCTTCCCCAGCATCTCCACTGCCCTGAGTGGACTCTTGATAATCCCCATAAGGGAATTCAGGATCAGGCCGTGGAGAATTGTGCTCTGCTGATGGTGTCTGCGCAGAACTCAGTGGCGAAGATGGCAGTTCAGGACTCTGCGCTGCTGCAGGTGTCGGGTCAGAACTCTGAGGTGCTGAAGACAACTCGGGGCTCTGTGCAGGCGGCGACGACTCTGCGCTTGGCACTGGTTCAGATGGTGAAGGACTACGCGCAGGTGATGCAGACGGCGACGAACCTTCTTTGGCTGACTCGTGGGATGCACGATCAGTTTCTTGACTCTCCACAGAGGGAGTCTTTGCTGTGCTTGGTTCGGCGGCCGTCTTGACACTCCACCGGCGTTTCTTGGGCGTGCCCACTGGCTCAGATGGTCCCGCAGGAATCTCAGTGACCACCCTCCACTTCTTCCTACGAATAGGAAGCTTGGGAAGAGGACCGGTGCGAACGGCACCATCGTCTGCAAGGGTGAGAAGCGCTTCCCTCGCAGCCGCTTCAGCTGCGTCATCAGCCTTCTTCTTGGCTGCAGATCTCTCCGCTCGTGTGAACACCATTGCTGAGTCTTGAAGATCTTGAGAGAAGAATCAAAGATGGAGAGAATCGCTGAATTCTTGGAGAGCAAAGAGAGAGATAATCGTATCGATCGAGCGCCTTCCAGCGGATATAAAGGCAACGGAAAAAATCCCAACGGCTCTTTTTGCGGATCCAGCAATTCCAGCGCAATTCTAGGGATATTATTTCATCAAAATCTCCAACTTTGCTCGTCCGTATCTTTTATTTGGCTCAACCGTTCCTCGATTTTTAAAGCTGGATTTACTCTCCTTGATCCCCTCTTCCGAATCCTTGCAAAAACAAATAAAACAAACATTAAATACGCAATTAAAATCACACCACAAAACATACAAACGATAACCGGAAAAACAGAAAAAATAAACTAAGGCATTGGTCTTGACTAAACGAGCACAGTAACCACTCGTTCTCTCTCGTTCTCTTTGTCATGCTTCAGTCAAGAGGAAGGCCGAGAGAGTCTTCACATCTCCTTCCTCATAGTAGTGCTTCAACCTAGCACCATTGACCATAAATGGTTGTCCTTGCTGTAAGTTTTTTATCTCTATCGCACCATGAACAAAGACATTAGTAATAACAAATGGACCCGACCATCTAGACTTTAGTTTGCCTGGAAATAACTTTAATCGTGAGTTAAATAATAGTACAAGTTGGCCTTTCCTAAAGTCTTTGATCCTGAGTCTACTGTCGTGCCATATTTTGGTCTTTTCTTTATACATTTTGGCATTCTCGTAGGCCATATGCCTAAGCTCATCAAGTTCATGTAGCTGCAAAGATCTCAATGTCCCCGCATCCTTTACACAAAAATTCAATTCCTTCATGGCCCAAAATGCTTTGTTTTCTAACTCAAGTGGCAAGTGGCAAGCCTTGCCATACACCAACCTATAGGGAGACATGCCTAGGGGTGTCTTATATGCTGTTCTATAAGCCCAAAGTGCATCCTCAAGCTTAAATGACCAGTCTTTCCTATTAGGTTTGACCACCTTTTCTAGGATGTTCTTTATCTCCCTATTGGAAATTTCAGCTTGGCCATTCGAGTGTGGGTGATAGGGAGTAGCTACCCTATGTCTAATGTTATATTTAGCCAATATCTTCTCCATAGCCTTATTAATGAAATGTGACCCCTCATCACTAATGATAGCACGAGGAGTCCCAAATCTAGTGAAAATGTGCCTATGCAAGAAGTTAGTGACTGTTTTAGCATCATTATTAGGACATGCTTTGGCTTCTACCCACTTGGACACGTAGTCTACTGCTACCAAAATGTAAAGGTTACCTGATGATGGAGGGAATGGTCCCATGAAATCAATGCCCCACACATCAAAGAGCTCCAACTCTAAGATGTATGTGAGGGGCATCTCATCCTTGCGACTGAGGTTACCTGTCCTTTGGCACTCATCACAGCTGTGGGCATAGTTGTGGGCATCCTTGAAGATTGTTGGCCAATAGTAGCCACTCTGAAATACCTTCGCAGCTGTTCTTTGGCCACCAAAGTGTCCACCATAAGGAGATGAGTGACAGTGCTGCAGCACAGACTTCGCTTCAGCAGCTGAAACACACTTCCTTAGTAAGCCATCAGCACAGGTTCTGTAAAGTGTGGGGTCATCCCAGATGAATTTCCTTGCTTCATGAAGGAACCTCTTCTTCTCTTGTCCTCCCTTGAACACTGGTAATACCTGTGATGCACGGAAGTTAGCAATGTCAGCGAACCACGGTTCCTCATCGTTATCACGATGAGCCAAAGCAAAGACATGTTCATCTATAAAAGCATCAGAAATTGCGGTCTCCGCAATTTTTTCGCAATTGTGCTGCAATCGAGACAGGTGATCTGCAACCACATTTTCACAACCTTTCTTGTCCCGAATGTCCAAATCAAATTCCTGCAGCAATAATACCCATCTAATCAATCTAGGCTTAGCATCAGCCTTCCTCATAAGATATTTTAAAGCAGAATGGTCAGTGTATACAATGGTCCTAGTGCCTACAATGTAATTTCTAAATTTTTCACAAGCAAATACTACAGCAAGCATCTCTTTCTCAGTAGTTGTATAATTACATTGAGCCTCATTCCAGGTCTTGCTAGCATAATAGACAGGGTGTGTTAGCTTGTCAATCTTCTGTCCTAACATGACTCCTACAGCATAGTCACTGGCATCGCATAGCATCTCAAATGGGAGATCCCAATTTGGTCCGACTATGATAGGTGCTGTGACTAGTGCTTCCTTAAGGGTTTTCCAAGCTACTACACATTCCTTAGAGAAGATAAATGACCTATTTAGCTCTAGAAGCTCGCACAGAGGCTTGGCTATCTTAGAAAAGTCCTTGATGAACCTTCTGTAAAAACCAGCATGCCCTAAGAAGCTTCTAATGGCTTTGACATTCTGGGGCTCTACCAACTTCTCTATGATCTCTATTTTTGCCCTATCCACTTCCACACCTGCCCTTGATACTCTATGTCCTAAGACAATCCCCTCATCTACCATAAAATGGCATTTTTCCCAATTTAGGACTAGGTTGGTCTCTTCACACCTAGCCAGGACTTGTCCTAAGTTTTCTAGACAGGTTTTAAATGAATCCCCAAAGACTGAGAAGTCATCCATGAATATTTCTATCATGGACTCATCCAACTCAAAGAAGATTGCCATCATGCACCTTTGGAAAGTTGCCGGTGCATTGCATAAGCCAAAAGGCATTCTGCGGAAGGCAAACGTTCCAAAAGGGCAAGTGAAGGTGGTCTTCTCTTGATCCTTAGGGTCTATAGTTATTTGATTATAGCCAGAGTACCCATCTAAAAAACAATAGTAGGCTCTACCAGCTATTCTGTCTAGCATCTGATCAATGAACGGTATAGGGAAATGGTCTTTTTTAGTCTCTTTATTTAATTTTCTGTAATCCATACACACTCTCCACCCTGTTACAGTCCTTGTTGGAATCAGTTCGTTGTTCTCATTGACTACCACAGTTATTCCCCCCTTTTTAGGTACACATTGGATGGGGCTCACCCACTGGCTACTAGCTATGGGAAAAATCACTCCTGCATCTAACCATTTTATTATTTCCTTCTTTACTACCTCTTTCATAGAGGGGTTTAGCCTACGCTGGTGATCTACCCTAGGTGTGTGCTCTTCCTCTAGTATAATTTTGTGCATGCAATAAGAAGGGCTAATGCCTCGAATATCAGCAATAGTCCATGCTATAGCCTTCCTATGTTGCTTAAGCAGTAAAATTAAGTCAACCTCATGCTGTTCACTTAGCTTAGAAGAAATAATTACAGGCAGTGTATCATTATCTCCTAAATATGCATATTTGAGGTGAGTGGGTAGTGGTTTCAGTTCTAAAACAGGTGGATGCTCAATGGAGGGCTTCAAAGGATTTACAGTTCTATCAGTTAAATCTATATTCATACATACATGTTGTGGTTTATCTACAGGCGTATCCATTATGTCAGATACATTTAAATCAGCTACATCTAATCCTACATATTCACTAGCATGCTTGGTTAACAGTACATGCTCTAATTGTTCTTCCATTAGTGAGTCAACAACATCCATGCTAGCACAGGATTCAAGGTCAGAGGGATACCTTAAAGCTTTATAAACACTAAATTTTACCTCTTCATCATGAACCCTCATAGTTAACTCACCTTTTTGAACATCTAGTAGTGCCCTACCTGTGGCTAGAAATGGTCTACCTAGCAGGATGGGGACCTCCTTGTCTGCCTCATAGTCCAGGACAATGAAATCTGCAAGGAAAATGAATTTGTCAACTTTAACTAGAATATCCTCGATCTTACCTTCTGGATATGCGATGGATCTGTCTGCTAGTTGTAAAGTGACTGTGGTTGGACGTGCTTCTCCCATTCCCAACTGGCGGAATAGGGACAGGGGCATGAGATTTATGCTGGCGCCCAGGTCACAAAGAGCTCTGCCCACGTGCTTGCCTCCAAGTTCTACAGGTAAGGTGAAGGACCCAGGATCCTTCTCCTTCTTACGCAGCTTGTTCTGGAGGATGGCACTGCACTCCTCAGTGAGGTTTACTGTTTCAAACTCACCAATTATTTTTTTGTTAGTAATAATGTCCTTTAAAAACTTTACATAAGAAGGCATAGACTGTAAAACTTCAACAAAAGGAATGTTAACATGCACTTGCTTAAGTATTTCTAAGAATTTATTAAAATGAACTTCCTGTTCCTGCTTCTTCTTCAGCCTTCGAGGGTATGGAGGTGGTGGCACATAAGCAGGTATGTCAGGGCGCTTTAGGATAGGTGGAGGCCTTGGAATTTCTTCTACCTCCTCAATAATTGGTTCTAGCCTGGCTCCTGATGTGCTAGTTGGTGGTGGACCTTGGTTTGGCAGAGACTCCAGTGGAGCACTAGACTCAGTGTTCTCTACTCTCTTTGGTGTGTCCTTTGCGTTGCTCACTGTTAAGTCTCTGAAAGTGACTTATTTAGGACCCATTTAGCTTAGGAAGATGTACACTTTTAGGTGTTTTTGATAGCATTTAGCCTAAACCTATGCTTTAATATGAGAATTAGAAGAAGGTAGCTAATTTAGGACTTATGCACAATAGGTAGAAAAAGGGTTGAAAACCGAAGGAAAAGAATGAAAAAATGAACATTGCAAATGAATTGCGAAAACATTGCGGTGACCGCAATTATTCAAGTTAAAACTGTAAGTTGGCTGATCTTTTTCTGTTTAGATCCGACTTTTCAGGGATTCGTTCTTTCTCCTCCATCCATTCTGATATATGACGTTGAAGATTGATGGTTCTCCTTGGCCCAAACGCACCTGCAAACTACTATAAAAGGGGGTCAAAGTCGGAGGTTCAGTCATCACTCGAAGCGCAGAAGTCTTCTCGCAGTCCACCATTTCCATCTGTTTTCCTTTGCCGTTTGTTGGAGTGAGAGTCTCAGCTTTTGGAGTCGATAATCTGATAGGAAGGAGAGGAGATTCTTCTTCTCTCTCGATTGGATTCATCCAAGCAAGGCTGACTTTTCATCACCTTCATTCGAGGCGACTGCCACGAAGTTTTCCAGCAATCTTTTACTGTTTTCCTGTTCTGTTCTTCTTATTTCCATTTCTGATCACTGTTGTTCTTAGTTTAGAGTTTTAATTACTGCATTTCGTTGTTGTCTGTCTTGGATTCATTTCTTTCAAAGCTTTCCTTTGTCATTCAAACAATTTCAGTAATCAAAGTTCATTTCTGCATTTCTCATTTCCCATCTTCTGCTACGGGTTTTGCTTACTGTTTTTAACACATTTCCCTTCTAAGCATGTCTATCTTATCTACCATTTCTGTTCTCTATATATCCATGAGTAGCTAAGTCACTTAGGGGCATGCTAATGACAGAACTATAGGCTAAAAAAACGTGAATCAAGTAGGCAGATTAACACTCGAACATTGATTGTATGTAAGCTTCATCCTACGGGCAATTTCGATTGGCCATCCATTTTGTCCAAAGAACTCCTAACCTCTGGAAGGAGTAAGAGTTCAGAGTCGTATAATCATGCTAGCCTTTCATGGTAATCAGGAAACGGCCTAGGAATAGGCGTTTCCCTAGTACAAACTAAACACTCCTGCTTAAATAAGATGCTTGAGACCTTACTTTGAAGTCGAGTAAACTTAAGACTCTAATGCATGGAATCGGACGATACTTGAGATAGAGTGAGTTTGATGTATAGAGAATTGATCCAAAGCTTGACAATCGTAATAAACTGCCTATAGGATAGTCATTAGTAGCCCTTAATTCGCCCATTTACACACTTTTGCTGTTGAGTTAATTGCGGATTAATTGCGGTTCTCGCAATTCTGCTAAGTTGCACTCTGTTTAGCTGTTTTCTTCCTCGTTTATTAATTCCATCTCTTGTCCTTTGCATCTAATTTCAACTTGCATTTGTTTATGTTATATCCTTTTATACATTCAGCAAAAATTAGATAATTAAAAACCAATTTTACCCCATCAAATTCATCCCATCTTTCTTAACAAACACACTTCGCGAATAGCTAAAAATGAGTCTCTGTGGAAAAAACGAATGAAATATACTTACTACTTGCTGTGAGACCATGTATGCTTGCATGTTCTAAGTGCTCTCTCTACACTTTTGCATATTTATCTTTACACATTGAGCACGCAACAAGTTTTTGGCGCCGCTGCCGGGGACTTATTTTAAGTGAAAACGAAGTTGTTAAGTTTGAAAAATCAAGTTTATCATTGAGTGAAACTAATCTGTTTCATTTCTTTTGCAGGTGCTATTAAGGTAGTTTATGAGTGAGCGTTCACATAGTAATTTAGAGTTCGATCCTGAACCTGAAAGATCACTTCGAGCTAGGAATAAGGCAAAGAAACGTCTCTTTAAACAACCTCCTGTACCTCAAACCACACCTGAAACTAAAGAAATGGGCGATATAGTTCCAAATCCGGCACAAGCCATTCGCAACCCCATCGAAATAGCGAATGACAAGAATAGTGCCATTCTTTCATATCTAGTACCTATGCCTGGGGAGCTGAACCCCAGCATAATCCGTCCTGAAATCACTGCCCACTCATTCGAGTTAAAACCAGTGATGTTCCAAATGTTGTCCACTGTGGGACAATTCTTTGGAATAGAAAATGAGGACCCCCATAACCACCTTAGGAACTTCCTAGGAGTTAGTGACACATTCCTAATCCCTGGAGTTTCCCAAGAAGCCCTGAGGCTATATCTTTTCCCTTACTCTTTGAGGGACAAAGCCAAAACATGGTTAAATTCATTGCCCTCAGGATCTGTCCGCAATTGGACAGATTTAGCAGAAAAATTCCTAGTCAAATACTTCCCACCTGATAGGAATTCAACCTTTCGTGATGATATCATAAAGTTTAAACAAGCTGATAATGAGTCTCTTCACGAAGCTTGGACTAGATTCAAAGACCTTCTCATTAAATGTCCACACCATGGCATTCCATGGTGTATCCAAATAGAAGTTTTCTTTAAAGGATGCAACCCCAGCACCAGACAAGTCTTAAATTCATCTGCTGGAGGTTCCATGTTGTCCAAGAGTTACAACGAAGCTTATGAGATCTTGGAGAAGATCTCAGCATCTCACTGTAGGTGGTCGGATGATCCAGTAGAGCCAACTAGGGCTCAAGACAAGGATGCTCTAAGCGCCATGAGCACCCAAATAAATGCCCTGACCAACTTAGTCAAGCAAATGGCTCAGGCCAATCTCCAAACCAGTGCCAATACCGCCACAGCCATGTCAATGGGCACTCAACCAAATCAAGGTGAGGCACCTATCTGTGGATTCTGTGGGGAAGGGCACCCTTATGAATACTGCCCTGGGAATCCATCCTCAGTCTGCTATGTAGGAAGCCAGCAGCAGCCTAGGAATAACCCCTACTCCAACACCTATAACCCTGGTTGGAGAAACCACCCTAACCTGTCATGGGGTGGCCAACAAAACACTAACCAAAATCCTAACCAACCAAGGCCGAGTGGAACACCTGGTTTCACTCCCCAACATAACCAGTCAATGTACCAAAAACCTTATAATCAACCTGTAGGATCGTCTGTAGAAAACCTACTCAAGGAGTATATCGCTAAGAATGATGCTACTCTTCAGAGCCAGCAAGCTACTCTTAGGAGCCTGGAGAACCAAATAGGCCAATTAGCCAATGAACTTAAAAGTAGGCCCCAAGGTAGACTCCCTGCTGATACCGAGGTACCAAGGAGAGATGGCAAGGAACAAGTTCAAGCCATTGAACTTAGGAGTGGAAGACCCTTGGTGAGCAACACAAAAGACACACCAAAGAGAGTAGAGAACACTGAGTCTAGTGCTCCACTGGAGTCTCTGCCAAGCCAAGGTCCACCACCAACTAGCACATCAGGAGCCAGGCTAGAGCCAATAATTGAAGAGGTAGAAGAAATTCCAAGGCCTCCCCCTATCCTAAGGCGCCCTGACGTGCCTGCATATGTGCCACCACCTCCATATCCTCGAAGGCTGAAGAAGAAGCAGGAACAGGAAGTTCATTTTAATAAATTCTTAGAAATACTTAAGCAAGTGCATGTGAACATTCCTTTTGTAGAGGTTTTGCAATCGATGCCTTCTTATGTAAAGTTTTTGAAGGACATTATTACTAACAAAAAAATAATTGGTGAGTTTGAAACAGTAAACCTCACCGAGGAGTGCAGTGCCATCCTCCAAAACAAGCTGCCCAAGAAGGAGAAGGATCCTGGTTCCTTCACCTTACCTGTAGAACTTGGAGGCAAGCACGTGGGCAGAGCGCTTTGTGACCTGGGCGCCAGCATAAATCTCATGCCCCTGTCCCTATTCCGCCAGTTGGGAATGGGAGAAGCACGTCCAACCACAGTCACTTTACAACTAGCAGACAGATCCATCGCATATCCAGAAGGTAAGATCGAGGATATTCTAGTTAAAGTTGACAAATTTATTTTCCTTGCAGATTTCATTGTCCTGGACTATGAGGCAGACAAGGAGGTCCCCATCCTGCTAGGTAGACCATTCCTAGCCACAGGTAGGGCACTAATAGATGTGCAAAAAGGTGAGTTAACTATGAGGGTTCATGATGAAGAGGTAAAATTTAGTGTTTATAAAGCTTTAAGATATCCCTCCGATTCTGAGTCTTGTGCTAGCATTGATGTTGTTGACTCACTAATGGAAGAACAATTAGAGCATGTACTGTTAACCAAGCATGCTAGTGAATATGTACAAGTGGATTTAGCTGACTTGAATGTATCTGACATAATGAATATGCCTGTAGATAAACCTCAGCATGTATGTATGAATATAGATTTAACTGATAGAACTGTAAATCCGTTAAAGCCCTCCATTGAGCATCCACCTGTTTTAGAACTGAAACCACTACCAACTCACCTCAAATATGCATATCTAGGAGATAATGATACGCTGCCTGTAATTATTTCTTCTAAGCTAAGTAAACAGCATGAGGTTGATTTAATTTTACTGCTTAAGCAACATAGGAAGGCTATAGCATGGACTATTGCTGATATTCGAGGCATTAGCCCTTCTTATTGCATGCACAAAATTATACTAGAGGAGGAGCACACACCTAGGGTAGATCACCAGCGTAGGTTAAACCCCTCTATGAAAGAGGTAGTGAAGAAAGAAATAATAAAGTGGTTAGATGCAGGAGTAATTTTCCCCATAGCTAGTAGCCAGTGGGTGAGCCCCATCCAATGTGTACCTAAAAAGGGGGGAATAACTGTGGTAGTCAATGAGAACAACGAACTGATTCCAACAAGGACTGTCACAGGGTGGAGAGTGTGTATGGATTACAGAAAGTTAAATAAAGAAACTAAAAAAGACCATTTCCCTCTACCATTCATTGACCAGATGCTAGACAGAATAGCTGGTAGAGCCTACTATTGTTTTTTAGATGGGTACTCTGGCTATAATCAAATCACTATAGACCCTAAGGATCAAGAGAAGACTACCTTCACTTGCCCTTTTGGAACGTTTGCCTTCCGCAGAATGCCTTTTGGCTTATGCAATGCACCGGCAACTTTCCAAAGGTGCATGATGGCAATCTTCTCTGAGTTGGATGAGTCCATAATAGAAATATTCATGGATGACTTCTCAGTCTTTGGGGACTCATTTAAAACCTGTCTAGAGAACCTAGGACAAGTCCTGGCTAGGTGTGAGGAGACCAACCTAGTCTTAAATTGGGAAAAGTGCCATTTTATGGTAGATGAAGGGATTGTCTTAGGACATAGAGTGTCAAGGGCAGGTGTAGAAGTGGATAGGGCAAAAATAGAGGTCATAGAGAAGTTGGTAGAGCCCCAGAATGTCAAGGCTATTAGGAGTTTCTTAGGACATGCTGGCTTCTACAGAAGGTTCATCAAGGACTTTTCTAAGATAGCCAAGCCTCTATGTGAGCTACTGGAGCTAGGTAGGCCATTCATCTTCTCTAAAGAATGTGTAATAGCTTGGAAAACCCTTAAGGAAGCACTGGTCACAGCACCAATCATAGTAGGACCAAATTGGGATCTCCCATTTGAGATGCTATGTGATGCCAGTGACTATGCTGTAGGAGTCATGTTAGGACAGAAGATTAACAAGCTCACACATCCTGTCTATTATGCCAGCAAGACCTTGAATGAGGCTCAATGTAATTATACAACTACTGAGAAAGAGATGCTAGCTGTAGTATTTGCTTGTGAAAAATTTAGAAACTATATTGTAGGCACTAGGACCATTGTATATACTGACCATTCTGCTTTAAAATATCTTATGAGGAAGGCTGATGCTAAGCCTAGATTGATTAGATGGGTGTTATTGCTGCAGGAATTCGATTTGGACATTCGGGACAAGAAGGGATGTGAAAACGTGGTTGCAGATCACCTGTCTCGATTGCAGCACAATTGCGAAAAAATTGCGGACCCCGCAATTACTGATGCTTTTATAGATGAACATATCTTTGCTTTGACTCATCGTGATAACGATGAGGAACCTTGGTTTGCTGACATTGCTAACTTCCGTGCATCACAGGTATTACCAGTGTTCAAGGGAGGACAAGAAAAGAAGAGGTTCCTCCATGAAGCAAGGAAATTCATCTGGGATGACCCCATACTTTATAGAACCTGTGCTGATGGGTTGTTGAGGAAGTGTGTTTCAGCTGCTGAAGCAAAGTCTGTACTGCAGCACTGTCACTCATCTCCTTACGGTGGGCACTTTGGTGGTCAAAGAACAGCTGCTAAAGTATTTCAGAGTGGCTACTACTGGCCAACAATCTTCAAGGACGCCCACAACTATGCCCACAACTGTGACGAATGCCAAAGGACAGGTAACCTCAGTCGCAAGGATGAGATGCCCCTCACCTACATCTTAGAGTTGGAGCTCTTCGATGTGTGGGGCATTGATTTCATGGGACCCTTCCCTCCATCATCAGGTAACCTGTACATCTTAGTAGCAGTAGACTACGTGTCAAAGTGGGTAGAAGCTAAGGCATGTTCTAATAATGATGCTAAAACAGTCACTAACTTCTTGCATAGGCACATTTTCACTAGATTTGGGACTCCTCGTGCTATCATTAGTGATGAGGGGTCACATTTCATTAATAAGGCTATGGAGAAAATATTGGCTAAGTATAACATCAGACATAGGGTAGCTACTCCCTACCACCCACACTCAAATGGTCAAGCTGAAATTTCCAATAGGGAGATAAAGAACATCCTAGAAAAGGTAGTTAAACCTAATAGAAAAGACTGGTCATTTAAGCTTGAGGATGCACTTTGGGCTTATAGAACAGCATATAAGACACCTCTAGGAATGTCTCCCTATAGGTTGGTGTATGGCAAGGCTTGCCACTTGCCACTTGAGTTAGAAAACAAAGCATTTTGGGCCATGAAGGAATTGAATTTTTGTGTAAAGGATGCGGGGACATTGAGATCTTTGCAGCTACATGAACTTGATGAGCTTAGGCATATGGCCTATGAGAATGCCAAGATGTATAAAGAAAAGACAAAAATATGGCACGACAGTAGACTCAGGATCAAAGACTTTAGGAAGGGCCAACTTGTACTATTATTTAACTCACGATTAAAACTGTTTCCAGGCAAACTAAAGTCTAGATGGTCAGGTCCATTTATTATTACTAATGTCTTTGTTCATGGTGCAATAGAGATTAAAAATTTGCAGCAAGGACAGCCATTTATGGTCAATGGTGCCAGGTTGAAGCACTACTATGAGGAAGGAGATGTGAAGACTCTCTCGGCCTTCCTCTTGACTGAAGCATGACAAAGAGAACGAGAGAGAACGAGTGGTTAATGTACTCGTTTAGTCAAGGCCAATGCCTTAGTTTATTTTTACTGTTTTTTTCGCTTATCGTTTGTATGTTTTGTGATGTGTTTTTAATTGCGTATTTAATGTTTGTTTTATTTGTTTTTGTAGGGAATCGAAAGAGGGGATCAAGGGGAGTAAATCAAGCTTTAAAAATCAAGGAATGGTTGAGCCAAATAAAAGATACGGACGAGCGAAGTTGGAGATTTTTATGAAATAATATCTCTACAATTGCGCAAAAATTGCTGGATCCGCAAAAAGAGCCGTTGGGATTTTTCCGTTGTATTTATAGCCGTTAGACCGCGCTCGTTCGATACGATTCTCCCATTCTTTGATCTCCAAGACTTCAGCGATTCTCTCCATCTTTGATTCTTCTCTCAAGATCTTCAAGATTTAGCTATGGTGTTCACACGATCGGAGAGATCCGCCGCCAAGAAGAAGGCCGACGACGCAGCTGAAGCGGCTGCGAGGGAAGCGCTTCTCGCCCTTGCAGACGATGGTGCCGTTCGCACCGGTCCCCTTCCTAAGCTTCCTATCCGTAGGAAGAAGTGGAGGGTGGTCACTGAGATCCCTGCTGGGCCATCTGAGCCAATGGGCACGCCCAAGAAACGCCGGTGGAGCGTCAAGACGGCCGCCGAACCAAGCACAGCCACGACTCCCTCTGTGGAGAGTCAAGAACCTGATCGTGCATCCCACGAGTCAGCCAAAGAAGGATCGTCGCCGTCTGAATCACCTGCGCGCAGTCCCCTCCCATCTGAACCAGTGCCAAGCGCAGAGCTGTCACCACCTGCACAGAGCGCCGAGTTGTCTCCAGCACCTCAGAGTTCTGATCCGACGCCTGCAGCAGCGCAGAGCCCTGAGCTGCCATCTTCGCCATTGAGTTCTGCGCAGACACCATCAGCAGAGTACAATCCTCCACGGCCTGATCCTGAATTCCCTTATGGGGATTATCAGGAGTCTACACAAGGTAGTGGAGATGCTGGGGAAGAAGAAGTCTTCTCTCCCATGAGAGAAGACAGCCCTGATGTTCCTGCCCAGCAGGATGATTCCATGGAGGAGACGTTGGGGGCTTGCCTCCAGCAGATCAACATTAAGAAAAAGAAGAAGAAGGCCAAGATTGTCAAGGCCAAGAAATCCAAGAAGCTGAAGAAGAAGAAGGCCAAAAGAGTGCCTTCAGCAGACGAAGAAAGCACGGAGCCATCACTCAAACGCCTCAAGGTGGAGGCTGCTGAATCATCCAAACCAGCCGATAAGGGGAAGGCTAAACTCTACCCTGAAGATGAACCTCCATCAGTGAGGTATGTCTCATCGGATGTTGAATCCAGGGGTGTTGAGTTGAGGAAGAGGGACCTATTGCACGAGAAAGGTTTCCTTGATCGACTTGCTGACCTGCCGCAGTTCTTGCGCGCAGGGGTGCTCAACCATGGCTGGGAGGAATTCTGCAGACCTCCCAATCCAGCCTACACGAGCATGGTGTACGATTTCTACGCCAATGTGCTCAGCCCTGAGGATGGCCTATCTGTGGTCAGAGGGGTGGAAGTTGATTTCTCAGCCAAGGCCATCAATGAAGCCTTTGGTCTCAAGGGCCAAGCGCACACAGATTATGCACGGATAGTTGATGAGCCGACTGAGGCCGTGCTAGAAGAGGCCATTCGCACAATTGGCCAGCCTGAAGCCTCCTGGACTGTCTCACGCAATGGGAGGCACACTCTCATGAGTGCCAATCTCACGGCTAAGGCAGCTGTGTGGTTTTCATTCGTCAGAAGAAGGCTCTCCCCAGTAACTCATGAGACTACAATTAACCAGAGCCGCTCGCTGCTGGTTTATGCTATAATGAGAGGTCTCACGATCAACGTGGGAGAAGTCATCACTGCTGCCATCGCTGAGTGTGCCAGAAAAGGTAAGGGGCCATTATTTTTCCCCAACACTATAACAAAATTGTGTTTACTTGCAGGAGTTCCCACCGAGCGCTTGGAGCAGCAGCTGCCTTACACAGGACATTTGGAGCTGCCTGCTAACCTGAGGCTGCGAAGGAAGGGGAATATGGAGTTTGAGTTGGATAGGCTGGCGGCTGAACAGTCCCTATCCATGGCCTGCTTGATGGACATGCAGAGGAGAATGGCTCAATGGGCCAACTATGCGCAGGCAAGGGATAAGGAAGTTGCAGACCAGCTGGGGTGCATCTTCCCGGACTTCCCCACCAACCTCCTAACTCCATGGGTGCCCCCACGACCAAGGCAACCAGATGAGGATGACGAGAATTGAGTGCTGGTTTGAAGTGCACAAAAGGGAGTATTACTGTTCCCTTAAGAAACAAAAGACAATTTTTCTGCTTTCTGATAGGATCGTGTATATTATGCTGTTTTGGGATCAACTTTTGATCTGTTTTTTATGTTTAGTTTTATGTTTTTTCTTTTGCTTAGTCTAGTCTGATGTTAGCTGAATAGGTAGGATAGTTTAGTTTTATTTTTAGGATGCATGAGTAACAGGAAAAAGCATGCTAGGGGCCTGAATCAATGTTATATCTACCCGGATTGAATTGCGAAATAATTGCGGTTCCCGCAATTTTTGTGACTGATTGCATGTTTTGGACTGTCTGTTTAATTAGGCTGTGATCTGTTAAATTCTATCTTTTGCTGCTAGCATGACTACCTTATATAGCTGATCTTGAAGCATGCTGGATGAGTGTCATAGGACACCCTTTGATAGTTTAAATTTGCCTCTGAATCGTGCTCAGCATGCATAAACCATAAGTCCTTAAGACTTTCTGTTATGTTCAAATTTTCTGCTGCTGGGATAGTTGCTTTTAGAACGTTTTGCCTATGCCTAGGATTTTTAAATTCTCTTTGTTTTACTTTGGACTAGATGCTTCTAGGACAAGTTTGGGGGTGTGCCACCTCAAACACTCATTGGGGACAATGAGTAGTTGAAGTTTGGGGGAGGCTACCCTAGGCCTAGGAACATTCCTCTCTTCCTTAGGACATAAGCATTCTTCTTCTCCTAAAAAAAAAAAAAAAAAAAGTGAAAAAAAAAAGAATAAAGAGGGGAGTCTTTCTCAAGTTGCTGAGTAATCAGTGCCAAGTGTGTAAACCACAAGTGGCATTGCATCAAAAGGCAACCCAAGGAGAAGACTCCACCGAAGTAAAAAAGGAAAAAGGGAGAAATAGGGAAGAAGAATGTATGCTTGGGAGTTATAATCTTGTGGCTTAGATGTCCTATTTAAAAAAAAAAAAGAACTCTGATCCTCAATGAGCTAAGCACAAGGTTGTAGCTTTTAGGTTTGTCTAGGGAGATGAATGTATATCCAATGTAGTGATGCCAGGGCTTAGGTTGTTCTCTAAAAGTACCACTGTCACCATTAATACTAAGACTGGCATGACTCTAAGGAATCCTAGACACATTAAAAATAAGCTAGAAGCATGTACTGAGTCTGGAGTAAAGCTTGGTAGAATTTGAAACCTTAGGGATAGTGGCATGATATCATAAAAGTAGTTAGATCAGTAGTAGGGGGTTAACAAAAGCAGTAGGTATGGAGGCAGGTGAAGTCAGAAGAAGCTTGATAAGAGGTTAATTCTAAACTTAGGAGTGTGTCACAGGACAGCACTGCTAGAGATAGGGATATAGGGGAGTCGGTAAGTAGTTAAAGAAGATAAAACAGCAGCCTAAGTAAGTCCTTAGTATGCTTGAGGACAAGCAAAGCCTTAAGTTTGGGGGTGTGTTAAGTCTCTGAAAGTGACTTATTTAGGACCCATTTAGCTTAGGAAGATGTACACTTTTAGGTGTTTTTGATAGCATTTAGCCTAAACCTATGCTTTAATATGAGAATTAGAAGAAGGTAGCTAATTTAGGACTTATGCACAATAGGTAGAAAAAGGGTTGAAAACCGAAGGAAAAGAATGAAAAAATGAACATTGCAAATGAATTGCGAAAACATTGCGGTGACCGCAATTATTCAAGTTAAAACCGTAAGTTGGCTGATCTTTTTCTGTTTAGATCCGACTTTTCAGGGATTCGTTCTTTCTCCTCCATCCATTCTGATATATGACGTTGAAGATTGATGGTTCTCCTTGGCCCAAACGCACCTGCAAACTACTATAAAAGGGGGTCAAAGTCGGAGGTTCAGTCATCACTCGAAGCGCAGAAGTCTTCTCGCAGTCCACCATTTCCATCTGTTTTCCTTTGCCGTTTGTTGGAGTGAGAGTCTCAGCTTTTGGAGTCGATAATCTGATAGGAAGGAGAGGAGATTCTTCTTCTCTCTCGATTGGATTCATCCAAGCAAGGCTGACTTTTCATCACCTTCATTCGAGGCGACTGCCACGAAGTTTTCCAGCAATCTTTTACTGTTTTCCTGTTCTGTTCTTCTTATTTCCATTTCTGATCACTGTTGTTCTTAGTTTAGAGTTTTAATTACTGCATTTCGTTGTTGTCTGTCTTGGATTCATTTCTTTCAAAGCTTTCCTTTGTCATTCAAACAATTTCAGTAATCAAAGTTCATTTCTGCATTTCTCATTTCCCATCTTCTGCTACGGGTTTTGCTTACTGTTTTTAACACATTTCCCTTCTAAGCATGTCTATCTTATCTACCATTTCTGTTCTCTATATATCCATGAGTAGCTAAGTCACTTAGGGGCATGCTAATGACAGAACTATAGGCTAAAAAAACGTGAATCAAGTAGGCAGATTAACACTCGAACATTGATTGTATGTAAGCTTCATCCTACGGGCAATTTCGATTGGCCATCCATTTTGTCCAAAGAACTCCTAACCTCTGGAAGGAGTAAGAGTTCAGAGTCGTATAATCATGCTAGCCTTTCATGGTAATCAGGAAACGGCCTAGGAATAGGCGTTTCCCTAGTACAAACTAAACACTCCTGCTTAAATAAGATGCTTGAGACCTTACTTTGAAGTCGAGTAAACTTAAGACTCTAATGCATGGAATCGGACGATACTTGAGATAGAGTGAGTTTGATGTATAGAGAATTGATCCAAAGCTTGACAATCGTAATAAACTGCCTATAGGATAGTCATTAGTAGCCCTTAATTCGCCCATTTACACACTTTTGCTGTTGAGTTAATTGCGGATTAATTGCGGTTCTCGCAATTCTGCTAAGTTGCACTCTGTTTAGCTGTTTTCTTCCTCGTTTATTAATTCCATCTCTTGTCCTTTGCATCTAATTTCAACTTGCATTTGTTTATGTTATATCCTTTTATACATTCAGCAAAAATTAGATAATTAAAAACCAATTTTACCCCATCAAATTCATCCCATCTTTCTTAACAAACACACTTCGCGAATAGCTAAAAATGAGTCTCTGTGGAAAAAACGAATGAAATATACTTACTACTTGCTGTGAGACCATGTATGCTTGCATGTTCTAAGTGCTCTCTCTACACTTTTGCATATTTATCTTTACACATTGAGCACGCAACACTCACCAATGGTCTTCCACTCCTAAGTTCAATTGCTTGAACTTGCTCTTTTCCATCTCTCCTAGGCACCTCGGTGTCAGCAGGGAGTCTACCTTGGGGCCTACTTTTAAGTTCATTGGCTAATTGGCCTATTTGGTTTTCCAGGCTCCTAAGAGTAGCTTGCTGGCTCTGAAGAGTAGCATCATTCTTAGCTATATATTCCTTGAGTAGGTTTTCTACAGAAGATCCTACAGGTTGATTGTAAGGTTTTTGGTACATTGACTGGTTATGTTGGGGAGTGAAACCAGGTGTTCCACTCGGTCTAGGTTGGTTAGAATTTTGGTTAGTGTTTTGTTGGCCACCCCATGACAGGTTAGGGTGGTTTCTCCAACCAGGATTGTAAGTTTGTGAGTAGGGGTTGTTCCTTGGCTGCCGCTGGCTTCCTACATAGCAGACCGAGGATGGATTCCCAGGGCAGTATTCATAAGGGTGCCCTTCCCCACAGAATCCACAGACAGGTGCCTCGCCTTGACTTGGTTGGGTGCCCATTGACATGGCTGTGGCGGTATTGGCACTGGTCTGGAGATTGGCCTGAGCCATTTGCTTGACTAAGTTGGTCAGGGCATTTATTTCGGTGCTCATGGCGCTTAGAGCATCCTTGTCTTGAGCCCTAGTTGGCTCTACTGGATCGTCTGACCATCTACAATGAGATGTTGAGATCTTCTCCAAGATCTCATAAGCTTCGTTGTAACTCTTGGACAACATGGAACCTCCAGCAGATGAATTTAAAACTTGTCTGGTGCTGGGGTTGCATCCTTTAAAGAAGACTTCTATTTGGATACACCATGGAATGCCATGGTGTGGACATTTAATGAGAAGGTCTTTGAATCTTGTCCAAGCTTCGTGAAGGGACTCACTTGGAGCTTGTTTGAATTTTATGATATCATCACGAAAGGTCGAATTCCTATCTGGTGGGAAATATTTGACTAGGAATTTTTCTGCTAAATCTGTCCAATTGAGGACAGATCCTAAGGGTAAAGAATTTAACCATGTTTTGGCTTTGTCCCTCAAAGAGTAAGGGAAAAGATATAGCCTCAGGGCTTCTTGGGAAACTCCAGGGATTAGGAATGTGTCACTAACTCCTAAGAAGTTCCTAAGGTGGTTATGGGGGTCCTCATTTTCTATTCCAAAGAATTGCCCCACAGTGGACAACATTTGGAACATCACTGGCTTTAACTCGAATGAGTTGGCAGTGATTTCAGGACGGATTATGCTGGGGTTCAGCTCCCCAGGCATAGGTACTAAATATGAAAGGATGGCGCTATCCTTGTCATTCGCTATTTCAATGGGATTGCGAGTGACAGGCACCAGGTTTTGATTTACTCCAGCCATTTCTTCTTGAGGTAATTGCGGAGGAATTGTAGTCTCTGCAATGATTGGAGGTAAAAGGGTTTGTTTAAAGAGACGTTTCTTGGCTCTATTCCTAGCTCTAAGTAATCTCTCGGGCTCAGGGTTGAACTCTAGATCACTAGATGGAGTCTCATTCATAAACTACCCTAAATGGTACCTGAAAAAGGAATGAAGATGGATCAAATTCAATGGAAAATACTTTGATGTTTCAGACTTAACAAACTTCGTTTTCACTTAAAATAAGTCCCCGGCAGCGGCGCCAAAAACTTGTTGCGTGCTCAATGTGTAAAGATAAATATGCAAAAGGGTAGAGAGAGCACTTATGACATGCAAGCATACATGGTCTCACAGCAAGTAGTAAGTATATTTCATTCGTTTTTTCCACAGAGACTTATGTTTAGCTATTCGCGAAGTGTATTTGTTAAGAAAGATGGGGTGGATTTGAAGGGGTAAAATTGGTGTTTAATTATCTAATTTTTGCTGAATGTGTAAAGGGATGCAACATAAACAAATTAAAGTTGAAATCAGACTCAAAGGACAAGAGATGGAATTGATAAACGAAGAAGAACACAGCTAAACAGAATGATAAAATGGCAGAATTGCGAGGACCGCAATGTTTCCGCAATTAAACAGCAGTGAAAGTGTGTAAATGGGTGGATTAAGGGCTACTAATGACTATCCTATAGGCATTTTATTACGATTCTCAAGCTTTGGATCAACTCTCTATACATCAAACTCACTCTATCTCAAGTATCGTCCGATTCCATGCATTAGAGTCTTAAGTTTACTCGACTTCAAAGTAAGGTCTTAAGCATCTTGTTAAAACAGGAGTGTTTAGTTTGTACTAGGGAAACGCCTATTCCTAGGCCGTTTCCTGATTACCATGAAAGGCTAGTATGATTATATGACTCTGAACTCTTACTCCTTCCAGAGGTTAGGAGTTCTTTGGACAAAATGGATGGCCAATCGAAATTGCCCGTGGGATGAAGCTTACATACAATCAATGATTCGAGAGCTATCCTACATACTTGATGCACGTTTTTTAGCCTATAGTTCTGTCATTAGCATGCCCCTAAGTGGCTTAGCTACTCATGGATATATGGAGAACAGAAAGGGTAGATAAAACAGACATGCTTAGAAGAGAAATATGCTTAAAACAATAAGACAAAACGTAGCAGCAGAAGGTGGAAACTGTGAAATGCAGAATTTTACTTTGATTACTTTGAATGTTTGAACGACAAAGGAAAGCTTCAAAAGAAATGATTCAAAGACAGACAACAACGAAATGCAGTAATTAAAGCACTAGGCTAAGAACAACAATGATCAAACTGGAAATAAGAAGAAGGACGACAGAAAAGCAGTAAAGGTGCTTGAAAAGCTTCGTTGCAGTCGCCTCGAATGAAGGGGATGAAAGGTCAGCCTTGCTTGGATGAATCCAATCGAGAGAGAAGAAGAATCTTCTCTCCTTCCTATCAGATTATCGATTCCAACAGCTGAGACTCTCACTCCAACAGACGGCAAAGGAAAACAGAGAGAAATGATGGACTGCGAGAAGACTTCTGCGCTTCGAATGATGATTAAACCTCCGACTTTGGCCCCCTTTTATAGTAGTTTGCAGGTGCGTTTGGGCCAAGGAGAACCATCAATCTTCAACGTCATATATCAGAATGGATGGAGGAGAAAGAACGAATCCCTGAAAATACGGAAATTAACAGAAAAAGATCAGTCAACTTACGGTTTCCACTTGAATAATTGCGGTCACCGCAATGTTTTCGCAATTCATTCGCAATGCTTATTTTTTCATTCTTTTCCTTCGGTTTTCAACCCTTTTTCTACCTATTGTGCATCAGTCCTAAATTAGCTACCTTCTTCTAATTCTCATATTAAAGCATAGGTTTAGGCTAAATGCTATCACAAACACCTAAAAGTGTACATCTTCTTAAGCTAAATGGGTCCTAAATAAGTCACTTTCAGAGACTTAACAGTGAGCTTCTAGAGCTGAATAAGCCATTCATCTTCTCAAAAGAATGTTTTTTAGCCTGGACAACCCTTAAGGAAGCATTAGTCAAAGCACCTATTATAGTAGGGCCAAATTGGGACCTTCCATTTGAGATGTTATGTGATGCAAGTGACTATGCAGTAGGGGTTATGCTAGGACAAAAGATTGACAAACTAACACACCCTGTATACTATGTGATGCATGCTCAATGTTTAAAGGAAATATGCAATAATAGAGCACTCAGAACATGCAAGCATACATGATCTTGTAGCAAGTAATAAGTATTTTTTCATTCGATTTCCCACAGAGATTTATTCTTAGTTACTCGTGAAGTGCATTGTTAAGCAAGAATGGGTGGATTTAATGGGGTAGATTTGGTTTTAAGTGGCCTAATTACTAAGGAATATGTAAAGGATAGATGCATAAACAAGTGCAAGTAAATGATAAACTCAAGTGCAAAGAGAAGAGATTAATAAACGAAGAGGAAAATGGCTAAGGCAGAATTTTTAACTAAGGGAATTGCGGAAACAGCAATTATACCGCAATGTTCTTAACAGCGAATGTGTGTGAAATGTGGAAACAAGGGCTACTAACGACTCCTCTATAGGCTTTTTCACACGATTCTCAAGCAGTAGATCAACTCACCATGCATCAAACTAACTCATTCTCATGTATCTTCCGATTTCATGCATTAGATTCGTTAGTTTACTCATGTCCAAGTAAGGTCTTAAGCTTCTTGTTAAAACAGTAAGTTGTGATTTGTACTAGGAAAACGCCTATTCCTAGGTCGTTTTCTGGCTACCTTGAGAGGCTAGCATGAGTGTATGACTCTGAACTCTTACTCCTTCCAGAGGTTAGGAGTTCTTTGGACAAAATGGATGGCCAATCGAAATTGCCCGTGGGATGAAGCTTACATACATTCAATGCATTCGAGAGCTATCCTACATGCTTGATTCACGTGTTTCTTCCTACAGATTTGTCAATAGCATGCCCTTATGTGACTTAGTTACTCATGGATGCACATAGAATAGAAAGACTAGATGAAAACGACATGCTTAGAAGTATATTAGAGACAAAACAGAAACTAAAGGCAGTAACAGAGAAGGTGAAGAACTTGTAACTTGATGAAAATAGTACTTCGATTTATTTGAATTTGAACTAAACAAATGACAACCTTAAAGAACTAAAGTAAAACAGAAAGCAACGAAATGAATTAAAGTAGCTATTGGGAAGGAAATAACAACAGACAGTAAGGGAAATGGGAAGCTAAAGCAGAAAGCAATAAAGTTGAGCGTGATCGCCTCGACGCAGACGCCTCGGCTGAAGGGGGGGAAAAAGCCAGCTTTGCTTGGATGAATCCAATCAGAAGAGAAGATGAATCTTCTCTCCTTCCTATCAGATTGTCGACTCCAACAGCTAAACCTTTCAACCCAACAGACGGAAGAGAAAAACAGGAGAAAAAACTGTGCTGCGAAGAGAGTTCTACGCCTTCCGGATGTGTTTCAACCTTCCACTTTGACCTCCTTTTATAGTAGTCTGCAGGTGCGATTGGGTCAAGGAGAACCTTTCATTCTCACCGTCGTACTTCTACGTGGCTGGAGGAGAAAGAACGAATCCCTGAAATATCGGATCACAACAGAAAAAGGTTAGACAACTTACGGATTTCACTTAAAACATTGCGGTTTTAGCAATGTTTCCGCAATGCTTCCGCAATGCACAATTTTCATTCCTTTAACTTCATTTTTAATTCCTTTTCTTTCCTTTTGCATATAAGTCCTAATTTAGCTTCATTCTTCTAATTCTCATATATGAGCATAGGTTAAAGTTAAATCCTATCAAAAATACTTACAAATGCACAACTTCTTATCACAAATAAGTCCTAAAATAGTCACTTTTGGAGACGTAACACACCCCCAAACTTAAGGTTTTGCTCGTCCTCGAGCAATCTAAGGACTTACTTAGGCTGCTGTTTCAATCTTTCTAACCACTTGCTGACTCCCCTAAGTTCCTATCTATGACAATACTGTCCTGTGACACACTTCTAAGTTTACAACTAACTTCTCATTTTGCTTCTTCTGACTTCGCACGCCTAATGCTCCTACTGTTTCATTAACTCCCTACGACTGCTCTACTTGCTTCTGTCATATAGTGCAACTATCCCTAAGGTTTCAAATTCTACCTAGCTTTACCCTAGCCTCAGTACATGCTTCTAATTTTACTTTTGTGCTACCTAGGATTCCTTAGAGTCATGCCAGTCTTAGTATTAAACAGTGACAGTAGTACATTTAAAGAACAACCTAAACCCTGGCATCACTACATTGGACATACATTCATCTCCCTAAACAACCCTACAAGCTACAACTTTGTGCTTAGCTAATTGAGGATCAGAGTTCTTTTTATTAAGGACACCCAAGCCACAAAGTTGCAACTCCTAGGTATACATTCTTCTTCCCTATTTCTTCCTTTTTTCTTTCTTACTTTGGTGGAGCCTCTCCTTTGGTTGCCTTTTGATGCAATGCCACTTGTCGGTTACACACTTGGCACTGATTACTCAGCACCCTTAAGAAAGACACCCCTCTTTATTCTATTTTTCATTTTCCTCTTTTTTTTTTCAGTTCATCATTTTTTGTAAAGGAGAAGAAGAATGCTTATGCTTAAAGGGAGAGAGGAATGTTCTTAGGCCTAGGGTGGCCTCCCCCAAACTTAAACTACTCATTGTCCCCAATGAGAGTCTGAGGTGGCACACCCCCAAACTTGTCCTAGAAGCATCTAGTCTAGGGCAAAACAAAGAGAATCTAAAAGTCCTAGGGATAGACAGAACATTCTCAAAGCAAATAACTCAGCAGCAGAAATTTGTAAAAATAGGAAGGGAAGGACTTAAAGCTACGCATGCTGAGCAATTTAAGAGACTAATTTAAACTATCAAAGGTGCCTTAAAACACTCATCCAGCATGCTTATAGATAGGCTATATAAGGTAGTCAAGACAGCAGCAAAAGAACAAATTTAAAACAGAACCAGCCTAGCTAATCAGTCAGTCAAAAGCATTCAATAACTAACAAAAATTGCGGCTTCCGCAATAATTTCGCAATAAATAGACAGGCATATATAACAGTGATCAAGGCCCCTATGCATGCTCTTTCCAGACATCTCAGCTATTCAAAAAGGAAATTAAAACAACCTACCTAATCAGATACCATCAGACTATACTAAACTATTCTAAACAGCAAAAATAAAGAAGTAAAGACAGATCAAATATTGAATCAAAAATGGTAGCATTCACACAGTTTAACGAAAAGCAGAGTTTTTTTTTTTGTAGGGAACATAAATACTCCCTTGAGTGCTCTTCAGACTAGCACTCAGACGTCCTCATCATCATCCCTCCGTGCTCGTGGAGGTGCCCATGGTGTCAGCAGGTCAGTGGGGAACTCAGGAAAGATGCAGCCGAATTGGTCAGCAACATCCTTATCCCTCGCTTGAGCATACTCAGCCCATTGCGCCATCTTCTTTTGCAGGTCCATCAGACATGCCATAGATAGAGATTGAGCAGCAGCCAGGCCGTCTAACTCAAACTCCATGTTCCCCTTCCTGCGCATCCTCAGGCCTGTAGGCAGCTCCAGATGCCCCGTGTAGGCCAGCTGTCTCTCCATCCTCTCGATTGGTACACCTGCACGTAGGCAAAGCTTAGTGATTGTGTTGGGGAAGAAAAGTGGACCCTTACCTTTTTTGGCACAGTCTGCTATCGAGGCTGCAATGACCTCACCAACATTGATTATGAGGCCCCTCATGATCGCATATACCAGCAGCGATCTTCCTTGGTTGATGGTGGTCTCGTGGGTCACTAGGGACAGCCGTCTGCGCACGAAGGAAAACCATACAGCTGCCTTCGCCGTAAGGGTAGCACTCATCAGAGTGTGCTTCCCATTGCGCGAGATCGTCCACGCTGCCTCAGGTTGGCCGATGATCCGTAGTGCTTCCTCCAGGACAGCCTCAGTTGGCGCATCAATGATCCTTGCATAGTGAGTGTGCTTCTGCCCCTTGAGGCCATAGGCTTCGTTGATCGCCTTGGCTGAGAAGTCCACCTCGATTCCTCTTACTAAGGACAAGCCATCCTCAGGGTGCATCAGGTTGGCATAGAAATCGTACACCATGCTGGAGTAAGCAGGGATGGGCGGTCTGCATAGCTCCTCCCAGCCGTGGTTGGTGATCCCTGCGCGCAAGAATTGCGGCAGGTCTGCCAACGCGTCAAGGAACCCCTTCTCATGGAGCAGGTCCCTCTTTCTCAACTCAGTGCCCCTCGATTCTGCATCAGAGGACACATACCTCACAGTTTGAGGCTCATCTTCGGGGTATAGTTTGGCCTTCCCCTTATCTTGTGCCTTGGCCGACTCAGCAACCTCGACCTTCAGCCTCTTCAATGAAGGCTCACTTCTGGCCTTCCTTTTCTTGGATTTCTTTGAAGCTTTTGGCCGTTTGGCCTTGGCAATCTTGGGGGCTTTCTTCCTCAATCGCGCCCTGGTGGTGATCTGTTGGAGGCAATCCCCCAACGTTTCATCCATCGAATCTCCCCCCTGCGCTGGGCTCTCGTGGCAGACGTCCCTTAAAGGAGAGAAGACTTCATCCTCTTCATCCGTTTCGTCGCCCCGTGCTGATTCTTGCTGTTCTTCATTTGGGATTTCAGGCTCGGGCGACGGCGATGGTGATGCTTCAGGGCTCTGCCGCGGTGGGGATTGTTCAGAGCTCTGTGGAGATGGAGAAGGCTCGGGGCTTTGCGCTGGTGGAGAGGGGTCAGGACTTTGTCTGGCCGTCTCGTAGGATGGACGACCACTCCCTTGACTCTCCACAGTGGGAGTCTTTTCCTTGATCGGTGCGTCCCCAATCTCCATCGTCCATTTGCGTTTCTTGGGCGTGCCTACTGGTTCAGACGGCCCAGCGGGGATCTCCGTCACGACCTTCCACTTCTTCTTGCGAACAGGGAGCTTAGAAGGTCGTTCAGGGCGCGCAGCTTCGGCATCTGCTAAGGCGAGGAGTGCCTCTCTTGCAGCTGCCTCTGCTTCAGCGGCCTTCTTCTTGGAAGCAGATCTCTCAGCCCTTGTAAGCACCATGGTGGAATCGTAGAAATCTGAAAAGAGGAATTGCAGAGGAAGACGAAGATAGGTTCTTGGAGTTCAATGAATGAGGGAAGCGTACTAGCCACGACGGTTCTAACGGCTATTTGTAATGATGTGAATCCCAACGGCTATTTTGTTGCGGATTCAGCAAATCCACCGCAATTAAATGGCCGTTGGAGATTTTTCTTGATTTAATCGCCAATATTCTCTCAACTTAATCTTTGATTTGGCCCAATATCTTCCCCGATTTTTTATCCTTGATTCATCTCCTTGATTTCCTTATTCAATCCCCTATTAAAAAAAATAAAATTAACATCAAATTCGTAATAAAAATCACACACAAACATACACAAATAACAACCGAAAGAATAGCAAAAATAAACTAAGGCATAGATTCGTATGGACGAGCACAGTAATCACTCGTCCTCTCTCGGTTTTATTTTCAAGTTTCAGCCAAGAGGAAGGTCGAGAGAGTCTTCACATCTCCTTCCTCATAATAATGCTTCAATCGTGCACCATTAACCATGAACGGTTGCCCGTGCTGCAGGTTCCTAATCTCAATTGCACCATGAACAAACACGTTAGTTATAACAAAAGGACCTGACCATCTGGACTTAAGTTTGCCTGGAAATAATCTCAACCTTGAGTTAAATAACAAAACATGCTGGCCTTTCTTAAAGTCCTTAATCCTAAGTCTACTGTCATGCCAAATCTTAGTCTTTTCCTTATACATTTTAGCATTTTCATAGGACATATGTCTAAGCTCATCAAGCTCATGTAATTGCAGAGACCGCAATGTTCCCGCATCGGTCACGCAATAATTCAGTTCTTTCAAGGCCCAAAATGCTTTAATTTCCAATTCGAATGGTAAGTGACATGCTTTGCCATACACAAGTCTATAAGGAGACATACCTAGGGGTGTCTTATATGCAGTCCTATATGCCCAAAGTGCATCCTCGAGTTTAAACGACCAATCTTTTCTATTGGGTTTGACCACTTTTTCGAGTATGTTTTTAATCTCCCTATTTGATATTTCAGCTTGTCCATTCGAATGTGGGTGATAAGGAGTGGCTACTCTATGTCTAACATTGTATTTAGCCAACACTTTTTCCATAGTTTTATTAATAAAGTGTGTCCCTTCATCACTAATTATAGCACGAGGTGTACCAAACCTAGTAAAGATATGTCTATTAAGGAACTTAATGACTGTTTTGGCATCATTGTTTGGACACGCTATGGCCTCTACCCATTTAGATACATAGTCTACAGCTACAAGTATGTAAAGGTTACCTGCTGATGGGGGAAATGGTCCCATGAAGTCAATGCCCCACACATCAAAGAGATCCAACTCTAAGATGTAAGTGAGAGGCATCTCATCCTTTCGACTGAGGTTACCTGTTCTCTGGCATTCATTGCAGCTGTGTGCATGATCGTGGGCATCTTTGAAGATCGTGGGCCAATAGTAGCCACTCTGGAACACCTTTGCAGCTGTTCTTTGGCCACCAAAGTGTCAACCATAGGGGGCTGTATGGCAGTGCTGCAGCACAGACTTCGCCTCAGCAGCTGACACACACTTCCTCAGCAAACCATCTGCACATGTCTTGTAGAGTGTAGGATCGTCCCATATGAACTTCCTAGCTTCATGTAGGAACCTCTTCTTTGCTTGTCCTCCCTTGAAAGTTGGTAGTACCTGCGAGGCAAGGAAGTTAACAATATCAGCAAACCAAGGCTGCTCATCGTTGTCACGATGTGCTAATACAAAGACATGCTCATCGATAAAGGCATCAGAAATTGCGGTTTCCGCAATTTTATCGCAATTATGTTGCAATCGAGAGAGATGATCCGCAACCACATTTTCGCATCCTTTCTTATCTTTAATGTCTAGATCAAACTCTTGCAGCAACAATACCCATCTAATTAACCTAGGCTTAGCATCAGCCTTCCTCATAAGGTATTTTAGTGCAGAATGATCAGTGTACACGATTGTCCTAGTGCCTACAATGTAATTCCTAAACTTCTCGCAGGCAAACACTACAGCTAGCATCTCCTTTTCCGTGGTTGTGTAATTACATTGTGCCTCATTAAGTGTCTTACTAGCATAGTATACAGGGTGTGTTAGTTTGTCAATCTTTTGTCCTAGCATAACCCCTACTGCATAGTCACTCGCATCACATAACATCTCAAATGGAAGGTCCCAATTTGGTCCTACTATAATAGGTGCTTTGACTAATGCTTCCTTAAGGGTTGTCCAGGCTAGTAAACATTCTTTTGAGAAGATGAATGGCTTATTCAGCTCTAGAAGCTCACACAAAGGTTTGGAGATCTTAGAAAAGTTCTTAATGAACCTTCTATAGAAATTTGCGTGTCCTAAGAAACTTCTAATGGCTTTCACATTCTGCGGTTCCACTAACTTCTCTATTATTTCAATCTTGGCCCTATCGACCTCTACTCCTGCCCTAGACACTCTATGACCTAGGACTATCCCTTCTTCCACCATGAAGTGGCACTTCTCCCAATTAAGGACTAGGTTGGTCTCCTCACACCTAGCCAGGACTTGTCCTAAGTTCTCTAAACAGTTTGTGAATGAATCACCAAAGACTGAGAAGTCATCCATAAATATCTCAATCATGGATTCATCTAAGTCAGAGAAGATTGCCAACATGCACCTTTGGAATGTTTCTGGTGCATTGCATAAGCCAAAAGGCATTCTGCGAAAAGCAAATGTTCCAAAGGGACATGTGAAGGTTGTCTTCTCTTGGTCCACAGGGTCTATGGTGATTTGGTTATATCCAGAATAACCATCTAGAAAGCAGTAATAAGCTCTACCAGCTATCCTATCTAACATTTGGTCGATAAATGGTAAAGGGAAGTGATCTTTTTTTGTTTCCTTATTCAATTTTCTATAGTCCATACAGACTCTCCATCCTGTAATAGTTCTAGTTGGAATCAGTTCATTGCTCTCATTCACTACTACAGCCATCCCCCCCTTCTTAGGTACACATTGTATTGGACTCACCCACTGACTACTAGCTATAGGGAAGATTACACCTGCATCTAGCCATTTTATGATCTCTTTCTTAACTACCTCTTTCATAGAGGGGTTCAGCCTACGTTGGTGATCTACTCGGGGTGTATGCTCTTCTTCCAATATTATCTTATGCATGCAGTAAGAAGGGCTAATGCCTCTAATGTCAGCAATCGTCCATGCAATAGCCTTTTTATATTGCTTAAGTAATAAGATCAACTCAATTTCATGCTTTGCACTCAATTTGGACGACATAATAACAGGCAGAGTATCATTACTTCCTAAATATGCATACTTAAGATGAGTGGGTAAGGGTTTCAATTCTAAGATAGGTGGATGCTCAATGGATGGTTTTAATGGATTCATGGATCTGTCAGTCAAGTCATTACTCATACAAACATGCTGTATTTTATCTACAGGTATATCCATTATTTCAGAAACATTTAAATCAGTTACATCTAATTGTACATAATTATTAGCATGCTTAGTCAATAATTCATGCTCCAACTGTTCTTCCATCAGTGAATCTACAATGTCCATGCTTGCACAAGATTCAGAGTCAGAGGGGTACCTTAGGGCTTTAAAAACACTAAACTTAACCTCCTCATCATGAACCCTCATGGTGAGCTCACCTTTCTGGACATCAATCAGGACCGTACCTGTGGCTAGAAATGGTCTGCCTAATAGGATGGGGACCTCCTTGTCTGCTTCATAATCCAGGATAATGAAGTCTGCAAGAAAAATAAACTTGTCAACCTTTACAAGAATATCCTCAATCTTACCCTCAGGGTATGCTATGGATCTGTCTGCAAGCTGTAAGGTGACAGTGGTTGGACGTGCTTCTCCTATTCCCAGCTGGCGGAATAGTGATAGAGGCATGAGGTTTATGCTGGCTCCCAGGTCACAAAGAGCTCTGCCCACGTGCTTGCCTCCTAACTCCACTGGTAGGGTGAAGGAACCAGGATCCTTCTCCTTCTTGGGTAGCTTGTTCTGGAGTATAGCACTACACTCCTCAGTGAGATTCACTGTTTCAAATTCACCAATAATTTTTTTGTTAGTGATTATATCCTTCAAAAATTTAACATAAGAAGGCATGGATTGCAAAACCTCTACAAAAGGAATATTAACATGCACTTGTTTAAGAATTTCTAAAAATTTATTAAAGTGCACTTCCTGTTCTTGTTTTTTCTTTAGCCGTCGAGGGAATGGAGGTGGTGGCACATATGCAGGCACTTCAGGTCGCCTCAGAATAGGTGGAGGCCTTGGAATTTCTTCTATCTCTTCTATGATTGGTTCCAGCCTCGCCCCTGATGTGCTTGATGATGGTTGACCTTGGTTTGGCAGAGACTCCAGTGGAGCATCAGACTCATCGTTCTCTACTCTCTTTGGGGTTTCTTTAGTATTGTTCACCAATAGTCTCCCACTTCTAAGTTCAATCGCTTGAACTTGCTCTTTTCCATCTCTCCTTGGCACCTCAGTGTCAGCAGGTAGTCTACCTTGGGGCCTGCTTTTTAGTTCATTGGCTAGTTGCCCTATTTGGTTCTCTAGGCTCCTAAGGGTAGCTTGCTGACTTTGTAGAGTGGCATCATTCTTGGCAATGTACTCCTTAAGTAAATTTTCTACAGAAGATCCTATTGGTTGGTTGTATGGTTTTTGATACATGGATTGGTTATTTTGGGGAGTGAAACCAGGTGTTCCACTCGGTCTTGGTTGGTTAGGAGCTTGGTTAGTATTTTGTTGGCCACCCCATGAAAGATTTGGGTGGTTCCTCCAACATAGCAACCTGAGGCTGGATTCCCAGGGCAGTATTCATACAGGTGCCCCTCCCCACAGAATCCACAGATTAGTGTCTCACCTTGACTTGGTTGTGTGCCCATTGACATGGTTGTGGCGGTGTTGACACTAGTTTGGAGATTGGCTTGAGCCATTTGTTTCACTAGGTTGGTCAGAGCGCTTATTTGGCTACTCATGGCATTGAGTGCGTCTTTATCTTGAGCTCTACTTGCCTCTATTGGATCATCTGACCACCTACAGTGAGATGCTGAGATCTTCTCCAGGATCTCATAGGCTTCGTTATAACTTTTGGAAAGCATGGAACCACCAGCAGATGAATTTAGCACTTGCCTGGTGCTGGGGTTGCATCCTTTCAAAAAGACCTCTATTTGGATACACCATGGAATGCCATGGTGTGGACATTTAAGCAGAAGGTCCTTGAACCTTGTCCAAGCTTCGTGAAGCGACTCATTTTCAGCTTGTTTGAATTGAATAATGTCGTCACGAAAAGTAGAATTCCTATCAGGTGGGAAATATTTTACTAGGAATTTCTTCGCCAAGTCTGTCCAATTGAGAACTGATCCGGAAGGTAATGAGTTTAACCACGTTTTGGCTTTGTCCCTTAATGAGTAGGGGAAGAGGTAAAGCCTCAAAGCTTCTTGGGAAACTCCAGGGATGAGAAAGGTATCACTAACTCCTAGGAAGTTTCAAAGATGGTTGTGGGGGTTCTCATTTTCCACTCCAAAGAATTGTCCCACAGTGGACAACATTTGGAACATTACTGGCTTTAACTCGAATGAGTTGGCAGTAATTTCAGGGCGGATTATGCTTGGGTTTAGCTCCCCAGGCATAGGTACTAGGTAAGAGAGGATGGCACTATCCTTATCATTCGCTATTTCGATGGGATTGCGAGTGGTAGGTACCGGATTTGGGACTGGTCTGTCCATTTCTTCTTGGTCGAATTGCGGAGACTCCGCGGTTTCAGCAATTATTTGAGGTATAGAGGGTTGGTTAAAGAGACGTTTCTTAGCTTTGTTTCTGGCCCTAAGTAATCTCTCAGGCTTAGGATTGAACTCTAGATCGCTACTTGAATGCTCATTCATAAACTAACCCAATGGTACCTGCAAAAGAAATGAAAATAGATCAGCTCCAATAGATGCTAAACTTTGTGTTTCTAACTTAACAAACTTCGTTTTCACTAAACTAAATCCCCGGCAGCGGCGCCAAAAACTTGTTGCGTGCTCAATGTTTAAAGGAAATATTCAATAATAGAGCACTCAGAACATGCAAGCATACATGATCTTGTAGCAAGTAATAAGTATTTTTTCATTCGATTTCCCACAGAGATTTATTCTTAGTTACTCGTGAAGTGTATTGTTAAGCAAGAATGGGTGGATTTAATGGGGTAGATTTGGTTTTAAGTTGCCTAATTACTAAGGAATATGTAAAGGATAGATGCATAAACAAGTGCAAGTAAATGATAAACTCAAGTGCAAAGAGAAGAGATTAATAAACGAAGAGGAAAATGGCTAAGGCAGAATTTTTAACTAAGGGAATTGCGGAAACAGCAATTATACCGCAATGTTCTTAACAGCGAATGTGTGTGAAATGTGGAAACAAGGGCTACTAACGACTCCTCTATAGGCTTTTTCACACGATTCTCAAGCAGTAGATCGACTCACCATGCATCAAACTAACTCATTCTCATGTATCTTCCGATTTCATGCATTAGATTCTTTAGTTTACTCATGTCCAAGTAAGGTCTTAAGCTTCTTGTTAAAACAGTAAGTTGTGATTTGTACAAGGAAAACGCCTATTCCTAGGTCGTTTTCTGGCTACCTTGAGAGGCTAGCATGAGTCTATGACTCTGAACTCTTACTCATTCCAGAGGTTAGGAGTTCTTTGGACAAAATGGATGGCCAATCGAAATTGCCCGTGGGATGAAGCTTACATACATTCAATGCATTCGAGAGCTATCCTACATGCTTGATTCACGTGTTTCTTCCTACAGATTTGTCAATAGCATGCCCTTATGTGACTTAGTTACTCATGGATGCACATAGAATAGAAAGACAAGATGGAAACGACATGTTTAGAAGTATATTAGAGACAAAACAGAAACTAAAGGCAGTAACAGAGAAGGTGAAGAACTTGTAACTTGATGAAAATAGTACTTCGATTTATTTGAATTTGAACTAAACAAATGACAACCTTAAAGAACTAAAGTAAAACAGAAAGCAACGAAATGAATTAGAGTAGCTATTGGGAAGGAAATAACAACAGACAGTAAGGGAAATGGGAAGCTAAAGCAGAAAGCAATAAAGTTGAGCGTGATCGCCTCGACGCAGACGCCTCGGCTGAAGGGGGGGAAAAAGCCAGCTTTGCTTGGATGAATCCAATTAGAAGAGAAGATGAATCTTCTCTCCTTCCTATCAGATTGTCGACTCCAACAGCTAAACCTTTCAACCCAACAGACGGAAGAGAAAAACAGGAGAAAAAACTGTGCTGCGAAGAGAGTTCTACGCCTTCCGGATGTGTTTCAACCTTCCACTTTGACCTCCTTTTATAGTAGTCTGCAGGTGCGATTGGGTCAAGGAGAACCTTCCATTCTCAACTTCGTACTTCTACGTGGCTGGAGGAGAAAGAACGAATCCCTGAAATATCGGATCACAACAGAAAAAGGTTAGACAACTTACGGATTTCACTTAAAACATTGCGGTTTTAGCAATGTTTCCGCAATGCTTCCGCAATGCACAATTTTCATTCCTTTAACTTCATTTTTAATTTCTTTTCTTTCCTTTTGCATATAAGTCCTAATTTAGCTTCATTCTTCTAATTCTCATATATGAGCATAGGTTAAAGCTAAATCCTATCAAAAATACTGACAAATGCACAACTTCTTATCACAAATAAGTCCTAAAATAGTCACGTTTGGAGACGTAACACTATGCTAGTAAGACACTGAATGAGGCACAATGTAATTACACAACCACGGAAAAGGAAATGCTAGCTGTAGTGTTTGCCTGCGAGAAGTTTAGGAATTACATTGTAGGCACTAGGACCATTGTGTACACTGATCACTCTACACTAAAATACCTTATGAGGAAGGCTCATGCTAAGCCTAGGTTAATTAGATGGGTATTGTTGCTGCAAGAGTTTAATCTAGACATTAGAGATAAGAAAGGATGCGAAAATGTAGTTGCGGATCATCTTTCTAGATTGCGGCATAATTGCGATAAAATTGCGGAAACCGCAATTTCTGATGCCTTTATCGATGAGCATGTCTTTGTGTTAGCACACCGTGATAACGATGAGGAACCTTGGTTTGCTGATATTGCTAACTTCCTTGCCTCGCAGGTACTACCAACTTTCAAGGGGGGACAAGAGAAGAGAAGGTTTCTACATGAAGCTAGGAAGTTCATCTGGGACGATCCTACACTTTACAAGACATGTGCAGATGGTTTGCTGAGGAAGTGTGTGTCAGCTGCTGAAGCGAAGTCTGTGCTGCAGCACTGCCATACATCTCCCTATGGTGGACACTTTGGTGGCCAAAGAACAGCTCCAAAGGTGTTCCAGAGTGGCTACTATTGGCCCACGAT